>OX451735.1:967104812-967704812 GCA_948472305.1 Vicia faba | reverse complement strand
TGTATTGCTTCAGTGCATAGACAAGGTTGGGGCTGAAAGGATCATGGTTGAATTACACAAAGGCACTTTTGGTACCCATTCCAGTTTGCATACAATGGCAAAGAAAATCTTACGGGCAGGCTATTATTGGTCTACCATGGAGGCAGATTGCTACCGACACTCTCGAACTTTCCATAAGTGTCAAGTTTATGCTGATAAAGTGCATGTACCTCCGGTTCCTCTGAACTTCTTGACGGGTCCTTGGCCCTTTGCTATGTGGGGAATCGATATGATTGGGGAAATCAAGCCAACGGCCTCCAATGGACACCGCTTCATCTTAGTGGCCATCGACTATTTTACAAAGTGGGTGGAGGCAGCTTCCTTTGCTTCCGTTACTAAGAATGTGGTCGCCCGGTTCATCAAGCAAAATCTCATCTGTCGGTATGGTATTCCAAAGAGGATCAGCACAGACAATGGTACAAATCTCAACAACACTATAATCACCGCCTTGTGCGAGCAATTCAAGATCCAACATCATAATTCTTCCCCTTACCGGCCAAAGATGAATGGTGTTGTCGAAGCCGAAAATAAAAACATCAAGAAGATCATACAGAAAATGACCGTCACATACAAAGACGGGCATGAGATGCTACCATTCGCTCTCCACGGGTATGGTACCACAGCTCGTACATCAACTAGGGCAACACCCTATTTTCTGGTATACGACATGGAGGCTATCTTACCCATTGAGGTCCAGATCCCCTCTCTGAGGATCATGAAGGATGCTGGTTTGAACGAAGAAGATTGGATCCAGACTCAACTTGACAAGTTGAACTTGATTGATGAGAAGAGGCTGGCAGCTATCTGTCATGGTCAGATATACCAAAAACGCATGATCAAAGCTTTTAATAAAAAGGTCAAACGTCAGGTATATCGGGTCGGTGACTTGGTAATCAAGCGTATCATTTTTCCACAACGTGATCCCAGGGGCAAATGGACTCCTACATATGAAGGGCCATTTGTGATCAAAAGCATATTCTCTGGTGGAGCAATGATCCTGACCACTATGGATGGCCACGACCTTCCTCATCCTATCAATGCAGACATAGTGAATAGATACTACGCATAATCAAAGACCCGCTAGGTTGACTGACCTAGGAAAAAATCAGGGCTTCCCGACGAACCAAAAGGTTCGGGAAAAAAAAGGGATGAAAAAAAAAACTGTACACCCGGCAAGTCGAAAACCTGAAAAGGCGACTTGGGCAAAAAAGGGTATCCCGGTGGGCCGAAAACCCGAAAGGGCGGTCCAGGAAAAAGTTAGGGATGGAAAGCGTATCACTATGTCCCATTGGATCACCCTGCGATCTGACCTCAGTATCAATTGTCAAGCTCAAATGGCATCCCTCAATCTAATCAACTTCAGACAAGCAGCGAAGTGAGGAGACGCTCGAAGACATAATGGCAATAGCAGATTTGAAACCCAATGGGATTATTGCACATAGCTGTTTTCTTTCTGTTGTACACAACATTATATACCCTTCTTTTTTATGGCGACACTCTCTTACTAGAGCGTCAGCTTCCTTGTACAAAAGCGCCTGTTATAGGCCAATTTCCAAATTAATACAAGACATTTTTACAAAACTATTTGTTTTCCTTTTTCTGTTTTATTTTGCAAGAACGTCCAATGATTTATTCTTGACATATGCATTTGAATATGATTGTTGTCACAAATATTTGCATAAAGAAACCAAATACAATTGCTCATAACTTAAGAAACAGACAGTTACCATGTCCAGCAGGTACCAGGGCTGAGACGGCTTTGGAGCACAGTCATCAATACATGTGATCTTGTAACATCTATACTCCCCTCCTTCTAGTGCCGGAGCAGAAGTAATCAAAGTATCAGTAACATTTCTTTCAGAACGGGAAATGATCTCCCTAGCCAGGATCCTCCAGAAACCTGACACCTATGTTCCCCAGTCGAATTTTTTAATCACGAGTGGATCATCACGAATTTCTGATTCCCCAAGAAGAGTTTATTTCTCTGGATACTGAAGCTCAATCCCCGACAAAGACCATCACTTCAGCTATCAGAAATTTACCTTTCAAGTGGTTCCCCACAGAGTTGTTCTTAACTAGAGTCTCTCCCCGACAGAACATTCGTAAATAAGGAGCAAATTCCTAGCACAATCACTTCCATTCATCATCCCCAGCGAAAGTACAAGAGCCATGTTTCTCTACAACAGTCAGGATTTCTACTTCTCTCCAGCAGCAGTCAGGGATTTATTTTCCCGGACTCGGATATGTCACAACTACCATACTCATACATCATGAAATGCGCATACATATCACATACGGCATAATCTCGCTTATTTGTTGAACATCATCTCACAATGCATTTCATGCATCACATATAACTAACCCTGTTATATTTTCCATAAAGACGGTTATCACCAACAATTCCAATAGTTATACATGTCTAATCTACACGATCAAACGAAGTAACCCTACTATTTAGGTTCCTTCTCACAACCCTACTACCCTTACTTTCATTTCGAAGTAACCCTACTATCCAGGTTCCTTCTCACATCCCTACTACCCAGGCTTTCATTTCGAAGTAACCCTGCTATCCAGGTTCCTTCTCACAACCCTACTACCAAGGCTTTCATTTCTAAGTAGCCCTACTATTCAGGTTCCTTCTCACAACCCTACTACCCAGGCTTTCATTTCGAAGTAACCCTACTATCTAGGTTCCTTCTCACAACCCTACTACCCAGGCTTTCATTTCGAAGTAACCCTACCACCCAGGTTCCTTCTCACAGCCCTACTACCCAGGCTTTTATTTCGAAGTAACCCTACCACCCAGGTTCCTTCTCACAGCCCTACTACCCAGGATTTCATTTCGAAGTAACCCTACTATCCAGGTTCCTTCTCACAGCCCTACTACCCAGGATTTCATTTCGAAGTAACCCTACTATCCAGGTTCCTTCTCACAGCCCTACTACCCAGGCTTTGATTTCAAAGTAACCCTACTATCCAGGTTCCTTCTCACAGCCCTACTATCCAGGCTTTCATTTCGAAGTAACCCTAATCTCCAGGTTCCTTCTCACAGCCTTACTACCCAGGCATTCATTTCGAAGTAACCCTACTATCCGGGTTCCTTCTCACAGCCCTACTACCCAGGCTTTCATTTCGAAGTAACCCTACTATCCTGGTTCCTTCTCACAGCCCTACTACCCAGGCTTTCATTTCGAAGTAACCCTACTATCCCGGTTCCTTCTCACAACCCTGTTACCCAGGCTTTCATTCCGAAGTAACCCTACTATCCAGGTTCCTTCTCCCTTATCTCTAGTTAACAGGTCACAACTCTGTAAGGCCTAGACTCAACCAGATGCGGTTGATTTCATATTTTCCCAGCAAGTTGTTGTACAACCTGGACCTTGACCAGGTATACAGTCTACTTTCACCTCTTCAAATCAAGAAGTTAATTCCCCAGTAGAGTAATGGACAACCAAAAGCTCCTAGACTTTACTTCCCAGTGAATAAATCAACATTCCCCGACAGCAGGTACAAGGATTTTCACCCAGGAATCTCTTATGCAACCGATCTTTTATGGATGGCATCTTTTAATCCCATCTCCTATGATTTCTCATCGCCTTCCAAATGGCATCTGTAAATCCCATTCCCGACATTGCCAATCAGAATTACTTCATGCGAGTGCAAATTTCTGGGCACTCTAGTGTTCAATCATCTTCCACCTTCAAATCACGAAAGGCAGATCAGCCGATCTACATCCTCAGGCTTAAGAAGATTGAACAGGGGCAACTGTTGTACCCCAAAATTTGCCCTACCATTTCTCAAAGGATTCATTCTGGACTCTCAGTTTTGCCTCTATTAAGTTCCAAGTCTTGGATCATCATTTTTCAAGGAAATCATCCATAAGGGCAAAATGGTAAAAAGTACTGAAAAAGTCAAAACTTTGACTTTTAAATCAAAATCAAGTTCAAAAAATCAAATTTTCATTAAAGCATAAAATGGGTTCATCAAAGATCAGAAGTCAGAAGTTACTTTGAAAAAGTCAAATTTTCTAAACATTTAGAAAAAAATTCTAAGTGTCTAGAGAATGGGATACTTCAGAACTTCTGAGTAAGCCTCTATGTAAGTGTCGTCAGAAGATTGCAAACATGGTCAGAACATAACGCTTCAATCAGAACATGCAGAAGCGTTGCTCTTTAGTCAGAACATAATGCTTCAGTCAGAACATGATTCTTTAGCATACAGAGGCTATGTTCAACGCTCTGGTCAGAAGATGCTCCTTCAGCGTTTGGAGGTTATGTTTCTAATTTTCTGCAATCAAAACATCACCAAACCCCAAACCTTAACCTGCTGCCCTGCTATGGCACAGTCCTGCAAACCAGCTACCACAACACTCCAAGGTACTGCTAATCTACTCCACGCCTGCGTTTTTCTTGTACCAAATTAGCCTACAAAAAATGGTGATTTGAAAACAAAGGGACAATATGCCAAAAATGTTTAAAAACTCATTTGTTCCCCCCCCCCCCCCTCCAAAACCACAATAAATCCATTTATAAATATTTTGTTCCATCACACGTTTAAAGAGTTGGTTTTTGGAGAGAGAATCACCAAAAGAAAGAAAAAGGCCTTGAATCTTTGCAAAATTCCAAGAATCCAAAAAGCTGTAAACACCAAAATACCAAAACCCTAGCATTTTATTCTAGCATAAAAACTCCATTATTCCTTAGTTAAAACCATCCCCACGTTTGTTGGTTCATATACTAGAAGTTATCTTAACTTCTGTATTCATACTTCCACACACTCTCCATTTACCTCCACCTCAAAGAAGTCAGAGTATCACCCCTTGGCTGTTCCAGAAGTTGAAAACCTCCATCTTGCTGAGTACGTGAAGAAGCAGCTCAGAACATCACCAAAGTCCAGGACCAACCTCCAGCTTGCAGAATATTTTCCAGCTGAAAAGTAAGTTTCTGCTGACTCTTATCACACTGCTTCAGCATTATCAGATTTGCATGTTCAAAAAATACAATGTAAATATCATGCTTCTGATGTTATACATATTCTAAGACTTCACATGTTTGCTTGCCTAAGTATGAAATAAATCACTTTCAGAACTTTTGAAAGAGATTAGAACTCAGAATTGGGATTAGAAGATTCACACTTGCCTCTGATTTATGGTTCTGATATTTCTTGTTTTTGAAATGCTATGAAACCTGCTATATTTTTCATATGCATCTTCTGTTTTGTGGAGAAATGACCAAAAATGCAGATGTTTTGACTGCCATGAAGAGAGAGACCAAGTTCTGCTGGTGGTCTCAGAATTTCTGAAACCTATTCTATTGCTGGTGGTATCAGAACTTCTGAAACCTATTTTGTTGTTGGTGGTATCAGAACTTCTGAAACCTATTCTATTGCTGGTGGCATCAAAACTTCTGAAAGCTAATGTTCTCCTGGTGGACTCAGAACTTCTGACTCTTCTTATTTTTTTACTAACAGGAATTTTGTTTTGCAGTGCGCCAGGGTTAGAACTTCTGACCTCCCTCAATCAACAATGCGCTGATTCCTTTTTTACCTTTTTCACTATCTTTGCTATCACTCTCTATTTCATTAATCAATAAACACCAAAAACATTTTTTTAGGCTTTACTTTATTTCTTAAAAAAAAAGACCAAAAAAATATTTCCTTAAACAAAACTTATTTCTTTTCTTAAATAAATAAGCAATTTATATTTCTTGCACATTCTGATCCATTTCGACATGGTTGTAATAATAGCTTAGGATTTAATTTTTCTCGCAACCCCATTCATAAATATGTACCCCCATCCCCCTAAAGCGATGTAATAGCTTAGATTTTATTTTTTTGCACTTTACTTGTTTTTTCTCATATATTGCTAGTAAATAGGATGTATGACAAGACATTATGATCGGTGGAAATAGAACTGACTGTTTTGAAATGCTGGTTCGCGAAATGTCGCGGTAAGCAAGAGTCGCCACCGTCTTTTATGTTCTCCAACATGGAAAGGACAAAAGCACAGCAAAATTCCTTTTCGAGATGTTTCTCGGGTTCGGGAGGTAGATTATAGAAAGAGAAGGTGTTAGCACCCTTTCTATCCGTGGTTATCCACGGGCTCTTAGGTACTTGCTCACTATGTTTTCAAAAATGTTTGCTTTTCTTGTGTTTGTGGGTTTTGAGAAAGTTTGTTTGAAAACTTCATTTTAACTCTTGTATCAGTCCTCAAGAGTGTATGAAGTGTTTGTTTGAAAACTTTTATCAGAAAAGTGTAAGTGCGAAAAGTTGTTTTTGTTTTGAAAGAGAAAGTACCCAGGAGAAATCTACCTACTCTAAAGAAATTAAGCTGTGTAAATGTCCTTTAGACAGTACTATCCCACTATTGAGAAGTAGGTAGCACCGTCGTTGGAGTTTCGGGTCAATTTGATTATAGGGACATGTGGTCACCAAAGCAATAGTAGGACGCCTTAGCGGTAACCCTAATGTCCTAGATCCTTTTTTTATCCGAGGCAACCGTTTCGAGGCAACTGGATCTTTAGACAGGAGGGCGACCTCTAAAACACCCTATACTCAATGACCACGTCGAGGCAACCAAGTGAGGCGTACCCTAGGAGTGGCATGTGCGAGTGTGTCAGGATTCAATTAAATTATCTTTGCACATGTCATGGTGAGCTATGTTTTGATTTTATTTTGAGAACAAGTCTTGTCATGCATAGCAGTTAATAGTTGCGGAAAGTAAATTGCGGGAAGTAAATCTACGCTATTACAAGGCGTCAGGTATTTACATCGCCAAAAACATAACCCTTTGGAAAAGTAAATGCGAGAAATTAAAAGAAAGCGATAAAAGGGGTCCTAATTACGCTATTACATTCTCGAAACAATTACATAAATATAATCAAAAATTAATATGCGCGCAAAGAATTAAATCGGAGAAGTCCTTAGGGTGTTGACCATTTTTGAGAAAAGAATGAGGTTTTGGTCCTCTTTGCATTTAAATTAAATCTAATTCTAATTAATTAAATAAAAGAAATGTTTTTTAAGTTTTATGTTTTAATGAAAATAAAATAAAAATAAAAGGAATTAAAAATTGTCAAAACCTAATTCTACATGGATTTTATTTATTGTGAAAACAAATCAAATTTAACCTACTTAACTAAATCAATTTGTTAGTATTTATTTACAAAATAATAATTAAAGGTGAAATTAATAAATAATAATAATAATAAAATAATATTGTTTTCTGAATTTATTATGAAAAATATTAATTAAGTTAGTTAATTAAATAATAGTAATAATAATTAGTAAAATAATTAAATAGAAATTAAAATAGAAAAGAAAAAGAAACCAGGGGGTGATGGGCCAGCTTTGGGGGTTTGTTAGCAATCTTCAAGCCCAATAACACTCAAGCCCTTCTGACTTTTTGAGATCCTCCACGCTTGCTTTGACCAAGGAGTACCATGATCATTCAATCCTGACCTTTAGATCCAAGCTTGTGGCCACTTGGCATGCTGAGATGAGTAGCGTATGGTGGAACGCTTTTGGAAGTCTGCACATAACCATGTTAAGAAAAATATTATAGAGTTTTGGGTGGACCTGGGAATCGAACCCAGGTCCCAACGCCTATTGAACACCTGGCCAACCACTCCACCAACTTGCACGCTTTGATATTATGATAAACAACAAATATAATATATCAAAACTAATCACTATGCTGTAAACACAAAAAACAAGCGCGCGCTTTTTGAACCAACCAATGGCATGTCACCACCTAGTCATCTTACTCGTTGAACCTGCAGAATAAGTGTTAGATAGCGGGGGTTTTTAACCCCCACAAACTGCAAAAAGGAAAAATAGCGATTAGCCCTGTGTTGCATATAAATATTTCGCGAGGGTTGCTTCACGTTCGTCCAGTCTCCACGATTTCAACCATAGGTCTTAAGGGCTCTAATTTTTCCTGGATAATAAAGCCCCAATTTGGAAGCTCAAGAACCCTAGATTTCTTCAATGGTAACTTGTGATTCTGGGCATTATAATGCAATTAACTAATACCATTAGCTTTATATGAATTCAAGCAACACAAACAATGATAAAAACATGTTAATTATGCCTGAAATATGATTTACGATTATGAGAAAAGTATGCAAACCGTGAGTCTGTTTAGAGTGATTTCTTGAGCTTTAACGCTTGATTCTGATTGCTACACGTTCCACACACTTCCAGTAATGTATTGAAATCACCAAATGCCTTTGAATCGTGTTAGAATGCAGAAAACAATTTTTCAATTTTCTTGAAAAAAGTCAATATGGCTACGGCTTTGTTTGCAGCAATTTCACGTCTGCATGAGTAGGATTAGCTTGTGTATATATAGTAGAATGAAACTAGGTCAAATCTTTGCAAAGAAATCCATGGAATTGATGGTTGTATATTTGATTGAAAATCAAATATTTTTGAATCTTTTTGATTGGAAAAACTTGCTAAATTTGGAGATTCTTGTCCCTTTGATTTGCACACGAATTTGCCAGCATATATTGACCACTTTTGCTTCATAAAAAGATTGAAAAATCAAATCTTTGTATTTCCTACAATTTAAATTAATTGAATGAATTAAAATTGATTAGAAATCCAAATAATTAATAAAAATAAGAAAAATAAGTTCAAATAATCTCAATGGGTCGTGCATAAGTCATGGATAAAGTTTCAAGAAGGAATTTGAGGCCCATTAGCAAAAACAAGGTGTTTTGAGCAAAGTTGACTTTTGCAAATTCACAAAAATTTCCCAACTTCTCCAATGCATATATTGCTCAATTTTGATCATATGAACATGTTCTTTGACATTTTGGAAAGGTATTGAAGTCCTCTAACCAATGCCTTTGGTCCCATGTCATTTGGATTTACCAATCTCAAGTTATGGTCTTTGACTTAAAGTGCATTTTTGTTGACTTTTGAAATTGACCTATAATGTAGAAATTGATAACTTCTTGTGAGAGCATTTCATGGACTTTGAGTGTGAAGATGGATTGTAGGAAATGTTATCCTCTTCAAAATGAGCATTGGATGGAATTTTTCTAATGAACCATGAAAAAGTTATGCCCTGGTCAAGATACAGTTGACTTTTCTGTTGTCCAAAAATAGTAACTTTTTGCATCTTGATGATTCTTGAGCCATTCTTGTGTAATCATGATCAAGACTTGATCAAATGATGATTGTGGACTCAAAATAATATGTTGACCAAAAATTCCGACTTTTGACTGCAAAATGACCATTTTGCCCCTGCAGTTGACTGTTGATCAAATAGGGCTTTTGACTGTGGAATTTGGCACTGTGAGTCTTGAGACTTGGCATGTAGATGCTTGAGAATATATGTAGGCCTATGAGACTTGATTGAGCCATTGGGAACCTCAAATTCCTTGAAAGAACCAAAACCCTAATTTCAGCTGGCTTAGGAGGCATTTGGACTGTGCAACCCTTGAGTAAATCTTGAACCATTTGAAGATGATTCTTGACAAATATTGAAGAATATGGGAGGGAAAATTTTGGGGTACAACAGACATGAAAAAAACAAAATAGACAACCCTAATAAAGATTAAAATTCATGCAATCAAACACACTATTCATACATGCACCCCTAGGGTAATTCCACTTGTTGCCTAAAAATGGCCATGTTATGCATGTGGGACATCTTAGCAAAAACGAAAATATAAGATCATAGACCCTCGATGACGCTATCAAAGTTGCCTATCAAAATGATCTTAATCCCTAAAATAAAAAGTGCTAAGTCATCTCACAAAATTGCTATCATGGTTATACGATGACCCAACGCCCGTCCCTTCACATCCAACGATGAGGCTTCTTAAAAAATCAATGGTAAGATAGTCCCATATAAAGGAGAAGGAAAATAACATTTAAGACCTTTCGAGTAGGTAGATTCGCTCTTAGTTGCTCGCTTGCTCACAACAAAACACTTCATACACCAACACTCTCTTTTTGAAACATTTTTAAAAGACAAACACTTTGTACGCGTTCTTATAGAGACGAGAACCATTACAGAGGATACACCTTTTTTCAAAACCACTTTTAAAAACACATCTTTGAATTATTTTCTAAACAAACACTTTGTATGCATCCTTATAGAGATGAGGATCATTACAAAGTTACATTTTTCAAAATACTTTCAAAAACCACACCACGAAGCACAATCAAACAAAAGCAAGTGATCTAGAAAGCAACTAAGAGCCCATGGAAAACCATGGATGAAAAGGGTGCTAATACCTTCCCTTTTCATAATCTACCCCCCGAACTCAGAAACATCTCTAAAGGTCTTTCCTGTGCTTTTTCACCTTTCCTTATTGGATAAAAGAAAAGTCGGTGGCGACTCTTGCTAAACCGCAACATTTACGAACACAAACGTGAAACCTCAAGTCAGTTCTCCCACCGTATCACACTATCTTTCAAGGATGTGGCTCCTAATGTGAAAGACAATCATCTACCCAAGCATGGAGGAACGAATGTTGTGAATATGGTGGCCGGTTGTCCAGGCGACTTCCAGATTTTTGATATTAATCTGGTTAGAGGAGATTTGGTGAAAATGCATGCAGACCTCTATGAATTTAGCTACTATACACACGACCATTTTGGTTGTGCTATTTGCAGTACAGACATACAGGGTTGCGACAAGATAAAGGCTGATTTACAGGAGATGATGGATGAGGGCCTCATCCACATAATCAAGCCTAGGGTAGAGTATGAAGAGAAGGTGAATATGGTTTCTGGATGTCCTGGAGAGTTCATAATTTTTGATGTGGAGTATGTGAATGAAGACCTTGTGAAATTCCATGCTACTTTCTGCCACTTGGCTGGTCAGGTGGAACATCAGTATGGATCTTGCCGAATTTGCTGTCGAGACTCCCGAGGATGTTCTATTGTGAAGAAAGGTATTCAGTTGTTGTTGGACAATGGAACTATAAAGGTTATAGGTCAAAGGAATGATTACCATGAAGTTGATATGATTGATGTTTTTTTGGCTGAAGAAGGATCGGATGAGGAGTATGCCTCTGCAGATGAGTATTTCTCATCAGATGGGGATTTATTTTCCAGAGATGACTCAATAATGATTGATTATGTTGAAGAAGGGGTAAATGTCATTGTGCCTTGTTTTGGTGCACCCTCCCATTTTGAAGTCGAGTATTATAGCAAGCCAGCTGTTACCCCATTGGTGATTAGTTTTATGGGTCTTGTCCTCTACGAATCAGATAAGGATGTACCCTACAAGTATAACGCTACAATCTTAGAGGATGATGTGGAAATTCTCATCCAGCCAATGCCTGATGTTGGAAATATTGCTGAGACTAGCAGAGTGACTCGCAGCGGTCGTGTATTTGCACCATTCGTTTGTGGAGATGTTAGTGCTGGAAAGAAAATAGCTGAGAATGTTGAACCCAAGAAGGTTACAGGTGAGACTAGTGGGGCTACGTTAGAGAAAGAAGTGGATGATATTTTGAAGATAATCAGGATGAGCGACTATAGAATCGTAGATCAGCTACTGCAGACTCCTTCAAAAATATCTATCTTGGCTTTATTGATGAACTCCTCTGCTCACAGGGAATCTTTGATGAGGGTATTTGACCAAGATTTTATGGAAAGTAACATGCCTATAGACCAATTCAGCAGTGTAGTAGGGAACATTACATCATGTAATAACCTGAGTTTCTGCGATGATGAATTGCCAGACGAGGAAGGAATCAAAACCTGACCCTATACATCTCTATGAATTACAAGAATGATTCACTACCCAATGTGCTGATTGATAATGGATCTGCTTTGAATGTTATACCGAGGAGCACGCTTATGTAATTGAAATATCAAGGAACACCCATGCACCCAAGTGGAATTATTATGAAAGCGTTGATGGATCAAGGAAATATATTATTGGTTAAGTGGACTTGCCTATTCATATAGGCCCACATTTGTTTCAGATTACTTTCCAGGTCATGGATATTGTACCCGCTTATAGTGGTTTTCTAGGAAGGCCGTGGATACATGAGGCAGGGGTTGTTACTTCAACTTTACACCAGAAACTGAAGTTTGTACGTGAAGGAAAAGTGGTAATCATAAATGGAGAATAGGCATTATTGATATCCCATTTTCCCTCTTTCAGCATTGTGGAGGCGGATGAAGCTTTTGTTGGAACCCATTTCTAAGCTTTATCCATTGACAAAATAAGAGGAAATGAGAATTCTATGGTTTCACTCAAGGATGTGCAGCAAGTTGTGGGCAAGGATCATAGCGAAGTATGGGGACAAATTATTGATCCACCTGTAAACAAGACTAGAGTCGGCTTGGGGTTCTCTTTGAAGAATGACAGGGGTAAGAGAATGAAGCCGAAGTCTGCTGCTGGAAAGTATCAAGACATCTTTCGTAGCGGGGGTTATCTTCATCCAACTGTTTCCGGGATTAACGCCATTGTGGAAGATGAAGCAGAGCCGGAAATGCCAAATTACGTGACGCATGGAGTTAGGGTTCAGAACTGGATCACCATTGATGTTCCCTCTTGCATACATGTTTCAAAGTAATTTGATTTGTTAATCTTTTTGAAAAGCTTTCACTCTGCCCAAGGTGGAAGTATTAATGATGTAGGGCTTATCTGTTTGCTGTGACTTTTAAAATCAATAATAAAAGTTGTCTTTGTTTCCCAAATTGTGTCTTTATTTTATTCTTTTTCTTGGAAAATGGTAATCATAAAAAACCTTTCAAAATAAATAATAACTGAAATTCAATCTGCACGATCACTTGCTATATGTGTCAATTTCTAAAAGGAATCATAAATCATATGTGCAGATTAATTAAAAAAACTCATTGAGTACAATGACCCTGCACCCTCTCCCAACTTTGAATGTCTTGTGTATGGGGTCGAAGAAGAAGATTGTGATGAGGTTCTAGAAGAGGTCTCACAGTTTCTTGAGCGCGAGGAAAATGCCATTCAACCATATAAAGAGCCTTTGGAAGTGATCAAATTGGGTTCAGAAAAAGATCTGAAAGAAGTCAAGATTGGAGCATTGTTGCATCCTGATGTGAAGAGCATGTTGATTGAGTTGTTGAAAGAGTATGTGGATATATTTGCTTGGTCTTATCAAGATATGCCTGGTATAGATACATATATTGTAGAGCACCGTTTGCCGTTGAAGCCAGAGTGTCCACCAATCAAACAGAAGTTGAGAAGAACTTACCCAGATATGGCAGTTAAGATCAAAGAGGAGGTTCTAAAGCAGATTAATGCCGGTTTTCTTGTGACGTCAATGTATCCTCAGTGGATTTCCAATATTCTCCCAGTACTGAAAAAAGACGGAAAATTTCGCATGTGCGTAGATTACAGAGATCTAAATAAAGCTAGTCCAAAAGATGATTTTTCGTTGCCACACATTGACATGTTAGTGGATAGCACAACAAAATTCAAATTATTCTCGTTCATGGACGGATTTTCCAGGTATAATCAAATAAGAATGGCTCTAGAGGACATGGAAAAAACAACGTTTACCACACCCTAGGGAACATTCTGTTACAGAGTGGTGCCCTTTGGGTTGAAGAATGTTGGTGCAACGTACCAGAGGGCTATGACTACCCTATTCCATGATCTAATGCACAAGGAAATCGAGGTATATGTTGATGATATGATTTCTAAATCCCAGACTGAAGAAGGGCATGTAGAAGATTTGTTGAAGTTGTTTCAGCATTTGAGGAAGTATCATCTCCGCTTGAATCCAAATAAATGTACCTTCGATGTTCGATCAGGGATATTGTTAGGTTTCATTGTTAGCCAAAAAGGAATTGAAGTTGACCCTGATAAAGTTAAAGCAATTCAAGAGATGCCAGCGCCGAGAACTGAAAATCAAGTTAGAGGGTTCCTCGGGCGTTTGAATTATATTTCCATATTCATTTTCCTCATGACTGCAACATGTGAACCGATCTTTAAGTTGTTAAAGAAAGATCAAGGTTGTGTATGGATGGATGACTGCCAAAGGGAATTTGAAAGTATTAAAGCATATCTTCTTGAACCTCCTATCTTGCTCCCTCCTGTTGAAGGAAAACCATTGATTATGTATCTGACAGTGTTAGATAACTCAAGGGCTGTATTCCGGGACAACAAGATGAAACAGGGAAGAAAGAGTATGCCATTTATTATCTCAGCAAAAAGTTTACTGATTGTGAGTCGCGGTATTCCATGTTGGATAAGAAAGGTTATGCTCTGGCCTGGGCGGAAAAACGTTTGCGGTAGTATATGTTTAATCACACCACTTGGTTGATCTCCAAAATGGATCCAATCAAGTACATTTTTGAAAAGCCTGCTCTTACCGGGAGGATTGCTCATTGGAAGATGCTATTATCTGAATATGATATCGAATACCGCACTCAAAAAGCCATTAAAAGCAATGTGTTGGAAGATTATCTTGCTCATCAACCAGTTGATCATTATCAATATGTGAAGTATGAATTTCCCGATGAGGATGTGATGTTTCTGAAAGTGAAAGAATGTGATGGACCATTGCCTGAGGAAGGTCCTGATCCTGAATCTCGTTGGAGTATGATATTTGATGGAGCTGTGAATGCTTATGGTAAAGGAATTGGTGCTATGATTATCACTCCACATGGATCGCACATTCCTTTCACTGCAAGGTTAACATTTGATTGTACTAATAATATGGAAGAATATGAGGCTTGCATCATGGGTCTCGAGGAAGATATAGATCTCAGAATAAAAATTCTAGATGTGTATGGTGATTCAGCTTTGGTAATAAATCAGATTAAAGGAGAATGGGATACTAGTCACCCGACTTGATCCCTTACAAAGATTATGCTAGAAGGTTGTTTCCCTTCTTCAATAAAGTTGAATTCCATCACATTCCTAGAGATAAAAATCAAATGGCGGATGCTCTGGAAACTTTGGCTTCTATGCATCAAGTAAATACTTGGAATGATATACCTCAAATTATGGTTCGGCAACTGGATAAGCCCGCTCATATGTTTACAACATAGGAGGTAGAAGATGAAAAATCTTGGTATTATGAAATCAAGCATTTTCTTCAGACTCAGGAATACCTTATCGGTGCTTCGAATAAAGATAGAAAGACATTGAGAAGATTGGCCGGTAATTTCTTCCTCAGTGAAAATGTGTTGTACAAGAGAAATTATGACATGGTCCTGCTCAGATGCGTGGATAGACACGAAGCAGACATGTTGATGCATGATATTCATGAAGGTTCATTTGGAACTCATGCCAGCGGACATTCAATGGCTGAAAAGATGCTAAGGGTAGGTTACTATTGGCTAACAATGGAATCCGATTGTTAAAAATTTGCAAAGAAGTGTCATAAATGCCATATTTATGCAGACAAGGTTCATGTGCCTCTGACACTTCTTAATGTGATCTCTTCTCCATGGTCTTTCTCTATGTCGGGTATTGACATGATTGGGATGATAAAACCCAATGCTTCGAATTGACACTGTTTCATCTTGGTAGCAATTGATTACTTCACCAAATGGGTGGAAGCTGCTTCATATGCTAATGTTACTAAGCATGTGGTTGTGCGCTTCATTAAGAATAATCTTATATGTCGGTATGGTGTGCTGAGTAGGATCATCACCGGCAATGGATCGAATTTGAATAATAAGAGGATGACCGAACTGTGTGAAGAACTCAAGATTTTCTATCACAATTCATCTCTGTACAGGCCGAATATGAATGAGGCTGTTGAAGCTGCTAATAAGAATATCAAGAAGATTATCAAGAAAATGGTTGTTACTGATAAGGATTGACATAAAATGCTCCCTTTTGCTTTGCATGGATATCGAACATTTGTCTGCACTTCAACAGGAGCAACCTCGTTCTCCCATGTTTATGGAATGGAAGTTGTGCTCCCAATCGAGGTTGTCAAAGGCTGAATGGATCCAGAATAGGTTTGACCAATTGAATTTGATTGAAAGGAAGAGAATGATAACTTTGTGTCATTGACAGTTATATCAGAAAAGGACGAAGAAAACTTTTGATAAGAAGGTCAAACCTCGTGAATTCAGAGAAGGCGACCTCGTGCTCAGGAAGATCATGTCTTTTAACGCTGATTCTAGGGGCAAGTGGACTCCCAATTTTAAAGGCCTATATGTTGTAAAGAAAGCCTTCTCTGGTGGTGCATTAATTCTTGAAACTATGGATAGCGAGGAGTTCCCACGTCCCGTGAATGCTGATGCAGTCAAGAAATACTTCGCCTAAAGAAATAAAAGAACAACTCGCTAAGTTGAAAACCCGAAAGGGCGACTTAGGAAAAAAAGAGCGTCTCGGTAAGCCGAAAACCCAAAAGGGCGGTCTAGGAAAAAATTAGAGACATAAACAGAATAAAATTTCCCACTAAGTTGAAAACCCACAAGGGCGGCTTAGGCAAAAGTTAAGGACTTTCTTGGCAAGTAACTACATCAGACAAGACTTGATCGTTGGAGCCACAATCTTCTCGGATCCTCATCATACTTCAACAGTAGCTGCTGCTCAGGATTTCAAAAGTTGTTAGAGGGGATAGTGGTCATTGTATCTCATTGTGTCTTTTCCATTATATATTACCATTTTCCAAACTTTGTAATCATCCACAGAGTCTCGCCATTCGCAGACTACCATTCTATTAATGAAATTTGAGCTTTTACCCAATTCTTTGTATTTCTTATTTTATTTAGCTTGCAAAGACTCCATTTATTATTGATAATAACTTTCAAAGTGAAAAGATTATATAACAAAATTTATTTTCAAAAAGAATTTACAATTTGCTTTTACTTTTACTTTAAAATTTGTGACACAAGAGAAAAAAACAAAATTGGTGATCCCAGGAATGGACGAACTCCAGTTGTTTTAAGAAGTTTTATTTCCCGAGGAAGTTTTTTTTCAAGATGTTTTCGCTGTATTGGGTTTGTGACTCCAGTGTCCCCAGTCAAGTTTTGGTTCATTTCTCCTCTTTTATGAGTTTGCATGATATAAAGGTTCAATCCAAGATTTCTCCAGTGAAGGTTTCATTTATTTAATAGAAGTTCTTTCTTCCCAGAGACGTTGGTACAATAATTACTCTCGAAGAACACGGGCCTTGGGTTTCTCTAGTGAAGGACGTATACTGGTTTTCCCCTTTTTAAATGTGGTCTTGACCTCCCCAATGAAGTCGGCACGAATTCCCCAATGAATGTTTTAATGATTTGATGTTCGTCTGCTTTACTTGAAATTGATTTTTCAAATCCCCAGTAGAAGTGTTACTTTTGAAACATTTGCTTCCCTGTTGATGTCTGAGTGCTATTCCCTGGTAAATCCTGGGAGAAGATGTTGTATCTTTGTATATGTACTGTTTGGTCGCTATGTTTTGTTTACTTCCGAATTACGGTTCTCCCTAGTGAAGTTAAGTTGTGAAATAGGATTTCGTTTCCTTAGTTGGTGCTTACTTTTTCTTGGAATATTCATCTTGGATGTGATTTAGCTCAGGGTTGTTTGTGCCCGAGTTGGTTTTGCCTGGTTACTCCCAGTGTTATATGTCTGTTTCGCCAGCATGTGCAGAATAACACTCATATATTCATACATACATCATGAATAGTTAAAATTTGGCAAAGCATTGCTCATTCACGTTCATTAATATCTTGTTGACATACTACCCTGTTTTGCAAAGTTATGTTATCCTCTCTCCAATAGAGTGTTCGCCTTAAGAAGAAAACATACTGTTGTACCCCAAAATTTGCCCTCCCATATTCTTCAAGAAATTGCCAAGTCAAGTCACAAAATTCCCCAAGGGTTGTGCAGTGCAACTGTCTCTTATACAGTCAAAACTAGGGTTTGGGTTCTGATTAAGAAAATGGAGTGTTCAAAGACCTAATCAAGTCCCACATGCCTACAAATGTGGTCAAGCATCCTCATATCAAGTTTCAAGGCATTCAGCTCAAAATTGCACAGTCAAAACCCTAGATTGCACTACAGTCAACTGTAGGGGCAAAATGGTCATTTGACAGTCAAAAGTTCAAATTTTTGGTCAACATATCATTTTGAAGCCACAAACATCACTTGATCAATGCTTGATCATGATTCTCAAAGTTTGGCTCAGAAATCATCAAAGATGCAAAAGTTACTATATTTGGACAGCTGAAAAAGTCAACTGAAATTGACCAGGGCATAACTTTCACATGGATTATCAGAAAAATTCCATCCAAAGCTCATTTTGAAGAGAAAGACATTTCCTACAATTCATCTTCATATTACAAGTCCAAGAAATGCTCTCACAAAAAGTTATCAATTTCAACATTATAGGTCATTTTCAAAAGTCAACAAAAAGGGACTTTAAGTCAAAGGCCATAACTTGAGATTGGTAAATCAAACTGACATGGGACCAAAGGCATTGGTTAGAGGACTCAAAGACCTTTCCAAAATGTCCAAGAACATGTGAAAAGCTTAAAAATTGAGCAAGTTATGCCTTGTGGAAGTTGGGAAATTTTTGGGAATTTTGAAAAGTCAACAATGGTTCAAATGACCTAAAAATGCAAATGGGCCCATTTTTCTTTCAAGTTTCTTCATTCTAAGCCTATGCACGACCACTTGGCCCAAAGGGAAGTATTTTCTCATTTTTTAATTATTTATTTGAATTTATATTAATATTAATTCATTTAAATCATTTAAATATGTAAAAAATATAAACTTGACCTAAAAAAATCTTTTTGTGCACATTTTACTCTCAATATCACGTGCACATACTAATTAGGCAAGATTTGGTTTGATTTGGCATGATTGAATAAAATTGCACATGAAAAAGATTCAAAAAATCCTTAGAAAATCAATTATCCAAAATCATTATGGCAATAGATTTTATGCAATTTTCTTGACCTAAAAGCTTCACTATATGATCAGGAATCAAAACCTAATGGCAGGAGACTGAAAAGCTGCGCAAGAAGCTCTCTACAAAACTTGAAAATTGTCCAAAAAATTGAAATCTGATTTCAAGGTTACAGGTCGATTCCAACCCTAATACTCATCCCAAAGGCTTCCTTGTGAACTCCTGATCAGATTCCAATCAGAAATCATCACCAAAACGCCCTGAATCGGTATCACGAACTCAAACTGTGTCCAAAAATTTCTGGGATCGTGCATCATAATTTATGCATATTTTGCCATTTTGATTGATTGATTCATGTTTATTATAAGTCTCTGATGCTAACCATGCAGTTTGATTGCGTTTTTATGCTCTATACGCGATATTGCCATGAACGCCTCCTAGGGTTTCTTGAGCTCTCAATTGGGGATTCTCTTATCCTGTAAAATTGAAACACGAAACTATGATCATTTAAACCAGCTCACCAAGACGAAGAGAGTTTGACCTTCGCGATTAATTTATATACACCCAGCATCTAATCGTTATTTTCTTGTAGGTTGCCTAAAACCACGCGTGCAAAACCGTTTCCATAGGCTTCTGTTTCAGAAAAAAATAAAAACAATGGGGAAGATGATGTGTTGGCGAAGCGTGATTCGCTAGTTTGAATTGCGCGCGTTTTTAACCATTACGCGTGGGTTTTGCTTTTTGTTATTTATTTAATATAATATGTTAATTGAAACGTGATGGCTCAGCTGGCAGGTGTAGGTGCGTGTGACCTTCGTGACCTGGGTTCAAGTCCCAGGTCTGTGCAATTTCCATGCTATTTTTCATTAACCACTCCTATGTAGCACTCACACTAAGGATCATCATGCACGCTCAGGGATCAGCGCCCACGCGTCCTGGGAGATCCATCAAAGGGCTCAGAGTCAAGGTGTACCATGAATGCAAGTCAACGCGTTAGCACACAACTGGCAAAGTCAATGGATCCACTGCTTATTGGGCCTGATTTGCTGAACAACACCTCCATGTTGGGACCACACCCCCACCCTGGTTTGCTAGTTTTATTTATTTTTCTTATATTTATTTTTAATTATTATTTTACTTGTTTTGTTGTTCAATAATTATTTTTTTACAAAAAATATGAGAAACATCATAAAATCAGAAAAAGGCAAAAAATATAATAATTATTTTATTGTAATTATTTTTTCTAAATAAATTAATATGTAATTATTTAGTTTAATTAGGTTACAACATTAACTCTTTTTAATAAAAATCCAAAAATATGTAGAATTAGGTTTAATGAATTCTTTTTATTTCTTTTTAATTTTTCTCCTTTTTACCATAATATTATTATTTATTTATTTTCTATAATTAAATTTTTGCATGTAAATTAACTTAGATTTAAATTAGGTTAAAACTTAATATTTTTACAATAAACTTAAAAAACATTAGAATTAGGGTTTGATATTTTATTTTAATTTCAATCAATTCTTCTCCTTTTAAATCTTAAAAAATACAAAAATACCAAAAACATTTAATTTTTAATTTTAATTTCCTATTAATCTTAATTGTTTGTAAAAGGGTCCAACGCCCGTCGCTTTAATTATTTTGTTTCGCGCATTTTACTTTGTCGCTTATTATAATTATGTACATGTCCCAAAGCCTTGTAACAATTTTATTTCTCGCACTTTTATTTTATTGCTTCTTTACTTTCAGTCAAATCGGGTCCGGTTTAATTTTGGCGATGTGGACCCGCGCCATTTGTAATAGTTTTAGATTTATTTTCCCGCAAATTTTAACTGTTAAAAAGCATGCAAGAATGAATGTCCTAATTAAAATCAAGCGTAGAACACAAATGAACATGACAAGACAAATAACTGAAACATGACACACAATTCGCACACACCACCCCTAGGGTACGCCTCACTGTTGCCTTTCGAAAGGTGATCGTCGAGTAGAGGATGTCTTAGTAAGTCCTCATGATCCGGGAACCTGGCATGAGGGTAGCTTCTAAGGTGTCTTCCCATTGCTCTGGTGATCACCATGTCCCGAACCTCGAATTGACCCGAACACCTCCAACGGTGGTGCTACCTACCTCTCAATGGTGGGATGGCATTACTTTAAAGGACATTTACACAGACGAATTCCTTAGGGTAGGTAGGTTCTCGTAGATACTTGCTCTCTTCAAAAACAAACAAAAAAAGACTTTTCACACCAACACATTTTCAAAAGCTTTCAAAGCAAATTTTTCAAAACACTCTGACGTACGAGTCGAACTGAAATTTTTCAAAGAAACTTTTTAAACCCACATTGAAAAGCAAACAAACAATTTTGAAAACACATTGAGCAAGTATCTAAGAGCCCATGGATAACCATGGATAGAAAGGGTGCTAACACCTTCCCTTTCTATAACCTACCTCCCGAACCGAGAGCAATCTCTATAAGGAATTTTTCTGTGCTTTTGTCCTTTCCATTTGGAGAAAATAAAAGACGGTGGCGACTCTTGCTTCCGCGACATTTCGCGAACAAGCGTTAAACAGTCAGTTCCAGATCCACCGATCACACATACAGTCTTTGAATTTCCCCACTGAGTTATCCCTCATAGGAGATTTTTGCTTTAGCCTTCCTGTGTAGCTCTTTATCTGGATAGACTAGGTTTCCCTCTTGAGTTTATTTCTCAAGGGATGCATTTTGGTTGACTTCTTCACTCCAGTTTATTTCTGGTTTGAATTTTTGTTCCCAGCACTATTATCGCTTTGGATTTCTGCAAGCTTCGAGCATTGGTTTGGGAAAGGTGCATTTATTTTGGCACAAGAAGACTTTTATCGCCTCAGCAGGAATATGTTCTTTATTCCCCAGGAAGTTATTCTTAATTCCCCAGAAAGTCATCTTACAATCCTCCATAACAGCAAGTAGCAGGTCTCTTTATTTGAGCAACTTGTACTTCCCCGTAAAAGTCGACATTACCTTATTTTCTATCTTCTCTATGAGTAGATAGTTTGCAGTTCATTGTCAAGTTAGTCCAGTGGATGGCGAGTCCTTCAATATCACAGAGACAGTTCGTTGTGGAATTTTTGTAAGTGGTAGTCTCTTTATTTGAGGCAGCTTATATATTACCCTTTCAAGGCAGAATGCCTTGGTTAAAGAAGAAGTTGGGACTCGTTCTAGGTGAAACGCTAGAATTTTTGAGAATCTTGTTATATTTTTGCTACCTTTAGTGAATGTTGGTAGTTCATCGTCAGTGAACGGCGGTGCTTTGATATATTCTCTCTCTACCTTCAGTGAAAGTTGGTAGGTTACCTTCAATGAAAGTTGGTAGGTCACCTTTAGTGAAAGTTGGTGATTGTTATCTTTTTGCCTCCTTCAGTGAATGTTGGTAGTTCATCGTTAGTGAACAGTGGTGCTATGATATATTCTCTCTCTACCTTCAGTGAAAGTTGGTAGGTCACCTTCAGTGAAAGTTGGCGATTGTTATCTTTTTGCTACCTTCTGTGAACGTTGGTAGTTCATCGTCAGTGAACGGAGGTGCTATGATATATTCTCTCTCTACCTTCAGTGAAAGTTGGTAGGTCACCTTCAGTGAACGTTGGTAGTTCATCATCAGTGAACGGCGGTGCTATGATATAGTTTCTCTCTACCTTTAGTGAAAGTTGGTAGGTCACCTTCAGTGAAAGTTGGTGATTGTTATCTTTTTGCTACCTTCAGTGAATGTTGGTAGTTCATCGTCAGTGAACGATAGTGCCATGATATATTCTCTCTCTACCTTCAGTGAAAGTTGGTAGGTCACCTTTAGTGAAAGTTGGTGATTGTTATCTTTTTGCTACCTTCAGTGAACGTTGGTAATTCATCGTCAGTGAACGGTGATGCTATGATATATTTTCTCTTCTACCTCCAGTGAAAGTTGGTAGGTCTTCGGCAGCAAACGTCGATGACTTCTTCTCTCTACCTTCAGTGAACGTTGGTAGCTCACCGTCAGTGAATGTCGATGTTGTTATCTTTTTCCTCTTTCTACCTTCAGTGAACGTTGGTAGTTTTGCCTTCAGTAGGAGTTGGTGAAGATGTGAAAAGCACAAGAAGGGGGGGGGGGGGGGGGGTTAATTGAAAACTTGGATCAAAAACAGCTTAATGACACAGTATTTTTATCCTGGTTCGTTTGATCTCAAACTACTCCAGTCCACCCGTCAAGGTGATTTCGCATCTCTCCAACGAGGTCTTAATCCACTAATCTCAAAAGATTACAACAACTACTTTAACAACTGTTAAAGTCTTCTTGAGTACAACCACAAACCGATTAATCTCAAGGAAATCTTTTACAAATAATTAAACAAGAATGTGTTGTTATTTTCTAACAAAACAGTTTATCACAACTGTGATAATTACACTGGTTAAGCTTAGAATAGAATAAATTTGCTAGAGCTTGAATATGCGTGGTTTGGAATTCTTTGCAAATTGATGTGTGCGTACATACGTGCTTCTTTGCAAGAAGACTTGTTTATATAGACAAAATAATGATGTTGTCCATAAAGCAAGTTTAATGTTAATAACACACTTTTCATTTGTAGAAGATCTTGTCTGAAGAAAGCCGTTGGCATTAATTCTATCTTGAATGTACAGTAACGCTTCAGAGTCTTCTTTGCTTAACTGCTGATGACGCTTCAGAATATTGATGACTTGGTTTGATATGACTTTTTTCAGAATCAGAGTTTGTTTTAATTAAGCGCAGGTTCTGGTCACCAATCTTCAGCGTATAATCTGATTGCTTCAGCATGTAAAACTTTATAGCTTATCTTTTGATGCTGATTCCATCATAACTTCTGCATACATAAAACATATTTTTAAGGCGCATATTTGTTCTGTGTATATCTATTTTGTATTTATTTATTCTTTGTATTTGTTATCATCAAAACTCTAACCAAGGGTTGTAGAATCAAACTATGTTCTAACAATCTCCCCCTTTTTGATGATGACAAAAACTAGATTTTTCAATTAAAAATATAGAATAAAAAGGATATAATTAAGAAGAAAAACTCCCCCTGAGTTGATTACTTCCCTTTAATTCCTCGAGTCTTTGAGCATCAGAATTTAACTGCGTCTTTCATCAGAGTTTTGTACCTGTTCAAGCTTTTCAGAAGAAAGAAGTTAAGTAGTTCAGAATGTTTGAGACTTCTGTCTCAGTAAACCGTTATTGAAAATATCTTATTCTTTCTCCCCCTTTTAGTCAGTTATCGAAAAGAACATATAATCAGAGCTAAAAAGGATTTATATTAAAAATAAGATGCAATGATAAGAAGTTCAGAACATCAGCAATGTAGAACAAATATTACGGATAAACAGATTTTAAAAACAAAAGAAAATATAAGAGGGAGGAGGAAGGCGTGTGAACAAAGCTTCTAACAAGCCCTTGATCTGGGTGTTGGTTTCCTCTTGTTTGCTCAAAATGCTCTTGATTTCCTTGTTTGTATCATCTTGTTTATCCAATCTTTCCTGAATAACAATATTTGCTCTCTTCATTTCTTCCAGAGTTTGCCTTTCATAGGAGGGAGCTAGAGAATCTTCAGTAACTGGATGCTTCTCAGAGCATTCTGTAACTTGATCATTTTGAACCAATTCTTCTGCTTAGATCATCTCATCTGGAGCAGCAGTCAGAGTGAGACCTTCTGATTCTGGTTGAACTTTGTCTGATGGACGATGTTCTGACCAGGGAGCATTATCCGGAGGGAGAATCTCTTCCTTGAGCAGTTGACTCAGAACTCGGTCTTCAAAAACCTTTAGCGGATTACTGAAATTCTGTTGAACCTGTTCGTAGCTCTGTTCTTGCATCTTATGTGTTTCAGAACTTATCCATTTTCTGAAACTTGTCCAAAGATAATCTGAGGAAGCAGGATTGGTCATCTCAAGACTAGCTTGCTTCAAGGAGGTTATCCATTTATGCATTTCTGTTTGAAACATCAACAAACTAGTACCAACATCTAGTGTGGGTTCAGATGGTTTTGGTTTTGGAATGGCCGTTTTGTGAGTTATAGCATCAAGACATTCAAAAACAGTTAGATCAATGACAAGTTTAACGTTGTCATCTGGATTGCTCTTTGGTGAGGGAGTGGGAGAGTCTGGTATAATTATTGGACTGGTTGGGGAATTTGGTGGAGTTGATTCTAGTGAAGAGGGAATTTGTGGAATGTACAGAATGGTGAGGGGCATACGGATGGCCAAAGGTTCAGTGATTCCTGGAATAGGGATTGTATCTGAATCTGAATTAGGTTCTTCAGATTGGTTGGATTGAACAGTGTGAGGTTCTGGTTCACAGGTTTCAGATGATTGGATTTCAGAAGTTTGAACTTATGGTTGTAATTGTTCAGGTTGTGGAGATGGTGGATGAGGAATATCTGGTTGTGAACAGAGAGGTAGTGGAATTTCTGGTTGTGGAGCTTCTGTTGTGGTTTCGGAAATTGGATTATCAGGGATTAGAGGATTTGGATTTTCTGGTGTGGGAGCAGAAATATTTTGGTTAAAAGATTCAATGTCTGATAGAACTTTTGCAAGTTCTGATTGAGTTGATTCAGTATTTGGATTGATAGGAAGGGACTGAGTTTCTCTAAGTCTTAGAGTTTCTGAGGGGTCAAAACCTATGTCAAAATCATCAAAGGTTTGTGGGGTAGGAATTTCCGATTGGGTAGGTAAGGGTCCAGATGCTGATATAGATATTGATTCTAAAACATTAACAGAAGAAGGATTACCTTTCTTTTTAGCAGCTTTTGGAGTCCGCTGGGATGATCCTTCTGCTGCTGCCTTCCTTTTCTTGTTCTTCTTCAGCACAACTTCTGGAGCCGCATGTTGCAAGTCCTGGATATTTAACCCTGGTGCAGTGCCATATGCCTTGCACGCATCCAAATATCTGACGATGATCTCAGGCTTGGAATCAATCTCTGAGAACATAGGAAAATCATCCAGAGGAATTCTTCTGGAAGTAATGGTTTCAAAGGAAGTAACGTTGGGTTCCTTCTTGATGTTCTCAATAATTTTCATCTTTTTCAGATTCTTTGCATTCAAAGGCTTCCCAGCAGTTGCCTCTATAGATCTGATTTCATGTGCTTCTGTTAGATGCTCTATCAGCCTATTCTCTGTCAGAATATATGATATGAGTCTTCCAAGGGGTATCCAATCCCTTTTGGTACGCTCATCTTCTCTAGTCTCCTTAACACTGGTCCTCAGATGATTGAATAACAAGTGAGCCAAATTTACCTTAGTCTTCTTAGAGATAAAGTAGATCAGAAATTGCTGATCAATGTTTATGTAGTCAGGAGAGCTGGTTAGCTTTTTGTGGTTGATGCATCCCAAAATTATCTTAGCCCATATTCTATGATGATCCTTCAGATCCCTTATCTTGCTGGAGGGAAGACCCAGAGTGAAAATTTCTCTTGCAATTGAAGCAACATCAGCACATTGTCTATACACCTATTGTAACCTATCAGTCTTGCAATTAGGTCTTCAGTAATTACTATCTTCTTCCCCATTACATACGAAGTGACTTGATGGTTGGAGGATGAAGCATGAATCCAGAATTCCTTCATAAGAATTGGAAACGTTGGACCTAGAAGACGGTCAAAATACCGGTTCCATCCTTGAGCATTTACCTCTTCAGAGAGATTGAATCCATTTTCTTGAAGACTTCTAAAATCCACAATCATTTCTGGAAGAACTTCAAGGTTGTCAATGGGTGTGAGAAGAGTTCTGAACGGTTCTTCATATTGTTCCATAGCTTCAGTTCTATGAGTACTGGTATTTGGGACTCTTGAGGAAGCCATGTTCACACAAGAAATTTGAGAAAAAAATGAAAGGGTTTCGAAAGTACGAACAGAAAACAGTTAGAGTGTATTGAGAGAGTAAAAGTGAAAGAGTGTAAAGAGTGAAACTTGTGTTTAAATAGATTTTTGAAAACATAAACTGTAAGAGAGAGAAATAATTAGTAATATTTATAAGCATTAATGACAGCTAATTTTAGGGGATTCAGAAAGATATTGGAACGGTTACCCATGACATGTGTCTCAATGCACCCAATCAGCTCTTTTGACCTTTCATAAAAGTGAACGCGTGTTCAGCCTCAGAAGGTAGCTGATGAATGGATGGCAAATGTTTGCTTACGTGAACAACAAACTTCTATCCTTGAAATGAAACACTCAGATCTTCATGGATAGATTCTGATACAATCTGTACTTCTAAAAATTCTGAAGGCAGGTTGATCAGCAGTTCATAGAAAATAACCAAAATTATGAAGTTCAAGATATGTAAATAAAACAGTTTATTCTGGGTAAAGCTTCATGCTGAGATATTTCAGAATGAAGTTAAACCTATCTTCTGAAAGACGTTTTGTAAAGACATCAGCCCATTGATGGTCTGTGTCAATGAATTTTAAATTAAGGATCCCTTTCTAAATATAGTCCCTAATAAAATGATGTTTTATTTCTATATGCTTAGCCCTAGAATGCAAAATAGGATTTTTACTGAGACAAACAGCAGAAGTATTGTCACAGAGGATAGGGATGTTACTCTCAAATATATTGAAGTCCTCAAGTTGACTTTTCATCCAGAGCATTTGCGTGCTGCATCCAGCTGCTGCTATGTATTCAGCTTCTGCTGTTGATAGAGCTATTGTGGATTGTCTTTTTCTGGACCATGAGATCAGATTTTCTCCCAGAAACTGGCAGCTTCCAGAAGTGCTTTTACATTCTACTCTGTCTCTAGCAAAATCAGCATCACAGTATCCTACTAAGCTGTAATCATTTGATTTTCCATAAAACAAACCCAGATTAGCAGTACCTTTCAGATACTTGAAAATTTGCTTAACTGTTGTTAAGTGAGATTCTCTAGGATCTGATTGGAATCTAGCACAAATGCAAACACTGAATAGAATGTCAGGCCTTAAGCCTTCAGATACAGAAGAGAACCAATCATACCTCTGTAGACCTTCTATTCTACCTTTTTTCTTACCTCTTCTTTTTCTAGAATGCACGTGGGATGCATTGGAATCCTTGAAGGATTACATTCTGAGAGATCAAATTTCTTCAGAAGTTCTCTGACATATTTGCTCTGATGAATGTAAGTTCCTTCTGGAGTTTGATTTATTTGAATGCCCAGAAAGAATTTTAGTTCCCCCATTAGGCTCATCTCAAATTCTGCCTGCATACATTTAGCAAACTATCTTCCCAGAGAGGGTTTAGTGGATCCAAATATGATGTCATCAACATAAATCTGACATACTAAAATGTCATTCTTAACTGTCTTATAGAACAAGGTTGTGTTCACTTTCCCTCTGGTGAATTCCTTTTCTAACAGGAAGTTACTTAGTCTTTCATACCAAGCTCTAGGAGCTTGTTTCAGACCATAGAGTGACTTCTTTAGTTTGAAAACATATTCTAGATTTTTGGAACTTTCAAAACCAGGGGGTTGTGCACATATACCTCTTCTTCTATATAGCCATTTAAGAATGCACTTTTGACATCCATCTGATACAGAGTGATGCCTTATTAACAGTAAATGATATTAAAAGTCTGATAGGTTCTAACCTGGACACTGGAGCAAAGGTTTCTGTATAGTTTATCCCCTCTTGCTGACTATAACCTTGTGCTACCATTCGTGCTTTGTTTCTAATGACTTCACCTCGTTCGTTCAGTTTGTTTCTGAACACCCATTTTGTACCAATGACGTCGAATCCTTTTGGTTTGGGAACCAGATCCCATACGTCATTTCTGGTGAATTTATTTAGCTCCTCTTGCATTTCCAGAATCCAGTCATTGTCCAGAAGTGCTTCATCAATTGTTGTTGGTTCAATCAGAGAAACCAGTCCCATGAGGGATTCTTCAGAGTTTCTGAAAGTAGATCTTATTCTGATTAGATCTTCCTTCCTTCCCAAAATTGTGTCTACTGGTTGGTCAATGCTGCTTCTGGATGGTCTTTTCTGGAGTTGATCAACATAAGATGTTGGATTGCTTGTAGTGACTCTTTCTGATGTTGAGGGAGTGTCTCTGTTGATAGCCTCTGATGAGTTGTCTTCAGTACCTGTGAGTTCAACTTCCATACCTGCAAGGAATTCATTCTGCTTTGACTTTTGAGAGTCAAGCTTATCATCAAACCGAACACTGATTGACTCTTCAACAATCTGTGTTTCTGTATTGTATACTTTGTACCCTCTTGAGCGTTCAGAGTATCCTAACATGATAAACTTTTGTGCTTTAGAGTCAAACTTGTTCAAATAATTTTTTGTATTCAAAATAAAACATGTACATCCAAATGGATGGAAATAAGAAATGTTGGGTTTTCTGTTCTTCCACAATTCATATGGAGTCTTTTCTAGAATATGTCTTATGGAGATTCTATTCTGAATATAACATGTTGTGTTTATTGCCTCTGCCCAGAAGATCTTAGCAACGTTAGTCTCGTTGATCATGGTTCTGGCCATTTCTTGCAATGTTCTGTTCTTTCGTTCTACAACTCCATTTTGCTGGGGAGTTCTAGGACAAGAGAAATCATGCAGAATGCCTTTTTCATTAAAGAATAATTCAAAATCTTTATTTTCAAATTCTCCACCATGATCACTTCTGAGTTTGACTATTTTAAGATCCTTTTCATTCTGAACTTGGTTGCAGAAGGTGACAAACACAGAGTGTGACTCGTCCTTGTGTCTTAAGAACTTTAACCATGTCCATCTGCTATAGTCATCTACGATTACTAACCCATACTTCTTGCCACTGACTGAAGCAGTTTTTACTGGTCCAAATAAGTCAATGTGCAGAAGTTCTAATGGATGAGAGGTGGAAACAACATTTTTGGATTTGAAAGAAGGTTTTGCAAACTTACCTTTCTGACATGCTTCACATAGAGCATCTGAATTGAACTTCAAGTTAGGAAGTCCTCTGACCAGATTAAGTTTTTTAATCTGAGATATTCTTCTCATACTAACATGCCCCAATCTTCTGTGCCAGATCCATTGCTCGTTGTTGACAGACAGTAGACATTTTACATTCTGACTTTTCAGTTCATAAAGTTTGATTTTATAAATGTTGTTTTTCCTCTTTCCATTAAATAGGATAGTCCAATCTTTCTGACTAACATCTTTGCAATAATTTTGATTGAAGATTATATCATAACCGTTATCACTTAATTGACTTATGGATAATAGGTTATGCATTAATCCATCAACTAATAAAACATTACTTATAGAGGGAAGATTTCCATTACCTACTGTTCTAGAGCCAATGATCTTTCCTCTCTGATTGCCTCCAAAGCCCACGTGGCCTCCGAGCTTAAGTTCCAGGCTTTGGAACATATGCCTTCTTCCCGTCATGTGTCGTGAGCAGCCAGAGTCCAGGTACCATGATTGGTGTCTTTGCTTTGCTGTTAAAGATATCTGCCACATGTATGATTTTATCCTTAGGTACCCACATTTTCTTGGGTCCTGATTTGTTAGTTTTACAAAAATTTTGATTGAATTTTGGTTTGACAGAATAATCACTACTTGTGTATTTTATGTCATGTGTGTGCCCATATATAAAGTGTGAGTCAAGTGGAGTGCGTTTTATAACTAAGTCCATGACATTTTTTGGTGTAGGTACCTTACCTTGATATCATATCCCTTTTCTGCCATTTCTGCTAACTCCATAGATCATTGAAGCCATCTTGCTTCTGTCTATGTTTTTAGCTAGAAACTTCTGAAAGTTGTGATCATACTCTTTGATGATCTCGTCAGCATTGCTGGGAGTTTCAGGGATTGTTTCCTTCTGAGAGTTTTGCAACTGGTTTTCTAATTTTGAAATTTTTTCTTTTAACTCAGAATTCTCCAATCTGAGACTCTCAGTCTTATCAGAGTCAGAAGCAAGATTCCTTTTCAGGTTTCTGAGTTTCTGCTGATACCTTTCCAGAATTTCATTAAGGCTTTCAGCAAGTTCAGCCTTAGTAAAGTCAGGGAATATCTCTTCAGTGTCTGATTCTGAGTCTGAACCAGAGGCTTCACTGTCTTCAGATACGTTTGCCATGAGAGCTATGTTTGCTCTTTCATCATCTGATTCTGAGTCAGCTTCAGATGTGTCATAATCATCCCATGTAGCCATGAAGCTTTTCTTCTTTTCCTTGATAAACTTCTTTTTGGGCTTCCCCTTCTGAAGCTTTGGGTAGTCAATTTTGTAGTTCCCTTGCTCGTTACATTCATAGTAAATGATGTCTTTGTTGTTTGGCTTTCTGTATCCTGAAGAGCCTTCAGATCTTCTGTGTCCAGAGGAGGTCATACGTGTGAAAAGAGGAGCCTACAGAAAGAACTGCCACCTGACAAAGAGGAGGTCATACGTGTGAAAAGGATCTCAGTAAGATACCTCATGGTGGCAGATAAGCTATACAAAATGGGAAGATCAACACCCATATTATGCGGGAATCACATCGGAGGTCGGGCCTTGTCCAACAAAATACTAAGAGTCAGGTATTATTTCCCTACCATGCTTAAAGATTGCATCTGATTTGTAAGCTGGTGTGACAAATGTCAGATATTCTCACCATTCATCCACGCCCCGACCGAATTGGTCCATTCTGTAGTATTCCCATGGCCTTTTCATCAATGGAGAGCAGGAATTACTTAGACCCTTCCCAGTGGCATCAAGATAACTAAATTCCTTAATCCTCACGGTTGATTATTTCACCAAATGGGCGGAGGCAGAAGTTGTAGCCCGGATCACAGTTGAAAGGGTGAAACACTTTTACTGGAGGAACATCATTTGTAGATTAGGGTTACTTTGGGTTATCATTTGAGATAATGAGACCCATTTCGCAAGCTCATTTGTAGTAGAATTATGCAGAAAGTTCGTAATTATCAACCACTTCATTTCAGCAGAACACCCTCAGGCGAATGGACATGCAGAGTCAACTAACAAGGTTATCCTAACCCGGATGAAAAAGAATTTAGATGAAGAAAAAGGATTATGGGCCGAGTATCTCCATGAGATATTATGGTATTATCACACAAATGCTCACTCCACGACCAAAGAAACTCCATTCAGAATGGTATATGGGGTTGAGGCCATGATCCCAGTAGAAATTAACACTGCATACTGGAGAAGAATAAGCTTTGAAGACAGTACAAATAACGAACATCTAGCAAGCGAAGATGACCTACTTGATGAGATCAGAAACACAACACACATACATGATATTGCAACCAAACAAATAATATCCTAGAGGTTCAATATCAACGTGAAACAAAGAGGCTTCTTCAAATGGGATCTGGTTCTAAAGAGAATCACAAATCCACCAAAGAAGGGGAAACTCTCACCAAACTAGGAGGGACCTTTCTGAGTTGTTGAGAAACTCACCAATAGAGCTTACGGGCTAGAGACGTTACACGTCAGGGAAATTCCTAGGACATGGCATGTATCTAGTCTTAGGATTTATTTCAGCTAAAGTCATGTAAGCCCATGTAATAAATAAAAAACAGGTGCACTCTTTTCCCTAGAAAGGGACAGGGTATTTAACGAGGCAACCTATAAAAGTATCCTTTTTGTTAGAATACTCACTTTGAAAGGCTATATACCTTGGTTCAAACTTAAACCTTCCCAGGTATAACCATTGCAGGTTACGCCATGGTTCATATCTTGAGCCGCCTCAGGTGTAACCTTCTCGGTGATGAACCTTAAATCAGATTTCTCCCCTTTAAAGGCTTTATACCTTGGTTTAAAATTGAACCTCCTCAGGTATAACCTTTCTTGGTTACACCTCGGTTTATATCTTGAGCCACCTCAGGTGTAACCTTCTCGGTGATGAACCTTAAATCGGATTCCGCGCCTTCAAAGACTCTATACCTTGGTTCAAACTTAAACCTCTTCAGATATAAGCTTTCCGGGATACACATTGGTTCATATATTGAGTCTCCTCAGGTGTAACCTTCTCGGTGATGAACCTTAAATCGGATTCTGCCACTTCAAAGGCATTATACTTTGGTTCAAACTTAAACATCCTCAGGTATAACCTTTTTCGGGTTACACCTTGGTACATATCTTGAGCCGCCTCAGGTGTAACCTTCTCGGCGATGAACCTTAAATCGGATTATGTCCCTTCAAAGGCTCAATACCTTGGTTCAAACTTAAACCTCCTCAGGTATAACCTTTCCAGGTTTCACCTTGGTTGATATCTTGAACTGCCTCAGGTGTAACCTTCTCGGTAATAAAACTTAAATCAGATTCCCCTCCTATTCAAAGGCTCTATAACTTGGTTTAAACTTAAACCTTCTAAAGTATAACCTTTCCAGGTTACACCTCAGTTCATATCTTTAGCCACCTCAAGTGTAACCTTCTCGACGATGAACCTTATATCATATTCTTCCCATTCAAAGGCTTTATATCTTGGTTTAAACTTAAACCTCCTCAGGTATAACCTTTATGGGTTACACCTTGGTTCATATCCTGAGTCGCCTCAGGTGTAACCTTCTTAGCGATGAACCTTAAATCGGATTTCGCGCCTTCAAAGGTTCTATACCTTGGTTCAAACTTAAACCTCCTCAGGTATAACCTTTCGGGGTTACACCTTGGTTCATATCTTGAGCCGCCTTAGGTCTAACATTCTCATTGTTGAACCTTAAATCAAATTCCTCCATTTGAAAGGCTCTATACCTTGGTTTCAACTTAAACCTCCTCCGGTATAACCTTTTCGGGTTACACCTTGGTTCATATCTTGAGGCTTCCTCAGGTGTAACCTTCTCGGCGATGAACCTTAAATCAGATTCCACCCCTTCAAAGGCTCTATACATTGGTTCAAACTTAAACCTCCTCAGATATAACCTTTCCGAGTTAAACCTTGGTTCATATCTTGAGTTGCCTTAGGTGTAACATTATTGGCAATGAACCTTAAATCAGACTCCCCTCCCCTTTAAAGTCTTTATATGTTGGTTCAAACTTAAACCTCTTCAGGTATAACCTTTATGGGTTACACGTCGGTTCATATCTTGAGCCGCCTTAGGTGTAATCTTCTTGGCGATGAACCTTAAATCGGATTCCGCCCCTTCAAAGGTTATATACCTTGGTTCAAACCTAAACCTCCTCTAGTATAACCTTTATGGGTTACACCTTGGTTCATATCTTGAGCCGCCACAGGTGTAACCTTATCGGTGATGAATCTTAAATCGGATTCCGCCACTTCAAAGGGATTATTCCTTGGTTCAAACTTAAACATCCTCAGGTATAACCTTTCTGGGTTAGACCTTGGTTCATATCTTGAGTCGCCTCAGTTGTAACCTTCTTGGTGATGAACCTTAAATCGGATTATGTCCCTTCAAAGGCTCTATACCCTGGTTCAAAGTTAAACCTCCTCAGGTATAACCTTTCCAGGTTGCACCTTGGTTGATATCTTGAGCTGCCTCAGCTATAACCTTCTCGGCAATAAAACTTAAATCAGATTACCCTCCCATTCAAAGGCTCTATAACTTAGTTCAAACTTAAACCTTCTAAAGTATAACCTTTCCGGGTTACACCTCAGTTCATATCTTGAGCCACCTCAGGTGTAACTTTCTCGACGATGAAACTTATATCATATTCTTCCCATTCAAAGGCTTTATATCTTGGTTTAAACTTAAACCTCCTCAGGTATAACCTTTATGGGTTACACCTTGGTTCATATCTTGAGCCGCCTCAGGTGTAACCTTCTCGACGATGGACCTTAAATCGGATTCCGCACCTTCAAAGGTTCTATACCTTGGTTCAAACTTAAACCTCCTCAGGTATAACCTTTCTGGGTTACACCTTGGTTCATATCTTGAGCCGCCTCAGGTCTAACCTTCTCATTGTTAAACCTTAAATCGAATTCCTCCATTTGAAAGGCTCTATACCTTGGTTCAAACTTAAACCTCCTCTGGTATAACCTTTTCGGGTTACACCTTGGTTCATATATTGAGGCTTCCTCAGGTGTAATCTTCTTGGAGATGAACCTTAAATCATATTCCACCCCTTTAAAGGCTTTATACCTTGGTTCAAACTTAAACCTCCTAAGATATAACCTTTCCGAGTTAAACCTTGGTTCATATCTTGAGCCGCCTTAGGTGTAACATTCTTGGCAATGAACCTTAAATCAGACTCCCCTCCCCTTTAAAGTCTTTATATGTTGGTTCAAACTTAAACCTCTTCAGGTATAACCTTTATGGGTTACACGTCGGTTCATATCTTGAGTCGCCTTAGGTGTAATCTTCTTGGCGATGAACCTTAAATCAGATTCCGCCCCTTAAAAGGTTATATACCTTGGTTCAAACTTAAACCTCCTCAGGTATAACCTTTATGGGTTACACCTTGGTTCATATCCTGAGCCGCCTCAGGTGTAACCTTCTCGGCGATGAACCTCAAATCGGATTCTGCCCCTATAAAGGCTCTATACCTTGGTTCAAACTTAAACCTCCTCAGGTATAACCTTTCCGAGTTACACCTCGGTTCATATCTTGATCCGCCTTAGGAGTAAATTTCTCGGTGATGAACCTTAAATTGGATTCCGCCCCTTTAAAGGCTTTGTGCCTCGGTTCATGTCTTGAGCTGCCTCGGGAGTAACCTCCTCGGACATCAAACCTCGGACCAAACTGGAACCACCTAAAGTGTGGTCCTCCTGAGCTAACTAGGCATAACCTTATAGCCTGTATATCTCGACTTCCATAAGTACACGGTCCAACACCCAAAAGTGTTTAAGCACATAAAGACACCTCCCGTCCTTCACAAGCCTACACGGATATTCAAAACAAAAAAAATTCGGGCGATGGCTTAAAAATACAAGTGGAAAAAAATGCTTAAATAAGCACCCCAATGATGCACAATGATCTCTCAAACATAGTTACAAACCCTACGAAGATTAAGGTCGGGCTGAAATCATTCACATAAGAACGGCCAATATGTTGCAAAGCAGCATCAAGCATATCAGAGAGGATTAGGGCCTTTCCTTCGAAACTAATCACTATGGTTTTTTCCAAAACCACGTGACCAGGTGGCTACCATATATCCATAATCCTATCACCTATGGGAATAAAAAATACATACAAGTGAAAACCAGCATTAACGGAAATTGCAAAGCAAAAGTAGAATTAATGATAAAAGACTCATAGGGAAATTATCAGAACATGCAAAAAACATTCAAAAGATATTAAAAAAGTGCACCCACCAAAGAAAGGTGACTAACAATAAAATATTCAATAAGGAATCACTTGGTCACATCGGCTTGGGAAGCATCGTTGGTACCCCGACTCACCTGTGGCTGGGGACTCATCACTGTCCTTATCAGCTTCCATGTCCACCAGCTTACCATCCACAATGCTCTTGAAAAAGTCCCTTGAAGAGATGTCCAACTCTAGATAGAGGCACAACACCTGATCCTTAGCCCGTACAAAAGCCATATCCCTGACATTTAGAACATCCATATTAGACTTCTCCAAATACTTTTGTAGGTTGGTGCAGGACCTCTCCACAACATTCAAACCATCGGTAAGCTTAACAATTGAGGCCTTAAGATCCGCATTCTCCTTTTTCAGAAACTTGTTCTTTGAACATTCTTCAAGTAACTTCTTCTCCAGACCTTAGCATTTGTCAGCATAAGACTTCTCGCTCTCTGTCAGTTGTTGTACGTCTATCTTAAGGTTTGTACACCTCTCCTCTAAGTCATCCCCAGACTCAAACAGACCCTGGGCCAACATAACACACCTCATATGGTAAGAACTCAGGTTCTGGGTGAGCTTCTAAGGACCAAGGCTCTTCACCTTATTGACATCCTCGTTGGAATTGAGATTGTCCTAAAGGAACTTCGTCCCATCAAAGTTGTTGGACTAGAACTTATTCTCATTTGGGACCGGAGCCGAGACCTCACCAGTCTCATATGTCAGAGTCAAGACTTCCCAATCAACCTGACATGCCTCATCTGTCATTACGGTCTTCATCCGCTTTAGAGATCTCTGAGAGGGCTCCTCAATTTCCAGGGCATTCTTGGCTGGAGATTGAGGCATGCTGATGATAACACATGCCTTATATACCGGGTCCTTTCTTCTTCTTCGCTACTCAAAGTTCCAAACCAGTCAAGAAAAATTTGGACTCAAAAGGCCCTTCAGCCCCTCTCAAGGTAGCATGGGCAGTAACCATCAACTTCTTTTACTCTTTAACAAAGAGATCATTCATCTTATCTGCAAAAAGACATTAAAATAGTATGTAAGAAAACAAAACAAAACCTTAGGCGGCGGAGAATTAAAATGAGCCTTACCCAGAAAGGCCAGAACCACTTTATCATGCAAGGGTAACAAGTCCTTAACCTTGAACAGACGGAAGGAGTCTAACACTTGCAGAGATTGAGTCTCAATATCACTCAACTTATCGTAATCGAACCTAGATATGGGTAAAGGACTACCCGTCCAATACAAAGGAAACTTTGGATGACCATCAGTGGCATAAATAACATGATGACACCTCGATCTGCACCTAACCCGAAGGAACCGGTCCTTGAAGCCCTTGTAATTAGTATTAAAGGCTTGAAGGAAGCTCCGACGAGCTATGCCACTAATGGAAACCCAGCTCCCATATTCTACATTCTTGACTTCAAAATAAGAAGAAAAAAAACCAATAGTCGAAATTACATCCAACGCTTCACAAATCATTTCAATAACTTTTATAAACCCCCAACTGTTAGGGCGAAGTTGATAGGGGGCTACATTCACCGTCTTCAACATATCCACTTTAAAATTAGTGAAAGGGATGCATATAAACATATATTCCAACACCCCGACGTAGAAATAAAACCACTCGTCTTGTACTCCCTTTTGTTGGGAGATACATACCCGTTTTCCAAGGATACATGCCTCCACGGCCATATCGTCCTCATTCCCAGTCAAGGACACCTTTCGCAGAGAGAGAAGCTTCACTATCTCCCCTCATCCATGGAGCTTTGATCGTAACATATCACCTCTTTGTTAAAAGATCCAGAAGTTTCTATTAGGACCTCCACGGAACCTAAAGAATTGGGGTCATAATCACTTATAGAAGTAAAAACTTTGTTATAAACTTTATTCATGACCCATGTGTACTCATCTACACCTAAAGCAACTATCATCTCTTGCATGCACTCCTCCCATACAATTCTCTGTTCCTGGTCACTGTTACGTCTTTTATTTCCAAAATCATCACACTCTATGATGATAACCATCCCACGAAAAATAAAAATGTACAGAAAATAAGGTAAAGAAAGAGAAGAAATACCTGGTAATAGTGGTCCATTGAGAGATTTTGGAAGAAACAGACGAGAACGCTTGCAAAGGGAAGTAGGAGAGTCTTTCGAAAACATAAAAGGAAAGGTTTTTATAAAAGAAAAGTTATGGGAAATGAAACACTTAAAGAAGAGGAAGTGTGTACAAACATTAAAATTTTGCCTTAGCAATAATTACGCCTAAGGGACTAGGGACTATTGAGAAACTAGTGCGTGAGCAACACACATGCCAAGGTATTATCATCCGGTCTTAGAGGCCCAGCCTGAAGCATAGATCCATTTCTATGCTTACTTACCATAAGGCATCAGGTAAAAGTCATATGCTCATGGGGCTTATGTTTATACATAGATCTATTTTCTGGGATGAAAGAGATAAAAGGAAAAGCTTGGTTGAAAGACCGAGAAAATCAAGTAGACAATCATCCAGTTACCACCTCAGGTCGAGATCATAAGGCCTAAACTGGGATGTGTGATAGGAGTTTCGTGTGATCGGCCATAGTAGAAGATGAAGAGGTAGCAGCCGAGCTTATACCCTAGATCCAGAGGTTACCCTGAGCCTAGCCTCAATGGAGTTGTTACGCAATGGTCGGTCCATTGAGGGCGTAACCGCTAATCATTGTACGGCGGCGCATGTTATGATAATAGCCATCATTGGCAACGGAGGAAATTACTTGCCTTTAGGAAAACTTAGTTACATAACATGGAAAGTGTGATACAGTAGAGGAACTGACTTGGGTGTTTTGCATTTTATCGTAAATATTGCGGTTAGCAAGAGTCTCCACTGACTTTTCTTTTATCTAAAAGTAAAGGTAAAAAAGCACAGGAAAGACCTTTGAGATTGTTTCTTGAGTTCGGGGGGTAGATTATGAAAAGGGAAGGTATTAGCACCATTTTCATCCATGGTTTTCCATGGGCTCTTAGTTACTAGCTAGATCACTTGATTTTGTTTGAAAATGTGCTTTGTGTGGTTTTTGAAAGTATTTTGTAAAGATTCCATCGTTTAGGAAAACTTTGTAATGATTCTCGTTTGTAAGAATGTATACAAAGCGTTGATTTTTTGAAAATGTTTTCAAATTTGAAAGATGTTTTTTTGAAAGTGTTGGTGTTTGTTTTGAAAATAGCAAGGATGTTTTTGGTTTGAAATTGAGCAAGCAACTAGGAATAATCTACCTACTCAAAAGTCTTTCTTGTTTATTTCCTATTTCCTTTGACATTGTCATCTTACCATTGATTTGGTAAGTAACCCTATCTTTGGATGTAAAGGGACAGGCGCGGGACGTTTGTATAGTCATAGAAGGAAACCTATGGGATGTTTTAGCAATGTTGTTTAGGGACTAGATCGTTTACCGAAATCAACATTGTGGGTCATCGAGGGATTACGATCTTTTATCGAGGATCTTTGCTAGAAAGCCCATGTTCGAGTGACATGACTATTTTCTGATAGGCAACAAGTGAGATTACCCTAAGGGTGCATGTGTGAATAGTGTGTTTGATTTCATGCATTTAGTATTTGATTTTTGGGTTGTCTATTTATTGTTTTTATCTTGCCATACACACCCTAATTACTAACATTTGTATTTGAAAGCATTAAATTGCGGAAAACAAAGTCTTATGCTATTACATCGTTTAGGGGATGGGGGTACAATTTACAAATGGGTATGAAATAGGAACTTAAATATTACAACCATATCGAATAACAATGTAGGAAATGTAAAAACAGTGTAAAAAGAAGGAAATTTTTTCATTTTTGCACTATTATGTGTCGACACAAGCTCCTATGCAACGACACGTAACTTTCCTTGCCCCTGTATTTCCAAATCAACTCAGTATGAGTCGATACATAATGGTATGTGTCGACTCATACACTGCATGTGTCGACTCATATGTGCTTTGTATCGACTCATACACTCTTTTTTCCTTCTGTTTTGGGCTTGTATAGCAGTATGTATCGACTCATAAGGTTATGTGTCGACTCATACTATCATTTTTCACTAAGATGAGTCGACTCATATAGGTGTGTGTCGACTTATACTTTCATTTTTTACTTCAACATTGTTTTGCTGCATACATGGGTTAGTTCTCAACACATAAATGAAAAGAATGGAAGACAAACAAAAGGTTAGCTTCAAGGGAAATGGTTACTACATTTTGTCTTCAAAAATGAATCACTAATGATTCTTGAAATGAAGAATTAAAGTCAAGAAACTTACCTTGGAGATGAATTTTATACTCTGGGCTTGAGTTGATGTCTTGACTGTTCTTGAACTTGAAAAAAGAAGAGGTGTTATAGAAGCTTGTTCTTGAGTTTGAACACCATCTAGGTGATGTATGTGAGGTGCTTTGAGGTTTGGGCAGAACTTGCAAGATATGAAGAGTTCTAGGATTTGGATTTCAAAGCTCAAGAAATGGAAGCTTTATGGACTTTTATGGCTTTTGTGAATATGATATTTTGAGGGTTTATCAACAAAAATTCTGGCTTTTCTCTCTATGTTTTCTAACCTCTTTCTCTTGCAATTGGTATCTCTATTTATAGAGAAGGGTTGAGACTTTGAACAACTCAGATTTGTTTTGAAAAAAAACACGTTATGCCTTTTTCAAATTCATAAAGACAAGTTGCTTCATGATGAAGAAAGGAGTGAATTAAGGAACTTAGCCATGATTTGCAGGTCTTGTGGATTGCTTCTGATGTTTAGAGGTTTTCTGTGATCTTTAGAACAAATTTCAAGCTTTGAAAGAAGAGAGTGGTTGGAAAAGTGAAGCTTTATGCAAATGGAAATGTTGCTTTTGCATTTCTAACCATAAATGGTATCAAGACTTGGACAAAGCTTAAAATGCTTGTGTAATACACTTAGGGTTTGTGTAATTGCTTGATTATGCATATATTTGGAGAGAACATAGCCTAAAAAGAGAGATCTTGTAGCTTTGGTTGGAATTTTAGTCAAGTGTTCATCACAAATTCTGCTTTGTAATTCAAGAATGAAACCCTAACTTCATCTCTTCGATTCTCTTAGCTCAAGAATGATCTCAATGAGTTCTTTGAATTTTTTGAAAGATTGGAATCTCCCCTACAACTTTCATTTTTTCCACTTTTGTTAAATCAAGCTGGTAATCGATGCAAATTGGCCAAGAAGTTGGGACAAAAACCTGACTAAAACTGCTGAAAATTTCTCAAAGTGTTTTAGTTTCATGACCATAACTTCATGGATTAATAACTTGAGATCCAAGAATTTCTAGTTGAAGTTTTGTAAAGAAATGTTTTTGATCTCATGGAGATCTACAACTTTCATGTTGAACGTTTCTTTTGAATCATCTCGCATCATGGGGAAAAATTGGTTCAAAGTTGTGAAAAAATATGAAGTTTTCAACACTTAGAAAAATTTCTAAGTTTGGAAACTTTGACTCTTCAAAATGAAATCTTGGCTTTTTGATTTCTTGATGAACAAGTTTCATATTTTGACATGTTTTGATGAATTCTGATCTTTGACACTTGATTTTGACCAAAAAGTCAAAGTTTGACTTTTCAGTGTACAATTGACTTTTGATCAATTGACTAAAAAATCAATTATCAATCAAATGACCTTGAGAAATGTTTTGACTCATGCCATTAGGTAAAAGTGATGCAATTTAACTCTTGATATCATGCCTCAAACCAATTAACCATTTGCTAGGTCAAAAATCAGAAATTGCCCTTTCTCAAACAAAACCCTAATTTTGACCATTTTGCCCTTTTGATGATTTGATCAAATTTATTGAAGAGTTGAGGTCCAAACTTGACCAAATGATACATATGAGTTTATAATGTGGATATGGATAAAAAATTATGAATTTTGAATGTAAATTGGCCATAATTGACTTTTTTCTCAATACAGTTGCTTTTTAGGTCAACTACTCAATTGACTGAGCAAAAATGTGATCCTAGGCTTGAAACTTGACATGAGTAATCTGAGGGGTCCATAATGATCCATGAAAGTCATATGAGGCATTTAAAGTTCAATTATCCTTGTGCAATCTCAAACCCTAATTTTAGTCATCAGTGCTTAAGGAGGTGTCTTGAGTTGATCAACCCTAGTGCAGTCTTGAACCAAAGGAGATCTTGTGAGAAAAACTTGATAAATGAGAGGGAAAATTTTAGGGTACAACAGCTGCCCCTGTTCAATCTTCTTAAACCTGAAGAGTTAGATTGGTGGATCCGCCATTCACGACTTGAAGATGAAAGATGATTGGACACTAGACTGCCCAGAAATTTGCACTCGATGATGTGGTGGTTGATGGTGTAGGGAATGGGATTAAAGATGCCATTTGGAGAGAAAATGGAAAGTTGTCAAAGATGGGATTGTAGATGCCATCCAAAATGATATGTTGGCAGGAATGAAAGAAGTGTCAGAATAAATCTCTGGTCGATTTATACTGAAATGGTGGATGTGTTGGGTTGAGTACCGGAATAATATCCATAAATGGATTGTATTTGACTCACATTCGAAAGCTGGAACTGAATGAGTATCAGAATGGCATCCATATCTGGAGCGTATCTGAAAGCTGAATCTGAATGAGTATCAGAATGGCGTATGTATCTAAAGCATATCTGAACTGTATCTGGAAGCTGAATCTGAATGAGTATCAGAATGGCGTCCATATCTAGAGCGTATCTGAACTGTATTTGAAAGCTGAATATGAATGAGTATCAGAATGGCGTCCATATCTGGAGCGTATTTGAACTGTATCTGGAAGCTGAGTCTGAATGAGTATCAAAATTGTGTTTGCATCTAGAGTGTATCTGAACTGTATCTAAAAGCTGAATTTGAATGAGTATCAGAATGGCGTCTATATCTGGAGCATATCAGAACTGTATCTGAAATCTGAATCAGAAGAAACCCGCGCAGGATTTCTTCAGCTGGTCGGGTATATAATTTTCCTGGCTTGTTTCAGGTATTATTATCTGACCCTTTTGTAAATTGTTATTGATAGCCATCTGCTGACTGATCTTTCCTGAAGAGATGAAAGATTAGTTGTATGCAATGTCATGATGTATGAAATTCATTGTACAATGATGTTCTCTGTAAGTGTTTAGTTATTGGCATGTATTTTTAGTAAAACCAGGTGTGTGAATGTCATGACTGATGTCATAACATTCTGGTTTATTAGGTACTTTATGCAGAAAAATTATGGCATACAGTAGCTACTGTGTATGAGTGTGTATCTGAGCATTTTGCAAAAGATCACATTTATTGCCTTCTACCAAAATCAGCAAACAGGAATTCTGATGTCATAACAAATGTTAAGACATCTTGTACTGATCTAACAGTAGTGCAATTTAGTTAATTCTGAGATTTTTCAGGAAGTTGGCTCATTCCTTCCAGAACAAAATCTCCCGTTGTCTTTGGGTTAACCTAGCTCAACCCTAAACTGGTTGATAAAGTATTGTGACCAAGTCTTATGGTTAAACCTAATTAACCCTAGCTTTTTGTGGAAACCCTAACTGAAGAAACAGCTGCTATATATTCAACAGGATTGCTGTTTGGAAAATATCTCTTTGGACTGAAGATCAATTAGAAAATGTATAGTTTTAACTGCTGTAATCCAAGCAATTATCATTGTGATAAGTGACTTGGAATAGGTTTTTTTGTAAGGGTTTTTGTACCACTCAAAGCTTTGAAGCAAGAGTGTTTTGTGTCTCTTGACTAAAGCTTTGAAGCAAAGTCAAGTTAGGTTTATGTATCACTCAAAGCTGTGAAGCAAGAGTGTTTGTGTTACTTTATTAAAAAGCTGTGAAGCATAATCAAGTGTATGTTCTGAAGAGTGTCTTTATTAATTCATTAGTCAATTGTTTTAAGTATCACTGCTGTGATTGAGAGGGAGTGAGTAGGAACTCAGGTTTAAGTAGAACTTAGATTGAAGTTGCATTGGGTAGGTCTTAAGTGAAGGAGATAAAATGGTTGGTTTATTCCTGAATTAATATCTCTTATAGTGGATTTCCTCCCTGGCTTGGTAGCCCCCAGAGTAGGTGTTGTTTCACACTGAACTGGGTAAACAATTGACTGTGTTCTTTACTGTTTTTATTTACTGTCTTATAGAAAGTCAGATACTGTGTCATAACATTCACTGTGACATTGAGTATCTGCTGCCAGAATTTTCATTCTCAAAAAAAAATGAATGAGATTATGTTGTATGCATTCGTGTTGTCAATGTTATGACGTATGGATGTGATGTATGGGCATGTAAGCTATGCTGCTGTAATACTGTCGGATTAGGGAAAATAAAGCCCTAACTGTTGTTGGGGACGTGGAGTGTAAGTCGTTATGTTTTGAAGTGCTTATGAGTTGATGAGCTTCTATTTGTTAGTGAAATAAACTTTGTTGTAAGGGAAACGTCGTGTATTGTTTGTGAAATCCTGTTGGGGAATCCTGAGAAATTGTGTGACTTCTACTGGGGAGTGATAACTGGAAGTTTTGTTCCGCCGGGGATGTGAGAGAGCTTGATATCATTAGGCTGCACATTGTGGGAGATTTTATACTCTAAAGATATTATCCTATTTCCTAAAGCCATTAGTGATTGTCTTTCTATTTTTGTTCATTTGTAAACAATTGTTACATTCAAATGCATATGTTCAAAAATAAATCATTGGATGTTTTTGTAAACAAAACACAGAAATAAAGAAGAATAAAAAACAGATAGTTTTGCACCTTCAAAAGGGTATCTTTGTATTAACTTGAATAAGTCTTTTTTGTAGAATGAGACGAACATTCTAGTAAGGGAATGTCATCGTAAAAAATGAAAATTTGATACAAAGAAAAGATAGCTATGTTCAATAATCCCATGGGGTTCCCATTCTACTATAGCCTTCATGTCCCTGAGTGTCTTGTCCATTTGCTGCCTTGTCCGAAGTTGATTGGATTGATTAGAACATTTGAGTTTGTCAGTCGAAGCTTAAAGGTTGTCCGTAAGGTGATCAACGGGACATAGTCATACGCTTTAATTCCCTAACTTTTTCCTTGACCGCCCTTTTGGGTTTTCAGTCCACCGGGATACCCTTTTTTGCCCAAATCGCCCTTTCGGGTTTTCAACTTGTCGGGTGTACAGTTTTTTTTGTTTTATCCCTAATTTTTGCCTGAACCATTTTGGTTCTCCGGGATGCCCTTGTTTTTCCTAGGTGTGTCAACCTAGCGGGTCTGTTATGCGTAGTATCTTTTGACTATGTCTGCGTTCACAGGGTGCGGCAGGTCGTTGCCATCCATAGTGGTTAAGATCATTGCGCCACCAGAGAATATGCTTTTTATCACAAACGGTCCTTCATATGTAGGAATCCATTTGCCCCTGGGATCATCCTGCTGCAGTATGATGCGCTTGATCACCAGATCCCTGACTTGATACACTTAGCGTCTGACCTTTTTGTTGAAAGCCTTGATCATCCATTTTTGATACATTTGACCATGACAGACAGCAGTAAACCTTTTCTCATCAATCAAGTTTAGTTGATCAAGTTGAGTTTGGATCCATTCATCTTCATTCAACCCTGCATCCTTCATGATTCTCAGAGAAGGGATCTGGACCTCAATAAGCAAGACAACTTCCGTGCTGTATACCAGAGAGTAAGGTGTTTCCCTAGTTGATGTGCGCGTTGTGGTACGGTAGCCGTGGAGAGAGAATGGTAGCATCTCATGCCAGTCCTTGTAGGTTATTGTCATTTTCTGTATGATCTTTTTGATGTTCTTATTTGCGGCTTCGACAACGCCATTCATCTTTGGTCGGTAATGGGAAGAATTATGGTGTTGGATCTTGAATTGCACGCACAGTGCGGTGATCATAGTATTGTTGAGATTCGTGCCATTGTCTGTGATGATCCTCTCTGGGATATCGTAACGAAATATGAGATTCTATATGATGAACCGGGCCACAACATTCTTGGTTACAGAAGCAAAATAAGCTGCCTCAACCCACTTTGTGAAGTAGTCAATGGCCACCAAGATGAAGTTGTGTCCATTAGAGGCTATAGGTTTGATTTCTCCAATCATATCGATGCCTCACATGGAGAATAGCCAGGGAGCAGTCAAGACATTCAGAGGAAGTGGAGGTACATGCACTTTGTCAGCATAGATTTGAAACTTATGACAAGTTCATGATTATTGATAGCAGCCTGCTTCCATGGTAGACCAGTAATAACCTGCCCGTAGGATCATCTTTGCCATCGTATGCCCACTGGAATGGGTGCCAAAAGTGCCCTCATGTAGATCATCCATGATATTTTCTACCTCAACCTTGTCTACGCAACGAAGCAAAACAGAGTCATGGTTGCGCTTGTAGAGAATGCCATTACTTATGAAGAACTTAGCAGAAAATCTTCTCAAGAACTTCTTATCATTGACTGAAGCTCCTTCCAGATACTCTTGAGCCTCAAGATACCTCTTGATTTCATGGAACCAAGGTTGGTCCACTACTTCTCCAGTATCGATCTCGTGACAATAAGTTGGTTCATCCATCCGTTCAATGGTGATTTGGAGAGCCTCGTTATCCCATTTGAGTTTAAACATGGATGACATTGTGGCTAGCGCGTCTGCTAGCTGATTTTCCTCTCGTGGAAAATGCTTAAAGGTAATTTCCTAGAAATGTGGGATTAATGTCAACACATGTTCTTTGTAGGGGATGAGGTTAGGGTGTTTCATATCGCATTCTCCTTTGATCTGACTGATGACCAAGGCTGAATCTCCGAATACACTTAAGGACTTGATCCCCAAATCTATGGCAGCTTTGAGACCAAAAATGCACGCTTCGTATTCTGCCATGTTATTTGTACAGTTGAAGCAGAGTCTTGTAGTGAAGGGAGTGTGACATCCTTCAGGGGATATGATTACAACACATATGCCATTGCCGAGTGCGTTGGACGCCCCATCAAAAACAAGGGTCCATCGGGATCCTTGTTCAGGTTCCTCATATGGTCTGAATTCTTCAATGTTGTTTACCATCATGATGTCTTCATCCGGGAATTCGAACTTCATGGACTGATAATCATCCACAACTTGATGAGTAAGGTGATCGGCTAGCACACTTCCCTTTATTGCTTTCTGGGTAGTGTACTGAATGTCATATTCCGTCAGGATCATCTGCCATCTCGCTATTCTCCCAGAGAGGGCAGGCTTCTTGAATATGTATTTTATTGGATCAATCTTGGATATCAATAAGGTAGTATGGGTTAGCATATACTGTCTTCCGATGAGCAGCCCATGCCAGAGCACAACAAGTTTTCTCGAGCAGTGAATATCTTGTTTCACAGTCGGTAAACTTTTTGCTCAGGTAGTAAATGGCATGCTATTTTCGGCCAGACTCGTCATGCTTCCCTAACACACACCCTATTGAATTTATCAAAACGGTTAAATACATGATCAATGGTCTTCCCTCGATGGGCGGTATCAAAACAGAAGGCTCTTGAAGGTACTCTTTGATCTTGTCGAAGGCATCTTGGCACTCATCATTCCATTTGACTACTTGATCTTTCTTCAGTAATTTAAAGATTGGTTCACAAGTAGCGGTCAAGTGAGAAATGAATTGGGCAATGTAGTTTAGCCGTCCTAAGAATTCTCTGACTTCATTCTCAGTACGAGGAGCAAACATTTATTGTATTGCTTTCACCTTGGCAGGATCCACTTTGATACCTTTACCGCTGACGACAAAGCCTAGGAGTTTATCGGACCTCACCCCAAATGTGCATTTATTCGGGTTCAACCTCAGCTTGTATTTCTTTAGTCTCTCAAACAGTTTATGTAGATAGTCAATATGTTCCTCTTCTGTTTGAGATCTGGCTATCATGTCATCCACATAGACCTCTATTTTGTGATGTATCATGTCGTGAAATAGAGTTACCATGTCACGTTGATAGGTTGCCCCTGCATTCTTCAACCCGAATGGCATAACCTTGTAACAGAATGTGCCCCACTATGTGACAAAGGTCGTTTTATCCATGTCCTCATGTGCCATTTTCATTTGGTTGTAGCCTGAGAAACCATCCATAAATGAGAACACTTTATGCTGTGCGGTATTGTCAGCCAAAATATCAATATGGGGAAGTGGGAAATCATCCTTAGGGCTTGTCATATTCAAATCTCGGTAATCCACACACATGCGTACTTTGCCGTCCTTTTTAGGCATTGGAGCAACATTGGCGACCCATTGTGGATAAGAGGTGACTGTTAAGAATCCGGCGCTGAAATGTTTCATGACTTTAGCCTTAATCTTGTATGACATGTATGGTCGCATGCGACATACTTTCTGTTTTACCGGAGGGCAGTCTTCTTTTGTTGGTAGACGATGGACCATGATATCAGCATCAAGTCCTAGCATGTCTTCGTATGAACAGGAAAAGACCTTAACATAATCATGTAGCAACTGAGTCAAACGCTTCTTGACACTGAGTTCCAGATTGGCACCCACCTTGACTTCTTTCTTGTCCTCTTCGGTACCTAGGTTAATTGTGTCCATTGGTTCTTCATGGGGCTGTATGGTCCTCTCTTTTTGTTGTAGTAACCTGGCTAGTTCCCCTGGAACTTCACAATCTTCCTCACCTTCATCTTCGGCTTGGTAGCTTCGATTTTCAAAGTCACAGAAGGCCATAGCAGAATCGTTACCCATGGGATCCCGAATGGATGTAGATCTGCATTTTGAATGTGAGTGTATGTAAGAGTATAGTTATCTTTGAAAGAAATAAAAATTGTAGAAAAAAGAAAGACAAAGAGCACAAAGTTTGTATGCAAAAACGTCCATGATTCATTGATGACATATGAAAATGAAGTAACAACCCTTACAAATGAACCGTTGTGCCTCGGGTAAGACACAAGGTTTTAAAAGTCTGAATTGTTTAATTATTACAGGTCCGACAAAAATTTAAAGGCAATTACTGTTGGATAAAAGTAATTGGGACAAAATCTTTAGCTTCTCAATTGCTGAGTCCTCCATTGACAGTTGGGAAAATCTATTCCTCCAGGTCGTAGCTATTCTCATCATCATCCCCCACTGTGTTGACTCTGCGGTTGTTGATCTTCAAGGGTGGTCCCCCGGCACGAGCACGTCGTACAACTTTCTAGGGGACTTGGGGAACAGTCTTGGTTACTGCCACGGTTTGTGGGACTTCCTCGAAATGCTAAAACAGAGTTTCAATGAATTCACCATTCCATTCCACGTACCTGAAGGATTTTAAGTGACTGACCATATATTCCTCTTCTCCACGGACAGTAATGATTTTCTCCTCAGTTGGATATTTCAGCATTTGATGTAATGTAGAGGTAATGGCACCAGCGTTGTGAATCCATGGTCGACCCAATAAGCAGAAATAGGAAGGGCGAATGTATATCATGTAAAAAGTTGAATCAAAGGTTTGAGTTCCAACCTTAATGGGGATGTCCACCTCCCCATGCACCATTCTCTTTGAACCGTCGAAGGCCCTTACCACTATGTTGTTGGGTTTTAAGGTCAAACCTTCACAGTCGGGTCTATCAAGAGCCTTCTTAGGAAGCACATTCAAAGAAGTACCGGTATAAATCAAGACATGGGCCAAAGTTGTGCCCCGACATTCGACAGAGACATATAATGCCTCGTTATACTTCCTCCCCCTAGGTGTCAAGTCAGCATCAAAAAATCCTAAATCGTTGTCAGTTGTTAAACTGGCCACACAATCTTGGAACTGATCAGTAGAGGTTTCTTGTGGCACATGGGCAGTTTTAAGGAATTTCACTAAGGCCTTCGCATGAGCCTCGGAGCACAATAATAAATCCAGCATGGAAATCTTTGATGGAGTCTGCCCTAGCTGTTTGACTATGTTGTAGTCGCTTCTCTTTATAATTTTCAGAATTTCTTCCATCTCCTTTTGGGAGGCCTCAGGGATAGATATTGATGGCACCTTCATTCGGACAAGCTCAACCAGAATGCCTTTGCCCCGAGTCTCCGTTGACTCGGTGGTAGGAGTGTCAGTAGGGGTAACCATAACCATTATAGTACTAGTAGTGTCAACAGGAACAGAAACAGGGATGATCACAAGACTGATAGCAGTCTTCGGAGGAGCAATCTCTGGGGATAATATTCTTCCAGTTGGGGTTATCTTGATGGTTCCCACAATGTTGCTGATGTCGGGGTCAGCCTACTCATAAATTGAGTCCTCATCATCCAGCCAATCTTGCTTGACGCCGTGATAGTAGACGTCGCCCCCATAGTTCCATGGGAAAGTTTTATCTGATGAGTACGGGATCGGTCCAGGCGTAGTAATTATTAATGGAGCCACTTTAGGAACTGATGTAATCCTAATGGGTCTTTTGGTGGAGACTTTGGAAGGATTGGCGGAAATGGTTACTATTGAAACATCTTTGTAAGAAATAGTTGGAACGAGAGTCTTTTCAAACAAAATCTCTTTGTCATCCATTAGGCGTTGAACACCTGCTTTCAATAAATGGCAGCCAGTTGGTAGGGATAAACAGAAGTGGCAGCCTTCATCACAGCCTGAAAATAAACCGGCCTTCAATAGGTTCTTCTTGATAGTCAGGAGAAGAGTAACATGTTCATCAACAACAGTAACAAACATATCGTCTTCAACAGTGTTAACATCACGGCCATGCTTGGGCATAGGAGCGGTGATAACATTTGGGATTTTAGGAGCATCAAATTCAATTTATTTTGCTTCAAGAAGGTCTTGCACCTTGTTTTTTAAAGCCTAACAGTTGTTGGTATCATGGCCTGGACTCTCTGAATGGTAAGCACAGCGAGCATTAGGATGATAGCAAGGAGAGGTGGTATTGGGATTCTTCGGAGCTTCTTTCAATTTTACCATATTAGATCTCAACAAATGTGGCAGGACTTGAGATAATGTCATATTAATTCGGGTAAATTATCTTACCAGTCTTTCTGTTCTAGGTTGGTTGCTTCTTTGTTGAGTAGGAGCAGGTTTAGGGATCATGACAGCCCCCACCATTGGACGGCGTTCAGTCCTATCTTGATTTCCTTGAGGGTATACAACACCAACTTCTTTCTTCCCAATAAATGGTTTTTTTACAGCAGCGGAGGATGCGTCTTTTTGGATCTTCCCACTCTTAATCTCAACTTCTATTATTTCCCCGGTCAAGTTTAATTCAGTGAAGCCTGCTGAGGAGCTTCCAATTAAATGATTAAAGAAAGGATCGGACAGGGTACCCAGAAACATGTCTACTAGTTCTATTTCAGAAAGGGGAGGCTGGACTCTTCCTGCTAAGTCCCTCCATTTTTTAGCGTAGTCTTTAAAACCTTCACTTGAAACCATAGCCATACTCTGGAGTTGAGTATGGGTGGGAGCAAGGTCTACGTTGTATTGATACTGTTTATAGAAAGCAGCGGCATGGTCTTCCCAATTATGGGTATTGGCCCTTTCAAGTTGATAGAACCAATCTAGCTGAGTCCAGAATAGACTGTCTTGAAAGAAATGGACTCACAAATCTTTGTCAACAGTGTGAGGCTGTATCTTCCTCACATAAGATCGGAGATGCATCTTGGGACACGAAACCCTGTCGTATTTAGAGAACACTGGTGCCTTGAATTTCGGTGGAATAACAATCCTAGATACCAAACCCATCTCTTCAAAGTCCAGTCCGGGTATTTTCTGAATTTCCATTGCACTTAGACGTTCTTCCAGATGTTTGTATTTGTCGTCGGCCGGAGGATATTGCTCTTCAGAGTAATCTTCTTTTTCTTCCACTTTAGATTCTGGCTGGGAAGCCGCTTCCTTTCCTTTCCCTTCTTGATTATCCCTTTCACCAGATGATGTTAAAAAGTCTAGGATCTGTCTGGCTTGTCCTTGGAACCTTCTTCCCATATTCAGAACTCCAGTTATTTTCTTTGCTTTCTTCTTCTTTTCTTCAACCAACAAAGTTTTCAAATCCTCTTGTCCTTTGGCTAGAGTCAAGAACATCTGTTGAAACTGAGCATTATGTGCCTGGAGGTCTTTTACTGTCTGCTCGAGATCTATCTTACTGAAATAAACAGTAGAAAGATGAGAAGACTTGTTGTAATAAACCTTCTTATGTTATGATGAATGGTATATGCATATGCAATGATTTCAAGGAAATTAGATATTTAAATTTGCTTTAGATCAAAAAGGAACACACGTTATATCAAAGCTTAAGTACATCATGCCTCTTTTGGGCTTACAAAGAAATACAAAAAACTCTAAGATAAAAAAGTTGTATGCATCCTCTTTGGTGCGAAGTAGGCGTTCAGACTCTGCTCCTCATGAAGTTTCTTAGTGAGTTCCAAAACCTTCTTCTCGCTGGCATAGAATTCGGCCTCGAAAGTGTCTCGCTCCCCCTTAAGTTGTATCCAATCCCTTTGTAAGTCTTCAAGAGAGGTAGGCATGTCAGGATGCAGGATAGTGTATGGAATATCTCCTTCCACAACAGGCTATATGGTCACCGGGAGAATAGAGGGGTAAGGCGTCATAAGACTTTGAGCATGAGCTCGTACCCATTTGAGGTAAGGCTCAAGAGGGATGGAATTATTATGCCCCAATTTCTTTCTATCTATCTTGTTCAACATCCTCCAAGCTCGAATAAATCTCTGGCGGTGACCTTGATTGTTGTTCTCGTAGTCAAATACCAAACCTTGAATAAGCATCTCACGTGGGCCATCCCTTCGGGCATAACTAAATTGTCTTAAAGCTAAGCAGGGGTTGTAGGTGATACCTCCTCTAATGCCAAGTAAGGGGAAATTCGGGAATTCTCCATAATGGTCGATAATAGTAACATTCTCTTTAGATCGAGAACACCAATGGATATCTGAATGTTTGAGTGTCATCAACTTATGTGACCACCTTGAACCTTGCTCGTTCCTCAATACAGATTGGGGAAGATGCGAAATAAACCATCTTTCCAAGGGAGGAGTACAACACATAAGGATACCTCTTTTCCTCATAGTGCTAGTTTGAAAAGAATGTAGGATGTCTCCTAGCAAAGTAGGCACCGAGTTATGAGACATGAAGATTTTGATGGTGTTCACATCTATGAGTTGGTCAGGATTTGGAAACAAAAACATCCTATAGATGAGGAGAGCCACAATTTCCTCAAAAGCTTGCAAATCCAAAGAGTTCCAACAGTTTTGGGCTTTCTCAAACAAGAACTTTGCTAGGAAACCCTCGACACCACTCCTTGTTTCCAAATTAGTTGTGATATCATATGGTTGCAAGTGTAGATCTTGAGCAATCTCTTTTAGCTTTGGATCTCTTTCTGTACCATTGAAAGGTAGTTAATTGAGAATGAGAATCCTCAAGAGTTGGGAGAATTCTTCCAAAGTTGGCCCGAGTTGATAATCGGGAAATGTGAAGCAATGGTGTAAAGGATCAAAGAACTGGAAGAGCACCTTCATCATGTCTTCATCATTGTTGGAGGTAACCAAGTTTAGTAGGCGACCATGTCTTTTGAAAAATGGAGAATTTTCAGGAATCCTTGATGTTATCTCTTAAAGTTGAAGAGAGATCCTCACAAGGTTGACTTGAATGGTTTTCCTGCGAATAGAATCCATATCCTACAAAACAGAACAAAGATAAATCCCAAGATCCTTTAATGGTTACTGAATATGAGTATGATGTTATGATGTTATGTACAAGTAAATATATACAAACACAGCAAACAAGTCCTTAGGTTTAGGCTTGCATGGACTCTCATAGGTAAGTACCCTCTTGAAGTTTAGTTGGCTCAAACATGTCCTAGTAATAGTAACCGGGTTCTAAGGAACCCAAACCTCAATGAGTGTAGTATCGAGTATCTAACAACTTCGGTCTGCACCAAAGTCGGTCATCTCACTACGTCCTAATGGCCAAGTTGGTCAAGTAAAGGTTCTAAAAGTTCGTTAGTGCTTCATGACATCACTCAGTGGCCACGTATTCTCCTTGACTACTCAATGGCTACTGGTATCCATAAATATGTCACACTAACGTAGCTATTGCTTAGACCATGTCGGTATACCCTGCACAGTTTCCACAACATATTGCTACTTACCTATAAAGTATCCCAAATCCGGGTAGAGGATTCAAACCCAAACAAAGAACCATAATGTAAAGTATACAATTCAAACAATGAAAGCAAGTAAATGTGGTCTAGCCCTAAGGTAACCCCACTTTTAAGAAAGTCCCCAACAGAGTCGCCAATTCTGTGATACGGTGGGAGAACTGACTTGGGTGTTTTGTGTTTTATCGCAAATGTTGCGGTTAGCAAGAGTCGCCACCGACTTTTCTTTTATCCAAAAGGAAAGGTGAAAAAGCACAGGGAAGACCTTTGAGATTGTTTCTTGAGTTCGGGGGGTATATTATGAAAAGGGAAGGTATTAGCACCATTTTCATCCATGAATTTACATGGGCTCTTAGTTACTTGCTTTTGTTTGAAAATGTGCTTTGTGTGGTTTTTGAAAGTATTTTGTAAAGATGCCATCGTTTAGGAAAACTTTGTAATGATTCTCGTTCGTAAGAATGTATACAAAGCGTTGATTTTTTGAAAATGTTTTTAAATTTGAAAGATGTCTTTTTGAAAGTGTTGGTGTTTGTTTTGAAAATAGCAAGGATGTTTTTGGTTTGAAATTGAGCAAGCAACTAGGAACAATCTACCTACTCAAAAGTCTTTCATGTTTATTTCCTCTTTCCATTGACATTGTCATCTTACCATTGATTTGGTAAGTAACCCTATCTTTGGATGTAAAGGGACGGGCACGGGACGTTTGTATAGTCATAGAAGGCAACCTATGAGATGTCTTAGCAATGCCGTTTAGGGACTAGATCGTTTACCGAAAGTAACATTGTGGGTCATCGAGGGACTACGATCTTTTATCGAGGGTCTTTGCTAGAACGCCCATGTTCGAGGGACATGACTATTTTCCGATAGGCAACAAGTGAGATTACCCTAAGGGTGCATGTGTGAATAGTTTGTTTGATTGCATGCATTTAGTCTTTGATTTTTGGGTTGTATATTTATTGTTTTTATCTTGCCATACGCACCCTAATTACTAACATTTGTATTTGAAAGCGTTAAATTGCGGAAAAAATAAAGTCTTATGCTATTACATCGTTTAGGGGATGGGGGTACAATTTACAAATTGGGATGAAATAGGAACTTAAATATTACAACCATATCGAATAACAATGAAGGAAATGTAAAAACAGTGTAAAAATAAGGAAAAATTGCATTTTTGCAATATTATGTGTCGACACAAGCTCATATGCATCGACACATAACTTTCCTTGCCCCTGTATTGCCAAATCAACTCAGTATGAGTCAATACATAATGGTATGTGTTGACTCATACACTGCATGTATCAACTCGTACGTGCTTTGTGTCGACTCATACACTTTTTTTCTTCTGTTTTGGGCCTGTATAGCACTATGTATCGACTCATAAGGCTACGTGTCGACTCATACTGTCATTTTTCACTAAGATGAGTCGACTCATATAGGTATGTGTCGACTTATACTTTCATTTTTTACTTCAACATTATTTTGCTGCATACATGGGTTAGTTCTCAACACATAAATGAAAAGAATGGAAGACAAACAAAAGGTTAGCTTCAAGGGAAATGGTTACTACATTTTGTCTTCAAAAATGAATCACTAATGATTCTTGAAATGAAGAATTAAAGTCAAGAAACTTACCTTGGAGCTGGATTTTATACTCTGGGCTTGAGTTGATGTCTTGACTGTTCTTGAACTTTAAAAAAGAAGAGGTGTTATAGAAGCTTGTTCTTGAGTTTGAACAACATCTAGGTGATGTATGTGATGTGCTTTGAGGTTTGGGCAGAACTTGCAAGATATGAAGAGTTCTAGGATTTGGATTTCAAAGCTCAAGAAATGGAAGCTTTATGGACTTTTATGGCTTTTGTGAATATGATATTTTGAGGGTTTGTCAACAAAACTTCTGGCTTTTCTCTCTATTTTTTCTAACCTCTTTCTCTTGAAATTGGCCTCTCTATTTCTAGAGATGGTTTGAGACTTTTAACAACTCAGATTATTTTTGAAAAAAAACATGTTATGCCTTTTTCAAATTCATAAAGACAAGTTGCTTCATGATGAAGAAAGGAGTGAATTAAGGAACTTAGCCATGCTTTGCAGGTCTTATGGATTGCTTCTTATGTTGAGAGATTTTTTGTGATCTTTAGAATAGATTTCAAGCTTTGAAAGAAGAGACTGGTTGGAAAAGTGAAGCTTTATGCAAATGGAAATGTTGCTTTTGCATTTCTAACCATAAATGGTATCAAGACTTGGACAAAGCTTCAAATGATTGTGTAATACACTTAGGGTTTGTGTAATTGCTTGATTATGCATAGATTTAGATAGAACATAGCCTGAAAAGAGAGATCTTGTAATTTTGGTTGGAATTTTAGTCAAGTGTTCATCACAAATTCTGCCTTGTAATTCAAGAATGAAACCCTAACTTCATCTCTTCGATTCTCTCAGCTCAAGAATGAAATTAATGAGTTCTAGTACTTTTTGGAAAGATTGGAATCTCCCCTACAACTTTCATGTTTTTCACTTTTATTAAATCAAGCTGGAACTCGATGAAAATTGACCAAGAAGTTGGGACAAAAACCTGACTAAAACTGCTGAAAATTTCTTTAAGTGTTTTAGTTTCATGATCATGACTTCATCGATTAATAACTTGAGATCCAAGAATATCTAGGAAAAGTTATGTAAAGCAATGTTTTATATCTCATTGATATCTACAACTTTCATGTTGAAAGTTTCTTTTGAATCATCTCGCATCATGGTGAAAAGTTGGCTCAAAGTTGTGAAAAAATATGAAGTTTTCAACACTTAGAAAAGTTTCTAAGTTTGGAAACTTTGACGTTTCAAAATGAAATATTGGATTTTTGATTTCTTGATGTACAAGTTTCATATTTTCACATGTTTTGATGAATTGTGATCATTGACACTTGATTTTGACTAAAAAGTCAAAGTTTAACTTTTCAGTGTACATTTGACTTCTGATCAGTTGACTGAAAAATCAACAATCAATCAAATGACCTTGAGCAATGTTTTGAGTCATACCATTAGGTCAAAATGATGTAATTTAACTCTTGATATCATGCCTTGAACCAATTAACCATTTTCTATGTCAAAAATCAGAAATTGCCCTTTCTCAATCAAAACCCTAATTTTGACCATTTTGCCCTTTTGATGATTTGATCAAATTTCTTGAGGAGTTGTGGTCCAAACTTGATCAAATGATACATATGAGTTTATAATATGGATATGGATCAAAAATTATGAAGTCTGAATGTATATTGGCCACAGTTGACTTTTTCCCCAATACAGCTGATTTTTAGATCAACTGCTCAATTGACTGAGCAAAAATGTGATCCAAGGCTTGAAACTTGACATGAGTAATATTGGGGGTCCATAATGATCCATGAAAGTCATATGAGGCATTGAAAGTTCAATTTTCCTTGTGCAATCTCAAACCCTAATTTTAGCCAGCAGTTCTTAAGGAGGTGTCTTGAGTTGATCAACCCTAGTACAGTCTTGAACCAAAGGAGATGTTGTGAGAAAAAACTTGATAAATGAGAGGGAAAATTTTGGGATACAACAGAAAGCAACAATAGTTACATGAAGTAATCAGTAAGGCTCATACACCTCTATATATAGGTCTCTCGACTGAGGAGTAAGCAAGACACGTCACTTGGAAAACACACATACTTGTGTAAGCCTCCAAATCCCTCAATATCACAAACAACATCCTCTCACTCTTTTAAGGCTCTCCCTATCCTCCTTCAAGCGGCAGGGAAGTCTCATATTAGTGTTTAGCAAGAATAGTAACCCTATTCAAAACCATATCACCCTCTTGGAAATTTATTGGGTGGACGTTGGTATTAAATCTCCCAGCCATTCTTTGTTTCACAATAAACTCTCTAACATGGGCCATCACTCTAATTTCTTCCATGAGTTCATCTGAGTTGTCCAATATTTCCCAGCTAAGATCATCGTCGAAATTTTCATGTCGTCAGGTGGGAGTGTTAACTTCTACCAGTATCATTGTTTCAGCCTCGTACACCATTTGAAAAACAGTTTCCTTAGTGGTTGAATGAGGTGTAGTGTGATAGGACCATAAAATCTCATGTAAGTACTCATCCCACAACCTCTTTACTTCTTCAAAAAATTTATTCATTCCTAAAAGGAGAATTTTGTTAGCCAATTATGTATGTCTATTAGCCTGAGGATGTTCAACCTAAATAAACTAGTTTTATATGATGATATATTTACAAATTTATACAAGCAATGAGCTTGCAAACTGCGTGTCGTTATCTAAAACAATAATCCTGGGAAAACCGAAACGACATATTATGTTCCTTCAGTAGAAACATCACACCATTTTTTCGATGATCTGAGGTAGAACCTCGACTTCCATCCACTTAGTAAAGTAGTCAAATGCAACTATAAGGAACTTCAGTTATCCAACGGCCAAAGAAAAATGGTCGATAATGTCAGAACCCCATTGGTAAAACGACCATAGAGAAACCAGTGAATGCAACAATTCAGCGGGAGAGTGTATAAATAGGGCGTAAATCTAGCACTTCTCACAATGATTTATGAACCATGCATAGTCTTGCAGCATGCTCAGCCAATAGTACTCATCCAATAGTACCCCATAAGGTATTAAGAGGATATCCTTTTGACACATCGGGCTTCTGTTTCTTCATATGGTAGTTTGTCTTGGTTATATATTGAACGATATGTGCCATTCAACCCTGTACATTTTCCAGCATCAGAACCTCTTTAGCTTCCGTGATTTGTGCTTCCATGGTGTTGAACCCCAAAATTTTCCCTCCCATGTTTCTCAACACATGGAAAATGAGGTCCCCAAATTGCTCATAGAGGGTCAAGAGTTAACCAGACAAACTCTATCCTAAGGCAGTCTACCTCAAATTAGGGTTTCTATTTTCATGAAGATGTGTGAACCACAAAGGACTAAAATGCTCACCATTGTCCTAATATGTTCTCAAGATCATCCATGCCAAGTTTTAAGCCTTGCAGAAGAATTTTGCTCAGTCAATTACTCAAATGCCTTAAAATCAATTGTGCTAGGGCAAAAGTCAACTGTGGCCCACATACAGTCAAACTTCAAAATTTTTGGTAAACATAGTAATCTTGAAGTATTATTCATCATTTGATCAAGGGTTGATCATGATTCCCCAAGGATTGCTCACAATTCATCAAAATCCAAAAGTTGCTAAATTAGAGTTTTGTAGGAAAAGTCAACTCAAATTTAACCAAGCATAACTTTCTCATACTTTATCATAAATGACCCATCCAAATCTCATTTTTAAGAGGATGAAATTCCATACAATTCATATTCATCTCCCAAGTTCATAATATGCACTCACAAAAAAATATGAATGTTGACATTATAGGTCATTTTGAAAAGTCAACAAAAATACCTTTTGGGTCAAAGCTTCATACATGAACATGGAAGACTCAATTGATATGATACCAAAAGGGTTGCTTAGAGGACATCCTAAGATTTCTAAAAAGTCAAATAACACCTCTCTAGGGTCAAAATTGAGAGAGTTATGCATTGGCCAAGTTGACCATTTTTGTAAAATTGCCAAAAGTCAAATGTGCTCAAATTTGCATTTTTTGCTAAATGGGCCCAACTTTTTATGCTTGCACCTCAATTATAATGTGGTCCACGACTCAAATACTTATCCACCAATTATTTTCTTCATTTTTCAATTTATTTTGATTTTTCATTAATTAAAAAGTGAATTAAATCAAATAAATGATGAAAATTATCAAAGATAGGATTTGATTTGTTTTTTTGACAGGTTAGCAACCAAGATATGCTGAGCTTGCAAGATCAATTTGAATCAATGGCAATTGGTATGAAAAGAGCACGATTGGCATGAAAATTGAAAGATATCATATGGCTAAAGAATCAAATCAAATATCATCAAAGCTTAAAGATTGGATCTGTTTTGCAACCCTCATTCATTGAGGGATATATAATGAACAAAGACAAATCAAAAAAGGGGGTTAGAGGTCGTGCATAGCCAAGAAGAAAAACTGAAAAATTCAAGAAACGTGGGAATCGATTTTCAATCCACAAGGCATTTCAGAGCATTTTAAGATCACCAATCTCTTCCTAGACATCCCAAGAAGTTGTTCCAATTATTCCCAGGGCCTGAAGCACCCAGAAACTCGTTCCACAACTCACACAGTTTGGTACATTTTTCAAAATCGACTTTTGCAATTTATGCATCATTAGCACATTTGATTTATATATTCTTGTTCATCATTGAGTTTGCAAGCTATTGGTATCATTTAATTGCGTTTTCAGTACATGAATCAAGATATGCCATTGTTAGGGTTCCTTGGCTCATTTTAGGGGTTTGCAGTATAGGAAAAATTAGGCCTAGATTCTGGTACCATGATACTTGTGAGGATGAGACGAGTTGATTGGTACCCTTACTTTTCATTTATGTTGCTTGTGTAGGATTTTTGAATGTCACAGGTTTGTAGCTACAACAAGGTGTCTGTAGGTAAAATTGTCCTAGGCTAAAACGACGGAGAGAGGAAGAAGAAGCTTGCGTGGCACAACATCATTGTCTCATTCAAACTGACCTGCGTTTTTCTTTTTGTTTTGACCACTAATTCATGTTTTCTTATATTATGCTTTTTTCTTATTATAATTACAATTAAGCATCACAACTCAGTTGGCAAGCAAGCGTTGGAATTGGGTATAAGGGCCTGGGTTTGATCCCCAGGTCCCAACATTTGTTTCATATTATTTTGCTTCAGGTGATCTTGTACCCCACATGTCCAAACATCCACCATGCAACTCAATGATCTGGCCGTCAAACACATCTCCAGCCAAGATCCAACGTGCCATCATTGAAGGATCACCATATACCTCAAGTTAACATACACACCAGATCAGGCGTAGTCAAAACAGGCTTTAGCCTTGTTGGGCCCAGAATTTCAACAACATACCCCCAGAATTGCTGCAATCAGGCCCATCTCTAACTTGTTTTTATTTCTTTCCTTTAATTCTTTTAATTTTTCTTTTAATCATTTTAATTAACAAATTAATCATTTTTTTATAAAATCATAAAATCAAGACTTCATAAAAAATTAGAATTAGTTTTTTTTTATTATCAAAATTAATTTAATTTAGCTTAACTTAGGGAAATTTTAATTTGTTTTCACAAATAAAATCAAATATAAATTAGGTTAAATTCTTGGTTTAATTCTTTTCTTTTTCTCAAATAAACCAAAACACAAAATAGGTTTTTTAGAATAAATTAGTTTATTTTTCTTTATTTTAAATTAATTAGAATTAGGATTTTCGTTTTAATTTGATTTTTTCATTATTTCCTTAAAACATGACAAAAACATCTCTTTTTTTTAATCAATCGTCAATAGGTTTAGTCAAGGGTAAAAACCCTAGTCGTTTCGTATTTAATTCATCGTGAGCTTGTTAATTACTTTTGCCAATATTTTTGTAACTGTTCATGGTTTGTAATAGTTTAATTTAGGGTTTTATTTACATTTTAAATTCCCGGGTTTTCGGCTATGTAATTAATCCCCTCCCCGAAGCCTTGTAATAACGTAGATTTATTTTCTCGCATTTTAATTCCTGTAAATATTTAACTGTCTAGATGTGCAAAGTTAATTAACTGAAACAAATCACTCGCACATATCACTCTTAGGGTATACTCTCACTTCAGTTGCCTTCGGTAAACGATCATTAAGCATAGGGTGTCTTAGTGGTTGCCCTCCAGTCTAAAAAAGATCAAATGTCCCGTTCGAATGTTGCCTCGGAAATGTTGCCTCAGAAATGTGGCCTCGAATATGATCTTAAGACTCTAGGGTTATTACTAAGGTGTCCTAATTTTGCTTTAGTGATTGTACGTCCCTTTCGAGTTGACCCTTACAATTCCAACGACGGTGCTACCTATTTCTTAATAGTAGGATAGCGCTGTCTAAAGGAAACGAGAATAGAAACAATGTTTTTCGAGTAGGTAGATGCTAGTAGGTACTTGCTCAAATCAAAACTCTTCACACTTACACTTTTCAAAACAAACTTTCAAAACAATTGAGTCACACCTTTGAGGATTGATACAAGGGTTATCATGAAGTAAAACATTTTTCAAAACAAAGCACACAAATACAAGAAATTTTAAAAAGATGAGCAAGTACATAAGAGCCCATGGAAAACCATGGATAGAAAGGGTGCTAACACCTTCCCTTTCTATAATTTACCCCCCGTACTCAGAATATCTCGAAAAAGGATTTTTTTATGTACTTTTTTCCTTTCAGATTGGATGAAATAAAAGTTGGTGGCGACTCTTGCTTACCGCGACATTTTGCAAACAAAAACACAAACCAGTATCAAATAGTCGGTTCTGCCACTGTATCATACATGGTCTCTTGTATCACTGCTCGATCCAGCCCGAGACCTTTCGTGCTGGCTAGCTGAGCTAAAATATCGGATCTGATATTTCCCTCTCTGTAAATATGCACTATTTCAATTTTTATGAACTTTGGAAATCTGCAGAGCGTGTTGTAGATATTTGGCCAATGATGGGTCCTTTTTTTGATACTCCCCTTTGATATGACTGATAATTAGTTGTGAATCAGTGCGAACTAGCAAATGAGTGACTCTGACTTCCTTAGCCAATCTCATCCATACAATTAGATCCTCATACTCTAATTGATTATTATTGGTATGAAAATTAAAACATAGAGACCACTCTAACACTATCTCTCCCCGGCCTTCAAAAACTATCCATGCTCCGCTACCCTTAAGATTAGAAGAATCGTCCACTGGCATAATCCATTGATAATGCAACTCCTCAATAATGGGTGTACTTAGTTCTATTAGAAATTCTATTGGTACTTATAATTCGAAACTACGTTTTATCATGAACGTGATGTCGTACTCTGACAACTCCACGTCCCAAGCTACCATATTTCCCGACAAATTTGGTTTCTTTAGTATTTTTTTTATAAGATAATTCATCTTGGAAATAATAGGGTGTCCCTAAAAATAATTCCTCAACTTTCTGGCAGTGATAACTACTGCAAGAGCCAAACATTTGATTTTCTGGTAACAGATTTCCTCTCCCTTGATAACTTTGTTGACAAAGTAAATCGATCTCTCCCCTTCATCATTGGTTTTAACTAACACATAACTTATAGCTTTATCAGAGACTTTCATGTATAGAATGATGGGGGAGTTCTCCTTAGGACGAACCAGGATTGGTGGTGCCAATATTAAACATTTTAAATTTGCGAACACCTTCTCGCATTCTTCCTTCCATTGAAATCTTGAGGACTTTTTTAAAGCTGCAAAGAAGTGGATAAACTTATTTACTACGCAAGATAAGAACCAAGATAAGGCAGTAAATCTTCCAATAAGCTGTTGAACTTCTTTCACTGATGTCAGATTCCTTATATCAATAATTTCCTAGCACTTATTAGGATTTTCCTCTATTCCTCTATTTGTCAATATGAAGTCAAGGAATTTTCCAACTTGTATGCCGAAAGTACATTTACCTAGGTTAAGCCACATGTTGAAACTCCTTATTGATGCGAATGTTTCTTCCAAATCTTTGACATGGTCCTTCTTCTCAAGGATTTTGACCACCATATCATCGATGTACACCTCCATGTTTTTCCTATTTGCGAAGAAAACACCATATCCAGTAATCTATGATAAGTAGCCCCTTTATTCTTAAGACCAGATGGCATCACCTTATAGTAATAATTATTTCTATTCGTCATGATTGTTATTCTGGGTGCATCCAACATATTTGGTTATAACCAAAGTACACATCTATGAAATTGAGCATGAGAAACCCGGATGCATAGCCAATGAGCCTATCAATATGCAGTAATGGATAAGGATCATTAGGACATACCATATTGATTTTATTGAAATCCACGCACATGTGCCACTTCTCAGATTTTTTCTTAACCATGACAATGTTGGATAACCAAGTCAGATATTGTACCTTATGGATGAACCCGACTTTTAAGAGCTTTCCCACCTCTTCTTCTACTGTATTTCTTTTATCTTCACCATCTTTTTGCTTTCTTTACGACACCACCTTCAAAGATAGATTTAAAAAAGCTGATGACATATAATACCTGAGTCAATTTCGGGCATGTTAGAGGGCTTACAAGCAAAGAGGTCTACATTGTCCCTTAATATTTTGATGATGCCAAAATCTTTTTCTTGAGATAAGCCTGAACCAATCTGTGTGGTATGAAAATCTTTAGAGCCGATTTGTACCTTTTTTAAATCCTCAATGGGGGTTAGGTTGTCCTTAGCCGGGTCCTCACAAGGGTCAAGGTCAACTAAGAGTCCATAGTGTTACTTAGAGGGCATTAAATGATGATCTTCCAATAATAATTTTGTAAGGAGAAGATGCATTTATGATCAGATACTTTACCTTGATGCCCTTGTACTATCTCTAGTGTCAAAGATAGTCATAACATATGACCAACACTTGAACATGTTCGCCTGAGAAACTGACTAGGGTGCCGTTGAAAGTTAAAAATTCTGTTGTATCTATATTCATGTCTTTGAATGCATCCCAATAAAAATATTCGCAGAACTACCTGATTCAATTAACACCTCTTTTACACTCCAATAATGGATTTGCACCTTTATTACCATAGGATAATTCTCGTGTGCCAACACTCGTTTTGCATCCCTTATGGAAAAATTGATAGAGATTGGCCTTTCCTCTGGCTCTGAGAGCGAATTCTGAGAAACATGCATCATTTACCGAACGTATCTCTTGCTAGCAGAGTTGTTTTCTCCTCCACCAATAAAACCTCCTAAGATAGAGTTAAGCGTATGGTGCGTTAGTACAGTTTCTCGTACATCTTTAGTGCTCTTTCCCTTTTTAGGAGAAGGATTCTTTAAGTCGATCCTTCTTCGGGGAGGGTTTCTCCTTCCTTGTGGTCCTTCAACATTCTTTATGTAAGACAACAAATGACCTATTTGGATCAGAGTTCTAATTTCTTTTTTAACTGATGGAAATCCTCAATATGATGGCCTCAAATGTGATGGCCTCAGATCTAATGCTAAGAGCACCATGCACTTTCATATTTACCTATTACAACATTGACCCATTTAGGGAGACTTGGCGTAGGGAGTAGTTTGAGGTGGTACACTTCTTGCAGGATGTCTCCTCGCTTTGTGTTGAGTGGAGTTTAATTATCAGCATAACTTTCATATGGCCTTCGGGAGGCCTCATTACCAATATACCCTTCATGCTAGGTTTGTGATAATATTTCCTAAAATTGGGTTTGTGTTTTTGAATAAGCTCATTGTTGACACCTTTCTATTCTTGCTAGCATAAAAGTGTTATATTATCTTCACATTCATATCTTGGTTACTGATGACTGAGAACTTCGGCAAGCTCATATACCAACGCAGGGCCACATCCTTAAATGTTTCCTCCATGAGCTTGCATTTTAGGGAATCAGAGGCGCCAATGATTTCCATTTTATTATTGATTGATATCATGTTCTCATGGGATCACTCTTGCCATCGAAAGAGGCCAAGGGTGGTGGTTTAAAGTTTTCCATAACTTGATCGCCCCAGATTGGTTCAGAAAGAGGCTGGGGATCTAGAAGCTCCTCTTCTGCATCCTCATCCTGTTAGCTCTGAGTTTTCTGAAGTGTGTGAACAATCTCCAATAGTGACTCATTCTTTTGCGTAGAGTTTCAATGATTTTAAATAATCGTGCCATGTTCGATAGAGTGTGAGGTTCACTTCTACTAGGAGATGATCTAAACATCCAATTGCTATGAGATTAATTATTTTTTGATGATTTTTGTGCGACATGGGAAAGTTTTACCAAGGACCCATGGTGGGCGCACAATGTTCTTGAAAAAACACCTTTTGGATAACCTGCCTGATGCTAGTCAGGTGAGGTCGTAAATATATGCAAGTGTGATAGTCACTTGCTTATTATTAGTGTATTTTTCCTCTATTTTTTTAGATACCTTCTCATTTTCCAAGGGGACCTTTATATATCATATGTTTCAACCCTCTAGGCCATAATAAGCCACCCCTTCAAATCTCATGCTTAAATGTTTGTGATAACATCCGCCGTCAACATAATTATCGTCAATCATGTTCTATAACGACTCCTCCATAAATTTCATAATCTTATTGCAACCCTGGTACTGCCTTTAAATCGTTACGCTAGGCTGTCAATTTGAATATCCAGCATCTACCAAGGACCTATTTATTTAGGCACAGCCGTAGGATCCTGACGTCCGACCTCTACCAAAGATCGAGCTAGATGTTTTACTCTGGTATCATGCATGACCATGGCACCAGACAATAACTCAACTTTTTGTTGCTTAAGAAGAATAAGATGAAGAATAAGGAGAAACTATTAGCAGAAGTTTGTCCAATTGTATAAGATTCATTTTTTATGATAATTTTTTATTTCAATGTTCTAGTTTTGGGTGTAGGGTTAAGAAGAATAAGGTGAAGAGGTTAATATCTTCGAAGTATTTGAATTTCTTAGCAAACACGTAACTAAACTTAGTGAGATCTCTATCTCTCTTATGCATCCTATGTTGAAATTTTTTTTTCGTGATTAGAGTTTTACCTCTTTTGTGGGTAATAATTATGATCTTATTTCGATATCGTGTAGTTTGAAGGATAAATTATTGTTTTATTTCTATAGTTTTGGTTTTTTTGTATGTTTAAAGTGGTCCATTCTAGCTGGATTGACTCTTTGGACTTTAGTTGAATTATTTTGTTTCTAAATAGAAGCTTAAACCCCTAAAGGAACTCTAAAATTTTGGAATAAGAAGGTGTTTAGTAATATTGATTAAAAATTGAGTCTCTGAGAGTTGTGGGTGTAATTTGAATTTTAAAGTTGATCAGGGTAGTCATTTAAAGGATGTGTGTAATACAGTGGGAGAACTGACTTTTGGTTTGGCGTTTTATCACAATTGTTGTGGATAGCAAGAGTCTCCACCGACTTTTCTTTTATCCAGTAAAGGAAAGGGTGAAAGTAATAGGAAAGACCTTTTGAGAATTTTCTTAAGTTCGGTGGGGAGGTTATGAAAAGGGAAGGTATTAGCACCCTTTTCATCCGTAGTTATATATGGGATCTTAGTTGCTAGCTCACTTTTGAAAATGCTTTATAAATGTGCTTGTGTTTGTTTGAAAGTGTTTTTGAAAAGTGCCTTCATTTAGGAAAACTTTGTAATGATTCTCGTCTCTATAAGAATGCATACAAAGTGTTAACTTTTGAATATGTTTCATGAAAGTGTTGGTGTGTTTGAAAGATGTTTGTTTTGAAATGTTTATGAGCAAGAAAATAAGAGCGTTCTACCTACTCAAAAGAAAGTCTTTGTTCTTTTCCTCCTCCTTTAGATAGTGTTATCTTACCATTAGTTAGTAAGAAACCATATCATTGGATGTGAAGGGACAGGCGTGGGTCATCGTACAATCATAGAAGGCGACAATGTAGGATACCTTAGCAATTTGTCGTAAGGAACTAAATCGTTTATCAAAAGCATCATTGAAGGGTCATCGAGGGACTACGATCTTATAATCGAGGGTCTTTGCTAAAGTATCCCACGTTTGAGGGACATGAGTGTTTTTATCCGAGATAACAAGTGTGGGTTACCCTAGAGGTGCAAGTGTTCAAAGTGTATTGTTTTCATTTAATTTGTCTTGAATTTAAGGTTGTCTATTGTTTGATTTAAAGTCTTGCCATACAAACCCTAATTACTAGCAATAATAAGGAAAACGATAAATTGCGGAATTTAAAAGTCCTACGCTATTACATCACTTTAGGGGATGGGGGATACAAATTTACAAATGGGGATGACAAGTAAAGTAAACCCTAATTACTATTATAAGGCTTTGACAGTTACATAAATTGTAATGCGAATAAAAATAATGTACAAAAATATAAAGATGAAGAAGAGAGAAAAGAAAATTGTTTGTGTGGCTTTTTATGGAAAGGGTCCTAATTAGACTAATTGATTTAAAAAGAAGTTAATTAATTAAAATCCTAAAGTCTAAGTTAATTTAATTAAAAGAGAAAATTAAAAGAAAAACTTAAGTCTAAATTAGTTTTAATTAATTAAGAAAGAAAATGTTTTTTAGAGTTTTTTTTATTATTTCTAAAATAAATAAAGTAAAGATAAAATAAAAAATAAATTTTTAAGTCTAATTATTTATGAAAATATATTTTTGTATTTTTGATTAAAAATAATAAGAATAATAATAAAATAAAGAGAAGAAAATAAAATATAAAATACAAAATAAATGGTCAGGGGGTGGGGGAAAGAAATGAGGGAGGTCGGAAGATGGCAAAAGTTTTAGGCCCAATCAGTTTTTGTTCTCAATCAGAAAATAATAATAAAATAAAATAAAAAGAAAGTTTGGGCATGCGTGGTATGAAGTATTCATGGAGTGAGAGAAAGAAAAAGATGATGGTCCAAAAGGAGAAAGGCCCAGGCGCGCTTGATAGAAGGAAAGAAAACAAGGAAATGAGAGAAAAATAAATAAATTGAGACGCTGGGGCTCGAAACCAGGTCCTCACACAACAATGCCTTTAGCACGCGCATTCTGCCACTGGGGTGGCCGTTTCATCAGTTATTAGAACAACAACTAATAGATATAAAATAAACCAAGTCCTAATTATAAACTTCATCTTCTTCCTCGCGTCAACCTTCGAACCAGATTTTGAATTTCCAAACTTACTCATTTCTCAACCAAATCAGAAAGTGTAAACATCAAACTTGTTAGAAATTTCACCACGATTTCAAACATGTAAATAACCTAAGCTATGGATTAAAGATAAACACTAATTTTGCTTAGTATCAAATCTGACCTAGTTTTTTTAGAAAGTTCAAACTTCAAATTCTCCATGGTCAGGCAATATAAATGAATTCTAAGGACATGGTTAGTTTTAGGGCTATGATGTCTACATTTTATCTTTTAAAATCAAAGCCAAATGATGCTTGTATGAAGAGTTGGAAATTCAGAAAACTCACCTTGGAAATGGAGATCGTGTTTTGAGTTTGAGCACTCTTCTAGGTGTTTTGATGATCTGGTTAGCTTCACTGAACCTCTAGGAAGCTATTGTAATGCTTGATTTGGATTGAGAGTGGCTACATCGTGCTAGAGAAGTCAATGTGCAAGATGTTGTTTTTGTAAATGAAGGATGGTGATTGAGGTGTTACCGTTGTGTAACAGGTGTTTGGATAGGTTCTAAATGATATATGGAAGCTTTGTGATTGATTTCGAGTGAAAATGCACGAGTGAAATACGAGGTTGAAGTGCAAGGTAAGAATCTGCATAAAAATGGTGTTTTGAGGCAATTTCTGGTTTGAGGGAGTTTGGGAGAGTTTTATAGGAAAAGGTTTGAGGACTTGAGATGATCAGAATCACAAGATCACATGTTATGGATTTTTAACTTGTTTTTGAAGTAAACTTGACAAATATGGTTTCAAGGCAAGGTACAAAGCTTATAGGGTGGATAGAAGCTTTAAATATGTTTGATCTGATCTTCTATATGAAGTTTGTGCAGAAGGAACAAGTGTAAAGCTCAAGACAAGTTGACTTTGTGATTAAAGCAACTTTTCAAGAATGACAATGGTGCCTTTGTGTCATAAATGGAAAAATAGCTTGCATAATGGTTCAAACACTTGGACAATGGCTCAATGAGTTGTGTAAACATCTGATCATGGATAGATTTGCAAGTTAGAAGGCTTGAAAAGTGAGATTATGCAGCATAGGTTAGGATTTTAGTTATGTGTTCATCATCAAAATGACTTGTAATTCAAGAACGGATTCCCAACTTCTTCTATTCAATTCTCTTAACTCAAAAATGATCTCTTCAAGTTATTGGACATTTTGGAAAGCTTGAAACATTGTCTACAACTTTCATGTTTTCCATTTTGGCTAAATCAAATTAGAAATATGTGAAAATGGCCAAGAAGTTGGGACAAAAATCTGCCTAAACTAGCTGAATTTTTCACTAAGTGTTTTTAGAAAAAGGTCATGACTTCATGAGCTTATAATTCAAAATCCAAGCATTTTTAGGACTTGATCAGCAAATCAAAGTTGTAGATTTCATTCATGTTGAAAGTTTTCTTTGAATCATCTTGCATCTTGGTGAAACATTGTCATGAAGTAGTGAAATTATTAAGGTTAAAACACTTGGAAATTTTCTAAGTATTGAAAAGTTTGACTTTTTTGTGGACCTTTGACTTTCTTGATTCTTGATGATCAAGCTTCATATTTTTGAATGTCTTGATGAATCTTGATCTTTGAAACTCAATTTTGACCAAAAAGTCAAAGTTTGACTTTTTGTGTAACTTTTGACTTTTTCATCAGTTGATCAAATTTCAACTATCAATTGTTTGATCTTGAGAAATGACTTGAGTCATGCAATTATATCAAAGTAATGTTCTTGAATCCTTGAGATCATACCTCAAAATATTAAGTCATGTGATAGGTCAAAAGTCAATGATTCGTCATTCCCAATTAAAACCCTTATTTTGACCATTTTACCCATTTGATGATTTGAACACTTTTCTTAAGGAATTATGATCAAACCTTGATCAATTGATAAATATGACTTCAAAATGTTGATATGGGTCAAAAATATTGAAGTTTGACTGTAGGTTGACCACAATTGACTTTTTACCCAATACAACTTATTTTCAGTCATTTGATCAATTGACTGAGCAACTTTAAGGTACAAGACTTGAAACTTGGCCTGAGTAATCTTGGAGGTCTATAATGAATCATAAAATTTATTTGGGGCATTAGAAGTCCAATTGTCCTTATGAAAATCAAAACCCTAATTTGGGGTCTCAGTTCTTAGGAGGTGGTTTGATCTAGTCAACACTTGTGCAAACTTGAGATATTGAAGATCTTTGTGAGAAAAGTCTTGAGAAAAGAGAGGGAAAATTTTGGGGAACAATAGCTGCCCCTGTTCAATCTTCTTAAATCTGAAGAGTTAGATTGGTATGTTCATCATTCGTAACCTGAAGGTGGAAGATGATTGAACACTAAAGTGCCCAGAAATTTGCACTCGCTAGTGTATGAAGTAATGTCGTTGGTTGATTATATCGGGAATGGGCTTAAAGATGCCACTTCGAGAGGTGACAAAGAGTTATCGGAGATGGCCTTATAGATGCCATCCAAAGTAACTGTTGATAGAGATTTGAAGAAGTATAAGAATAAATCTTTGGTCGATTTATACTGAAACATCATATGTCTGTATTTGTCTTTGATTGGATAAGATTCAGAATAAATCTTAGAATCAATTTAACTGAATTAGAGAAAGTATCTACCAGAAAAGAATTAGGATAAATCACGGGTTGATTTAAACTGAACCAACAGAGGTCTAAAATGGTCATTAACTGGATAACGAATCAGCATAAATCTTAGGATCGATTTAACTGAACCAGAAAAAGTGTCTACTAGAAACAAATTAGGATAAATCATTGGTCGATTTAAACTGAACCAGCAGAGGTCTAAAATGGTCTTTAACTGGATAATGAATTAGCATAAATCTTAGGATCGATTTAACTGAACCAGAGAAAGTGTCTACCGGAAACAAATCAGGATAAATCATTGGTCAATTTAAACTGAACCAGCAGAGGTCTAAAATGGTCTTTAACTGGATATCGAATCAGCTTAAATCTTAGGATCGATTTAGCTAAACCAGAGAAAGTGTGTACCGAAAACAAATCAGGATAAATCATTGGTCGATTTAAACTGAACCAGCAGAGGTCTTGTGAAGGAAATGTTCGTTGTTGATGATATTCATCTGGTGACTGATCTTTTCTGAAAGGGTAAAGAGTTAGTTATATGCAATGTCATGATGTATGAACTGCATTGCTTAATGATGTTCTCAAAATAAATGAGATTGTGTTATATGCTTCGTATGCATATGCCATGATGTATAAATGTTGTTGAAATGTATCTTTGTCTGGGAAAATAAATCTCTGACTATTGTTGTGGATGAAGAGTATGTGTATATTCAATTTTTTCTTGAATACCTCTGTTGGGGATTCCCGTTTGCTGTTTGATTAAACTCTGTAGGGGATGTTGATTTCTGCTTGGGGAGTAGAGTTTAGGATCCTTATTTGTCCATTGTTCTACTGGGGAATTTAATTCTTATATACCCTGACTGGGTATATAATAGATGATTAAACTTCTGATTTGTATGGAGAGAGTAAAGTTAACTGGTATTCTGGTCGAACTCTGGGTTTTGCAGCAACTTTCTGGGGACAATGGCAACTCTACTGGGGAAGAGGAGTTCTGTTAGTGATTTATAGTGGTCTGAGGAATAGACTCAAGCTGGAGAGATTGTAATCCGTTGGGGAAATAAACCCTGCTGAGGAACACATTCTGGAGATTTCACTAGGGAAACAAAATCTTCTGGGGAAGGGCTTTACAAGGGTTCTCTTTCAGTTTTGGAAGGGCGATCTCGGTAGGGGATGAGAATTTCCAAGAGATATGCTTATTGGAACTCCGAAAGGAAATTATGGAGAATGTATGAATTTACTCTGTGGGGATTTATGGACAACATAAGTGTCATCCTGGATCTTTAATTAAGTACTTATTCTTGTTCTTATGCGTATATTTAACAGTTAATCATGTTCATATGCATATGTTCATTCAATTTTAGTCATTGGATATTTTTGCAATCAAAACAGAAAAACAAAAGCTTTGCACTTCAAAATGTATTTGTTATTGATAATTTGACTATAAACAGGTGTTTTTATACAAAGAGATGAAAATCCTATTAAGAGGAAGTCATCATGAAATGAAAAGAATAAAAAGTGAAAACAAAAATGTATAGCCACGGGGAAGTGATCTCATTGGGTTCCAACTCTGCTATTGCCCCTATGTCTTCGAGCATATCATCCCTTGTCGTTAGAAGAAGTTGATTAAACTGATCTTGTACCATTTGAAATTTTCACTTTGGTAATAAATTTTAATGCAAGTGATTCAACAGGACATATCTGTATGTTTAATCCCTAACTTTTTCCTGGACTGCCCTTTCGGGTTTTCAACCCACCAGGATACCCTTTTTTGCCCAAGTCTCCCTTTCAGGTTTTCGACTTGTTGGGTGTATAATCTTTTGTATATATCCCTAATTTTTTCCCGAACCATTTTGGTTCGCCGGGATGCTCTTATTTTTTCCTAGGTAGGTCAACCTAGAAGGTCATTCTTATGCGTAGTATTTTTTAATTATGTCTGCGTTCATAGGGTGCGAGAAATATTCACCACCCATAGTGGTTAACATCATAGAACTATGTAATACGGTGGGAGATATGACTTTGGTGTTTTGCGTTTGATCATAATTTGTTGCGTATAGCAAGAGTCGCCACCGACTTTTCTTTTAACCAAAAGGAAAGGTTGAAAAGAACAGGAAAGACCTTTTAAGATTATTTCTTGAGTTCGGGGGGTAGGTTATGAAAAGGGAAGTTATTATCACCCTTTCATTTGTAGTTATCTACGGGCTCTTAGTTGCTTGCTAGATTAATTGATTATGTTTGAAAATGTTCTTGTGGTGTGGGTTTTGAAAGTATTTTGAAAACGTATTTGTAATGGTTGTCCTCTCTATAAGAACGCGTATAAAGTGTTGGTTTTGAAAATAGTTCAAAGAGTTGTTTGTGGAATGTGTTTTTGAAAGTGATTTTGAAAAGTGTCTTTGTAATGGTCCTCGTTTCTATAAGAACGCGTACAAATAGCTTTGTCTTTTGAAAATGTTTCAATTTGAAAGTGTTGGTGTAAAAATGTTTTTGTTGTGAGCAAGTGAGCAACTAGGAGTATCATACCTACTCAAAAGTTCTACATTCGTTTCCGCCTCCTTTAGATGTTGCTATCTTACCATTGATTTGGTAAGAAGCCCCATCATTGGATGTGAAGGGACGAGCGTGGGAAATTTGTATAGTCATAGAAGGCAACCTATAGGACATTTTAGAAATATCATTTAGGGACTAGATCGTTTACCGAAGGCAACAATAAGGGTCATTAAGGGACTACGATATTTTATCGAGGGTCTTTGCTAAACTCCCATATTCAAGGGACATGACTATTTCTCCGAGGCAACAAGTGAGATTACCCTAAGGGTGCATGTGTGAATAATGTGTTTGATTTGCATTCATTTTGTCTTTGAATTTTAGGTTGTCTACTTGTTGGTTTTATCTTGCCATACATCCTAATTACTAACAATTGTACAAAAGCAATAAAAATGCAGAAAATAAATCCTACACTATTACAACCATATTTAATAGAAAGAAAATATAAAGAAAAAATAAAATAAAGAAAGGAAAATGGGATTTTCGATTTGGGCAGCAGAACCCTTCGATTTTTCTTCTCTTGCTCCCTTCGATTTAGCCTGGAAGTAGTGAAGGCGTGCCTTTCAATTGGGCCTGGAATCAACATGAGATACAGTCTGCCTTTCTGCTTCCTTTGACTAGGGTCTGGAAGTCAGTGTGGTTATCCTTCTGGCTGCCTTCTTCGTTTAGCATGAAGTGCACTCTTCATTCAAGTCCCTTGCTGCCTTATTCGATTGAGCTTGGCAGTCAACATGGACCACCTTCTCTTCTTCGTTTGGACTACAAAGCTATAAGGACCTACAAAGCAAAGATGAATATGTATCCTCCATGTCCTTCTAGAATTTTGTTTAGGACTGTGAGGCAGCCAGGGGGAAAGCCTAAGGCTTCATTTCATACTTCCTTCCTCTTGTTGTCCTTTGTTTGGGATTTTAATAGCAACATGGCCTGAGGCCATGCTAGCATTGTCTTGTGGCTAGGTTAGTTCTTAAAGCATGTTTAATAAAACAAGAAGCAAAACCAAGAAGGTTAGCAATGAAAACAAGTTAAAAGAGTGGAAACGAAAAGAATAAAAATGTTATGTACATGTTTGAAACGAAAAGGAAGTAAGTGTGATGCACATGTTTGAAACAAAAGGAAAGATTATTCACATGTTACATTAGAAACGAAAGGTTAGAGTTTAAGAGTAACTTACCTTCCTTGAAGCTGGAACGTGTGCTGGACCTTAAGTGGCTGCCATGAGTGCTTCTGGATTCGAAGGGAAGAAACAAGGGTTATGCCTTTACTTCTGGATTCGAAGGTCAGGAGATGTGAAGGATGGTTTCAGATTCGAAAGAGAAAAAGAAGACAAGGGTTGTGTTTCTTTAGATTCAAAGTACCAAGGATACAGGTGTAGTGTTTCTTCTGGATTCGAAAGGGTCAAGAAAAATAAGTGTTGTGTTTCTTCTGGATTTTGGGTTTGAATATGTGTTTAAGTGTTTGAGAGTGTTTGAGTTTTTTCTTGAGAGTTTTTGAGAGTTTGATGATTGAAGATTCGTTCCCCCAAAAAAGTCCTCCTTTAGATTGCAAATGTTTCTCTATTTATAGAGAAAAGGCTGAAAGTGTTTGAAGTAACTAGGTTTGTAAGATAACAAACCATGGTTTGGTTGAAAATGAAACCAGTTTTTCATTGATCCCAAGTTTTAAGTACAAGTGGGGGCCTGCTGGCAGGATATTTGACATATGCCTTTGGCACTGCTTTTTGTTCAGACACAAATCAGGTTGGGAGCTGAATTTATGATAAAAGCACTCTTTATGAATAAAAGGGTATGTAGCCTTTTGCTATTTTAACCTAGAATGGTATTATCCAGTAGACAAAGCTTTAAACCTTTGTGTAAGCCTATGATCATGTAAAGATTTGGAAGCAACATAGCCTGACAAGTAGGGTAAGGCTATCAGATTTGCTCAAAGTTGTTTAAACAAACTTGCTTCAAAGGGTCCATAGGTGGGTTCGAAAGATGCTGATTCGAAGGGAATTAAAGTTCCAATCGAAGCCTTGTGTGAAGGTGGTTTTTGTCCAGTCGAAGGCTTGCCTGCCAGAGGTCACATGACCAAACAAACGGGTGCATGCATGAGGTCCCTCCTTTGGGGCGCTAGCACAGAGGGGAAATTTTTCCTTGAGAGTTTGGCAAACATGTAAAACCAAAGGCTTTTGAGTCGAAGGAGAATTGCAGGAGGCCCTTGCTTTATGACTTCAAACAAAATATGCAAGAGGCCTTTGCTCAAATGAAAGCTTGCCTGCCAAAGGTCCATATGGCCAAACGAACTTGCATTTGAAGGAAACCACATGCCCATACGAAGAATGTAAACCCAAGCTTGTATTGAAGAAAGTCATACGCCCAAATGGAAAAAGCATGCAGGAGGTAAAGGGCACAAATGAAGCTTGCAACAAAGGGGGCCACATGCCCAAACGAAAGAGGCATGCTAGACTTGCATCAAAGGAGGGCCACATGCCCAAACAAAAGAGGCATGCAGGCAGCAAAGATGCCCAGACAAAAGAGGCATCCCAGAAGCAAATTGTGCAATCGAAGGATACCAAAAGGAGGCTTTTTTCCTTGGAATTGAAGGAGGCTACAGGAAGTTTTTTCCTTGTTCATTCTAGCATGGTGGGAACCCCTTGCTTTGCAAGAAGGCCCAATCGAAAGCTGTATGCACCTAGCCATCAACTTTGTGAATCAATGTAAGCATGGAGGGAATTATTTGTCTAATCAACATAGGCATGTAGGAATCAAACGTCCAATCGATGCAGATATATAGGAAGCCATTGTATTATGAACCATGTGAGGAAAAAGATACAATCGAAGGTTGCATGTAGGGAGGTCCTACCTTGTGAATCAAAGCTAGCGTGTCAGAGGCCAACACCCAATCGAAGGATGCAAGCCAAGCTTACATCTAAAGAGGCCAAAAGGCCAATCGAAGGAGGCGAATCGAAGAAGACTTGTTTTTTCCCAAATTTTGTCAAAAATATTATTTTTATCTATTTTCCCCTTTTTAACAGCTTCCTCTTTAATTTGATGCTGAAAAATCCAATTGCCCTTGTGCAATCTTGAATTTTGAGAATCCTTGTGAGAAATGCCTTGAGAAATGAGAGGGGAAATTTTGGGGTATAACAACTGCCCCTATTCAATCTTCTTAAACCTAAAGAGTTAGATTGGCGAGTCCACCATTCGTGACTTGAAGGTGGAAGATGATTGAACACTAGTGTGATCAGAAATTTGCACTCGATGATGTGGTGGTTGATTGTGTAGGGAATTGGCTTAAAGATTCCATTTAGAGAGATGATGTAGAGTTGTCGGAGATGGGATTATAGATGCCACCCAAAAGTGATTGTTGGCAGAAATGGAAGAAGTATCAGAATAAATCTTAGGTTGATTTATACTGAAACAATAGATGTAGTGGGGTGAGTATCAGAATAATATCCATAAATGGATTATATCTGACTCGCATCTGAAAGATGTACTGAATGAGCGTCAGAATGACATCCGTATCTGGACTGTATTTGAGAAATGTGTTGAATGAGCATCAGAATGGCATCCGTATCTGAAGCGTATATGAACTGTATCTGAAAGCTAAATCTGAATGAGTATCAGAATGTCATTTGTATCTTGAGTGTATGTAGAGCGTATCTGAACTGTATCTGAATGAGTATCAGAATGGCATTTGTATCTAAAGCGTGTCTGAACTGTATCTGAAATAGAATCTGAATGAGTATCAGAATTAAATCCGTATATGGAGCATATCAGAATTACATCTGAAAGCTGAATCTAAATGAGTATCAGAATGGCATTTGTATATGGAGCATATATGAACTGTATCTAAAAGCTGAATCTGAATGAGTATCAGAATGGCATCTGTATCTGGAGCGTATCTGAACTGTATATGAAAGCTGGATGAGAAGGAACCTGTGTAGGATTGCTTCAGTTGGCCGTGTAGTCATTCACAGATAGTTTTCCTGTCTGGTTTTAGGTATTAATCTGGAACTTGTTTTTGTTGGTCGTTGAGATAGTTGTCTTGTCTGGTTTCAGGTTTTAGTCTCTGACTTGAGAAATAAAGATAGTTTTCCTGGCTGGTTACAGGTATTAATCTTCAATCTCTTTGTGTAGATAGTTTTCCTGGCTTGTTACAGGTATTAATTTATAATCAGTCGTCCACGAATAGTTTTCCTGGCTTGTTACAAGTATTAATATGGAACTTGAAAAGGTTGGTCATAGAGATAGTTGTCCTGTCTGGTTTCAGGTATTAATCTCTGACCTTTTGAAAATGGTTGTTGATATCCATCTGTTGATTGATCTTTCCTGAAAAGGGAAAGAGTTAGCTGCATGAAATGTCATGATGTATGAAATGCATGGTGTGATGATGTTCTCAAAATAAATTAGATTATGTTGTATGCATTTATCATGTATGTAAATATAATGCATGAAATGTTGTTGGAATGTAATTTTGTCTTGGAAAATAAATCCTTGACAAGTGTTGGGGATTTTTGGGAAGCTGGATCCCGGATGGCCGTTGGGGATGAAGAGTATGCACACCCTTCCAGACCTTGTTTTTAGAACGTTTCCGTTGGGGATTCCTGTTTTGTTGTTTGAGTAGAACTCTGCTGGGGAATGTTGATTTTGCTTGAGAAGAAAACTCTGTGGAGAGTGTTGATTTCCGCTTGGGGAAAAGAGTTCAAGAGTTTCAGCTGTCTGTTGCTCTATTGTGGAGCTATGTCTTGATGGAAGAGAAAGGGGTTAACAACTTGTTGGGGATAAAGAGGTTAACTATTATCTGGTTTGGCTTTCAGGCTATGCAGCAGCTCACTGGGGATTATAGAAGAGTCTACTGGGGAAGAGGGGTTGTGGTCCCTTTATTTTTAGTAGTCGGAGAGGCGAACTAAAGCTGGGGAATCTTGCCGTTTGTTGGGGAAATAAACCATGTTGCGAATCTGTTAGAGAGGTGTTTTATTTCGGCATAAATCCTCGAGGATTCTTGAGATCAATTCAGTTGGGGGGAGGTTTCTCGGAGGTGTTTTATTACTATAGGCGTTTTAGCAAACACCCTCAGTAAAAAGATTGTAGTCCCTCGATGTTTCCTTCAGTAAACGATATAGTCCCTTACGAAATTGCTAAAATGTCTCATAAGTTGCCTTCTATGACTATACAAATAACCCACGCCTGTCCCTTCACATCCAATGATGGGGTTTCTTACCAATAAATGGTAAGATAACAACATCTAAAGGAGGAGGAAAAGAACATAGACCTTTTGAGTAGGTAGGACGCTCGTAGTTGCTTGCTCTTGAACTAAAACCATTTTCCACACTTACACTGTCAAAAATACCTTCAAAAACAAACATCTCTTTTAACTATTTTCAAAACCAACACTTTGTCCGCATTCTAATAGAGACGAGAATCATTACAAAGTTTGCCGCAACAAAGGCATTTTGCAAAATATTTTCAAACTTACACCACAAAGCACATTTTCAAACAAAGCAAGTGATCTAGCAAGCAACTAAGAGCCCATAGATAACTATGGATGAAAAGGGTTCTAACACCTTCCCTTTTCATAACCTACCCCCCAAACTTAAGAAAACATCTCAAAGGTCTTTCCTGTTCTTTTCACCATTTCCTTATTGGATAAAATAAAAGTCGATGGTGACTCTTTCTATCCGCAACAATTGCGATCAAACGCAAAACAACCAAGTCGGTTCTCCCACTGTATTACATATGGTATGGATGGAGAGCGCATGGTACGCACACTAGCTTGTCCTGTACATGATCAACATGAAACAAATATGAAAATAACAAAATGTCCCACGCCTGGCTCGAACCTACGACCAGGCGTAGGAATGCCTTATACATGCACGCTCTGCCACTAGGGTGGCTGTTATATCCGTTAGTAATACAGATTACATTAAATATAAATTAAACTCAATCCTGATTGCACTTCATCCCTAACCTTGCGCCATAATCCATTGAAAAGATTTTTAAATTTCTGTTCTTACTCATCTCTTAACCATTTGCAAAATTATAAACATGAATCTTGCTCCATTTTTCAATACGAATTCAAACATATAAATTTCATGAGCTAAAAATCAAAGATGAATGAGAATTTTACTGGTACCAAATAAAAACCTAATTTTTTTTAGAAAGTTCATCTTCAAAATTCGCATCACTCAGGCAACATAAATGAAATCTAAGGGCATGGTTAGCTTCAGGGCTATGATGTCTACATTTTTTATTCACAAAGTAACCATTAATGATCCTTGTAGAGAGAGTTCAAAGTTGAGAAAACTTACCTCAAAACTAGAAATTGTGTATGGAGTTTAATCAACTCTGGAAGTGTGGTGATGATCTGGATAGCTTCACTGGACTCCTAGGAAGCTAATGCAACTCTTACTTTATGCTGAAATTGCTTGAATCATGTTGGAGAAGTCAATGTGCAGAGTTTTGTTTCTGAGTTTGTAAGATGAGGAAGATGATGTTACAGTGATGGAACATGGATGTGAATGAGTTGTATTTGATTTATCTAAGCTTTGAGAATGATTTAGAGAGAAAACAAACGAGTGGATTGTGAGACTGAAGTTTTTGGTCAGAAATGCCAAGTTATGGAGGTTTGGATGTAGTTCTGAGTTTCAGGGAGTTTAAGGGAGTTTCAAGGCTTATGAATTCGTGTCTTAGGTTGCATATAACCTCTCTATTTATAGGAAAGAGGTTTGGAAGCTTGAAGGGATCAGAAATAAGAGATCACATGTTTTGGTCTTGAGACTTTTTTTGAAGCAAGCTTGACAAACATAGTTCCAATGCATGGTACAAGGACTTGTAGGGTGGTTGACAGGCTCTAGACAAGTTTCTCCTGGATTTTAGATTGTGTATATGCAGAAGGAACAAGTGAAAAGCTCAAGGAGAGTGGACTTTGTGATTAAATCCACTTTTCCAAAATGGCAATGTTACCTTTGTGCCAAAATAGATTAATCACTTGGACAATGGCTCAAATGCTTGGACAATGGCTCAATCAGTTGTGTAAGAATTTAATTATTGAGTGATTTGCAAGTTTGAATCCTGCAAAGTAAGATTTATACAACATGGCTTGAGATTTGTTCAAGTGTTCTTTATGAAAATGACCTATAAATCAAGAATGGATGCCCAACTTTTTCTCTTCGAAAATCCTAGCTCAAAAATGATCTCCTCAAGTTCTTTGACATTTTGGAAAGCTTGAAACATTGTATGCAACCTTCATGTTTAGAAATTTGACAAAATCATCTTGGAACTAGGTGAAAATTGGTCAAGAAGTTAGGTCAAAAATCTGCCTAAACTTGCTAAAATTTCACTAAGTATTTTATGCAAAATATCATGACTTTATGAGCTTATATCTTCAAATATAAGCATTTTTTGAACATAAACCCTAAGGGACAAATTTGTGGAATTCATCAAGATCTACAACTTTCATGTTGAAACTTTTTCTTGAATCATCTTGCATCTTGGTGAAAAATTGTCATGAAGTATTGAAATTATCAAGGTTAAAAGAATACTTAGAAATTTTCTAAGTATTGAAAACTTTGACTTTTTGTGGACTTTCTTGAATTTATTGATTCTGGATAATCAAGTTTGATATTTTTGAATGTCTTGATGAATTTTTTCTTTGAAATTTAATGTTGACCAAAAAGTTAAAGTTTGACTTTTGTGTATCAGTTGACTTTTCATCAGTTGATCAAACTTCAACTATCAATCCGTTGATCTTGAATAATGATTTGAGACATGAAATTAGGTCAACATATTGTGTTTGAGTCCTTGAGATTATGCTTCGAACCATTAGGTCATGTACTAGGTCAAAAATCACTGATCAATCATTCTCAATAAAAACCCTAATTTTGACAATTTTGCCCCTTTGATGATTTGAGTGCTTTTCTTGAGGAATTGTGATAAAGTTTTGATAAATTGATAAATATCACTTCTAAATGTTGATGTTGGCCAAAAATCATGAAGTTTGACTGTATATTGACCATAATTGACTTTTTTCCAATACAGTTAATTTTCAGTCATCTAAGCAATTGACTGAGCTAATTTGTGATGTAAGGCTTGAAACTTTGTATGAGCAATCTTAAAGACCTGTAATGAACCATGAAAGTCACTTGAGGCATCAAAAGTCCAATTGTCCTTGATAAAACCAAAACCCTAATTTGGAGGCTCAGTGCTTAGGAGGTGAGCTTGTCTGATCAAACCTATAGAACCCTTGAGCCTTTGAGGTATTTGGTGAGAAATGTCTTGAGAAAAGAGAGGAAATTTTTGGGTACAACAGTTGTCCCTGTTCAATCTTCTCAAACCTGAAGAGTTAGATTGGCTTGTCCGCCATTCGTTACTTGAAGGTGGAAGATGATTGAACACTTAAGTGCCAAGGAATTTGCACTCATTTGTTCATGAAGTTAAACGGTTTGTTGATTACACCAGGAATGGACTTAAAGATGTCATTTAGAGAGTTATAAGAGATGGCCTTAAATATGCCATTCAAAGTAACTATTTATAGAAATATCAGAATGCGTCTACACTCGACTATATCTGAAGAGTATCAGAATAAATTTGTGCTTGATTTAAACTAAGCCATGAGATGTCTGCATCCCTTTTTAACTGGAAAAGAATCAGAATAAATCTTTAGTCGATTTAAACTTAACTAGAAGAAGTGTCTACTGGAAAAGTATCATAATAAATATTTGGTCAATTTAAAATGAACCAGCATATGTCCTGTGTTGTCTTTAACTGGAAAAGAATCAGAATAAATATTTAGTCGATGTAAACTGAACCAGAAAAAGTATCTACTAGAAAAGTATCATAATAAGTCTTTGGTCGATTTAAACTGAACCAGCAGATATCTTGTGTTGTCTTTAACTGGAAAAGAATCAGAATAAATCTTTAGTCGATTTAATCTGAACCAGAAAAAGTATCTACGGGAAAAGGTATCATAAATAAATCTTTGGTCGATTTAAACCGAACCAGCAGATGTCATGTGTTGTCTTTAACTGGAAAAGAATCAGAATAAATATTTAGTCGATTTAAACTTAACCAGAAAAAGTATCTACTGGAAAAGGTATAAGAAATAAATCTTTGGTCGATTTAAATTGAACCAGCATATGTCTTGTGTTGTCTTTAACTAGAAAAGAATCAGAATAAATCTTTAGTCAATTTAAACTGAACCAGAAAAAGTATCTAATGGAAAAGGTATCATAAATAAATCTTTGGTTGATTTAAACTGAACCAGCAGATGTCTTGTGTTGTCTTTAACTGGAAAAGATTCAGAATAAATCTTTAGTCGATTTAAACTGAACCAGAAAAAGTATCTTCTGGAAAAGGTATCAGAAATAAATATTTGGTCGATTTAAACCGAACCAGCAGATGTCATGTGTTGTCTTTAACTGGAAAAGAATCAAAATAAATCTTTAGTCTATTTAAACTCAACTAGAAAAGTATCTACTATAAAAGTTTTCAGAAATAAATCTTTCGTTGATTTAAACTGAACCAGTAGATGTCTTATGTTGTCTTTAACTGGAAAAGAATCAGAATAAATATTTAGCCGATTTAAACTGAACCAGAAAAAGTATCTATTGGAAAAGGTATTAGAAATAAATCTTTGGTCGATTTAAACTGAACTAGTTTATGTCTTGAAGTAGTGTTCGTCATGTAGATAGTCGCCTCGTCATGTTTCGGGAATTAATCTGGAACTGTTTGAGAATTGTTGATGATATTCGTCTGTTGATTGATCTTTCCTGAAAAGGTAAAGAGTTAGTTGTATGCAATGTCATGATGTATGAAGTGCATTGTGTAATGATGTTCTCAAAATAAATGAGATTGTGCTATATGCGTTTTGTATGCATATGTTATGATGAATGAATGTGCAATGTTATTGAAGTGTATTTATCTTAGGAAATAAATCCCTGACTATTGTCGGGGATGAAGAGTAGGTGTGTCTTAAATCTTGTGAGAGATGCTTCCGTTGGGGATTCCTGGTTACTTGTTCGAGGAAAATCTGTAGGGGATGTATTGATTTCTATTTGGGGAGTAGAGTTTAGGTACATTGGTCGTTTGTTGCTCTATTGGGTAATTTATTTTTTATATACCCTGGCTGGGGATAAAAGAGATGGTTAAACTTCTAACTCGTTTGAGGAAGATAATTCTTATATACCCTGACTAGGGATAAAAGAGATGCAATCTTTCGACTTGTCTGGGGAGGATAAAGTTAACTGGTATCTGGTTGGATTCCAAACTTTGCAACAACTTTCTGGGGATAGTGGCAATTTTACTGGGGAGAAGAATTTTGTCAGTGGTTTGTAGTGATCTAAAGAATAGACTCGAGATGGGGAATATGTAGTTTGTTGGGGAAATAAATCTTGTTTATGGAGAAGCGCTCTGCTGAGGAAACTAACTCTCCTGGGTAAATTGAATTTACTAAAGAGAATAAACTATACAGAGTCTCTTTCTTCAGTTTTAGTGGAACAAACTCAGTTGGGGAAGAGAATTTCCATGAATTGTACTGATTGGGACTCCGTGGGGAGATTTAACAGGGAGGAGATTAAACCCCTTTATTTGTTGGAGTAATCTGTCGGGGAGATTGTGGGGAATGTACCCTTATTTGTGAAGACTACCCTGTGGGGGATAATTTCATAGAAGTGTCTCTGGTTACTTCACTAGGGATAACCTTATGAAAGGGATTCTGTGGGGATTCATGGGTATCTTGAGTGTCGTCCTATCTCCTAGAATTTTGAGTAAATGCTTATTCTTGTTCTTATTTATTTGATAGCAGTTAATTATATTCATATGCATGTGTTCATTCAATTTTATTCATTGGATGTCTTTGCAAACAAAACAGAAAAACAAAAAGTCTAAACTTTAAAGTATATTTGTATTGATAATTTGCCTATAAATAGGAGATTTTGTACAAAGAGACAAAAATCCTAGTAAGTAGAAGTCATCGTGAAATGAAAAGAATAAAAAGTGAAAACAAAATGTATAGCCATGTGAAAGTGATATCATTGGGTTCCAACTCTGCTATTGCCCTTATGTCTTCGAACATATCGTCCTTTGCCATTGGAAGAAGTTGATTGAACCATTTGAACTTTCGACTTTGGTAATAAATCTTACATGTAATTGATCCAACAGAACATAGTCGTACACTTTAATCCCTAATTTTTCCTAGACTGCCCTCTCGGGTTTTCAGACCACCAGGATATCCTTTTTTTCCCAAGCCTTCCTTTCAGGTTTTCGACTTGTCGGGTGTACAATCTTTTGTATATATCCATTATTTCTTCCCAAACCCTTTTGGTTCGTCGGAATGCCCTTATTTTTCCTAGGTATGTCGACCTAACAGGTCTTTCTTATGCGTAGTATTTTTTTACTATTTCCGTGTTCATAGGATGCGGTAAATCTTCGCCATCCATAGTGGTTAGCATCATAGCACCGCCCGAGAATACTTTCTTAACAACAAATGGCCCTTCATGGGTGTGAGTCCATTTTCCCCTGGGATCGCCTTGTGGAAGAATGATGCACTTTATTACCAAGTTGCCATCCTGGTACACCCGATGCTTGATCCTTTTGTTGAAAGCTTTGATCATGCATTTCTGGTACATCTCACCATGACAAATAGCCTCCAGCCTCTTTTCATCAATCAAATTCAGCTGATCCAACCTTGTCTGGATCCATTCGTCTTTGCCTACGTCTGCTTCTTTCATAATCCTTAGAGAAGGAATCTGAACTTCGACAGGAAGGACAACTTCCATGCCATAAAATAAAGAGAATGAGGTTTCCCCAGTTGATGTTCGCGCCGGTCATAGGTCACCACTATCTTTTGCATAATCTTCTTTATATTCTTGTTGGCAGCTTCCACTGTGCCATTCATCTTAGGCCTGTATGGAGAAGAGTTGTGATGCTTAATCTTGAATTACGTGCAGAGTTCGGTGATCATGGCATTGTTAAGGTTGGTGCCATTGTCGGTGATGATCCTCTCAGGGATACCATATCGACAGATGAGGTTATGCTTGATAAATCGGGCTACGATGTTCTTGGTAACTGAGGCAAATGAAGTTTCTTCAACCCAGTTATTAAAGTAGTCAATGGCGACAAGAATGAAACGTTGTCCATTAGAGGCAGTAGGTTTGATTTCTCCAATCATATCGATGCCCCACATAACAAATGGCCAAGGAGCAGTCATGACATTTAAAGGTATTGGAGGCACATGACCTTTGTCAGCGTAAATTTGGCATTTATGGCAAATACTCGAGTGGTGATGACAATCGGTTTCCATGGTCGACCAATAGTAACCAGCTCCCATAATATTCTTGGCCATAGTATGTCCCTTAGAATGAGTGCCAAAGATACCTTCATGCATATCCTCCATGATCTTCTCTGCTTCCTTCTTATCCATACAACGGACCAAAATTGAATCATGGTTGCGCTTGTATAAGATCCCATTGCTTAGGAAGAACTTGGCTGAGAACCTCCATAGGAATTTCTTATCTTTGAATGACGCCCCTTCAGGATACTCTTGAGCTTCGAGATATCTTTTCACCTCATGAAACCTAGGCTTATCCTCTACACCATCAGTGTCAACCTCATAGCAGTGCGCTAGTTCTTCAAATCTTTCGACAGTAAATCAAGGAGCTTCGTTGTTCCATCTGACCTTGAACATAGAAGACATGGTAGCTAGAGCATCAGCCAACTGATTATCTTCCCTCAGGATGTGTTCAAAGGTAACCTCTTCAAAGTACGCGATCAAGGTTAGAACAAGCTCTTTGTAAGAGATAAGATTTGGATGCTTTGTATCCCACTCTCATTTAACTTGACTGATGACCAAATCTGAGTCTCCATATACACTTAAGAATTTGATTCTTAGGTCAATAGCAGCTTTAAGACCCAATATGCAAGCTTCATACTCCGTCATTTTGTTGGTACAGTCGAAGCAAAGTCTGGCAGTGAAAGGTGTATGGAAACCTTCGAGGGAAATGATTACATCACCAATTTTGTTACCCAATGCGTTGGAAGCTCCATCAAAAAGCATAGTCCATTGGGATCCTTGCTCAGGTCCTTCATACGTGTTGCACCCCAAAATTTACCCTCTTGATTTAGGCTTATGTTTCATCATGAATATCATATTTCATTGCATTCATACATTGTGATGGGATCAAAGTACTTTGGTTATCAAGTCTTTCTCAAGCTCTGAAGGTTGATTGCATTGACAAGTTGCTCAAGTAGAATCTTGTCATCTAAACCTCTGGATATTTTAAGCTCAAAATTTATTGCATATCTCAAGATATTTTATCCATCTCTTGGGATCATCGGAGGATTGAAGTTTGAGATTGTTTATAAGAGGAATCATTCTTTTGATTCACCAGTCAAAATTAGGGTTTTTCTTGATCAAGGCTATTGATCAATGTACAAGTCTTGATTTGGAAGCTACAACATCTCATTGGTATTTGAAAAGTCTTTGTACAAGAAATTGGTCAAGATGCCCAGAGGATTTGAAGTTTTGAAGATGATTCATCAGTCTCCTAAGGTGTTAACCAAAACTAGGGTTTGGGATTTCATCAAGATTTTTAGAGAATTTTTAAGTGAAACTTTTCACACGGCCTCTATATATTTGGAAGATTGTATGTTTGAAGTTTTGATCATCAATTTTGAAGGGAAGTGGATCAATTGATTCAAAGGGGCAAAATGGTCATTTTGGTCAAAGTCAGTCAAAGTCAAGGTTAACAAAGGGGATTTTTGGTCAACCATCAATTCAAGGGTTTACTTTTCATATTTCAAGTCCATTTTGATCATTGGATCAAAAAGATTGAGGTTTGGGTTGAAACTTGTTCATGAAGAAACCCTAAAAATTTCTAATTTTGGAAAATGAGGACTTAATTTCAAAAATTCATATTTTATTCACATTTGATCAAAAAAATGCAAATGAAGTATGCTTGGAAAGATAAGAGGATGATATTTCATATCCCTTTGGTATCATGTTCAAATTGGCAAAGAATCAAGAGTTATAAAACTTGGAAGTCACAAAATTATAGGTCATTTTCCAAATTTAGTGAATTTCATGTCACAATTTTGAGGAACTTAATGGATTCCATTGCAAAAACTCAAAACTAAGGGATTGTAGATATTTTCAATACCTTTCCAAATTGTGATCATTTATGTTCAAATTCAAAAATATGAGCAAGTTATGAGCTTTGGAATTTGGAGGCATTTCATTGAATTCATGCACACCATGCAAATTGCAAATTCTTGATAACCTGATTTATGGCCATTTGTTTCACTTCAAACTTGGCCCATGACTAATTTGCAATGTACTAAGGCCCATCATGCCAAAGATTAAGCTGCACATGGGCAAATGCAAGGGCAACTCGTGATTTTGCAAAAAGTGGCATGAAAATGCCTAATTACCAACACTTGATTAATACAAGGAATTAAGCCATGATCTTTTGCTAATCTCTTCCTGAGATGAAAATAATTGAAATGCACGTAAAAGCAGGGAGAACGTATGAGGGATTTGAGGGCTGCATATGCACACTTCATTTTGGCAAAAAGAGGAATTCATTCTTTCTAACGGTTTTAAGTGTGAAAAACCTATCCTACCCTCCTCTTCATGCTCTTTATATTGAGAGGCAAGCTTCATTGAACGGGATTGGTGCTTCATTTCATCCCTGAGCTCGAAAAACTCCATAGTCACTTGTTCTGAAATTTTCTTCGGTTCTCCTAATTCACTCGCGCGTTTTGATTATTTCTTCTTGCATTCTCTTCTCCAAGTGATAAGGATTGTAGATCGAGGCTTGGTTTGCAACTGGAGTGAAGGAGATAGTAGATTCATTTTTGCCTCAAAGGTTTAAATTCTTAAATTTGGATCTTGATTTCTAGCCGTGCATTGTGTGATTTGAGTTCATAATCATGTTGTTTGAAGTTCATTAAGTGTTTATGTATCAGAGCTTTTGATTTGATGAGATGTGCATGTATGATGCATCTGAAATTTTTTGCTCAGTGAGTTTTTGACATTTTCATGTGATCCGTTCTTGATCTATGGTTAATTATTTGATGTGATTCGAATTGTATAATGAAGTATGATATGTTAGCTTTAATTTGCGCAAAATTTTCGTGAAAAATGGTGTAGAATTGAGCATCTTATGTTGATTGGAACATGAGGTGATGGACCTGATCTTACACGCGTTTTTGCCCTTGCCAGAGGTTGAAGATGATTGTGTGCCCTCCTCTGGTTGGCTGACTTGTTTTTTTTTATTCATTTGAATTTTGTTTCATAACTTGATTTTCATGATTTTATTTCTTGCTCAAAAAATGGTTGAAAAATTATGAAAAAATTCAGGAAAACTAAAAATAATATTCCTGACCTTGTGCATTTTTTTTAATAATTTTTGAAAATGTTTTGATTGGTTCAAAAATTAATGAGTTTAATTAATTGTTTGTTCAAAGATTATTTTTATTTTGATAGTTCCTTTGATCTAAAAATTCCACAAAAAATGTTTTGAACTCATAAAATGATGTAGAAATTGATTATGATTTTGGTTTAGCATTTTTTCGATTTTTGATTAGAAATTTAATTTGAGAAGTTTATTTTGAATTTTTGCTTTATAATTTTTATTTTAATACTTCCTTTAATTCAAAAATTCTCAAAAAAATCATATAAGTTTTTTTTCAATCATAGAATCTGAATATAATTTTATTTTGACCTTTTCATGAAGTTTGGCTAGGGTTTGCATTTTTGCCTCTAAATAAAAGTTTAATTGGTAATTGTTTGTTTGATTTTTATTTTAATATTTCCTTTAATTCAAAAATTCCACAAAAAATCAGGGATGTGTGTTTTTAATTCTAATATTTGAATATAATTTTGGTTGGATATTTTTTCTGATTTTTTATTAGAATTTTATTTTGGGATGTGATTATTTGTTTAATTGATTAATTGTTTGAATTTGATTTTATTTTTGACTTTTCCTTATGTTTTGCATGATCTTGGTTTGAATTGTTTGAATTTTGATCTTACCTAATTAGTATTTAAGATTAAAATTCAAACAATTAGGGTTTTGTAGCTTACGTTGCATGTTTCATTTTCAAAACCATTATGCCCTAGATTTTAAATGGAACTTAGGTATTAATTATGGTTCACGAATGTATTGAGGATTTGAAAACTATTTTTCTTGAATTATTTGACTTGGTTTCATATTTTTTCATGAATTATTTTGAAAACTTGTCTAGTTTTAATAGTTTGGCCAACTAGTTTTGAACTTTGAGCCTCATTTGGTCCCTCCTCAACCATTCATGAACTTAAGACTTGCTTTCTGACTTCTACACACTTCAAAGATGCTACGAAATTTTTGGGTTTGAATTATTGAAATCCTTTTCTATTTTTGATGTATTTTTAAAGTGAAGTTACCCAATTAATGTTGCATATCTTGTTGCAATTTGCTTGATGGCCAATGAACTTGGGTGAGGCCTATAATTGGGCACCTAATGATCATGTTGGATGTGTTTATCCACATAAACTCAAGTCATTTCACTTAATCCCCCATGTTTGAATGATTGAACCTTTTGATGCATTGTGTGGAATTTCTCTTCTATTATGCTTGTGAGCTGTGATTGAATTAATTGAGTATGATTGAATTGTGTTTGCTAATGACCTTCATGGTCTTTTGATTGTATTCTTATCAAGATCCCATGATCCTTGATTGATATTCAATTGTCAACTCAACATGGTGATAGAAAGGAGCAACATTCCTCTAATTTTTTGACAAAATTGTGCAAATGCATGTTTCTTCTTGTCTATCATATCTCATGTTTTGATAATTGTTATCATGTTCTCTCACTTCATTATGGCGTCATTATCCATCCCTTATGTGAATAATCATTTTATTTATGGGAATACTAACTTGACTGTTGAATGTGCGAGGTACTTTGAGAAAAGTTTTCCATTTTTGACTTGAGGCTACTGTGTTTCACTTTATTTGTGAAACACAATTTATTACATTGGCACTACTGTTGTGCTTGGCATATTTGATAGTCTATGCAGGATATGTATATATGATTATGAATGCCATACATTGCCCATGGGATTTGTTCATATCTGAAAATCTCAATACTTACATACTGATGGCGTAATTTCTGACTTGATTTGTCTACTGATGCCAGCTTGCTTGAAGTTCTATGGGTTTATTTTATTCTTGCTCAGTTGCTACGAATAGTTATCTGTTTGGTATTGCATTATTTCCTTTCTTCTATTTTCATTTTGTATAGTTTTATGTTGCATGATGGGACCTCTGTTGCTGATATATGTCAGGAGACCCTTTGTTTTTGTTTGACACATGTGTTGTGTTTGTTTTTGATCGATGAGTCACTCAATTCAGAAATTGAGATCACGACTTCACTCTCATTGCATGTTCCCTATAGGATGTTTATTATTTTTCTTCTTTAATTTGTTGATCGATGAGTCACTCAATTTAGAAATTGAGATCACGACTTCACTCTCAGTGCATGTTCCCTATAGGAAATTTATTGTTTTTCTTCTTTATTTGTTGATCGATTAGTCACTCAATTTAGAAATTGAGATCACGACTTCGCTCTCATTGCCTGTTCCCTATAGGATAGTTTTGTTAAGCTTCCTTTAACATGTTGACTAAGGTAGGAATCCATGTATGCTAACATAGGATAGGAATTTCCTTTATCCTCAACCTTAGGATCAACCATTATATGATAACATTAGGGATAGTGCTAGGCTAGTTTCCCTTAGTTGTTTTCCTTTCCTTTGCATTTTGCATCTTAAAACAAAAATTGTTTTCTTGGCAAATCATAAAATACTTCTAATAAACTTAAACCATTCTTCAAGGTAAAAGATACAAATCAATCTTATTTGTATGTGCGCCTCTTGGCTTTGTTTTTAAACTTGGTTTAGCCGATGTTTCGCCATCGCACATTTGTTTGAAGCCGATGTTTCGCCATCGAACATGTTTGTTATCCTACTTTGATTCTCAATATCATTGTCAGGTGTGATGTTTTGTCATCCATTTTATTGATGTTTCTCCATCTTTGCCATGATATCTTGCTACCTTTTAGCCGATGTTTCGCCATCGCACATTTGTCTGAAGCCGATGTTTCGCCATCGCACATGTTTGTTATCCTACTTTGATTCTCAATATCAGTGTTAGGTGTGTTGTTTTGTCATCCGGTCTATTGATGTTTCGCCGTCTTTTCCATGATACCTTGCTATCTTATAGCCGATGTTTCGCCATCGCACATTTGTTTGAAACCGATGTTTCGCCATCGCACCTGTTTGTTATCCTTCTTTGACTCGCAATGTCATTGTTAGGTGTGTTGTTTTATCATTTGATGTTTCTCCATCTGTGACGTGTTACTATGTTACTATTTATTCGATGTTTTACCATCTCATTTGTTTGTTGTTTGATGTTTTGCCATCTTGACTGTTTTTGTTGTCTTAACTAAAAAACACAAACCAACCAAAATATATAAGCCAAACTACGGCTGCTCTGATTCCTTAAAAGGGATACGTAGGTATTGGGGTAGGGCCCAAACGAGCACATCTTTTATTTTCCCTACATTGTTTCCTTTTCTTTCGTATGCATTCCTTTTTTTAGCTTTAATCCATAGACATAGGTTTTGACCACACCCATTAGATTAGACAACAAGAGTGGATACCGTAGAGTACTACGGCCGTGTGGGGTGCTAATACCTTCCCCTCGCGTAACCGACTCCCTTACCCGATCTCTCGGTCGAAAGACCGTGATTTCTCCCTTTTCAGGTTTTCTCGATATTTACCTTTCCCTTTCGGCGGGATAAAAGACGTTCAGTGGCGACTTCATTGATGTTTCATTACATCCAGATGATAGGTCCGGCCGGGTGGTTTCAGCTAGGGACAGATTGACCTCTTGCTGGTCCATCCCGGAGTCGATCCTAGCTCTTGTTTGTTTTCTTTTTGGGTGTTTATTTTACTGCTTTGCATATTTATCTGTTTGCATTGCATCTTATGTGTGCTTTACTTTCTGCATACTGGATTTGGCTGGACTGTTTGGATTCTGGATTTCTTGGTGGGTGGGTTGTTCCATGAGGTAAAAGGCCTCATACCCAGGCTATGAGTGAATTCCATAGGAACTAGGAATAGAGTGGCCATGGCAGCTATGAGGCAGATGCTTTGTAGACCTGACCATGATACCCATGACTTCAAAGGTAGTTCAGATAGGTGTTATCGTATGATGATACCGACATTCGAGCTCTTGTACTCTGATTTGGATTTTAACCTTACCTTGACCTAGACTACACCCGTGATAGGGACAGGAAAACTTTTCTTACAAGTACAGGTACTGTTGGTGACTTTGTGTTGTGAAGGTGACTCAGGTTCCCATGATAGTTTCGAAGCTTTGGGATTTTCTTTTGATCTTGAGTGATGTTATTCTGTAATAGTCCAGCCATTATCCAGTGTGAAACTTTGATCTTGTCATGTTGCATCATAGCATATTTATTTCTTAAAAAAAATGATGTATAAAAAATAACTAGCATGTGCATGTCATCTTCCAGGGACATTCAAGAGTCTTCTTTCCATCAAAAATGGTTGGCCTCCCGTCAGATGAGTTTGATTCAGTTCGTGTTAAAGAGCCCACCAGGCATACATTCTCTTATCAGATTCCTTCGGTTGATGTGTCCGAATTGAAGAGGTTGAGTTCTTATCTGAAGGGTGATGTTCGGAATAATTTCAACAAAAATCATGGCAATTTATTACTAATCCTTAACACTCCAGTTGATCCAATGGCCTTGATCATCCTCTTCCAGTTCTATGACAAGGAATTATGGTGTTTTACTTTTCAAGATTATCAATTGGTTCCCACACTAGAATAGTACGCGTACCTACTAAATATCAAGTTGTCCGATGAAGTTACTTTTGTCCAAGTGCCGGAGAAGCCGAAGTTCGAAGTTATTGCTGAAATTCTTCATTTGAGTCGGAAAGAGGTGAAAGACAATTGGAAATCAAGTGAGGATACTACAGGGTTTTATCTGGATTTCTTAGTGAAGAAAGCTGAAGACTGGGAAAAGAAAGGGAATTGGAGTGACTTCAGCTCTCTGTTTTCTCATGATATACGGGATCATCCTCTTCCCTTGCAAGAGAAATTTTATGGATCTGACGGCTATTTTTATTTTTAGAAACAAGAACCCGGTATCGACACTCTTGGAAGATACTCTTTACACCATTCATTCCAGGCATGGAAAATGAGGTAATGTAAGCTTATGTCATTCGATGTTGTATCAATGGTTTAAGTTGCACCTACCGGTAAGTGGCCCTTTCGTGGATACCAGGCATTCTCTCCGATGGTCATCAAGACTTGTCAACCTTACTTCATTTGATATCCGGTGGAATTATGACATGGGGGAAGTACGAAGTATTATCACTAGATGCAGAGATTTCCCTAATGTTCCCCTCATATGAACTAAGGGGTGTGTCAACTATAATCCCGTGCTTGCTTATCGTCAATTGGGATATGCAATGGATGGACAGCCAAAGGTTGAAGAGGTGTCTGAGTCCGTGTATTTTGTTAAAGGAAGTGATCCTGTGATGTTGAAAAGAGTGACAAGTGCTTGGAAGAGAATTCACAAAAAGGATAGAACTGCTTTGGGCAAGAAGGTTCCTATTGCTAGGGTTCCTTACTTGGATTGGATTAGAGCCAGGGTTAAAATTTTATGGTTACCATTTGCAAGGTCGACTCCTATATGTGAGCAACCTCCTACTGTTCTGAGTAACACGGTGCCTGTCGAGGTGTTCACCCAGGTTCATGTTGAGAACATTCAGCTTCGTGCAAAAGACTGTGAGGCGGGGATGAAACTTTATTGGGTAGATCAAGAAAGGGCCGACTTAGCTCGCAAACTCAAAGAAGCTCAAAGGGAAGCTTCTGATGCAACCAGTTTTAGGAAGAGGTCTCATGCTGAAATGGAAGAAGAGTTGAGTAGGACCCAGCAAGAGCCCCAGAAGCTTCAGGCATCTGAGAATAGTTACAGAAAGAAGATTCAAAACTTGGTGAAACAACTCAAAGACAAAGATACTCATCTTAAGAAGGAGATAGCCCAGAGGCGTGTCGCAGAGGATCGGTTTCAAGAAAGTAAAATAGTCGCATCACAACTTTTGAAGGAGAAAGCCAGGCTTGAAGAGTATTGTCAACACCTTGAAGCGTGTCTTGTTCCGGAGATTTAGTTTTTGTTACTTATCTTTGGTATATTTGGTCACCCCCAGGATTGTTGGAAGGGACCATTGTTTGTTTTTATTATTCAGTTTTTTGTTAAGTTTACTTTGAAACACGTATTTTGTTGTTTATCGTTACAATCTTAAATGTCCGAAGTCACTCGAACATCGTTTCTTTTGTTTGTAAATAATTGAAGTGTTTGTCTTTTTTTCCTTTTTTCCTTTGATTGTATGCTTGATTATAGGTTGCGCGCTGTGATTGATGAATAAAAGGACTCTCGAATACCGGGAAATGACAAACATATCATACACATCATCCATTTCATAACATTACAGGTTATCTCAAGACAGTATTCTTATTCTTCTGCTTTTCTTATTCAGAATTCAAGACGAATACTCATCGGTATTCCACCAGAAACAATTTTCCAAGACAGATGGAACAAGTTCAAGCTGAACTCGCTGAAATGAGGGCCCAGATGGCTACTCAGATGACCCAGTTCATAGAGGTCATCACCAATGTGAATCGCCGGCAGGAGGAACTGGTTGCCATTGTCAACAACTAGTGTCGCTATCCAGGAGATGGTGGAAATCAAGGGCTCTATCAGGACATTTCTGTAGGATTTGGGGATGTGCAAGATCAGCCTGTTGGAAATTTTCACGGGATGCCTGGAAACCCTTTTATGCACAACGTAGGGAAATTTCCCCCGTCTCTAGAACCTCGGCTTGTGGGGAACAGAAGAGATAACCAGGCGGCGTAAGGAACTATCAGGAGCAGGATTATGACTTTGACCAGGATGAAGATCAGTTTCCTGTTCGGCGTTCAAATCCAGAAGTTCAGGTTGAGGATAGGAAGTATCGGTTGTTGGAAGAACGTTTGAAGGCTGTGGAAGGGCAAGGAGTCCTTGGTATGGATGCTAATAATCTCGGGTTGGTGTCTGGGGTGAAAGTTCCTCCAAAGTTCAAGACTCCTGTATTTGAAAAGTACAACAGAACGTCATGTCCTGTTACTCATGCAACTGCTTATTTCCGAAAGATGTCGGTGCATACTGAGGATCAGGGGCTTTTGATTCACTTTTTCCAGGATAGCCTATCTGGGGCATCCCTATAGTGGTACATGAAGTTGGAGAAAACCCATATTCGTTGTTGGTATGATCTTGCTCGGGCTTTTGTCAAACATTATAAGTACAATGTGGATATGGCGCCTAATCGCACTCAGTTACAGAATTTGTCACATGGACCAAGAGAATCTTTCAAGGAATACGCTCAGAAGTGGCGTGAGTTGGCTGCGAGGGTTCAACCTCCACTCATGGAGAGAGAACTCATTGATATGTTTATGAGTACCCTGTAAGGGCCATTCTATGAGCACATGATAGGAAGTACTTCGGCAGGATTTGCAGACTTGGTTATGGCTGGTGAAAGAATTGAGGTAGGTTTGAAATTGGGGAAAATTCAGATTCGAGGTTCTAGTGGCTCATCAGGGGGCAGTAAGAAACCATTCAACACTTACCCTAAGAAAAGGGAAGGCGACGCAAGCGCGGTTTACTCTCATAGAGGAAGAAGAGAGGATCGTCAACACCAATAAATCAATGTTGTTTCTATTCCTATTAATGCTCCTCCGCAGCAGAGACCGAATACAGTGCCTCAACAACAAAGATAGCAAGATGCTCCTCGTCAGTATAATAATCAACAGCAGAGACAGCCCAGAAAATTCGATCCCTTTCTAGTATCTCTTACTGAAGCACTCCACCATTTGCTTGATTTTAAGTTGATCGGTTTGAGAAATATGCCACCACCACCCGCAAGACTTCCTCCTAACTATGATGCTAACGCAAGATGTGAATTCCATTCAGGCGGAGTTGGCCCTTCTACTGACAATTGCTTTGTGTTAAAGTGCAAAATACAAGAGTTGTTGGATGCTAAGGCAATTGAGTTTACTCCAGTAACTGGCCCGAATGTTACTCAGAACCCAATGCCTAGGCATGAAGGGGGTGTTGTTAATATGATTGATGATAATGGTGAAATGTTGAATTTAATCATGAATGTGGAACAAGTAACTACTCCGTTGTGGTATGTTAAGAGGTATTTGCTTGACAATTCTATCTTCCCGGGTTGTACTTCAGAATGTGCCAAGTGTAGAGAGCAACCAAAGAGTTGTGATGATTTAAAATCCGGTATCCAGTTGTTGATAAAGGAGGGTTCTCTGTAGTTCAATAGAAAACCGAGCTACCGTAAGGTTACCGAGGAATATGTTGTTGTGGTATCTATTCCTTACACCCCCGTGCGTATTCCTACCCTGTCTAGGGCACCTCCTTTGATGATTAAGGTACCTGGTCCCATTCTATATACCAGTGAGAAGGCCATCCCATGGCAATACGGTGCTAATGTTTATTACCATGGGGTGAAGCAGGAGGTAAGTACTCGTTTGTCTGAGGAAGAACGTGTTGAAGATAATGAAGAGGAAGTTCATAATTTTTCTAGTGTAGGTCGAATGACTAGAAGCGGGAGAGTATTTGGTCCTTCCAATGTGCAAGATGCGGCAGATGCTTCTGCAAGAGAAAAAGGAAAACAGCAGGTGACTATTGGTAATCCAAGGGTCACGCCAGCCAATGTGACTCAACCAATTCCGATACCAGAAGCTTCTTCGGTTCCCGATGAGGTTGAAGAGTTAATGCGAATTATCAGAAAAAGTGATTATAGCATAATTGATCATCTGAGCCATACTCCTTCTAAGATGTCTATCTTGTCTCTGTTGATTTATTCAGAACCTCACAGAAATGTGTTGATGAAGTTGCTAAAGAATGCGCTCGTGCCACATGAGATAACAGTCAATCAGTTTGAGAATGTTTGTGCTAACATATCTGCTGGGAACGGTCTGGGCTTCACTGATTTTGATCTTCCTCTGGAGGGGCCAGACCATAATAAAGCGTTGCATATTTCGATGGAGTACAGGGGCACTAATTTATCCCGGATTTTGGTGGATACAGGATCGTCTTTGAATGTATTGCCTAAGTCAGCATTGATGAAGATTGATTATTCTGGACTGGAGCTGTGCCCTAGTAATTTGATGGTGAAGGCGTTTGATGGGTCTCGAAGGTCAGTGTTTGGGGAAGTGGAGTTACCAATCAAGGTCGGTCCTCACACCTTCACGACTACCTTTTTTGTGATGGATATACAGCCAGCGTATTGTTGTTTGTTAGGGAGGCCGTGGATTCATAGAGCAAGGGCAGTCACTTCTACTTTTATCAGAAACTCAAGTATCATGCAGAGAGAAAGGTGATAACTGTGTGTGGCAAGGAAGAGTACATCGTGATTCATTTGACATCATTCCGCTATGTTGAAGTTGAAGGCGAGATACATGAGACTCTGTTTCAGGCGTTTGAGACAGTTCATGCTGTCAATTTTCCTCCTCCAGAGCAGAAAAGGAAACCTGAAATTGTTATGTCGTCTCTCAAGGATGCGAGAGCTATGGTGGAAAATGGTAACACTGAAGGTTGGGGTCAGGTGCTGGACGTTACCCCAAAACTTAATAAATTTGGTCTTGGTTTTAGCCCAGGTCAGCAGAGTTCAACTCCCAGAGCATTTAGTTTATCTACTCCTGTGAAGTTTTCTCGTCCTTATGCTACTCAAGAAGGACACGTCAATGCAGTTGGTGACGATAGGGTTGATGGCTAAAACATCGAAGATTGGATTCGTCCGAGTATTTCAGGCCAGACACTCAACAATTGGACTTCTGTGGATGTTATCCAATTTTCAAGCGCTGAGGAGTAATTTTCTTGTTTTCTGTTATTATCATATCATAATTCCTACGCTCTGCCCAAGGCGTGGTGGATCATTTGTATAGGGCCACCATGTTTATTTTCAAAAAAGTTTATCATGAAATAAAGGACGTTTTTGCATTCAAAATTTTGCTCCTTTTCTTTTTTTCTTTTTTTTTGAATGGCAATGTTTCTCTTTTCACACACTGTCACTAAAAATTGCCAAAATGTCATTCATACAGATGCACTTCCACCACCGATCATATTGATAATGACTTTGCTATGGCTCATTATGACTTTGATACTCCTATTTATCAAGCTGAAGAAGAAGCATATGAGGGTTGTGATCTTCCTGAGGAATTAGCAAGATTGTTAAAACAAGAGGAGAAGGATATCCAGCCGAATCAGGATTCGGTTGAGGTGGTGAATATTGGCATAGAAGAGGTAAGAAGAGAAGTCAAGATAGGGGCAGATCTCGAAGAAAGTATAAAGGTCAGATTGATTAAGCTACTCCGTGAGTATTCTGATATCTTTGCTTGGTCTTATAAGGATATACCTGAGTTGGATACAGACATAGTGGTGCGTCGACTACCACTCAAAGAAGATTGTTCTCCTGTCAAGAAAAAGCTCCGAAGAACTCATCCTGAGATGTCCAAGAAGACCAGGGAGGAGGTCTAGAAGCAGTTGGACACGAATTTCTTAAAGGTCATCAATTACCTGCCATGGATTGCAAATATTGTGCCTATTCCCAAGAAGGATGGTAAGGTCAGGATGTGCATGGATTATAGGGATTTGAACAGGGCCAGCCCTAAAGATGACTTCCCTCTTCCGCATATTGATGTGTTCGTTGATAATACCGCTCATTCCAAAGTGTTCTCGTTCATGGATGGTTTTTCGGGTTACAATCAAATTAAGATAGCTCTGGAGGATATGGATAAGACAACATTTATCACGCCTTGGGGAACTTTCTGTTATAATGTGATGCCGTTTGGTTTGAAAAATGCTGGGGCAACATATCAGCGCGCCATGGTCACTCTCTTTCATGATTTGATTCACAAAGAGATTGAGGTTTATATGGACGATATGATTGCTAAGTCTGACAAGGAAGAGGAACATCTTGTTCATCTGGAAAAATTGTTCGAGAGACTGAGGCAGTTCTTGCTGAGGTTGAATCTGAATAAGTTCACCTTCGGGGTGAGATCCGGCAAGCTCTTGGGTTTTATTGTAAGTGAAAAAGGTATCAAGGTGGACCCATCCAAAGGTAAAAGCGATACAGGAAATTCCTGAACCAAGGACAGAGAAGGAAGTATGTGGTTTCTTGGGAAGGTTAAACTACATTTCTAGATTTATTTCTCATCTCACAGCCACCTGTGAACCTTTGTTCAAGTTCTTGAAGAAAAGTCAGACAGTAAAATAGAATGAGGATTGTCAGAAGGCCTTTGACAAAATAAAGGAGTATTTGCAGGAACCTCTGATACTCATGCCTCTAGTGGAAGGAAGGCCACTAATCATGTATCTAACTGTGTTGGAGAGCTCAATGGGTTGTGTCCTCGGTCAGCACGACGAGACAGGGAAGAAAGAGCAGGTTATTTACTACTTGAGTAAGAAGTTTACGGAATGTGAGTCAAGGTACTCATTGCTGGAAAAGACTTGTTTTGCGCTTGCCTAGGCCGCCAAACATTTGAGGCAGTACATGTAAACTTACACCACCTACTTGATATCCAAAATGGATCCAATCAAGTACATTTTTGAGAAGCCATCTCTTACAGGCAGGGTAGCTCGTTGGCAGATGATACTCACTGAATAGCATATCCAATACACTACTCAAAAAGCAATTAAGGGTAGTGTACTGGACGACCATCTTGCTCATCATCCTTTGAATGACTATGAACTGATGAAGTTTGATTTTCCAGATGAGGAAATTGTGTATATTTGGGATTGTAACATGCCAGACCCAGACGAAGGACCCGAGCCAGGATCACGTTGGACGCTTGTTTTTGATGGTGCCTCCAATGCCATGGGAAACGGCGTCGGAGCTATTATCACTTCCCTTGAGGGATACCACATTCCTTTCATAACTCGTATTTTTTTAGATTGCACAAACAACATGGCCGAATATGAGGCTTGCATTTATGGCATTGAAGCGGCGATCGACCTGCGCATCAAATTTTTGAAAGTTTACGGGGATTCCAATCTTGTTATCAACCAGATAAATGGAGATTGGGAAACTCACCATCAGAACCTAATTCCCTATCGTGAGCATGTTATGAAGCTAATTCTGTACTTCGAAGAGATCACGTTTGAGCACATTCCTAGAGAAGAAAACAATCTAGCTGATGCACTGGCAACTTTGTCCTCCATGTTCAAGGTTATGTGGGCTAATGAGGCACCTTCCATTACTATCAGAAGTTTGAGTGAGCCAGCTTTCTGTTTTGAGGCCAGTTTGGAATCAGATGGTAATCCTTGGTTTTATGATGTTAAACGATATCTTGAAACACAAGAGTACCCTAAAGAGGCATCCGTCACAGATAAGAAGTTCTTGAGAATATTTTCAGCCAAGTTCTTTCTCTGTGGTGTTGTGTTGTATAGAAGGCATCATGACGGTTTACTGCTCAGATGTGTTGACAAGAAAGAAGCAGCTAGAATCATTGAAGAGATACATGAAGGTGATTTCAGGACCCATTCTAACGGGCATACCATGGCTAAAAAGATTTTGCGAGCGGGTTATTATTGGTCCACCATGGAAACTTACTGTTACAATCATGCACGGGTTTGCCACAAATGTCAAGTCTGTGCTGATAAGGTGCATGTGCCGCTAGTACCTTTGAATGTCTTAACTTCCCCTTGGCTGTTTACGATGTGGGGAATTGATATGATCGGCAAAATTGAACTGATTGCGTCCAACGGACACCGTTTCATTTTGGTTGCCATCGATTATTTTACAAAATGGGTCGAAGCTGCATCCTATGCCAATGTCACCAAGCAGGTGGTAACTCGGTTCATTAAGCACAATATTATTTGTCGCTACGGAGTGCCTGAAAAGATCATTACTGATAATGGGTCTAATTTGAACAACAAAATGATGAAGGAGCTTTGTGAGTCCTTCAAAATCAAGCATCATAACTCTTCCCCATACTGACCAAAGATGAACGGTGTTGTCGAAGCGGCCAATAAGAATATCAAAAAGATTGTGCAGAAGATGGTAGTAACCTATAAAGATTGGCATGACATGTTGCCTTTCGTTTTGCATGGTTATCGCACCACTGTGTATACTTAGACTGGGGCAACCCCATTTTCATTGGTTTACAGCATGGAAGCAGTATTCCTAGTAGAAGTCAAGATTCCTTCTCTTAGGATCATGAGAGATGTTGAGCTGGATGAAAGTGAATGGGTACAGAATCGGCTGGATCAGTTGGAACTTATTGACGAGAAGAGGTTGACGGTTGTATGTCATGGTCAGGTATATCAACAGAGGATGAGGAAAGCTTTTGATAAGAGGGTACGGCCTCAATGTTACAAGCCAGGTGAACTTGTGCTAAAAAGGATAATTCTCCCCCAGGGAGATCCCAGGGGCAAGTGGGTTCCGACTTATGAAGGTCCTTTCGTGGTCAGAAAAGTTTTCTCTGGAGGAGCAAAGATGCTCGCGACTATGGATGGAGAGTATTTCCCTCTCCCTGTGAATGCTGACGTAGTTAAAAAATACTTTGCATAAAAAAAATAAAAATAAAAACCCGCTAAACTGAAAATCCGAAATGGCGGTTTAGGAAAAAAGAGGGTGTCCTGGTGAATCGAAAACCCGAAAGGGCGATTCAGGCAAAAGTTAGGGACTTAAAGGAAATAACTACTCTCAGCATGAGATCCTTTGTTTCTTTCCTTCATTCTGTCACATGGCATAAGCTCGAAGCTAATCCAATAATGATCTGTCTGAAAGCAGGAAGATGAAAGCGTAAGAGTCATAAGAGCCATAGCAGAGTCGGGACTTGATGGATATTCACATTCACATTGCCATTTGTAAACACTTGTTTGCTTTGATTTTGTAAATTACTTGCTTCCAAATGTAAATGCCTTTTTCACGGGATGATTTCTCAAAATCAATAGAATATCTTCTTTCAAGTATACGTATACGTTTCTTTTCTCCCTTTTTACTGTTTTGTTTGCAAAAACGTCCAATATTTTGATAAGCATGTACATATAAATTTTGTGGGCCTTACACGGAAATGGTAATCTAAGTCATGGTTGGTTGATCGCTTGAAATACGGATAACAAACACAACTACTATTGTGCAAGAGGCATGTTTGGTTCTATGATTGATGAGATTCTCATTCACTTTTCTGGTGGATGCCTTGCCAATTTGTTTCACAGATCCGTGTTGTTGGTAAAAGTCTTGGGTCAGGGTAATATCAAGTTATGGCAGGTCGGCGAGATCGGCTAACCTAGTTGGAGGTATTTCTTCCCCATAATGGCTTTTATTACGTTTCTTTACCGCACTTTCATGTGTTTCCTTGATTGATTGTTTCAGCATTGTCTGCATATAGGATTTTGTTTATAGCCGAATGTCAGTCTTGATGCGTTGAATATTTTTGCCTTGAAAAAAAATTGTTTCATTTTACTTAATCCATCCTGTATCACTCTTTAATCGATTTTTCGGGCATTTTGATACCAATTGTGCCAATTCTTTTGCTTAGCCAAGAGTTTGGAGGAAGGAGTTTAGCCAAAAATGATGACTGTAGTGGTATGCTTTTGAGTAGAACCCCGTTTACGATGTACATGCATTGTTTCAATTCCCAAACACTGGAGATATAAGAGAGTTAGACCCTCGTTAACCCCTCTGAGCCTTCGAAGTAGGAGTTTCTTTTCCGTTCAAAGAAAAACCTTGTTTTTTAACTAGGCGCAGGGTAGATGTTCAGTTAATTTGCCCAAGCATTCAAATTTCAGAAGGAATGTCCCATCTGAGGATCACCATATTTTATCTTTCGCATCATGAGATCAAGAAAAATGTCTAAACCACGATGTTCATTTCCTCACAAAGTCCTGAGGTCGAGATCGAATCGATACAATAATGGCTATCCCTCGCCGACCAAGGATTAAGGCATTTGTTTTCTTCACAAAAAAAAAGAGAGAAAGAAAGAAAAAGTTCAAAGACCTAAAGTCATGTTGACTTATTCGAAGTGGAAAGTATGAATAAGAAAGAAACAAAAAGCCCCGCTAAGTCGAAACATGAAAGCAAGTCGCTTAGGAAAAAGTTAGGGCATCCTGCTAGACTCCCAAATTTGAAATTCAAAAGATTTTGTCCAGGCAAAAGTTAGGGAAAAGAGAGCCTAAAAGGCCAAAAAAAAAAGATTATTCAATAAAATTTTCATCAAAAGAAGAGGAACAAAAATATCAAAAACAAAAGCAGCAAAAGTTAAGTGATAATCATGTTGGAGAATTTGTCGTGATCACTCTACCATTATAAATCCTTTTGAAAGATGAATGCTTGTGATAAGTCAGTTGAACTTAGGATAGAAGAATATCACGAAGGGGTGGGTACCAAATAACTTGAGCCTTGAAAAACTTTTTTCTAAAAAAACCCTCGAACCAGGCCATGTTACAACCTTTAAAAGTCCTAACTAAAACAAGGGTTTAACTCGAAAGCATACTACAACAGGATAACATTTCCTAAACTCCCAAATATGTGTTGCATATCCATGTTGGTATCTTATCACCCGCATCTTGACTCGTTTTTTTAAAAAAAAGAGAAGGGGAAGAAAAGTTTTGAAATTTTTTGCACTCTAGCCAGTGATTCATTCACAATAGAGATGCAACACTTTGTTAAGTTTTTCAAACTTCAAGGCTTAAATAATCGTTGCATCGGGTCTGTCATTCCCAAAATAAACATCTTTCTGCATGCAAAACAGTTGTTTGACATCAAAAAAAGAGTTTACACGTTGAACACCTGTAAAGAGCTTAATGATTGTCAGGAAGGGAATATTTGGCTTTCTTCTGTTAGATAGAGCCCATGTATGAATCGGACTTTACCTATCCCCAGTAAGGTTTCGTTTCCGCAGTGAAGTTTTGTTGCCCCAGGAATCTTCTTTTAAAAGCTTCATTCTAAGACTCTGGATTTGAGGATGTCGCATATCCCCAACAGAGTTGCCAATAGAGATTCGTCGCCATGACCTTTCTTTCTCAGCCGATCTGTTAACTGGGGCATCCTTATGTTAAGATCTTTCCTTATCCCTAGTGAGGTCGATATTGTGTGACTATCTACATGATCCATCCATTGCTTGCATTCCGAAAGAAAGATCTCTCTCCAACAAAATCTTCAACAGAGTTCTGTATCCCCGGTGAAGTCCCGTCTCCTCAGTAGAGCTTTGTTCCCCCACCAAAGGTTTTCACCCCTCACGTCGGGTTTATTATCTTGGTGTCATCCTCAACACGGTCGCGCGCTGTCCTTTCCAGAGATTACAGTCTTACCCTGATCTTCTCCCTCAATGTCTAATCTTTAGTTGGCGTCCCTCTCCAGAAGCTACAATGTCGATCTGATCTTCTCTAGGAGTTTGCAATTAATTTTTGCAACTCCTCTCAATGTTTGTGGCCCGTTTCTACCAGTTGCTCGGTTGTTATTCACCGCGTAACTTCATCTCTTCGAGGTTCCCTCTCTAGCAGTTCCCTATATTTTCTCCTCTCCTTTGGATTTTGCAATTTATTTTTGCAAGTCGTGTCAGATCCTGACTTCTTGGTTACTGGATTCTCAATTGGCCATTCCCCAATGAAACTTTTAGACATGCATCATTACATTGCATCTACCAAAATGCGTAGCATTTCCATTATATGGAGAATTGCGCTATATAAAAAGAATTCAAACATGCATCGGAACATAAGCCATTATTGTTTATGCTGTCCTCGGTGAATTTTCTAATACTTCGGATTAAATCCCCAACGAGGTCTTCGTCATCATTATCTCGGTTTTCCCCGCATACCAATATCCTTTTGACGTCAATCATTTGTTTGTTTGAGTGTCTACTCTTGAATGTAGTTCAGTTTCGCCCTGGCACAATCTTCTCGGGTTTAGTCTTCACTACCCTCTCTGGTTCATTCCAATGTCTATTGATGCACCTCTCGAATACCAGTTCCGTCCTGATATTCGTTTTTAGCAGGTTTTTAGGTGTACGCCCTAATCTCTTTGCTTTGGGTTGAGCTCAGAGTTTCGTCTCCTCACCTTGCGCGTGAAATCCAGTTTCGTCCTGGTACTCATCTAGTTTAGTTTCGCCTAACTAGTTTTTGAGTCGAGTTTCATCTCGTTTTTGCTTTCATACCTTGGACCCTTTGACGGTGTTCGTTTACCAAGTGCAGTGTTCGTACTGCGTCCCTGGTTTGAAATCAGTCTCCTTTGTTCCTTGGATTCCTCTATCCATTTTCGTCACTGTTTATCCATTAATCTGAGACCAGAAGGTGCTCTGAGAAACATACGCTCCCATCACTCTCGCTTTGGGTCGAGTTTCGCCTCGTCGCCTGTGCATGAAATCCAGTTTCGTCCTGGTACTCATCTAGTTTAGTTTCGCCTAACTAGTTTTTGAGTCGAGTTTCGTCTCGCTTTTGCTTTCATACCTTGGACCCTTTGACGGTGTTCGTTTACCGAGTGTAGTGTTCGTACTGCATCCCTGGATTGAAATCTGTCTCTTTTGTTCCTTGGATTCTTCTATCAGTTTTCGTCACTATTTATCCATTGATTTGAGACCAGCAGGTGTTCTGAGAAACATGCACTCTCATCACTTTGCTATTGGTCGACTTTCGCCTCATTACCCGTGCGTAAAATCCAGTTTCGTCCTGGTGCTCATCTAGTTTAGTTTCTCCTAACTAGTTATTGAGTCGAGTTTCGTCTCACTTTTGTTCCTCATTTCTGGGATTCTTTCAGTTCCTTCATACTATCTATCTTAGTTGAGATTAGCAAGTTCTCCTAGAATCACGCACTCTAGCCACTTTGCTTTGGGTCGAGCTCAGAGTTTCGCCTCCTCACCCGCGTACGTTTTCTTTTTCAGAGCTTAGTTTCGCCTATACTCTGTGATTTGAGTCCTATCTCACCCTTTTCTAAGCACAATTTTTCCCTGGCACATTTTTCCGGAAGTTTAGTTGCGTCTACTCTTCTTTGTTTTTGTTTTGTGTCAACCTGTGTTACAGCTTCATTCTGACACATGTCTTGGGGTTTTTTTTACTTCTTTTTCTTTCTCCTTCAAGAGTGTAAATTTTCGGGTTCTTTTATATTCAATCATCTTCAACTCTAAACGCTCAAAAGTTGTCATTTTTCTCACTTATCATGTTGAAGATATTTGAATAGGGGCAGTTGTAGCACCCCAAAATTTACCCTCTTGATTTAAGCTTATGTTTCATCATGAATATCATATTGCATTGCATTCATACATTGTGATGGGATCAAAGTACTTTGGTTATCAAGTCTTTCTCAAGCTCTGAAGGTTGATTGCATTGACAAGTTGCTCAAGTAGAATCTTGTCATCTAAACCTCTGGATCTTTTAAGCTCAAAAGTTATTGCATATCTCAAGATATTTTATCCATCTCTTGGGATCATCAGAGGATTGAAGTTTGAGATTGTTTATAAGAGGAATCACTCTTTTGATTCACCAGTCAAAATTAGGGTTTTGCTTGATCAAGGCTATTGATCAATGTACAAGTCTTGATTTGGAAGCTACAACATCTCATTGGTATTTGAAAAGTCTTTGTACAAGAAATTGGTCAAGATGCCCAAAGGATTTGATGTTTTGAAGATGATTCATCAGTCTCCTAAGGTGTTAACCAAAACTAGGGTTTTGGATTTCATCAAGAGTTTTTGATAATTTTGAAGTGAAACTTTGCACATGGCCTCTATATATTAGGAAGATTGTACGTTTGAAGTTTTGATCATCAATTTTGAAGGGAAGTGGATCAATTGATTCAAAGGGGCAAAATGGTCATTTTGGTCAAAATCAGTCAAAGTCAAGGTTGACCAAGGGAATTTTTGGTCAACCATCAATTCAAGGGTATACTTTTCATATTTAAAGTCTATTTTGATCATTGGATAAAAAAGATTGAGGTTTGGGTTGAAACTTGTTCATGAAGAAACCCTAAAAATTTCTAATTTTGGAAAATGAGGACTTAATTTCAAAAATTCATATTTTATTCACCTTTGATCAAAAAAATGCAAATGATGTATGCTTGGAAATATAAGAGGATGATATTTCATATCCTTTTGGTTTCATGTTCAAATTGACAAAGAGTCAAGAGTTATAAAACTTGAAAGTCACAAAATTATAGGTAATTTTCCAAATTTAGTGAATTTCGTGTCAAAAGTTTGAGGAACTTAATGGATTCAATTGCAAAAACTCAAAACTAAGCGATTGTATATATTTTCAATACTTTCCAAATTGTGCTCATTTGTGTCCAAATTCAAAAATATGAGCAAGTTATGAGCTTTGGAATTTGGAGGCATTTCATTGAATTCATGCACACCATGCAAATTGCAAATTCTTGATAACCTGATTTGTGGCCATTTGTTTCACTTCAAACTTGGACCATTACTAATTTGCAATGTACTAAGTCCCATCATGCCAAAGTTTGAGCTGCACATGGGCAAATGCAAGGGCAATTCGTGATTTTGCAAAAAGTGGCATGAAAATGCCTAATCAGCAACACTTGATTAATACAAGGAATTAAGCCATGATCTTTTGCTAATCTCTTCCTGAGATAAAAAAGAATTGAAATGCACGTAAAAGCAGGGAGAATGCACGAGGTATTTGAGGGCTGCATATGCACACTTCATTTTGGCAAAAAGAGGAATTCATTCTTTCTAACGGTTTTCAATGTGAAAAACCTATCTTACCCTCCTCTTCATGCTCTATATATTGAGAGGCAAGCTTCATTGAACGGGATTGGTGCTTCATTTCATCCCTGAGATCGAAAAACTCCATAGCCACTTGTTCTGCAATTTTCTTCGATTCTCCCAATTCACTCGCGCATTTTGATTATTTCTTCTTGCATTCTCTTCTCCAAGTGATAAGGATTGTAGATCGAGGCTTGGTTTGCAACTGGAGTGAAGGAGATAGTAGATTCATTTTTGCCTCAAAGGTTTGAATTCTTAAATTTGGATCTTGATTTCTAGCCGTGCATTGTGTGATTTGAGTTCATAATCATGTTGTTTGAAGTTCATTAAGTGTTTCTGTAGCTTCGGAGCTTTTGATTTGATGAGATGTGCATGTATGATGCATCTGAAATTTTCTGCTCAGTGAGTTTTTGACATTTTCACGCGATCCTCTTTTGATCTATGGCTAATTATTTGATATGATTCGAATTGCATAATGAAGTATGATATGTTAGCTTTAATTTGCGCAAAATTTCATGAAAACGGTGTAGAATTGAGCATGTTATGTTGATTGGACCATGAGGTGATGGACCTGATCTTGCACGCGTTTTTGCCCTAGCCAGAGGTTGAATATGATTGCGTGGCCTCCTCTGGTTGGCTGACTTGTTTTTTTTATTCATTTGAATTTTGTTTCATAACTTGATTTTCATGATTTTATTTCTTGCTCAAAAATGATTGAAAAATTATGAAATAATTCAGGAAAACTAAAAATAATATTCCTGACCTTGTGCATTTTTTTAATAATTTTTGAAAATGTTTGATTGGTTCAAAAATTAATGAGTTTAATTAATTGTTTGTTCAAAGATTATTTTTATTTTAATAGTTCCTTTGATCTAAAAATTCCACAAAAAATGTTTTGAACTCATAAAATAATGTAGAAATTGATTCTGATTTTTGTTTAGCATTTTTCTATTTTTGATTAGAAATTTAATTTGAGAAGTTTATTTTGAATTTTTGCTTCATAATTTTTATTTTAATACTTCCTTTAATTAAAAAATTCTCAAAAAAATCATATAAGTTTGTTTTCAATCATAGAATCTGAATATAATTTTATTTTGACCTTTTCATGACTTTGGCTAGGGTTTGCATTTTTGCCTTTAAATAAAAGTTTAACTGGTAATTGTTTGTTTGATTTTTATTTTGATATTTCCTTTAATTCAAAAATTCCACAAAAAATCAGGGATGTGTGTTTTTAATTCTAATATTTGAATATAATTTTGGTTAGATATCTTTTCTGATTTTTTATTAGAATTTTATTTTGAGATGTGATTATTTGTTTAATTGATTAATTGTTTGAATTTGATTTTATTTTTTACTTTTCTTTAATTCAAAAAATATGGAAAAATATGTATTCTGACATTTAGGGTTTCCTTGTGGTTTGCATGATCTTGGTTTGAATTGTTTGAATTTTGATCTTACCTAATTAATATTTAAGATTAAAATTCAAACAATTAGGGTTTTGTAGCTTACATTGCAAGTTTCATTTTCAAAACCATTATGCCTTGGATTTTCAATGGAACTTAGGTCTTAATTATGGTTCATGAATGTATTGAGGATCTGAAAACTATTTTTCTTGAATTATTTGACTTGGTTTGATATTTTTCCATGAATTATTTTGAAAACACGTCTAGTTTTGATAGTTTGGCCAACTAGTTTTGAACTTTGAGCCTCATTTGGTCCCCTCCTCAACCATTCATGAACTTAAGACTTGCTTTCTGACTTCTACACACTTCAAAGATGCTAAGAATTTTTTGGTTTGAATTATTGAAATCCTTTTCTATTTTTGATGTATTTTTGAAGTGAAGGTACCCAATTAATGTTGCATATCTTGTTGCAATTTGCTTGATGGCCAGTGAACTTGGGTGAGGCCTATAATTGGGCACCTAATGATCATGTTGGATGTGTTTATCCACATAAACTCAAGTCATTTCAATTAATCCCCAATGTTTGAATGATTGAACCTTTTGATGCATTGTGTGGAATTTCTCTTCTATTATGCTTGTGAGTTGTGATTGAATTAATTGAGTATGATTAAATTGTGTTTGCCACTGACCTTCATGGTCTTTTGATTGTATTCTTCTCAAGCTCCCATGATCCTTGATTGATATTCAATTGTCAACTCAACATGGTGATAGAAAGGAGCAACATTCCTCTAATCTTTTGACCAAATTGTGCAAATGTCTGTTTCTTCTTGTCTATCATATCTCATGTTTTGATAATTGTTATCATGTTCTCTCACTTCATTATGGCGTCATTATCCATCCCTTATGTGAATCATCATTCTATTTATGGGAATACTAACTTGACTGTTGAATGTGCGAGGTACTTTGAGAAAAGTTTTCCATTTTTGACTTGAGGCTTCTGTGTTTAACTTTATTTGTGAAACACAATTTATTACATTGGCACTACTCTTGTGCTTGGCATATTTGATAGTCTATGCAGGATATGTATATGTGATTATGAATGCCATACATTGCCCATGGGATTTGTTCATATCTGAAAATCTCAATACTTACATCCTGATGGCGTAATTTCTGACTTGATTTGTCTACTGATGCCAGCTTGCTTGAAGTTCTTTGGGTTTCTTTTATTCTTGCTCAGTTGAATTTCTGACTCTACAAAATTGATCCGGATGGTCTTTCTGCGAGTTGAATCCATACCCTGCAAAACAAAAAGGAAAGATAAATCTCTAGCCCCTTGAAATGGTTAGCATTTATGTCATGATGCTCATGATGTTATGGTTATGCTTTGAAATCACAAACATATCAAGCAAGTCACACAAAAGACCCTAGGTTTAATGGCTTGCGGGAGTCTTTAAAGGTAAGTACCCTCTTGAAGTTTAGTTGGCTCAACCTGTCCTATTAAAAGTAATGGGTTCTAAGGAGTCTCATATCACTGACCTTTATTTTAGGCATTGTTCTAGCTCAAGCACCAAAGTATTGCGGCCAGAATATCCCAAAAGTCCAATCTCAATGAGTGTAGCATCGAGTATCAACCAATCTTCGGTCGGAACAAAATCCGGCCATCTCACTACTTTCTAGTGGCTTAGGATGAGTCAATTAAAAGGTTCTAAAGGTCAGTTAGCGCTTAATAATGCTAAGGAAGCCTAATGTTATCCTTGACTGACTCAAGGAACATTAGTACAAGCCAAAGTATCACGCTAACGTAGCTATCACTTCGTCCATATCAGTCTACACCGTACAACTTCCATGATTTATTTCTACTTACCTAAAAGGTGCCCCAGATCCGGGTATAGGATCTTTAACAAAAGCCCAAGCAAAGACCCAAAAATGTAAAGCAAACAAGTTAATCAAAGAAAGCAATTAAAGGTGATCTAGCCCTAAGGTAACCCCACTTTTAAGTAAAGTCCCCAGCAGAGTCGCCAGTTTTGTAACGCGGTGGGAGAACTGACTTGGGTGTTTTGCATTTTATCGCAATTGTTGCGGATAGAAAGAGTCACCATCGACTTTTATTTTATCCAAAAGGAAAGGCTAAAAAGAACAGGAAAGACCTTTAGAGATGTTTTCTTGAGTTCGGGGGGTAGGATATGAAAACAGAAGATGTTAGCACCCTTTTCATCTGTAGTTATCTACGGGCTCTTATTTACTTGCTAGATCACTTGCTTTTGTTTGAAAATGTGCTTGGGGTGTGGGTTTTGAAAGTATTTTGAAAACGTCTTTGTAATGGTTCTCGTTTCTATAAGAACGCGTACAAAGTGTTGTTTAGAAAATAGTTCAAAGAGGCGTTTGTGGAATGTGTTTTTGAAAGGGATTTTGAAAAGGTGTCTTTGTAATGGTTCTCGTTTCTATAAGAACGCGACAAAGTGTTTATCTTTTGAAAATGTTTCAAGATGAGAGTGTTGGTGTATAAAATGTTTTTATTGTGAGAAATCGAGCAACTAGGAGAAACCTACCTACTCAAAAGGTCTTAAATGTTCTTTTCCTCCTCCTTTAGATGTTGCTATCTTACCATTTATTTAGTAAGAAGCCTTGTCCTTGGATGTGGAGGGATGGGCGTGGGACGTTTGTATAGTCATAGAAGGCAACCTATGGAACTTTTTAGCAATGTCGTTTAGGGACTAGATCGTTTATCGAAGGCGACATTGAGGGTCATCGAGGGACTACGATCTTTTATAGAGGGTCTTTGATAAAACGCCCATGTTCGAGGGACATGACTATTTTTCTGAGGCAACAAGTGGAATTACCCTAAGGGTGCATGTATTTGAAGAGTGTGTTTGATTGCATGCATTTTATCTTTTGGTTATCTGCTTGTTGTTTTTATCTTTCCATACATCCTAGCTACTAGCATTTATACAAAAGCAATGAAAATGCAAGAAATAAAACCAACACTATTACAACCATATTAAATTCCATGGAAATATAAAGGCGAAAATAAAATAAATGCAAGAAAAATGGGTCCTTCGATTTGGGTTGAAACACCCTTCGATTCTGTATTTCTTGGCTTCCTTCGATTTGGATTCTGAAGTCAGCAGAGTCATGCCCTTCGATTTTCCTTTCCGTCTCCTTCAACTGAGGGTTGGAATCAAGATGGTCACGCCTTTCATCTGGGCCTGGAAGTAAGCATAGTTCTACCTTTCTCTTGAGGCTTGAGATAGCAAGGTTCTGGCCTTCGTTTGAGGCCTGGAGACAACAAGGTTCTGGCCTTTGTTTGAGGCCTGAAGACAGGAAAGTTCTGGCCTTCGTTTGAGGCCCAGAAGCAGCAACACTCATGCTTTGCCACAGGTTCCTTGCTGACTCTTTGTAAGCATATTGGGCCCTCAGATTGTGATTTGAAATGCTTGTGCAGCTAGCCAATCGAAGGGTATAACAAACCTGTCTTAAAGTCTAAAATGAAATATCTAAACATAACTACAACCCAGGGGTTAGCATGAAAACTAATGGGTCTCAAAGTCCAAATCGTAACTAAACTAAGGTTGAGTTTTCAACATACAGGCAGTCAGAATCGAAAGTTGAAACATGGTCCAGAAATGTCTACATTTTTCTTATTGACATATGCACATGATATTAAAATAGAATAGACTTAAGTTTGAAAGAAACTTACCTCTTGAAGTCCTTAAATCGGAGGGAGATGTAAGTGCTTTCTTTGACGGAAAATGGGAGTTCGTTGGGGCCTTCCTGGGTCTAGTCTAGTTGCTACTTTGTGAAAGCAGTGGTTGGGTCGAAAGAGGTTGTGTGAGTGGATCGAAGGCTCTTTTGTAACAAGTGATTGGATAACTCAAAAGTCAACTGTATGATAGCTGGGTGAATGGGTCGAAGGGTGGTTTGATAGTCACTTGGAGGGTGAATCGAAGGTTTATTCTTAGTGTATAGAAATGTTTGAAAAAGAATGTTTGGGAAGTGTTTGAGAATTTTTTGAGAATTTTCACAAGTGTTTCCTTGAAATCCTTCAGGCGCCCCTAATATGTATGATGATGCCTCCTTTTTATAGATGGCTTGGGCTGATGCTTTGGGAGGGAAAACAAAAAGTTCAAACAAAAAGGGTATGCTATATTGGTAGCTTTCGAGGGATAGTGTTTTATTGCCATTTTGGTGCAAGGAATATGGCAGTAATGTAGGACTATTGTGCAGCAGTTTTGGAGTTTTATGGCTAGTGTATCAGCCTTCATCCTGGCAGCACATGGGACTTAGTCAACAAGTACCTTTGACATCTCAAACTTTTGTCTTGACTCCCTAGCCTCTCCTTTTGACCAGACTTTTCTATAACCATCTTTTTTTTTCAATCGAAGTGCCATTCGAATGACTCCCATGGATATCCTTCGAAGGGGCCAAATTAATGTTCTTGGGATGGATAAGTAATATATGTCCTTCAATTGGGGGGCACTCATACATTCCTGACAAACTCTTTGAATGTACCACCATGGTGCTTTCTTCGCCTGAGGCAATGACATAGTGAAGAGTTTGTATGTTTGGAATAGGCCATTTCTACAGGAGATCCTGCCCACTCAAATTTGTCTGCAAAGGGGCCACATGGACAAACGAAAGAATGTGTGCAAGAGATTCCTGCCTTGTGACTTTATGCAAATATGTTCAAACGAAAGCTTGTAAAAGACGAGCCAGATGCCCAAATGAAAGAATGACAAAAGACTTGTGCTCAAGGATTCACACCCCCAAGCGAAGGATGTGTGCCAGGGATGGAGGGCTCAATCAAAGCTTACAACGTTGGGAAAGTCATTGCCCCAAACGAAAGAGGCTTCCAAGGGCGAAATGTGTGATCGAAAGAGGGAAAAAGGGGGTTTTGGCCTCCTGAATTGAAGGACATCATCAGGAAGCTTTTTTCCTGGTGAATTAAAACTATACTGAAGGGAAGTGTTGCCATATCGAAGCTTCTAACAAAATGCTTCATAGGGGACTTTGGCCTTGTGCATATTATTATGGTAGGAAAGTATGCCTTGTATGTCTTGGCTAACACGCAGGGAAGATGTTGTGTGGCCAAACAAAAGACCTGTACAAACCTTCAAGTGAAGTCTAACGCTAAAAACGAAACAGGAAATGATCTTAGCCAAATAAGCCCAATGCCTCAATCGAAGCATGAAACAAACTTTCCCCATAGGAATCCAGCGCCCAAACAAAATATGAAACCAAGGCCGAAGTGTTCAATCGAAGGATGCAGAATCGAAAGGAACTTTGTTTTCCTTTAATTTTGTGAAAAAGGGCATTTTCATTTGTTTTATCCTTTTTTAGCAATTTCTTCCATGATCTTAATGCTGAAAAATACAAATATATTTATGTAAGCTTGAATTTTGGGAGCCCCTTTGAGAAATGTCTTGAGGAATGAGAGGGAAAATTTTGGGGTACAACAACTGCTCTTCGAAATAGTCTTCATCCTCGGTAATCTGGTTATTTCCACCCCCATCTCTGGTGCTTATAACTTCCTCTTGTTGATTGACTTCGTCCTGAAAAGAAGCCTCTTTTATTTGAGCCAGTCCGGCGGGCCCCTTGAACCTTCTTCACATGTTGAGAATAACAGCCCACTTCTTGGTCTTCTTTTTGGTGGCAAGGAATGCCATCATCTTTTGCTAACATTTAGCTAGGTTGAGGAGAGTGTCTTGAAACTGTGTGTGTTGAGTTTGCAGATCTTTGACAGTTTGCTCTAAAGTCATCTTATACTGAAATAAACAGTAAAAATATGAGGAAACCTGTATCGGAAAACCTGCTTATGACATGATGCATGCTATGCGGATGCAATGTTTTCAAGGACCTTAAGGAATTTAAATTTGATAGCCAAAAAGGAAACAAACACAACAATTGTATTAATAAGTTCAAAATCTACAATTGCCCCTTGGGCTTACAATGAAAAAGAAAAAAGGGTGTCAAAAGACAACAAAATAAACTCTTAAAAAAAAGACTCAAGTCTCCCACAGGTGCTTCCTCTTTGGTGCAATGTATGTGTGATACGGTGGCCAGAACCGGGACGTGGTTTCCCTATTTCGTTAAGGAAATTTTACTGGTTTGCATTTTGCGTTTTGTTTTTGCAAAATGTCGCGGTAAGCAAGAGTCGCCACCGACTTTTATTTTATCCAACAAGGAAAGGAAAAAAGCACAGAAAAATTCCTTTTTTGAGATATTTCTGAGTACGGGGGGTAGATTATAAAAAGGGAAGGTATTAGCACCCTTTATATCCGTAGTTATCTACGGTTTCTTAGGTACTTGCTCATCATTTTCAAAATTGTTTTCTTTGTGCTTGTGGGTTTTGAAAAGTTTTTGTTTTAACTTCGATTTAACTCTTGCTTCTGTCTTCAAGAGTGTAATGAAGTGTTTTTGAAAACTTTGTTTGTAAAGGAGTGTAAGTGTGAAAAATTTGTTTGGAATGAGCAAGTACTTAAGAACTAATCTACCTACTCGAAAAAAGAATCGTTCTATGTTCGTTTCCTTTAGACAACACTATCCCACTATTAGTGAGTAGGTAGCACCGTCGTTGGAGTTTGAGGGTCAATTCAAAAGGGACGCACGGTCACTAAAGCAATGTTAGGATGTCTTAGTAATAACCCTAATGTCTTAGATCAATTATTCGAGGCAACAATTCCGAGGCAACCATTCCGAGGCAACTTTTCCGAATCGAGACTTTGATCTTTGTTTAGACAAAAGGACGACCACTAAAGCATCCTATACTCAATGACCATTTACCGAAGGCAACCAAGTGGGAGTGTACCTTAGGAGTGCGCATGTGCGAATGATTCAATTTCAGCTTATTTATCTTTGCACATTTAGGGTGATCTAACTATTTTAAAATTAATCATACATTCTTGTCATGCATCCCTATATCATACATCTAACAGTTAATAATTTGCGGAATTTAAAGTGCGGAATTTAAACTACGCTATTACAAGGCTTCAGTTATTTACATAGTAAAAAACAAACCCTTTGAAAATAAAGCGATAAATGTAAATAAACGTCCTAATTAAACTATTACAAACTGTAGGCAGTTACATCAATATGGTAAATAATAAAAATAAAGCGCGCGAGAAGAATTAAGATCGACGAGAATTTAAGGTTTTGACCCTTCTAATCTAATTAAAAGAAAAATTGTTTTTTTGTTGTTTTTAATAAAAGAAATAAGTTTTCTAAATTAAATATGCAATTAATTAGTTAATTAAATTAATTAATAAAATAATTACATGACCTATTTTGGTTTCTTTGGTTATTTTAGGAAAAAATAAAATATAATTAAGTTAGTAATAAAACCTATTTATTCTAATTATTTTTAAGTTATTTACAAAAAGAAATTAAAGTTTTACCTAAAATTAAAATTTAATTAAGAAAAAATCCTAAATCTATTTTTATGTGATTTTTATATTTTTTTATTGATAAAAAAATAAAAGGGATTAAAAGAAATAAACAAAACGAATAAAACATGAAAATAAAGATGGGCCTAGTAGCAAAAGTAAACAGGGGGTGCAATCATCAGAAATCCCTAGGACCGAATCTTCGAAAGCTTCATGCTCTAGCTATAGTGTTTTTTTATTCTTGCGTGGAACCTATGATTCAACCATCCATAACTTTTCTATATAAACTCAAACAAACGTTAGCATACCATAAAATGTGATTAAAATTAGAGATTCAAAGTTTAAAATATTACCAAATCGGTATTGTCAAATGGGGGGCGTGCTAGGCGTGTGATAGATTGCTCTTGGGCCTTGTAACATTCTTGAGGACTTCAAGAGGATGGTTTGAGGCTTGATGTCAATTGAGAGAGACCGGAACCTCGAGATATGACTTGCACCAATTCTTTGATTTCTGGAGAGCTTTTTGAAGAGCTTTTAGAGAGCTTTTTAAAGAGCTTTTTGAGAGCTTTTTAGAGATGATTTTCGTCCCTTTCAAGCTTGTATGGCTCTATATTTATAGAGGAGAATGAGGATACAAGAAAGCATGGAAAGAATCTCCCTTATAATGTTGTGTTTTAAGACCATGATCAAAATTTGAAAAAAATGCCATATTTGATGATTTTATGCCATTTTCACATATGGTTGCACCTGGACATATTTGTAGAGTTATTGCACGAAATAAATTGACATAAACCAACATAAAACTTTCCCAAAATGGATTCACATCAAAATTTACATTATTTCCATTATTTATTTATTTAATTCTGAATTTTAATGAATAAAATATCAAAATAAATAGCATTAATAGTAGAAAAATGTATGGGTGGGCTTAGAGGTCGTGGACCATGTTAGGAATGAGTTTCAAACTTGAAAAGATAGGCCCATTTGGAAAAAATCCAAGTTTGGTCAATATTTGCTTCATGCATTTTTTCAAAAATTGTCCAACTTTGACAATACATATCTCTCTCAATTTTAACCTTATGAGGGTTTTCTTGGACTTTTTAGAAAGCTTGAGATGTCCTCTAATCAACCCTTTGGTTTCATCTAAATTGGATCTTCCATGTTCATGTAAGAAGCTTTGACCCAAAAGGTGTTTTTGTTGACTTTCCAAAATGACCTATAATGTCCAAATTCATAACGTCTTGTGAGTGCATATTTTGAACTTGGGAGTTGAATATGGATTGTAGGGAATTTCATCCTCTTCAAAATGAGCTTTGGATGGGTCATTTATCATAAAGTATGAGAAAGTTATGCTTGGTCAAAGTTGAGTTGACTTTTCCTGCAAAACCCTAATTTAGCAACTTTTGGTTCTTGATGAATTATGAGCAATCCTTGATGAATCATGATCAACCCTTGATCAAATGATGTAATATATTTCAAAATGAGGATGTTGACCAAAAATATTGAAGTTTGACTGTATGTGGGCCACAGTTGACTTTTGCCCTAGCATAGTCGATTTTCAGGCCTTTGAGCAATTGACTGAGCAAATTTCCTTTGTAGGGCTTGAAACTTGACCTAGATGATCTTGAGAACATATTAGGACAATGTTGAGCATTTGGGGTCCCTTGGACTCAAGCATCTTGATGCAACATGAAACCCTAATTTGAGGTAGACTACCTTAGGAGAGAGCTTGTCTGGCCAAACCTTGGACTACCTTGATCAACTTGAGGATCTTTCTTGAAATATGGGAGGGAAAATTTTGGGGCACAACAGTATGCATTCAGGCTTCTCTCCTCGTGAAGTTTCCTTGTGAGCTCCAACACTTTCTTCTTGCTTGCATATAATCGAGCTTCAAAGGTGTCTCGTTCCCCTTGAGTTGAATCTACAACCTCTGTAACTCTTCGATGTCGGTAGGCATGTCAGGATGAAGAATGGTATAAGGAATATCTCCCTCGAAAACAAGCTCCACAACTATTGGTAGGATAACATGATATGTCATCATGAGATTTTGAGTGCGAGCTCGCACCCGTATGAGATAAGGCTCCAAAGGAATGAAGTTCTTATGGACCAAAGTCTTGATACCAACCTTGTTCACCATATCTTAAGCTCGTACAAACCTTCGATGATAACCTTGGACATTGTTCTCATAGTCGAATATAATACCTTGAATGAGCGTATCATGGGGACCATCTCTTTGAGCATAGCCAAATTGTTGTAGAGCCAGTGAAGGGTTGTAATTAATACCTCCCCTAATACCCAAGAGTGGAACATTAGGGAACTCCCCACAACAGAAATAATAGTAATGTCCTCTAGAGATTGGGAGCACCAATGGATATCTGTATGAGAAAGCGACATTATTCTTTGCGACCAATTCAGACCTTGTTCATTCTTCAAAAATGAACGGGAAAGGTGCAAAATAAACCACTTAGACAGTAATGGAATGCAACATATAAGAGCCCCTCTCTTCTTCATGGTACGAGTGTGAAGACAATGTAGAATGTCTCCAAGTAAAGTAGGCACAGGGTTATGAGAAAGGAAGATCTTGACATAGTTCATATCTATGAGTTAGTCTGGATTAGGGAACAGTACTAACCCATAGATTAGAAGAGCCAAGACTTCTTCAAAGGCTTACAAATCCATATCCTCCCAAAACAGTCAAGCCTTCTCTAACAGAAACTTAGCTAGAAAACCCTTGACTACGCTCCTCATTTCCCAATTAGCTACAATGTTAGACCTTTTCAAATGTAGGGCTGATGCAATCTCCTCATGTTGTGGATCTTTCTCTAAACCGGTGAAGGGAACTTGATCAAGAATAGTTACTCCTAATAGTTGAGAGAACTCTTCCATTTTGGGCACCAATTGATAATCGAGAAAGGTGAAACAATGATGTTTAGGATCAAAGAATTGAAAGATCACACACATAATTTCTTCTTTAAAGCTTGAGGTAACCATATTGAGAAGTCGACCATGTCTTTTGGTGAACAGAGAATTCTCAGGAACCCTTGATGCTAACTCTTGGAGTTTAGGAGGCACTTTTACAAAGCTGATCCGGATGGTATTTTTGCGAGTGGAAGCCATATCCTACAAAACAGGACAAATATAAATCCCTAGGCCCTTTAAATGGTTAGTGAAAATGTTATGGCATGATGTCATGATGTTTATGATGTTATGAACAAATAATCATATACACTCAAAGCACACAAGGCCTTAGGTTTAGGCTCGCACGAGGTTTATAGGTAAGTACCCTCTTGAAGTTTAGTTGGTTCAACCTGTCCTAAAGAAAGTAATCGGGTTCTAAGGAATCTCAATATCATTGATCTTTCTTCATCGGGCATTGTTTCAGCACAAGCAATCTTTTTTAGCGAGTGAAACATCCCGAAAGTCCGACCTCAATGAGTGTAGTATCGAGTATCAACCAACTTCAGCCTTGCACCAAAGCCAGCTATCTCACTACTTTCTAATGGCTAAGTTATTCAAATAAGGTTCTATGGCCAGTTAGTGCTTTATGACACTGCTCAGCAGCCTTGTATTCTCCTTGATTTAACTCAATGGACACCGGTACCCACAAATGTGTCGCACTAACATGGCTATTGCTTTAACCATATCAGTCTACGCAGTATAGTTTCCACGATCTAGTGCTACTTACCTAATATTCCCCCAGATCCGGGTATAGGATCTTTATAAGTAATAAACCCTAGCATAGACCCTAAATATAAAAGCAAACAAGGAAAACATGTAAAGAAAATAAAGGTGATCTAGCTCTTAAGGTAACCCCACTTTTAGTACATGAATCCTCAGTAGAGTCGCCAGTTCTGTGATATAGTGGGAGAATTGACTTGGGTGTTTTATGTTTTATCGCAAATGTTGCGGATAGCAAGAGTCGTCACCGAATTTTATTTTATCCAATAAAGGAAAGGGTGAAAAGAACAGGAAAGACCTTTTGATAATTTTCTTGAGTTCGGGGGGTAGGTTATGAAAAGGAAAGTTGTTAGCACCCTTTTAATTCGTAGTTATCTAAGGGCTCTTAATTGCTTGATCACTTTGAAATGCTTTGTGTTTGTGTAAGTTTGAAAATATTTTAAAAATGCCTTTGTACGACAAACTTTGCAATGATTCTCGTATCGTTGAGAATGTATACAAAGTGTTGGTCTTAAAAATATTTGTTTGAAAAGGAATGTTTGAAAGATGTTTTGAAAATGTAAGGCGATTTTGTAATGATTCTCATATTATTGAGAATGTATATAAAATGCTTGTTTTGAAAAGTATTTTGAAAGTGTGAGGTGTAAATGGTTTTGTTTGTGAGCAAGCAATTACGAGCAATCTACCTACTAAGAAAGTCTTTGTTCTTTTCCTCCTTCTTTAGATAGTGCTTGTTTACCATTGATTGGTAGAGAGCCATATCATTGGATGTGAGGGACAGGTGTTGGTCATCGTACAGTCATAGAAGGTAACTTGTAATATGTTTTAGCAATTTGTCGTAAGGGACCAAGATCGTTTACCGAAGGTAACATTGAAGGGTCATCGAGGGACTTGATCTTTTAATCGAGGGTCTTTGCTAAAACATCTCACGTTCAAGGGACATGACTCTTTTAATCTTGTCATGCAAACCCTAATTACTAGCAATAATAGGGAAAGCGGTAAATTGCAAAATTTAAATGTCCTATGTTATTACATCGCTTTGGGAATGGGGGAACAAGTTTGTAAATGAGGGGAGGGAAGCAATAAAGCCCTAATTACTATTACAAACCATTGTACATGAATAATAATAGAATGTACAACAACGCAAAGATTGAAGAGGAAAAAGAAATTGTCTTTTTAGGGTTTTATTTTATGAAAAGGTTTTAGTAATTTAACCTAGTTGAACTAATTAATTTTATTTACAAGAAAAATTAATTAACTTATTTAAAAAAATATAAAGTTTAAATTAATTAAAATTAAGAAGAAAACAAAACCTCAATCTAAGCAATTGAAATAAAAAATTGTAATTTTGGTTGTCTGATTTGTTTGAAAAAAATATGAAGTAAATGAAATAAAAAGAATATTTTAAACCTAAGTATTCAAGAAAAATATATTTTTTTGGCGTTTTTGGTTTAAATAAATAGATAGATAAATTAAAATAATAAAAATATAAAAGAAATAAAAAGAGATGGACTGGGGGTTAAAAAGTGATCAGGGGGTTAAAAGTTAGCAAGCATGCCCAAACTGTTTTTGTTGTGTAAGTAGAAAAGGGGGGTGTAGAGAAGGAATTAAGTCAATAGCCCAGAATGAGAAGTTCAACGCATGAGGATCCAGTATGGATGCATTTTGAGAGTGCATCATGGTCTTTCCATTATGGAGCACTAGATTTGAGTTGTTGAACAGATGGATGGTATGGATGGAGGGCACATGCTACACGTGCTAGCTTGGCCTGGACATGACCATCATGAAACAAACATGAAAATAACAAAATGTCTCACGCTTGGCACGAACCCATGACCAGGCGTAGGAATGGCTTATACGCGCACCCGCTGCCACTAGGGTGGCTGTTACATCCAGTAGTAATACTACTTCCACTAAATATAAATTAAACTTAGTCCTGATTGCACTTCATCCCTAACCTCATGCCAGAAGCCATTAACAATATTTTTGAATCTCTATTCTTGCTCATCTCTCAACCATTTGCAAAAGTATAAACATGAAATTTGCTCCATTTTCAATATGAATTCAAACATATAAATTTCATGATCTATAAATCAAAGATGAATGAGAATTTTACTGGTACCAAATAAAAACCTAATTTTTTCAGAAATTTCATCTTCAAAATTCGCATCACTCTGGAAACATAAATGAAATCTAAGGGCATGGTTAGCTTCAGGGCTATGATGTCTACATTTTTTATTCATAAAGTAACCATTAATGATGCTTGTAGAGAGAGTTCAAAGTTTAGAAAATATACCTCAAAACTGGAAATCGTGTATGGAGTTTAAGTAACTCTGGAAGTGTGGTGATGATCTGGATAGCTTCACTGGACTCCTAGGAAGCTAATGCAACTCTTACTTTGTGGTGAAAGTGCTTGAATCGTACTGGAGAAGTCAATGTGTAGAGTTTTGTTTTTGAGTTTGGAAGATGAGGAAGATGATGTTAAAGTGATGGAATAGGGATGGGAATGAGTTATATTTGATGTATGGAAGCTTTGAGAATGATTTAGAGGGAAAATGCACGAGTGGATTGTGAGATTGATGTTTTTTGTCAGAAATGCTAAGTTATGGAGGTTTGGATGTAGTTCTGAGTTTCAGGGAGTTTGAGGGAGTTTCAAGGCTTATGAATTTGTGTCTTAGGTTTCACATAACATCTCTATTTATATGCAAGAGGTTTGGAAGCTTGAAGGGATTAGAAACAAGAGATCACATGTTTTGGTCTTGAAGCTTGTTTTTGAAGCAAGCTTGACAAACATAGTACCAAGGGATGGTACAAGGACTTTTAGGATTGTTGATAGGCTCTAGAAAAGTTGCTTCTGGCTTTGAGATTATGTATGTGCAGAAGGAACAAGTGCAAAGCTCAAGGAGAGTGGACTTTGTGATTAAATCCACTTTTCCAAAATGACAATGTTACCTTTGTGCCAAAAATGGATTAATCACTTGGACAAAGGCTCAAATGCTTGGACAATGGCTCAATCAGTTGTGTAAGCATTTAATTATTGAGTGATTTGTAAGTTTGAAGCTTGAAAAGTAAGATTTATACAACATGGCTTGAGATTTGTTCAAGTGTTCTTCATGAAAATGACCTATAATTCAAGAATGGATGTCCAACTTTTTCTCTTTGAAACTCTTAGATAAAAAATGATCTCCTCAATTTCTTGGACATTTTGGAAATCTTGAAACATTGTCTACAACCTTCATGTTGAACACTTTGACAAAAACATCTTGGAACTAGGTGAAAATTGGTCAAGAATTTAGATCAAAAATCTGCCTAAACTTGCTAAAATATTCACTAAGTGTTTTATGAAAAATGTCATGACTTTATGAGCTTATATCTTCAAATCTAAGCATTTTTTGGACATCAACCCTAAGGGACAAATTTGTAGAATTCATCAAGATATACAACTTTCATGTTGAAAGTTTTCCTTGAATCATCTTGCATCTTGGTGAAAAATTGTCATGAAGTATTGAAATTATCAAGGTTAAAAATTCTTAGAAATTTTCTAAGTATTGAAAACTTTGACTTTTTGTGGACTTTTTTGACTTTCTTGATTCTTGATGATCAAGTTTGATATTTTTGAATGTCTTGATGAATTTTGATCTTTGAAATTTAATGTTGATCAAAAAGTCAAAGTTTGACTTTTTGTGTATCAGTTGACTTTTAATTAGTTCATCAAACTTCAACTATCAATCCATTGATATTGAGAAATGATTTGAGCCATGAAATCAGGTCAACATAGTGTGTTTGAGTCCTTAAGGTTATGCTTTAAACCATTTGGTCATGTACTAGATCAAAAATCACTAATTAGTCATTCTTAGTCAAAATCCTAATTTTGCCAATTTTGCCCCTTTGATGATTTGAGTGCTTTTCTTGAGGAATTGTGACCAAATCTTGGTCAATTGATAAATATCACTTCAAAATGTTGATGTTGGCCAAAATTATGAAGTTTGACTGTATATTGACCACAGTTGATTTTTTACCCAATACAACTAATTTTTAGTCATCTGAGCAATTGACTGGGCAAATTTGTGATGCAAGGCTTGAAACTTGGTATGAGCAATCTAAGAACTCTAATGAACCATGAAAGTCACTTGAGGCATCAAAAGTCCAATTTTCCTTGAGAAAATCAAAACCCTAATTTGGAGGCTCAGTGCATAGGAGGTGAGCTTGTATGATCAAACCCTTGAGAATCCTTGAGCCTTTAGGTCTTTGGTGAGAAATGTCTTGAGAAAAGAGAGGGAAAATTTTAGAGTACAACAATGATTATTAATTATTCCTAGAGATTTTTGGTATTTTTTTAGTTATTTATCTCTTTGGCGGTAGGTCTAGGGTTATAGGTGTGCTTGCCATGATTGATTGGCATTCAATTTTTTGGTTGATTTAAGAATTTCGAATTATTATTATTATTATCCTGTCAAATAATGTGAAGGATGTAGAATAAAAAAATAATCATTATGCTTTGGTATTTTGGTACGTATGTGGTCAACTCTTGTGCTTTCTTTACTTACTTTGAGAATCTTATCTTCTATCTAAATCAATAGTCATTCAAGAGTCTTTGACATTGTTCTTTTGGTGGAGTGTTGTTGGTGCATATCCTGGAAAACTCTCTTTCTATTGATGATGGTTTTCTATAGACTGAGATCTAGTTTGGGTTCTCTTAGTAAAGGTGAGGCTTTATGACTTTGGTTTCTTATCTTGTCGATTGCCTGATTTTTTGTTAACTTATCTGTTGTATTTGGTTTTTTTCTTTGTAAGTTGTTCTATTCGCTTTATGATTTTTTTTTTGTTTTCAGCCGTATCAGTCTATATATATATATATATATATATATATATATATATATATATATATATATATATATATATATATATATATATATATATATATATATATATATATATATATATATATATATATATATATATATATATATATATATATATATATATATTGAGAAATTTAAAACAAAATTTTCAATTAATTACATCTTATATACTTTGACATTATTATTGAATGATATTCGACATTATGGAGCTCACATGTTGGAGAAGAAGACATTCTAAGAAGAAGAATTTGACCTAAGACCCTAGTTTCCAATTTTATAAATTTGTTTACTAACTTTTAGTATTCGTTTTTTAATTAGTCAACATATCACATTATGTGCAAAAGTAAATCAATGTCAACATCAGTCATACAATGTAATGTACTTCATCTGGATGGTTTAGAATAGGCAACGGTTACCTAGACCACGCTTCAAAATCATTAACTAAACTGTGACCTATGATTTAGATTGCAAATTTCTTATTTGGCCACATTTTTGCAATATGGCATAAGATAAAAAAGGTTGTAGTATTTATTATCGTTTTTGAAATAGAGAGAATAATTAATAAATAGTCGCCAAAAGACTTAAATTCTATTTATAAAAATTGCAGATACAGATTAGAAGGAAAAAAATTAAATAAAAGTATCATATATTTATGACCAAGACATATTTCAGGCTAAAATTAGTTATAGTGGGCTAGCTATAAGAAAGCTTTGTAGAAAATTTAGGTACAGTGACATGAAAACATTGGTTTGTTTCCTATCACAACATGGACAACATGACTTGTTGACTTTTTGCTCACAATTATATATTACGTACTATTTTTCAAAGAATGTTTACGTTTCATGTTATAAATAGATATACGTTCACAGCAACGCTCATATAGTAATGTAGTATGTTAAATTTATGTGTGAGTTGAAGTTTAAATTAGAGATTTAGATGCAACTGATTTGATAAAATAACAAGAAACCTGGACTCTGGACAATTGAATAAATAAATCATTAACATATTTTTTATTAATTTTATAAGTCTCAATTTTTATGTTATCATTTTGTATTTAAGAAGACCTTCAACCTTATTCAAAAATATATGTGTTAGACTTTTAAATATGCCGGCTTTGATTATCCTTGTAAAATAAAGTCAAATAGTTCATTCCAGCCCTAAATTTGTATTATAGTTAGTTTTTGATTTTATATCCTAGTTAGCTAATAACGTGTGCTCTATATTTATTTATTACTAGTCAAAATGCTTTATATTTATTATCTATAGATCATATGACTAATTGACTTCAGACACGCAAGAGAAATAAAAGTTCCATTTGTCAACAGACAACAATTATGAAAAGAGGCTATCGCGTCACTCTTTCTATCTTAAAATAATTAACTTTCTAATTACAAAAAATTGTTTCAAAATAGTAATTTTTTATTTTTTAATATAATTATAATTAATTTTTATCAATTATATACATTCTTTTTAAGAATATAATATATTACAACTAATACAACTAATAATAATAAAGGTGATTACCGTTCGTAATACCTTCTCGTGACCGTTATATATATATATATATATATATATATATATATATATATATATATATATATATATATATATATATATATATATATATATATATATATATATATATATATATATATATATATATATATATATATATATATATATATATATATATATATATATATATATATATATATAATATATATATATATATATATATATATATATATATATATATATATATATATATATATATATATATATATATATATTATATATATATATATATATATATATATCAACATTTTCTTATGTAATGTGGTTTACAAAATGTTGTCAAAGGTCTTAGCCAACAAATTCAACACGTTATTGACAAATATGTTTTTTTATTGAGCAATCATGTTTCGTAGGTGGTTGTTTAATTTTTTAATAATGTGAGAGTAATTTTCAAATTATCCATCCTACAAATGTAAAACTGGAAGAAAGTGATAAGCAACTCTAAAGATAGACATCAAGAAGATATATAATAGAAGATATTATGATAGAAAAGGTTAGAATTATCTTTATCCCTTAACGAATAGTATGAGTTGTAAGAAATACTCGTGTTTGTTGGTGTTTTTATAACCAATCACGAGTTTATTAAAATCAGTGAGATTAATTTAAAATATCTAAAATAATTTATGTAAATAAATTATATGAAAATACGTGTGTGTGAATTGAATATAACCGTTGTACGAAGGTGATGTAAAGACAAAATTTAAAGGGGTATTTTTGATGAATGACAAGAAGATAAAGTACAATAAATGACATTAAACAAAGGTAAATCCTAAGACAAAAAAAGATAAATGTTTCATTTAAGAAAATAAGAAAACAATGAAAAGACTGGACGCAGACACATACATATTTTTTGTGAATTATTTTGCTCTTTGACTCAAGTATTCCAATTGTATGGAGAGAATGAAATTAGTGATATTCGTCACAATGTATGAGTATACTATTTATTCTATTTACAAATAATCGTCGGCAACGGTTCTAACCACTAAGAGAGTGATATGTTTCATCCCATTTTTGGTCTTCAGTTTCCCACTAGTGTGTCTATGTGTCACCCACGATTCACGATTTATAATCCACGTTGAAATGATTGCTTCAAACTTCCCCACAAACTCTTGACAATATCTGCCAACGTGTTGTCGACACCGTCCTCGCTTGAAAACTTGAACTTGGAGAATTTGCTAATTTCTTAACCTCTTTGAGGATTTGTCGTATGATGTTTCTGTCGACCACCCTTTTAAAAAATTTGGACATGTTTCCAGATGATCTTAATCTTGTGGATCTGCTCTTGTGATTCTTCTAAACCACAATTGCCACATTAGTTGGCTCCTTGGTCGATGCTTCATCGATGTTGGCACATTAATGCTTCTAAGCACTTGGTTAATGTTTCTAACCACTTGATTAATATTTCTTGAATGTCCCTTCATTGTGACATTCTTCGTTGACTTTCCCTTAGCTGAAAATTCCAATGTAATAGTGGGTCAGTTGGTGATAAGTGTGTCACAATAGTTAGCTACACAACAAACCATTGCATAACTAAAATTATTGTTGAACTTAGTATAAAAGATTCTCAGTGTCCTGAAGATTCAAATCTAAGTGGTTCAAGGAAGAAGATTCTAATTTTTTTTCTTCCATGTTCATGTCAAGATTAGGAGTAGAAAAAAATATCACCGTAGCCTTAAAGGCTGATAATGGTTGAATATAAATGGTATTTGAGATTAGACAAGAAGTTTTTTTTTATCTTTAAAGATCCAACATTGTTAGATCTCGTCTTTACGGAGTTGTCTTTCACACTCTTTAATGAAGATAATCTTGCCCCGACTACTTCTTTTATCCTTAAGGAGTTATATAATGTCGTGCCCTTGGGTGACGGTAACAAGAGTTTTAGCTATGATGCTATTTCTTTCTCCTTTTTTAGAAGATTTTAGAATTTATAAGGGAAGATTTAGGGATTATGTTTGAACAATTCCATCATTTTGCATCGTTATCTTGTAGCTTTGCATCTCATTTTTTGAGATTGATCCATAAGGTAAAATCTCTTGCTCATTTAAGTGATTTTAAGAATATTTATTTGGCTAGCTCTTTGTATAAGTTGGTAGCTAAAATGTTGGCTATTATACTTAGGGTGGTGATGGATAAGCTTGTTTCTCCAAATCAATTAGCCTTTCTAAAGGGTAGATTGTTGGGGAATGGCATGGTGGCCGCGAATGAGGTGATAGATTTGGCTAAGAGATTTAGAAAGTCTCGCCTCAGTTTTAAAGTGGATTTTGAGAAATTGAATGCTTTAGTTAGTTAAGAGCTCCTGAATTATAAGCTTGAAATATTTGGGTTTAATGATAAGTGGAGGTCTTGGGTGAGAGCATGTGTATTTTCTAGGAATATTGTAGTGTTGGTTAATGGTTTCCCAACCCAAGTGATAAGTGTTGAAAGGGGTTTGAAGCAAGTAGACCCTCTAGCTTATTTTCTTTTTCACCTTGTGGTTGAAGGTATAAGTGGTTTGATCAATAGAGTTGTTGAGTTAGACCTTATTTGAGGGTTTGTGGTAGGAACCACCAATTTGGTGGTATCAAATATTTAGTATGAAGTTGATGCTATTATCATAGTTGATCAATCAATTGAGAATATTTGGAGTATCAAAGTTATTCTTAAGGGTTTTGAGCTAACTTCAGGACTCCATGTGAATTTTTCTAAGAGTAGTATGATAAGGGATAATGTGGGTCCTATTTTTTTTGAATTTGGATGAAGACTTCCTTCATTATAAGTTTGAATCCCACCCCTCGTAGAAGTAATTCCTAGCCAAGGGGCAGCTTGGGATCCTTTTCTTAACTTATTATCTAAAAGGCTTGGCTTTTTAAAGCACATGTATGTTAGCATAAGGGTGGTTGTTGTGCTTGATTATGTGCTTAATGATATCTCTATATATTTCATGTCTTTCTTGAAATTGCCTATGAAGGTTTGGAGGAACATATTTCAAATTCAAAGAAGGTTTATTTGGGAAGGTGTGAAGAGAGACTAAATAATCTCTTGGGTTAAATGAGATGATGTTTGTAAATCTAAGATCAAATGTGGTTTGGTGTTTATGCATCTTTGTCTGATTAATGTATCCCTTTTGGATAAATTAAGGTGAGGACTTGATCGTATCTTATCAGAAGGTATCATCGATGAACCACAAGCTTGGACTGAACGGTGGTTGAAAGTGAAGTGGAGGGGAGGGGTACCTGCAAGATGCTACGATGCTAAAATAATTATCTGAACAATAATGCAAGTAGAGAGTTTAAGTGAGTAGTAATCAATGTACCCGACCCTCTCGTATGAGAGGGTATTTATAGCCCATAACACTGGGCCAAGATCTACGCACTGGGCCAGATAATTAGTCCCAATATCAAAGACTTATAGGGTTACGTGAGTATTGGAAACCAGCACATCGCCTCTTCCCAGTTCAACTTCTCCGAGATAATAGGGGAGTTATGTCCCCGTTATTCTTGGTGGGTAGGATAATGGCAGCTCTAGATAACGATTGGCCACGCCTCCTTAGTGGATAAGTGGGAAATTTTCCAACGGTTGCAGACTTGGGCCATACGGTGTTGGGCCATAATAAAGGCGATGGATTGAGTCTGCTCGATAGTAGGGCAAGCGCAGGCCTAGTCCAGAACAGGATCCCCCCAAGTTATTTCTCTTAGGTGAAAGAGAGATTGCTTAAGACCAACTTACTGTCGGGGAGAGGTTACCCAACAAAGAGATTATTAACTTTTGTCGGGGTCACTGCCGATACAAGATCGCAAACAAATCAGAACAATTATGTTTCAGTTGGGGACGATGTGGTCGCCCAGATCATCGATTTCATCGTCCACTTTCGATGATCGCGCATTTGTGCCCAGCTAAAAAGGCATGCACGTATATGCCCGATTCGATGCAAGTGTTTATTCGAGATTCGCATTTGTAGGGGAAGCTAACATGCAGTTTTCTGTGGGCTTAAAATCATGATGTGCCTGTAAAAAAAGGGCGCCATAATAAGGTCGAGCACGTGTTTGTCAACGAATACTTGAAGCAGCGTCAGCGCGTGGTTTCACGCGTGAGATTTTTGAAGCAAGAATAATGCATTACTTCTTGTGCCATGTGCGGCTATTTAAAGCACCATCATTGCCTAGGGCAGTCTACGAGTCTAGGCAATGATGACCCCTCGCATGTTACCCCATATGGTGGGGAATATCTATAAAAAGGAGGTGATAAAATTTACTTAGACATTTTCAGCTTTGCTCTCACGTCGTCTCTTCTCCATTCGCTAGCTGCTCCGCCATTGCCGTCGTCACCGTAGAATTTCCAGCGTCCTTCCTTTTTCAAGTAAGTTATCCTTTTAAATGTATGTTAATTTATCTTAGGATTTTAGATTGAACATATGAAATTTGCGGTGGATATGAATTTTCCTATGAATCTCCCAGCGAACAGATGGATTTTTCGATGAAGTTCATGAGTTTCAGATGAAGACTCATGGAGTTCATATGGGTTTATGAGTTTTGGATGAAGATCCATGAACTTCATATGGGTTCATATCGGGGACGTCCTCCCCGTGAACTCGAGAGATTCGATTAAGTCGCTTCGTCGGGGAAAACATCTCCTTGATTTTATGTTTATACGAGGACATCGCTTTCTTTCGTGTTTTCCATCAAGGGCTTGAGTCGAGGACCTACCCTCGAGGCGCTCCCCGCCCTTTCACTTGACTTGCGGTGGAAGGGTGGATTTGATGATGTCGAATTCACTATTTTCCCATTCTTTTCAGGTTAGATGGATCAACCGGTCGAAGAAGCTATTTTGCACGACTCAAGCGACGAGGAAAATGTAGGTACGGGCAACAGCCTAGATTGGTTTACGCATGAACCCAAAAACATAATGTCTCAGTTTGTTCATGATTCCTCAAATGCGTTCAACTTTGTCGAGGAAAAGGAAGATGATTCCCTCGCCTCCTGGTCGGCACAAATTTTTCTTGAGAGCAAGAGGATATGTTCGGCTTTCATGGGAACACGCTTCCCCATGTACGAGTTCACCTTTAAGGAAGCAGGGACGCGCCTGCCCTTTATGGATTTCCAGGTGGGGAGTTTCAAATGGTTAAACCCGGCACCCTCTCAACTCCACCTGAATGCGCTTGCATTTTTTATGGCATTTGAGCTCGTTTGTCAATACCTCAACATTGGTGCCACCCTGACCCTGTTTTTTCGAATTTTTGATCTCCAACGACAAACTGTTGAAGGCCTCCAGGCCTGGGTGTCGTTCAAACAGTTCGGAAAACTGTTTCGACCATACCTTGAATTTTTCCGGCATTTCAAGGAAATGTACTTTGTCATGAAGGCTATTTCATATGCGGCTGTGGAATTCTTGTACGATCGTTCAGCCAAGATCAAGGATGGTCGGGAGGTAACGAAGCTATGGGAAAAATTTCCCCGAGATAATATGGGAGTTATGGACCCGTTATTCTTGGTGGACAGGATGATGGTAGCTCCAGATAACTGTTGGCCACGTCTCCTTGGTTAACACGTGGGGAATTCCCCAATGGTTGCATACTTGGGCCATACATTGTTGGGCCATAATAAAGGCACTGGATTGGGCCTGCTCGACAGTGGGACAAGTGCAGGCCCAGTCCAGAACAAGACTTATCTCAGATGCTTATGATATTTGGAGGAATATACGTGTTGCTAGATATGGTGCTTTTGTTGTCTCTTCTCTAAGAAGGGATATAAATTTTGGTTTTTGAAATACTTCCTCTTGGTGGAAAGTATTTTCCCTCCCCGGATTTAAGACAACAATCCTTCTGATTGGTTTGTGGATGGTATCACTTGGAAAGTGGGATTAGGGTTTCAGACTTCTTTTTGAGGTGACCCTTGGGTTGAGAATATCCCTATTAAGATTAGGCTTTCTAGGTTGTTCATAATATCTCATTTTCTTGAGAGGAATATGGGAGAGATAGGTAGGTGGGTATACAAGATACTTATATGGGATTTCATATGGATAATACCTTTCTTTGTTTATGAGGAACCGGTTGTTGCAAATTTCCTTTTGGTCCTTCAAGAACATATATTTTTCCTTTGATAAAGATAAGCAAAATTAGAAGTTTTGTTTGGATAGTACTTTATGAGTGTCCTTTACTTATTAGGCTTTATTGAATATTTATAAATCTAACAACCTCTCTTATTCTTCTCGTAATTTCATCATTCCCCTTATTTTAGGTAGCTAGGCCCTATGTAAGTGATTGTGTTCTCTTTCCAACTTTTTCTTGATAGGTTCCCAACTTGAGAGAATATTCTCAATAAAAAGGTGATTCTATACCCAATACGCATCTTTTATCCTCTCGATGGTATAACATTTAGATCAATTTCCCATTTGATTGTCTCTTGCGACCTGGTTTGTAGTGTAAAATGCTTATTCTTTAAGTGTTAGGGGTGACATGTAGTTCTTCCTAGGGATCCTAGCTTTCTTTTTGTGATTTTTCTCTCTGTAGGTGGTAGGTTAAGATCTAGCGGTGGTTTTGCTATGAATTAGTTTGTAGTGGTGTGGATCATCTTTTTTGGATCTTCACCAAACATGAAATAAGTGGAGGGAAAAAAATTTGTTGGCTCGGAAATGGTTTTTGGGAAGATATGTGGGGAACTTATGCACCTTCTTAGAATGTATTAAGAACCATATCCCCTGATTAACTAATAGCATGTCAAGGTTTTTGCTGGCTCTATAGTGGTTATTACTTTAATCCTTTTTTCGGTGGTCTCTGATCTGTTTATGGTGGTGGTGTTGGCTTGATATCTAGTTTTTTTCCCTTTTTTTTGGGTTTCATCTTTAAGAAGATGTGATTTTTTCTCTGGTTTTGGCATGTGCTAGTGGTCTACTCTATTGTTGTTCTTGTATATTTTATTCATATTTTTTGTATGTGTTTGATTATGGTACATCTTGTGCTACCTGTATACATTCTTATATACTTTGTAGGGCCTTTTACTCTATCTTATATTTAATATGTTATTTTGTCTTTTAAAAACTATGAATAAGATTAATGTATGGGGAACCTTGTTTTGAAGGTTACTTCTAGGTTATATGTCTTTAATGAGGACAATAATTTTTGATGATGACAACTAATATCTAATGATGACAATTATTCATTGATGACAATAATTAAAGTCAAGAATAAAGCAGTTAAAGATGCAAACTAAATTATTAGAGTTTGATGGACTTGACTCTGTGATGATGGAAACCAAATGTAACATAAATCAAGTCTCATCTTAAGTAAAGACCAAGCAAGTGTCTACAAAGACGGAGATATCTGACAATATCTTGAAGACTGAAATCCTGCATAAATGTGTCTTGGTGAATTTATTGTATATGCATTAGGGTTTTCTCGTAGAGTATACGACTAATCGCACACACACACACACACAAAAACAATTTCTTAAACTATTTTTTTCAAGAATTTTTTTTGAAAAATACCTTTATATTGTGCTAGATAAGTTGGGAGCTTCCAGAATAGCTCTGGGAAAATTTTGTCTCTGCCAATCGATTGACACCTTATCCCAATCGATTGGCAGAGTTCAAAAATATGCCCTAAGCGATCAGGACAACATCATAATAATGGGTAACGACTAGATATATTTTCTTAACATTTTCAACTCGGTAATTGATTAATTTTAGGGCAACAAATCGATTGGTGCAAATTTTCAATCGTTTGGCAAGTCATAAAAGGCCTTAGAACTATTTCTTTTTTGTGTCAGCCTCTAGACTATATATAGAGGCCCCATTCCACATATTTTCACATACAAAAAATGTGACTTCATTTCTCACTTTTCACTTTTTAAAAATTCTTTTTGTTTACTTTCTCTCACAAAAATTTAGCCGTAGGGCTTTTTCAAGAAAGTCATTTTACGAGTGAGAAAATTGTAATTTCTAGAAGGATAGATTAGTAAAATTCATCAAGATATTTTTTATTTTATCTTGGTTGAACAACATATCCATTTAGGGATCTTTTTTGTTTGGGTTTGAAGTTAAACACGTAAAAAGCTTTGGTTTGGATATTTGTGTGATCAAGTCTCCATTTAGGTTCGAGATCAGCCTGCTAATAAAATATCACAGGTTCTTGGTTATTTTAACATAAAACCAAGATTAGCTTCAAGCTTAGTCCGATATTAAAAGCTTGGCAAGGTTTGAGATAAGTCTGGTATTAAAATTTCTCAAGTTCTTGGTTAGCCCAGTATAAAATCAATGTTCAGTTTGTGGGCAAAGTCCGGTTTTAAAAGCTCCAACAGGTTCGAGATTAACCCGTATAAAATCTTGGTTTAAATCTTGAATGATAACCACTCCAAGTTTTTGTTTGGAAGGAAGACTAATCGCTTCAATCGGTGTTTGGGAAAAATACTAACCGCTTCAATCCGCCATTTAGAAAGAAGACTCATTAATTCTCTCCTTGTCTACTATTTGGTTGGAAGTTAGCCATGAACTTTGTTTTCCTTGTATAAGGGAGTTTAATAGTTCAACCTCCTAAAATCTCCTAAGTTTAATTGGATAATCTCAAGATAATTTCTCGGGGATTGAACTAGGTACTTTTTTACTGAACCTGTATAGTTCTTAGTGTCTTTTCTCTTTTTTAACTCTTTATCTCTTGAACTTTCTGTTTTGCAAATTTATTTTTTGCTTCTTAATCATAAAACTTTCCTAAAAAAAATTCAAACTTTGATTATGATCAGAAAAGTTTTTCAAACTATACAATAACCCCTTTTCCCAGCCTCTTGTGTGTGAAATGTCCAACAATTTGAACTCTATGATTTATCAAAGGAGACTTAGACAAGGTAATCCATCATCTCTTTATTTGTTAATCTATGCGTAGAAGACCAGATATCCCACCTCAAAGAAGAAGAAGAAGAAGAAGAAGGTTTCATCCAATTTCATAATATTCAAGTTTAAATATGTATTTTTTTTACGAGCCGATTTTCTATAAAACGGAAACAAGGAAAACATTATGCATATTATTGAGTTTTAAGCTAATATTTTACATAGACTTATCTAATATCATATTTGAAGCATCTACAAATTTTCGTGGAATTTATAATAAGTCTTGATTTAATTTGAATTTTTGGTCGAAACACATACATATGTTTTGATCTGAAAATCAAAATAAATCGTGACTAATTCGAAATTCTATGAAACTTTAAAGATTATTTTTATGTGTTATTATATAACTCGTAAAATATTAGCCCAAAATTCAATCATATTCCAATGTTACGTTGTTTCCGTTTATGAAAAATCAATGCTTAAAATATTCAATTTTTGTTGGAGAGATCCTTATAATTTCATAAACTAATATGAAAAAAAAATTAAAGTATGTCAGCCTTTTTACTATCTAAATGGATAAACTTCTCATTTCGTCACTTGAAAAAAAAATACAATATGTGTTTTGATCAAAAAATCAAAATAAACAGAGACTTGTTCGAAATTCCATGAAAATTTGCATATACTTTATATATGTTATAAGATAAGTCTCTACAAAATATTAGTTTAAAATTCAATTATATTCTAACACTTTCCTTGTTTCTGTTTTATAAAAAAAATGGATCGTAAAAATTCATATTTAATTCATCTCGAGGTAAAAAAATTTAAACTTTTGTGAGAGATATTTATATTGTGATAAACTTTATTGAAAAAAATCATTAAAAAAATTAAAGTCTACCTCATAAGAATGATGTGTTTGAATTAGCTAGGGATTAGTTATAAATTAGCTACAATTTATGGGTTTCAAATTTGAATTTCATGTTAGTGATGGACTTAGCGACGAAATTTTCATCACTATAAATTAAATTTATATAAATAATATAAAATAGGGACAAAATGTCACGTGACATCCATGTCATTAAATTTATCACGTTGGAATTGTCACGTGTCAATACGTCAACTCTATTAACAAACGTTAGCAGGAGAGACCAAAAGTGTAAATGAAAAATTTTAGAAGAATTATTATGTGAAAAAAAATTTTAGAGAGATTAAAAACGAAATTGAGATAATTAAAGGGATAAAAACATATTTAACTTGTTTTTTGGATGATAGAGAAATAAGATTGGTGCATGTTCTCTTAAACATTTATACTTAGTTCTTTTGGGCAATTCATTAACATGCAGAAATAAGAAAACTATTTTAGCATAGATGTTTTGGAAGTAGGTATATTAATCTTTCTCTAATATCTTGGTGTTCGGCCTTGTAGTGGCACAAAATACTTGGGTGTATTGTATGATCGAAAGAAGTAAGAAATACATCTTTCATTATATCAAAGATAGAGTTGAAAACACTTTCTGGTTGTAGTAAAGGCCCTCTTATGTAAGGAGAAAAATTCTTCTCAAATTTGTTGTGCAAATTATTCCAATATATTATATGAGTATTTGTGTTATTCATATATCGGACAAGGAAGATACTTAGAAGATAACGAAATATTTTTGGTGGGGTTCCAACTGAGGAGGTTGAATGAGTATAGCTAACTAAGTTGAGATAAATTTGCTATGTTTAAAGAATAAATATGTGCATGCTTTCGGAATCTATATGGATTCAACCTAGAAATGTTGAGGAAACATGGTTGCAAACTCTTATCCAACTCAGTTGTTTTTGAATTTTGAAATATTTGACACCGAAGAAATTATTAAGTTGAGTCGTGGATTAAGTCGCTCTCTTTAAGACGTTTCACAATATTGTTTAAAATTATGTTAAGCAGTCGAACTATCGCGCCGTCTCCAGAATAAAACAGTCTCGTTCTATACTGTACGATTACTACTTGCATGATAGATAATCAGTCAAGAAATACACCCTCTGATGATACTAAGATCATTCGAATATGGTATATACCACAATAGCATTTAATATAACTTTCAGTCATAATAATATCTCAAACCAAGAGAAATTTCAATAATTCTTCAAAGAGAATTCAATGATGGTCATTTGACCACTCAAAAAGATTTCTCAAACAAAGAGAAATTTGAATAGTTCTCTAAAGAGAATCCAAAAATTATACTTGATGATTTCTCAACTCAAATGAGAAGAAATTAACATTATTCTCTAAGGAGAATTCAAGAAAGTACTCAGAAAATTCAACGAGTAGAAAGAAAGGAGAAGAAGTTGGTGCTTCGACAATTAGAAAGACGCATAGTTATGAGAGTGAGGAAGGAAAAACTAATAAAATAGTTTTTGGTGTGATTTGGAATGATACATGTGAACTGCTTATATAGTGAGGTAAGCTAGTTAATATTTCTCACACGAGCAATGTGTGACTAAATAGTTTTTCAACCACAAAAAAATTCTAACAATTTGGAACTCAAGAAATTTTTAAATTCAACATATTGGAACATGGACATGTTCCAACAATCCCCCACTTGAATTTAAAGAAATTATTTTTGAAGTAATGTCAAAAGTTTCTAAGATTGTGCATAAATAAAAGTGTCTACGACTTGAACCTTTGCGTAGCAAGTAGGATTCCGATTCGACAAGAGACATAAATGTATTTAACTCTATCTCAGACATCAAACTCACACACAACCTTTTCTTAAAGTGTATTCTAATAGCCCGTGCTTTAATGGCTCTACACGTGTATCCCAGTTTAGTGAAGGCTCTAGGAATTTTGCTTCAAAATTCCGTAGGAATCAACCTAAGTTCCACAATCACATAGGTGAGTCTATCAAGAGTACTCCTATAGCGTAGGTACTCCTCATACAAAGTATAGATATCATTAAGAGTTTCTATCATCTCATTCTCTTATCACTTCAGGATTCGTGCTTATCATATTCACATTAGCATGACCACCTCATATTACTCACAACTTGTTATTATCTATTGAACCTATTTCTTGGGATCTCCAGTCATTTAGGTCAAGTTACCATCATGAGAAACTCATATTTGTATAGGCATTAGTCTCATCTTATATGATGTATTATAGGCTTTCTCTCTAGTTAATCGTTTCGTCGAAGGATCTGCTAAATTTTCATTAGTGGGTACATAATCCACTCTTACAGCTTCTTTAGAGACACAGTCTCTAAAATGCTATGATTTATTTTAATTTGACGTTTTTACCTTTATAATAACGGTTCTTGATTTTTGCAATAGCTGCTTGTTGTACCCCAAAATATGTCCTTCCATTTTTACTCTCAAGACATGCCCATTGAGGTCTTCAATTGCTCAAGGATGACCAAGAACTGACCAGGCAAATTCTCCTCCTAAGCAATGAATCTCCAACTAGGGTTTCACTTTTCACCAAGATGTGGGAGCTCCAACCGTTTCAAATGTTTTCCATGGTCCTAATATGTCTTCAAGATTATCCATGCCAAATTTATTTCCTTGCACAACAAGTTTTCTCAGTCAATTGCTCAAATGTTGGAAAATTAACTATACTAGGTCAAAAGTAAACTGTGGACCATATACAGTCAAACTTCAAGATTTTTGGCAAACATCAACATTTTGAAGTGATACCCATCATTTGATCAAGGGTTGATCATGATGCCTCAAGGAATGCCCTTAATTCATCAAAAGTCAAGAATTACAAAATTAGGGTTTCTATAGGAAAAGTCAACTGAACTTTGAACAAGCATAAATTTCACATACTTCATCCATTTTCCACCAACCAAATCTCATTTTGAAGAGTATCCAATCCCCAACAACTTCTCTTTTATCCTCAAGTTTAAGAGATGTACCATTTGAACGATACAAGCTCATACATTACAGGTCATTTTCAGAAAGTCAACAAAAGACACTTTTTTCCAAGACCTTTTGTATCAAGATGATTTCTCCAAATATAAAAATGGTCAACATGGAGTTTTTAGAGGACAACTTATGCTTTCCAAAAAGCCAAAGATCATCTTCAAGAGATAAAAATTGAGTAAGTTATGGCTTGCCCAAGTTGGGAAAATTTGAGAAAATTCAAAGATTATGCATTGGCCATATTTGAACTTTTAGGTCAATGGCCTAACTTTTTGAGGTTCAAACACTCTAATAACCTTATGAAGGACCTCTAAACCCATCTTTGCATGCATTTAATTTTATTTGCATTTATTTTTATTTTTTTTTAATTTAAAATTAAATAAATACAAAATAAATTAATAAAATAATAGGTTAATGTTTTGGACATGTGGGCTAGTGTTTTGGGCCAGCCTCGAGGCCCATATTTCGTGCAAGACATGTCCAGATACATCCAAGTCCAAACATGGCATGAAATCTCAACTTTTGGCAATTTTTCAAATGGAATTATTTTCCTTTCATCATGGCTTTATGGCCTAGATTCTTACCATATTTCCTTGCCTTCTTAATCTCCTATAAATATAGCATCATTTTCAAGCCATTAGACACGCACACACTTCCTGAAGAAGCCCTCTCAAAAGCATCATTTTTTCAAAGAATTGAAAAAATTTGAAACTCTCATCCCAGCCCATATTCATCAAATCTAAGCCTTGTGTTGTGCTCCTGAGACTCCCAGGAGTCCATTTCAGTCCATACCCACGCCTGAGGTGCCCTGAAATAAGCCAACCGGATCGCTCCACTTTGGTTTGGTGTTGGATATGGCCGAAGAAGACGACCGGAGATCTGCTTCGGCGTCTCTGATCGACATGGACTCCATTAGGGTCTGTGTGGCAAAAGCGCGTATTTTCATTGGTCCATTCAAATTATTTATGGCGCTCGCGTGACAACTAGGATTAAGTTTGAGTTACCATTATATTATTATCATTCTATTATAATAACGATAGAACAACTAGCTCAGATGGTAAAGGAACGCCTGCGTTGGAGAGAGGACCTGGGTTCAAGTTCCAAGTCATGCATTTTCATTTTTATAACATATTATTTGAAGATCCATTGTTGGCATGTCCCACGCGTGCATCATGAACCATCAATCTAATCCATCAGATCACAGCTGATTCAAATCCAATGCATCCAAATGCGCAAAACACCATGCACTCTCCAAAGCATTCCTCATTGGATCCATTGGAAACCTGGGCCTCCTCAGACTTGGGCCTAGCATTTTTTTCACAGCATACTCCCCCCATTTCTTTTGCTATCATGCCCATTTACATCTTTCTTTTATTTATTTGTTTATTTCTTTTAATCTTTTTTATAATAATACAAAATAGATAAAATCACAAAAAATATAGTTTTAGGTTTTTTTATTAAATTAATTTTTTAAATTAATTAATAATTATTTTAACCATTTTCTTTAATTTAAAATTAATAGAACTTAGGATTTTAATTTATTTTCTTTTCATATTAAAAATATATTTAGAATTAGGTTAAATTTCCATATTTCTCAAATAAAAATGCCAAAAATATTAGGTTTAGTTTAGAATTAATTTTTTTAATTAATAATTTTATTTTCTTTCAATTAATTAATTAGTCTAATTTAATTTAACCATTTTATTAATTAAAACAAAAACAAAGCAAAAAGATCTTTTTCTTATATCTTAGGATTTTTAGACGTACTTTCAGTTCGCGCGCGTTATCACCTTTCACACTTTATTTTCATATTTTTGTAACTGCCTACTGGATGTAATAGACTATAATTAGGACTTTTACTTTACTGTTTTCTTTATTTTTCCCCAAAGTTTGGACATCTAATAATCCTCCTCCCCAAAACCTTGTAATAGTTAGATTTATATTTCCGCACTTTTAATTACTGCAACTATCAAACTGTTTAGATGTATGCTAATTAGGATTGTATGGAAAGAATAACAAACAAAACGCTAGCAAACCTAATGCAAAAGACAAAACTAACTGAATACAATACAATTGCACATGTACACCTCTAGGTTATCCCACTTTTGTTGACTTCGGAAAAACAGTCATATCTCTCGAAACATGAGATATTTTAGTGGCCACCCTCTGGTTTAAAGATCATAAGTCCCTCGATGACCCTCTCGAAGTTGCCTCGGTATGATCTTAAAAAACCCTAGGGTAGTTACTAAAGTTTCTTGCCCAGTTGACTTTGTGACTGTATAAACGTCCCTTCGAATGTCCCTCAAATATCCAACGACTAGGACTACCTACTCACTAATAGTAGGATAGCACTGTCTAAAGGAAAAGAGGAAAAGAACAACCTTTCGAGTAAAAGTAGATAGTTCCTAGATGCTATGCTCAAACAATTTCTACACTTTCACAAAATTTCTTTCAAAACATTTTCAAACACTTTATATACGTTCTCTACCATTCCGAGAAACATTACAAAGTTTTCTGCACTAAGGCTCTTTCAAAAATATTTTTAAAAAACACACAAAGCACAAGGTATTTTTCAAATGAGCTAAGCATCTAAGAGCCCGTAGATGACTATGGATGAAAAGGGTGCTAACACGTTCCCTTTCCATAATCTACCCCCCTTACTCAGAAAATTCTCGAAAGGTCTTTTTCTGTTCTTTTCACCCTTTCCTTTGTTGGATAAAAGAAAAGTCGATCGCGACTCTTGCTTATCGCAACATTTGAGAATACAAAAGAAAAACTAGTATAACAGTCGGTTCTACCACCGTATTACAAAACTGGAGACTTTGTTCGGGAGTTTATAGACTTATAAAAAGTGGGGTTACCTTAGAGTTTAGTTCATTTTAAATTGCTTTACATTGTGTGTTTTGTATGCTTTACTTTTGAGGGCTTGTTCAGGTTGTTACTAAAAGATCCTACACCCGGATCTGGGGCACCTTTTTTAGGTAAGTAGCAATAGATCTTGGGGACTGTGTTGGGTATACCGACATGGTTGAAGAGATGTCTACGTTAGTGTGACACATTTGTTGGTACCGGTAGCCCTTGAGTTTAGTCAATGAGAATACGGGGCCGTTGTGTGGTGTCATGAAGCACTAACTGACCTTAGAACCTTTAATTAAACAACTTGGCCATTAGGAAGTAGTGAGATAGCCGGCTTTGGTGCAATATGAAGTTGGTTGATACTCGATACTACACTCATTAATATCGGACTTTCATGATATTTCGGCCACCAATAAAGAGGCTTGCGCTGAAATAATGCCCGATGAAGAAAGATCAGTGATATTGAGATTCCATAGAACCCGATTACTTTCTAGGACAGGTTGAACCAACTAAACTTCAAGAGGGTACTTACCTATGGAACTCATGCAAGCTTAAACCTAAGGACTTGTTTGTGTGCTTGTATGTATTTGTTTGTACATAACATCATGACATCATAACATGGCATGTCACACTAACCATTTTAAGGATTTTTAGGACTTATCTTTGTGTTGTTTTGTAGGATATGGCTTCCACTCGCAGAAATACTATCCAAGTCAACCTCGTAAGAGTTTCTACTCAACTCAAGGAGTTAGCGTCAAGGGTTCCCGATCATTCTCCATTTACCAAAAGACATGGTCGACTTCTCAATATGGTTACCACGAGCATTGATGAAGACATGATGAAAGTGCTCTTTCAGTTCTTTGATCCTTTACACCATTACTTTACATTTCCCGATTACCAATTAGTCCCTACCATGGAGGAGTTTTCTCAGTTATTGGTAGTGCCTATTCTTAGTCAATTACCCTTCAGCGGTATGGAAAAAGACCCAAAACCTCAGGAGATTGCTCAAGCTCTACATTTACCATGATACGACGTTGTGGAAAATTGGGAAACAAAAAGTGGTGTCAAATGGTTTCTAGCCAAGTTTTTGTTCGAGAAGGATCACTACTTTTGGGATACTCTGGATTTACAAGCCTTTGAAGAAGTGTTGGCCCTTCTCATCTATGGTATGGTACTATTTCCTAATTTGGACCAACTCATAGATGTGAATGCAATCAAAGTTTTTCTGTCTCGTAACCCGCTGCCTACCTTACTTGGAGATATTTTACACTCTCTTCACACTCGCACTATGAAGAGAAGAGGGACCCTTATGTGTTGCACTCCTCTGTTGGCTAGGTGGTTTATTTCACACCTACCTCGATCTGTTTTGAAGAATGATCAAGACATGAGATGGTCTAATAGGTTGATGTCCCTCACGCACTCGAATATTCATTGATATCCTCGATCTTTGGAGGATGTTACCATCATTGATCGCTGTGGGGAATTCCCTAATGTCCCTCTCCTAGGAATTAGGGTAGAAATCACCTATAACCCTTGTTTGGAATTACGACAGTTTGGGTATGCTAGGAGGGATGGTCCTCATGATACACTTGTCCAAGGAATTGTATTCGACTATGAGAACGATGTCCAAGGTTATCGTTAGAGATTTATACGAGCTTGGGGCATGGTAAACAAAGTTGATAGCAAGAAATTGGGGCATAAGAACTCCATTCCTTTGGAGCCTTATCTTAAGTGGGTGCGAGCATGCGCTCAAAATCTCATGATGCCTTATGAGGCCATCCTACCTATCATCATGGAGCCTATTACCGAGAGAGATGTTCCTTACATTATTCTCCATCCTAACATACCGACTACTCTCAAGGAGTTGCAAAGATCTTGGATTCAACTCAAAGAGGAACGAGACACCTTTTAAACCCAGTTCTACGCAAGCGAGAAGAAGGTTTTGGAGCTCACGAGACAACTTCATGAAGAGTAGAGTCTAAATGCCTACATTGCACCAAAGAGGATGCTCTCATGGGAAGCTTGAGTCTCTTCTATTTTAAGAGTTTATTTTTGTATTATATTTGTTTCTTCCATTGTAAGCCCAAGAGGCGTCGTTGTAATCGTTTAAACTTATTAATGAAATTAATGTTTGTTCTCTCTTTGTCTAAGCAAAAATCTTAAAAGTCCTTGAAAATATTGCATAAGCATATCGTGCATATCATTACATAAGCAGGTGTTCCAAAATATGACAGAACATTAAGGACCTTCAAGCCCAAAATGCTCAATTCTAGCAAATGTTCCTGGCTCTGGATAAGGGACAAGAAGACCTGAAGGCTATGATTCTCAAAGACAAGAAGAAAAAGACAAAGAAACCAGTGGGTGTCCTGAATATGGGAAGGAGATTCAGAGGACCAGCAAAGCGAGCTCTAGAATTCACAACTTCGTCAAATGAGGGGGACAATCAAGAGGAGAAGCCAAAAGAAGAAGACCAAAGCCCAGAGTCCGATGAAGAAGAGGCTGATTATACTGAAGAGCAATATCCTTCTTCTGATGACAAATACAAACAATTGGAGGATTGTCTCAACACAATGGAAATTCAGAGGGTACCTGGTCTAGATTTTGAAGAATTAGGGCTGGTCTCTAGAGTGGTCATTCCATAGAATTTCAAGGTTCCTGTGTTTGCTAAGTATGACGGGGTTTCATGTCCTAAGTTGCATCTGAGGTCTTATGTCAGGAAGATCTAACCTCACACCGCTGATAGGAATTTGTGGGTGCATCTTTTCGAGGAGAGCTTATCAGGGACTCAGTTGGAATAGTTCTATCAGCTGGAGGGAACCAACATCTTTAATTGGGAGGATTTGGCTGCTTCTTTCTATAAGAAGTACCATTATAATGATGACCTCCCTCCAACCCATACTCAACTTCAAATCATGTCTATGGATTCTAGAGAGGGCTTCAAAGATTACGCCCAGAAGTGGAGAGATCTTGCAGGAAGAGTCCAGCCTCCCATGTCTGATAGAGAGCTTGTAGATATGTTCTTGGGTACTTTGTCTGGTCCATTTTTCAACCACTTGATTGAAGCTCTTCAGCTGGGTTCACTGAGCTGATATTGACTAGTGAACAAGTAGAAGCTGGTATCAAGAGCGGTAAGATTCAAAGAGATGCATCTTCAAGTACAGTGAAGAAACCATTCTCTAGGAAGAAAGAAGTAAGTGTTGCCTACAATCAAAGGAATCAAAGCAAAGTTGAACGCCATCCAATGGTAGGAGTTGTGACGATCTCCAACCCTGCGACAAATCAACAACAAAACAATCAATGCAGGCACGATGCGCCCAGAAGACAGTTCACCCAGCTTAACATGTCCTTATCTCAGGTTTTGCCACACTTGTTGAAGTCTAATTTGTTTACTTTAAGGGAGGCTCCTAAAATTCCAAATACTACATCTCCCCATTAATAATCCAAATGCTTAATGTGCCTACCACTTCAACAGTCCAGGGCATGATACAAATGATTGTTGGGCTTTGAAGAACAAAACGCAAGATCTTATTGAGGCAATGAAGATTGAATTTGACCCTTCAGAAACCCCCAATGTGATAACTGCACCAATGCCCAAGCATGGCCAGGATGTTAATGTTGTTGATGACGACCTGTTTGTTTCTTCTGTTGATGAACTAGTTAATCCTCTTTCAGTTGTTAAGAAGAATCTCTTGTGAGCCGGTTTATTTCTAGGATGTGGTGAAGGTTGCCACCTGTGTGAGTCTCTACCTAATGGTTGCTTGTTGTTGAATATAGGTATCCAACGCCTGATGAACAACAAAGAAATTCTATTTGAGAAGACTCCCTCTACAAGAAGTCTGTGTGAAGACATATCAATTATTACCATTTCCGACAATCCTCCCAGGGTCTCCTCGAAAAGACCCGTCAGGATTTCATGCACTCCTAAGGTTTCTCCTTTAATTATCACTTTTCCTGGGCCGATACCATATTCCTCCAAAAAGGATGTTCCTTGGAACTATGGAGCTGACGTCTACTACCATGGCGTCAAGCAAGACCTATTCGCTATTAAAGATGAAGTTGCTAAAGGTACTGATCCTAACATCGACAACATTATTGGGACCAGTAAAATTACCAGAAGCAGAAGGATCTTCTCTCATAAGATCTCTCCAAATACTATTGCCACTCCTTTGGTTATCCCTGCTAATGTTCCTATTGCTACTCATGTTACTACCCCTACTGTCACTCCTATTGTTATTCCTGCTACTAAGTCAGCTGAGACTCGGGGCAAAGAGGTAATGGTTGAGCCTGCCTGGACGAAGGCACATAAAGAAACCATTCCTAAAGCTTCTAAAAAAGAAATGGGGAAGACCCCTTCAAAAATTTCAATGTTGGCCTTACTGTTATGCTCTGAAGCCCATGATAAGGGGTGAAGTTCTTGAAGTCTGCTCATGTGCCTCAAGAGACTTCTGCCGACCAATTCGAGAACTGCGTTGCTAGTTTGACTGCTGTCAATGATGGACTTGGTTTCTCTGATGTTGATTTTACGTCCAAAGGAAGAAAACATAATGGTTCCTTGCATGTTTCTATTGAGTGCAGGGGCACTACCCTAGCTCATATTCTGGTGGATACAGATTCATCATTGAATGTCTTACCTAAGAATTCTTTGGACATATTAGATTGTGAAGGACTCACACTGAAGCCCAACAATATTGTGGTGAGGGCTTTTGATGGTTCTAAAAGAATGGTACACGGGGAGGTGGACATTCCTATTAAAGTTGGTTCTCAGAACTTAGAATCCACTTTTTACGTGATGGACATCCGCCCATCTTACTCTTGTTTGTTGGTTCGCCCTTGGATCCATAGGGCCGGTGCTGTTACTTCTACTCTGCATCAAATGTTGAAGTATCCAGTTAATGGGAAGATTATCATAGACCACGGCGAGGAAGAGTATATGGTGATCCACTTGAACTCTTTTAGGTATGTCGAGATGGACAGCGAGTTCATTGAGACCCCCTGCCAGAACTTTGAAGATGTTCCTCAAACAATTGTTGCTACCAAGACTGTTGCTAGTGTTCCAAAGATTACCATACCTCTATTGAAGATGGCTTCTCTGAAGGATGCCAAAGCTGTAGTTGAAGAAGGCGGGGTTATTATCTGGGGCCAGCTCCCTGATATCCCCTACAAATCGAACAAGTTTGGTTTGGGTTTTACTTCAGGAGCTCAAAAAGCTATTCGTCGCGCTCGCGCCGGAGGACCACCATTACGCATTAGCAACCATGGAATCAATGCTTTGGAGGACAGTGACAGTGACTGCGACATGTAGAATTGGATCTTCCCAACTACCAGCGGTGGACTAAATAATTGGACGGCTAGAGACTTTGTTCCCATTACTTTTATCCAGGAGTAATTGTCTTTTTGTTTTTTTTAAATATTTAATATTTGAACAATTTAAACTCTAAAGCTTTGTGTTTTACGCGAGGCACAATGGTCTATTTGTGAGGGTTATTACTTCATCTTCATATGTCATTAATAAATCATTGGACATTTTGCATGAAAATTTTACGCTCTCTGTCTTTCTTTTCTGCTTTTACTTTATCAAAATAGCTATGCTCTCTTACACACACCCATATATCAAACTGCAGATCCACATCCACTATGGATCCCATTAATAACGGTTCTGCTATTGCCAATTATGACTTTGAAAATCCGATCTACCAAGCCGAGGAAGAAGGTGAGGAAGATTGTGAAGTACCAGGAGAACTTGCTAGACTGTTACAATAGGAGGAAAGAGTCATACAGCCTCATGAAGAGCCAGTCAAGATGGTAAACTTAGGTACTGAAGAGGATTAAAAGGAAGTCAAGATAGGTGCCAACTTGGAGCATAATATCAAAGAGTGATTAATTCAGATGTTACACGACTATGTTGAGATCTTTGCCTGGTCATACAAAGACATGCCGGGGATGGGCACTGATATTGTGATTCATCATTTACCAACAAAAGATTTCCCTCCAGTGAAACAAAAGGTTCATCGTATGCATCCTGAGATGTCATAAATGATTAAGGCTAAGTTTATGAAATAGTTCAATGTCGAGTTCTTAGTTGTTACTTCTTATCCACAATGGGTTTCTAATGTTGTTCCAATACCTAAAAAGGATGGTAAGGTACGTATGTGTGTGGATTATAGAGACTTAAATAGGGTGAGACCCAAGGATGACTTTCCGCTTCCCGATATTGATGTTCTGGTTGACAATAATGCACAACATAAGGTATTCTCCTTCATGGATGGTTTCTCCGGTTATAATCAGATTAAAATGGCTCCTGAAGATATGGAGAAAACAACCTTCGTCACACAGTGGGGAACTTTCTGTTACAAAGTTATGCCATTTGGTTTGAAGAACACCGAGGCAACCTATCAACGTGCCATGGTAGCTTTATTTTACGACATGATCCATCACGAGATAAAGGTCTATGTCGACGATATGATAGCCAGGTCTCAGAATGATGGAGAGCACCTTGGTCACCTGCAAAAGCTGTTTGAAAGATTGAAGAAGTATAAGCTGAGACTGAACCTGAACAAGTGCACCTTTGGAGTAAGATCTGGTAAGCTCTTAGGCTTCATTTTTAGCAGCAAAGGTATTGAAGTAGACCCTGCAAAGGTTAAAGCTATACAGGAAATGCCAACTCCCCGCACTGAGAAGGAGGTTAGAGGATTCTTGGGACGTCTAAATTACATTACCAGATTCATCTCTCATCTAACCGCTACTTGTGAGTCAATCTTCAATTACTAAGGAAATATCAAGTAGTGAAATGGAATGACGACTGCCAGACTGCCTTTGACAAAATCAAGGAATATCTTCAAGAGCCTCCAATCTTGATACCGCCGGTTGAAGGAAGACTTTTGATCATGTACTTAATAGTATTAGAGAATTCAATGGGGTGTGTGCTGGGGCAGCATGATGAGTCTGGTCGAAAAGAGCATGCAATATACTACCTTAGTAAAAAGTTTACCGACTGTGAAACAAGATAGTCACTTCTCGAGAAAACTTGTTGCCCTTTGGCATGGGCTACTCGCCGACTGAGACAGTATATGTTGACTCACACTACCTTGTTGATATCTAAAATGGATCCTATCAAGTACATATTTGAGAAGCCCGCTCTCTCCAGAAGAATAGTAAGATGGAAAATGGCCCTGACCGAATATGACAATAAATACACTACCCAAAAAGAAATCAAAGGAAGTGTACTAGCTGATCATTTGGCTCATCAGGCTGTTGACGACTACCAATCCATAAACTTTGAGTTCCTGGACGAGAACATCATGTTAGTGAATGATTGTGAAGAACCTAGACCAGATGAAGGACCTGAAAAAGGATCCCGATGGACTATGATTTTTGACGGAGCTTCCAATGTACTTGGCAATGGCATCGGTGCTGTGATCATTTCTCCCAAAGGTTGTCATACTCCCTTCACCGCCCGGCTATGTTTCAACTGTACCAGCAATATGGTTGAATATAAAGCATGCATTATGGGCCTCAAAGCTTCTATCGACTTGAGAATCAAATTCTTGAGTGTATTTGGAGACTCGACCCTGGTAATCAATAAAATCAAAGGAGAATGGGACACGAAACATCCTAATCTCATCCCTTACCGAGAGCATGTGTTGACACTGATTCCACACTTTGCAGAAGTTACCTTTGAGCATTTTCCACGAGAGGAAAATCAGTTAGTGGACGCGTCAGCAACTATGTCATCCATGTTCAAGGTCAGGTGGGATAATGAAGCTCCTCAGATCACTATTGAGAGATTGGACGAACCAAGATACTGTTATGAGGTTGATACTGAAGAAGTAGTGGACAAACCTTGGTTCCATGAAGTGAAAAGATACCTCGAAGCACAAGAGTACCCCGAGGGAGCGTACATCAATGATAAGAAGTTCCTAAGAAGGTTCTCTGCCAAGTTCTTCCTCAGTAACGGGATCCTCTACAAGCACAACCACGATTCAACTTTGCATCAGTGCATATACAAGAGTGAAGCAGAGAAGATTATGGCAGATATGCACGAAGGTACCTTTGGCACCCATTCTAGTGGGGAAACAATGGTGTTGTACCCCAAAATTTTCCCTCTCATTTTTCAAGGCATTTCTCAAAGAATCTCAAGGCTCAAGCTTGCACAGGTATATTGGTCTTTTCTAGCACCAGGTTAAAGAGGAAAATATTGAAAAAAAAGGGAAAAACAGATAAAATTGTTTTTTTTTACAAAATTAAGGAAACAACAAGTTCATTTCGATTGGGCATATGCTGCATGCATGCCTGCTTCGATTTGGATAAAATGGCTGCCTGTTTCGATTTGGACAAAATAGCTGCCTGCAAGCCTGATTTGATTGGACAAGTTTGCTTCTTGCATGTTTGCTTCGTTTGGACAAGTTTCGATGGGACAAAGTAACCATCTATATGCATCCTTCGAATCCACTTGAACCAAGGGCCTCTTGCAGACTTTGCTTCATACAAGTTTCGTTTGAGCCAAGAGGTATCTTCATACAAGATTTGACTAAGTTCTTGCTTCCCTTAAAAGAGTTCCCTTCGATTCAGAAGGTAATAACCTTCTGAAAAACGTCCTTTGATTCAGAAGGCATTGGTCTTCTGAATGTTTCTTTCGATTGCACTATTTAGGCCTCCTGCATACAAGCATTGAATGCACCTTTTTCCTTATATGTTTGCCTTTGATTCACAAAGCCAAGAACTTCCCTCATGCTAAACAGACACAAGGCAATGACTCCATTTGTGTTTGCTTCGATCCAAGCTTCAACTGGGCATCAGCTTCCTTCGAGCAAGCTTGCTTCGACCACAAGCTTTGACTGAGGCAAAGGCTTCCTTCGAACAAGTGTGCATTGATCTCATTCTTGCATTCGACTCAAGACCTAGCCTTATCCTCCAAATCTCGTTTTCCAGGCTATGTTGCTTCCAAATCTTTACATAATCAGAGGCTTACACAAATTTGTGATACATTACACAAAGATTCGAAGGTTTATCCACTGGATAATACCATTCTTGGATGAAATGGAAAAAGGCTACGTACCCTTTCTTCATAAAGAGTACTTTAATTATAAAATCAGCTCTGAAACCTGATTTTTAGTCTGAGCACAAGCAACGCTAAAAGGTATAAGTCAAATCTTATGTACCTAATTGACATCAGGCCCCCACTTGTACTTTTTCATTTTCATTTTTTATTATTTTTTTGCAAAGCTGACTACTTCAACATCTCCCAAGCTTTTCCTCTATAAATAGAGGAACCATGAACAAAGAAAGAGGTCCAAATTTGGTGGTGTGGAAAGAATCTTCAAAAATCATCAAACTCACAAAGCTCTCAAACACTTAAACATTTGTGAAAACACAAACCCAGAATCCTAAACATATGTCCCCTTCGAATCTGAGGCATCCTCACATTTTATTCCCTTTTGAATCCATTAGAAAATACATTCCATTTGTTTTCCTCCTTCGAACCAAATAGTAGAAACGCTTCCTCTGGTCCCTTCCTTTCGAATCCAGGGACACTCCAGGAAACCACCTAAAGGCCCAACACACGTCCCAACCTCAAAGCAAGGTAAGTCATCCTTAAGCTTGGATCTTTCGTTTCCAACACATGTAAATACAACTACTTTTCGTTTCAAGCATGTACACACTGTTGTTTTTTTTTATTTTTGTTTATACCCTTATAGTTTTGTTCTATTGCCTTTCCTTTTGGTTTTTGCTTTTTTGGTTTCTTACAAGTGTTTTAAGAACTAACCTGGCCTTAAGGCAGTGCTAGCATGGCCTTAGGCCATGTTGTTATTTAAAAACTCATACGAAAGAAACAGGAAACAGGAGTATGAAAACGAAGCCTATGGCTTGCACACTAACCTCCAGGTCCAACGAAAGAGGCAACCAGAAGGCATGCCTACACTCATTCTAGGCCCAGTCAAAAGGCACTCCCCCACTGCTTTCAACCCCCAGTCGAAGGAGGCAAAAAGGCAAATTGTATCTTGCACTGGTTCCAGGCCCAGTCGAAAGGAAAAACATGTTGACCCCCAGGCCTCAGTCGAAAGCCACACCCTCACTCTCTTGCAGGCTAAACCGAAGGAAGCCAGAAAGTGCATAATCGAAGGGTCTTCTGCCTCAATCGAAAGACCCTCATTTTTCTTGATTTTATCTCATTTTTTCCTTTATATTTTCATGCACTTCAATATGGTTGTAATAACGTAGGATTTTATCTTTATTCATTTTATTACTTTTGTATGCTTGCTAGTAAAATAATACATGTATGGAAAGATAAAAACAACAAGTAGACAACCCATAATCAAAGAATAAATGCATGCAAATCAAACACACTATTCACACATGCACCCCTAGGGTTAACTCCACTTGTTGCCTAAAATTGGTCATGTTATGCATGTGAGACATCTTAGCAAAAACAATCAAAATACAAGATCATAGTCCCTCGATGACGCTTTGAATGTTGCCTTACAATGATCTTAGTCCCTCAAGAGAAATGCTAAGATATCTCACAATATTGCTATCATGACTATACGATGACCCACGCCCGTCCCTTCACATCCAACGATGGAGCTTCTTACCAAATCAATGGTAAGATAGCAACATCTAAAGGAGGAGGAAAAGAACATTTAAGACCTTTTGAGTAGGTAGATTTCTCCTAGTTGCTTGCTTGCTTACAACAAAAACATTTTATACACCAACACTTTCATTTTGAAACATTTTCAAAAGACAACGCTTTGTATGCATTCTTATAGAGACGAGAACCATTACAAAGACACCCTTTTGAAAATCACTTTAAAAAACAAACACTTATTTGAGCTATTTTCCAAACAACACTTTGTATGAATTCTTATAAGACAAGAATCATTACAAAGGCACGTTTTCAAAATACTTTCAAAACAACACCACAAAGCACACTTTAAAACTAAAGCAAGTGATCTAGAAAGCAACTAAGATCCCATAGATAACTACGGATGAAAAGGGTGCTAATACCTTCCCTTTTCATAAACTACCCCCGAACTCAAGAAATAATCTCGAAAGGTCTTTCCTGTTCTTTTGGACCTTTCCTTATTGGATAAAAGAAAAGTTGGTGGCGACTCTTGTTATCCGCAACATTTGCAATCAAACGCAAAACATCCCAAGTCAGTTCTCCCGCCGTATTACAAAAGTGGCGACTCTGCCGGGGAATTTACTTAAAAGTGGGGTTACCTTAGGTCTAGATCACCTTTACTTACTTTTCATGGTTTGACTTGCTTGCTTTACATTTTGGGTCCTTGTTTAGGCTTTTGTTAAAGATCCTATACCCAGATCTGGGGCACCTTTTAGGTAAGTAGCAATAAATCATGAAGGTTGTACGGGGTATACCGATATGGACGAAGTGATAGCTATGTTAGAGTGATACTTTGGTTTGTAATAATGTTCCTTGAGTCAGTCAAGGATAACATTAGGCTTCCTTAGTGTCATTAAGCGCTAACTGACCTTTAAAACCTTTTAATCGACTCATACTTGGCCATTAAGAAGTAGTGAGATACCCGACTTTGGTTTTGACCAAAGATTGGTTGATACTCGATACTACGCTCATTGAGATTGGACTTTCGGGATATTTCGGTCGCCATTAAAGAGGCTTGCGTTGAAATAATTCCCGATGAAGAAAGATCAGTGATATTGAGATCCCCTAGAACCCGGTTACTATTACTAGGACAGGTTGAGCCAACTAAACTCCAAGAAGGTACTTACCTATCAAACTCCATGCAAGCCTAAACCTAAGGACTTGTCTGCTTTGTGTGTATATGACTATTTGTACATAACAACTTGCTTACTTTGCATACTTATACATAACATCATAACATCATACCATAGCATTTTCAATAACAATTTCAAGGATCTCAAGGGCCTATGATGCAGGGTCATGTTGAACTAGACGCCTATCAAGGGGCAAAAGGATTCATTCTCTAATCAAATCTCTTCAAGACCAACGCACGGTAACTTTAGTCAAGGGATATGACCCACTTGACATGGTGAGCTTGATTCTCGTGGAAGGACATCCACCGATACAAAGTTCTCCAATCAAATATTTTGATCAACATTCAAATTCTAACATCTTCTTGTGTTTACCCCGCGAGATCCTTGAAAACATTGCATCCATATATCATGCATGTCATCATAACAGGTTTTCCCGAACATGCTTCCTCATCTGCTTACTATTTATTTCAGTAAGAGATGGCTCTAGAGCAAACAGTTAAAGGTCTCCAAGCTCAAAACGCCCAGTTCCAGCAAGCGCTCATGAACTTGGCCCAGGGTCAGGAAGATCTGAAAACACTCTTCACCAAAGAGAGCAAGAAGAAGAAAAAGTCTGTCATCTTCAACGTAAGGAGAAGGTCCAAGGGGAATGCCTAGCTAGCTAAAAAATAAGATGCTTCTTCTATAGACAATCAAGAAGAGGAAGCTGGAAGCATTAGAGCTAACATAGCTACTGATGACGAAGACTCTTCTGAGGAGCAATATCTGTCAGCGGATGAAAAATACAAACAGCTTGAAGACAAACTAAAAGCTGTGGAGATCCAAGTTATGTCTGGCTTGGACTTAGGAGACATGGGTTTGGTTACTGGAGTGGTCATCCCACAAAATTTCAAAATCCCTACCTTTTCCCTGTACGATAGAGTCTCTTGCCCTAAGATGTACCTAAAGTCTTATGTCTGCAAGATTCAACCATACACAACTGATCAGAAGCTTTGGATCCACTTCTTCCAAGAGAGTTTAGTTGGGACGCAACTTGAGTGGTTCTATCAATTGGAGAGTTCCCACATTCACACTTGGGAAGATCTAGCTACTGCTTTTTACAAGAAGTACCAATACAACGCTGATCTTGCACCAACTCGTGTGCAATTGCAGAATATGGTCATGCGTTCTAACAAGGGCTTCAAAGAATACGCCCAAAAGTGGAGAGACCTGGCTGGTAGGGTGCAACCCCCATTAACTGATTGGGAGCTGATTGACATCTTCATGGGAACTTTGACATGACCTTTCTTTAATCACCTAATCAGAAGCTCCTCAGCCAGATTCACCGAAATAATACTAACGGGAGAAAGGGTCGAAGCTGACATCAAAAGTGGTAAAATCCAATGGGGGTGCATCCTCGAGTACAGAGAAACAACCTTTCATTGGGAAGAAAGCGTCTGATGATGCGTACAGTCAAAAAGGTCATAACCAGGGTAACCACGACCAGCATGTGGGGGCAGTTCTGATCTCCAATCCAGCATCGGTGAAACAACGACAATAGGGGCATCAGCGTAAGGAGGTCATTCCTAAAAGACAATTCACTAAGATCAACATGCCACCGACTTAAGCGCTACAACACATGTTGAAAGTAGAGTTGATTATGTTAAAGGCTGCTCTCTGGAACCCCAACACTTCTGCTCCTACATATCATCCCAATGAAAGGTTCACATACCATTCTGATAATCCTGGACACGACACGAATAACTGTTGGACTCTGAAGAACAAGATCCAAGACATGATTGATGCCAAGGAGATTTAGTTCGACCCTCCAGGGGCTCCTAACGTGATCAATGCTCCTATGCCAAATCATTGAGAGCATCCTGTTCATTTTTAATTTTCAATTGTAATTTCTTTTGCTTGTTCAAACACTTATCTATTAATGTCAAACTTTGTTTCATTAGTGCATTGCATATGTTTGTCTTGAATTGATCCATTTGTTTTCATTACATTTAAACTATGTTTTTTACTCCTTTTATATTCAACTATTATTTTAAAAGTTGCAAGCCTTTAGAGGGAGGATGACGAAAACAATGCCATAATCTCTTGCTGACGATGTACATGCGTTTTTTAAATTCCTAAACACTGGAGTTATAAGGAAGATAATCCCTAGTCAACCCCTTTGAGCCAAAGAAGTAGAAGTTTTCTTTTTTACACAAATTGAAACCTTTAATCAAAACCTGGGGGAGGGTAGTTTCTCTGTTAATTCAAACGCGCGTTCAGCCATAAAATTTCACTTCGTATACAACGAATGACATCAAAAAAATTCCCCTGGAATCAAAAGACGGTGATGGTTCCCTACCAAATAGGCAGTCATTATCTCTTAAAAGAAAATCCCACTAAATTAAAACCTACGAAGGAGACTTAAGAAAAACGGGGGCATCCCGTTGACTGTAATCTCAAAACAAGAACAGTCAGTCAAAAATCAGGGATAGAGAATCCAAAAGGAGGTCACTGCAAATCCTCAATAACATGAAAAATGTTGCAAAAAATGACTGCCTTCCGATAAAGTTAACTTGTTTGAACCATCACCAAAACGCCATTCCAGACTCAATTGGAGTTCAAATGCACAATTAACTAAGTTTAGGACTGAAGAACATCACGAAGAACAGGCGGGTACAAATACACTTTGAGCCTTATCCTTTGTTTCTTAAACCGTGAACCAAGCCACGTTACAACCCTTCAAAAGTCCTAATTGAAGCATGGGTTAGTTCGAAAGCACACTGTTACAAAAAGGTATCCTGACTCCTGTAAGGCTTTACTCTAAATCCTGAGTTGAATTTTCTTGCAAAAATATTCTTTTATCTGCTAATACGCATTTTCAAAACTTCAAGACAAGCATAAAATTTACATTATTTGAATATCATTGTTTGCTTATAGCTATTTATTTGACAGCAGATAAATTCACACGACGAAGTTCCAATGGACGAAAACCCTCTCAATGAACAAAATAATTTCAAGTGGGAAGGAGCTTCCAATATCAGATCTCCTATAAGCAAGGGGGCATGATGTGTCACTATCTAACACACCTTGGGAAAGTCCAGTCAAGATTCCAAGAAATCTCTCAAGAAACGCTAAACACACCAGAGGCAGGTCTGTATCTGAATCACTTGGGGCATTGAACGCAAATCACAACAAAGGGTTATGTATCGTCAAAAATTTCCTGGCAGCCATAAGCACCTGATACTAGGGACAATGATAAATCTCCCCCAAAATCTTGTTCATAGGATGACCCCCATCCAGAGTTTCAATCTCTGAAAACTCCTCCCCAACTGAGTTGATCTCAAGAATCTTCGAGGATTTCTGCCAAAAGAAGACACCTCTCCAACAGACTGGCGACAAGGTTTATTTCCCTAACAAACTATAGATTCCCTAGCATTGAGTTTACCTCTCAGACTATTACAAATTAAGGGACCACAACTCCTCTTCCCAGTAAACTGCTCTACAATCGCCAGTGAGTTGCTGCAAAACTTGGGAGACAACCAGATAACATTTAATTTTTTATCCCCAACAAGTTGTTAACTCCCTTTCTCTTCCATCAAGAGATAGCTCCCCAGTAGAGTAACGGACAACGAAGACCCCTAAACTCTTTTCCCCAAACGGAAATCAGCACTCTCCACAGAGTTTTCTTCTCAAGCAAAATCAATATTCCCCAACGGAGTTCTCCTCAAATAACAAAACAGGAATCCCCAGCAAAAACATTCTAAAATCAAGGTCTGGAAAAGTGTGCATATTCTTCATTCCCAACGGTCATCCGAGATTCAGCTTCCCAAAACTCCCCAGCACTTGTCAAGGATTTATTTTCCAAGACAAAATTACACTCCGACAATATTTCATGCATCATATTTACGTACATGATAAATGCATACAACATAATCTCATTTATGTTGAAAAAAATCATTACGCAATGCATTTCATACATCATGACATTGCATAAGGATAACTCTTTACCTTTTCAGGAAAGACTAAACAACAGATAACTATTGTCAACAATTTTCAACAGTTCCAGATTAATGCCTATAACAAGTCAGGAAAGTTATCTACATGAGCAGATTGAAGATTAATACCTGTAACAAGCCAATAAAACTATCTTTCTTTCTGAGGTCAGAGATAAATACCTGAAACAAGACAGGGCAATTATCTACAAAACCAGCTGAAGCAATCCTACACGGGTTCCTTCTCATGCACCTTTCTAGAAACAGTTCATATGCGACCTAGATACGACTGACGTTCTGATACTTACTCCAGATTCCTTCTAAGAACAGTTCAGATGTGATCCAGATACGGCTGACATTCTGATACTTAATCCAGATTCCTTCTAGAAACAGTTCAGATGCGATCCAGATATGGCTGACACTCTGATACTTACTCCAAATTCATTCTGGAAACAGTTCGGATGCGATCCAGATATGGCTGACATTCTGATACTTACTCCAGATTCCTTTTGGAAACAGTTCAGATACGATCCAGATATGGCTGACATTCTGATACTTACTCTAGATTCCTTCTAGAAATAGTTCAGATGCGATCCAAATATGACTGACATTCTGATACATATTCCAGATTCCTTCTGGAAACAGTTCAGATGCGATCCAGATACGACTGACATTCTGATACTTACTCCAGATTCCTTCTAGAAACAGTTTGAATGCGATCCATATATGGCTGAAATTCTGATACTTACTCCAGATTCCTTCTAGAAATAGTTCAGATACAATCTAGATATGGCTGACATTCTGATACTTACTGCAGATTCCTTCTAGAAATAGTTCAGATGCGATCCAGATACGGCTGACATTCTGATACTTACTCTAGATTCCTTCTAGAAACAATTCAAATACGATCTAGATATGGCTGACATTCGGATACTTACTCCAGATTCCTTCTAGAAACAGTTCAGATGCAATCCAGATATGGATGACATTCTGATGCTTACTCCAGATTCCTTCTAGAAACAGTTCAGATGCGATCCAGATATGGATGACATTCTGATACTTACTGCAACATCTTTCAAATACAGTCCAAATATGATCCAGATACACATGTCATTCTGCCACTCATTCAACACACCTTTCAAATACAGTCCAGATACGATCCAGATACGGATGTCATTCTGCCACTCATTCAGCATACCTTTCAAATAGAGTCCAACTACGATCCAGACACGGTTGTTTTTGTAACACTCATTCAGCTTATTTCTCAAATACAGTTCAGATACGATCCAGATACGGATGTCATTTTGACGCTCATTCAGTACTTCTTTCATATACGATTCAAATATAATCTATTTATGGATAATATTCTGATATTCATCCCACTACATCTGTTGTTTCAGTTTAAAATCTCAATGGTTTATCTGGATCCTTTCCCGTAGACATTTTTCTCTGGTTCAGATAAATCACTCCAAAGATTTATTCAGATCCTTCTCCAGTTGAAGTCAAAAGTTAGACTTAGTCTAATTTCGGTCAACAATCACCTTTGGATGGCATCTATAAGCCCATCTCCGACAACTCTCCATCATCCTTCTAAATGGCATCTTTAAGCCCATTCCCTACATAATCAGCTAACATATCATCGAGTGCAAATTTATGGGCACTTTAGTGTTCAATCATCTTCCACCTTCAAGTCACGAATGACAGGCTTGCCAATCTAACTCTTCAGGTTTAATAAGATTGAAAAGGGGCAACTGTTGTACCCCAAAATTTGCTCTCTCATTTTTCAAGGCATTTCTCAAAGATTCTCAAGGCTCAAGCTTGCACAAGTATATTTGTTTTTTCCAGCACCGGGTTAAAGAGGAAACTATTAAAAAAAAGGGGAAAACAGATAAAATTGTTTTTTTGACAAAATTAAGGAAATAACAAGTTTATTTCAATTGGGCATATGTTTCCTACATGCCTGCTTCAATTTGGACAAAATAGATGCCTGCAAGCCTGCTTCAGTTAGACAAGTTTGTTGCCTATATGCTTGCTTCATTTGGACAAGTTTTGATGGGACAAAGTAACCATCTCTATGCATCCTTCAAATCCACTTTCTCCAAGGGCCTCTTGCAGACTTTTCTTCATACAAGATTCATTTGAGCCAAGAGGTATCTTCATACAAGATTTGACTAAGTTCTTGCTTCCCTTGAAAGAGCGCCCATTCGATTCAGAAGGTAATAACCTTTTGGAAAACGTCCTTCGATTCAAAAGGCATTGGTCTTCTGAATGTTTCTTTCGATTGCACCATTTAGGCCTCCTGTATACAAGCGTTGAATGCACCTTTGGTCTTATATGTTTGCCTTTGATTCACAAAGCCAGGAACTTCCCTCATACTGAACAGACACAAGGAAATGACTCCCTTTGTGTTTGCTTCGATCCTAGCTTCGACTGGGCATCAACTTCCTTCAAGCAAGCTTGCTTCGACCACAAGCTTCGACTGAGGCAAAGGCTTCCTTCAAACAAGTGTGCATCAATATCATTCTTGAATTTGACTCAAGACCAAATCTCATAGCCTTATCCTCCAAATTTCGTTTGTCAGGTGTGATACAGTGGCAGAACCGACTGTTATACTGGTTTACATTTTGTATTCGCAAATGTCGCGGTAAGCAAGATTCGCCACCGAATTTTCTTTTATCCAATTTAAGGAAATGGTGAAAAGAAGAGAAAAAGACCCTTCGAGAGTTTTCTGAGTAAGGGGGTAGATTATGTAAAGGGAAGGTGTTAGCACCCTTTTCATCCGTAGTTTTCTACGGGCTCTTAGATACTTAGCTTATGTTTTGAAAATTGCTTGTGCTTTGTGTATTTTGTAGATTGTTTTAAAAATTCCTTAGTGCGGCGATTCGCTTTGTGATAACTCTTATATCAGTCCTCAAGAGTGTTGACAAGGCGAATGTTTTTGAAAGTATATTTGAAAATATTGTTGTGTATGTGCAAAAAGTTGTTTTGAGCAAGCATCAAAGAACTTATCTACTTATACTCGAAAAGGTCGTTCTTTTCTCCCCATCCTTTAAATAGTGTTATTCTACTATTAGTAAGTAGTTAGCCATATCGCTGGATGTATGAGGGACAGGCGCGGGTCATCGTTATGGTCATAGAAGGCAACATATAGGGATACCTTAGTAGTTTGAAGGGACTGTCATCATATATTCATAGGCAACATCGAGGGATAATATCATTTCTCGTAGGCGACTCGAGGGACATTGAGGGACTATGATCTTTAGGATGATTTTAATCGAGGGTCTTTGCTAAGGGTATCCTTACGTTCGAGGGACATGACCATTATTTTTCTGAAGGCAACAACTGAGGTTATCCTAGAGGTGCGAGTGTGCAAATGATTCAGTTCGGTTATTTATCTTGAAATTAGGGTTTTCTATCGTTCATTTTTATCTTTTCATACAATCCTATTAATCTAAGCATTGCATAAAATATAGTAGCTGAAGGTAAAGGTGGAAATGTAAACCTAAGATATTACAAAGCTTTGGGACAGTTACATAATAGTGAAGTGTGTGGAAAAGAAATCCTAAAATTATTACATCCCAGAAGCAATTACATGATAATGATGAAAAAAAGCGGGAAAAATAAAGCTACGCTATTACAGTTGAACGCGTCCTTTACACTTTATCTAGGAAAATAAAAATAAGATGAAAATAGCAAAGAAAATGTTTTGGTGATTTTTTATGAAAAAAATGATTTATGATAATTAATTAAATAAACCTAAAAAACCTAAATAATTTTAATTAATAAAAAATATTAATTTTAAAAAAGTTAATAAAAATACCTAAATCCTAATTAATTTTAATTAATAATAAAAAAAGGTTAATTTTGAAAAAAAGGTTAATAAAAAAAACCTTAAAACCTAATTAATTTTAATTATAAAAAAAAGTTTTAAAAAAAGCTTATGTTTAATGATTAACAAAAAAAAATTAAGTTTACCAAAAAAATAGATAGGGGAAGAAACATCAATGGAAAATAGGGTTAGAAAATACAAATAATGCAAATGTCAGGGGTGAGTGTTGAACCAAAAATTAATTGAAAACCTAAAATTAAATTAAAAAAAAAAAATAAAATTAATTATTCGAGTTTATTATAAAAAATCAAAGGTTTGTGAAAATGTTAGGTTTTATGAAAAATGTTTTAAACAGAAAGAATGAAAATAGGTAAAAGGATAAATAGAATGGAAAAAAAACCAAAACCAATAGGGGTGGATGTTGAACCAACGCCCTTAATCTCCTTAGGATGTCTGTCTTGCCATGCATTAGTTGTTGTTATGATTCGGCCTCAATGTTTTATGATAACCCTGCATGCGACCATGTCTAAATCTGCAGCGTTGAATCTCATGAATACATTAAATAAATTACTATATCATGAAATACAAAGAAAACAAATATATGAAATTTTGTAATGTTAAAACCGATATGGCATGTATGAATGCTTCTACACCATTTTGATCATGGAGATCAAACCAGCCTTATCCTTACTGGAGAAGTAGTGAGATGGGGGTTTGTAACAATGATGGCTTGTTTGTAGTGAGATGGAGGTTTGTAACAAGGATTTCAAGATTTTTAGAGTTCTTGAAAGAATTTGATATTTTGACAGGGTTGTGGCAAAGGTTTTTTTTTCCTTTGAGTTTGTGTGAAAAGAATGAGATTATATAATGGAAATTAGAGCAAAGACATGGATTTTGAATGTGAAATTGGGCCTCCAATAACCAAAAGCAATAGTGCATATTTTTATTCACTTGAGTCTGGCACGTTACATGCTAAATCCCATGGACTTAAGTGCAATTTTTGAAGTTGAAATGTGAAAACAAAATATAGCCGACATCGAGAAATAATTCCTATCTGAAAATGGGCTCAATCAGATAAATGGTAAATTAGTTATGAATTATGTTTTGGCTCAGACAAACTTATTTTGGGCTCCAGTGTCAACTCTGACACGTTCTTCAATAAAAAACTGGAATTTATCGGAGCAAAACCCGATCTTGACTTTGGAATCAAAGTTGTAGATATCTGAGCCACTGACCTTGTGTAAAAAGATGGGCCCGATCCAATAAAAATTGACCGAGTTATGAATTTTCGAAGTTTCGACCCAGATGAAATAATATTCAGCATTCAGGATTTTCGGCGTGTTACACGCCCTCTGGGCAAAAAATGAAGGCCTTTTGGATACTGTTAGAACTCGATACCTCCTGTGAAAATGTATCCAACTCAATTTTTGAAATTTTGGCGCAGGAAGCAGCTCGATACGATGATAATCGCCCCAGTTATGATTTTCTGAACATGACACAAATAAACTTCTGTCACAAATTTTTTGTACGAAAATACTTGATAAATCCGTATTTTTGAAGACCTTCTGATCGAAATTGGCTTCCAGCCGTGATAGATGAAAACGTAGATGACATCAAGACGAAATTTTAGCCACCGGAACAAGTTCAAAATGAGCCACGGTCTTCAAGTTATGAATTTTTTAGTGCGTAAAAACTGCACTTTTAGCAGACTTTTTCATCATATTTCTTCGAGAAAAAATCGCACATTCGGGGACCTTCTTTAAAGAATTGGATCTCGAGCCAAACCTGAATTTGAGAATATGTTATCATGGATATTTTGGAGAAAGAACACATGAATATGACGCGCCGGGTTAGACTTGTGAATCTTTGAACCCCGAATCATTGCGAAACAGCAAACCCATCTTCAGCCCGAAAATACCCTGAGAACATCCATTGGTGAAATAAGTGTCACTTGTAACCTGACGAAGATTTCTAAATATACTTTTATTTCATAACCATAGAACCAATGATATGCGTGTATGTAATAATGAAAATAAAGAGGGTAAATTTTGGGGTACAACAACTGCCCTTGTTCAATCTTCTTAAACCTGAAGATTTAGATTGGCTTGTCTGCCTTTCGTGATCTGAAGGTGGAAGATGATTGAACACTAGAGTGCCCAGAAATTTGCACTTGCATGAAGTAACGTCGTTGGTTGATGATGTCAGGAATGGGCTTACAGATGCCATTTGGAGAAGATGACTGAGAGTTGTCAGAGATGGGCTTAAAGATGCCATCCAAAGTAGATGCTGACTTCATAAGAGGTCTTTCTTTGGGGATTCCTGTTCCTGTTGTCTGAGGAGGACTCATGGAGAATGTTGATTTATGTTGTATGAAGGAACTTTACTGGAGGAAGTAATTCCTGTTTGGGGAAGAAGAGATCCAAACTTCGGTTATTTCTACTCTGTGGGGAACATAGACGTCACTGGGACGTATGCTGAGGACGTAGCGATGAATTTGCATCAGGACGTTTTTGCCCCTGTACCTGCTGGAGAAAGTACCTGCGGAGGCTTTATGGATGGTTTGAGTGTCATCCCAACTCATGGGGTGCTTGGTAAATGCTGATCAGGATAATGAGTCTTCTACTGATAGATAAGTGACAAGATGACGGGACATAGTCGTACGCTTTAATCCCTAACTTTTGCCTGGATCGCTCTTTCGGGTTTTCAGTCCACTGGGATACCCTTTTTTGCCCAAGCTGCCTTTTCAGGTTTTCGACTTGCCTGGTGTACAGATTTTTGTATACATCCCTAATTTTTCCTGAACTGTTTCTTTTGGTTCACCGGGATGCCCTTATTTTTCCTATTCCTGTTAACCTAGAGGGTCTTTTTCATGCGTAGTCTTTTCTGACTATGTCCATGTTCACCGGGTGCGGACAATTGTCGTTGTTCTTAGTAGTAAGTGTTGTCACATTTCCAGAAGGTGTTTGTTTGATCATACGAGATTCGTTGCTGGAATTCATATCCAATGCACCAAGTGATTCAGATGGAGATCTGCCCCTGCCTATTTGGCATTTTAAGAGATTCCTTGAACCTTGACTTGACTTCCCCAGATCAGCTGGACACCATGCTATGCCCCTTGATCATGAAAGGCCTATCACAGGAAATGTCTTTCCATCTGAGGTGATTCTGTCTACTGAGAAGATTTCTGTTCATCAAATATCCATCGTGCGAATTTCTCAGCTACTAAACAAATAGTCATATGCAAACAATGGTATTAGAAGAATGCAAAGCTTATGTCTGTCTTGAAGTTTGAAAATTCATTTTTTAGTAAAACAATTTTTTTGTTGTAAAAGTGTGATGTCAGCTCAGGATTTATAGCGAACCCTACATGAGTCAAGATACCTTTTGTAACAGTATGCTTTAGAACTAACCGATTCTTCAGCTAGGACTTTTAAGGGTTATAACGCGGCTTGGTTCACGGTTCAAGAAACAAAGGATAAAGGCTCAAATTTTATTTGTACCCAACCCGCTCTTCATGATATTCTTCAGTCCTATGCTTAGTTAATTGTGTGTTTAGATCCCGATTGAGTCTTGAATCTTTGCTTTGATACTTGGTGATGGTTCAGAAATTGAACGTTTGTTTTGAAGAGGCAGTCATTTTTGTAATCTTCTTTTTGTCGAGGAATTGAAATAACCTCTTTTTTGGTTTTTGTTATCCATATATTTGACTAAATTGTTTCTTTTGTGATTACAGTTAGCGGGATGCCCCAGTTTTCCTTAAGTCTCCTTCTTAGGTTTTGACTTGACGGGCTTTTTTTTTTTGAAAAATAATGACTGCCTATTTCAATGATTATGCAGAATCATCACTGTCTTTTGATTTGGAAGGACGTCTTCTATGCCATTCATTGTGTACGGAGTGGAAGATTGCGACTGAATGCGCGTCTAAATTGAATGAGAAACTACCCTGCCCCAGGTTATAATTAAGGGTTTTAATTTGTGTGAAAAGAAAAACTCCTACTTCTTTGACTCAAAAGGGTTGACTAGGGATCATCTTCCTTATAAATACACTGTTTAGGATTTGAAACAACGCATGTACATCATCAGCGAGGTCTGTTTAAAAGCATACTATAGAGATTGTGGTATCGTTTTCGTCATCCTCCCTCTAAAGGCTCAGAGCTTTTGATCGAGATTTGAATATCACAAAAAGTACAATAATTTAAATATAGTGAATACAAATGAATTGATTCAAAATAGACATATGCAATGCATTATTAAAGTAACAAAGTTTGACATGAATACATGTTCGAACAATCAAAAGAAAATTACAAATTGAAAATTTTAATGAACAAATAGCCTCTTTATCTGAGCTTGTCGCTTCAGATGGTGTGTATTTGAGGGACGGCAGAAGAATTCAGCCTGGCCATCTTGTGTGAACTCCAACACTACTTTGTTAATCAAGTCATGAATCTTATTTTTCAATGCCCAACAGTCATTCGTATCATATCCAGGACTATCAGAATGGTAGGCGCATATTGCATCAGGATTGTAGTTAGGGGAAGAAGTTTTGGGGTTTGGATGAGGATCCCTTAACATAATCAACTCCATCTTCAACATGTGTTGCAATACCTGAGCCAATGACATGTTGATTTTGGTGAATTGCCTTTTTTTGCTTGTCTTGCCTTTGTTGATTACCCCGTTGTGATTGTATCGACGCGGGAATAGAAGTCCGCATTACCCCCACAGATTGGTTGAGATTAATCTTATTGTGGTCCTTCTGGTCGTACACGACATTGGACTCTTTCTTCCCATTGTATGGTCTCTTCTGTGTACTTGAAGATGCAGTCCCTTGAATGTCACCACTCCTGAGTTTATTTTCAACATGCCCCCGTATGAACAAGTCACCCAATTCCCTATCTTCGAAGAGAGATTGATCCTTGATTAGGCTCCAAGCTCTAGCAATTTTCCCCAAACTGTCGTATCTGTCCTGAAGAAGCTTACTGATGAGAATCCTCAATTCTTCTTGTTCCCGGGCTAAACTTTGGATAAGGGCCATCTGACTACTCATCTGGATTATCATCCTTTCCATTTCAGCTTGTAGTTGTTCCAACTGGTCATCCTTGTTGTTGTTAGGATGTTTCTCGGTCAAGTTTCCATTGAGGAGTGCTTTCAATTCTTCCTGCCCCTTGGATAGGTTTAGGAACATTTCCCTGAACCGAGCCTCTTGAGTTTGGAGATCTCTGCTGTCTTGTTTGAGAGCCATTTCTGAAATAAACAACGAGAACATGAGAGACCTACTATGAAACCTGCTTATTCAATGATATGTATGATATATGTATGCAATGTTTTCAAGGATTTCTAAGACTTAAACTTGCTTAAACAAAAAGAGAACAAACGTTAATTGAATTAAGAAGTTTTATCGGTCACCATAATGCCTCTTGGGCTTACAAGGGAACAAAGCAAAAATAAATCTCTAAGCAAAGAGACTCAAGCTTCCCACCAGCGCATCCTCTTTGGGGCAATGTAAGCATTTATACTATTCTCCTCGTGAAGTAACCCAGTGAGTTCTAAAACCTTCTTCTTGCTGGCGTAGAATTATGTTTCAACGGTATCCCATTCTTCTTTGAGTTGGATCTAGGATTCCCGTAGCTCCTCGAAATCAGTTGGCATGTCAGGATGAAGTATAATGTAAGAAGTTTCTCCTTCAGCAATTGGCTCCATAATCACAGGTAAGATGGAGGGGTAAGGCATCATAAGACATTGAGCACGAGCTCGTACCCATTTGAGGTAAGGCTCAAGGGGGATGGAATTCTTGTGCCCCAATGTCTTGCTATCAACTCTGTTTATCATGCCCCAAGCTCGAATGAACCTCTTACAATAACCTTGAACATAATTCTCATAGTCAAATGTGATTCCTTGGACGAGTGTGTCGTGAGGACCATCCCTTCTAGCATAACCAAACTGTCGCAACGCCAAACAAGGATTATAAGTGATTCCTCCTGTAATGCCTAAGAGAGGGACATTAGGTAATTCCCCAAAATGATCAATGATGGTAACATTCTTCAAGGATCGGGAACACCAATGAATATATGAATGTGTAAGGGACATCATCCTATGAGACCATCTTATACCTTGCTCATTCTTCAAAATAAACCGAGGTAGGTGCGAAATAAACCACCTAGCCAATAGAGGAGTGCAACACATGAGGGTCTCTCTTCTCTTTAGAGTGAGAGTATGTAGAGAGTGTAGAATATCCCCAAGTAAAGTAGGCACCGGATTATGAGACAGAAAACCTTAACCGCATTCACATCTATGAGTTGATTCGTGTTAGGGGATAGTACCATCCCATAGATGAGAAGGGCCAACACTTCTTCAAAAGCTTGTAAATCCAGGGTATCCCAAAAATAGTGAGCTCTCTCAAATAAGAACTTAACTGGAAATCCTTGGACACCTCTTCTGGTTTCCCAATTTGCCACTACATCAGACCGTGGTAAAGACAAAGCTTGAGAAATCTCTTCAGGATTTGGGTCTCTTTCCATACCATTGAATGGTAACTAATTAAGGATAGGTACCCCCAATAACTGGTAAAACTCCTCCATAGTAGGCAATACCTAGTAATCAGGAAAAGTGAAGTAATGGTGTAACGGGTCGAAGAACTGAAAGAGCACCTTTGACATTTATTCATCAGGGTTTGAAACGACTAGGTTGAGAAGTCGACCATGTTTTTCAGAGAAGGGAGAGCTTTCAGGAATCCTTGATGCTAGGTCCTTGAGTTGAGGAGGTACTTTCACAAGGTTGATTTGGATAGTGTTTCTGCGAGCAGATGTCATATCCTACAAAACAAGACAAAGATAAGCCCTAGAAAATCCTTGAAATGGTTAGTATGATATGCCATGTTATGATGTCATGATTATGCTAAGAAATCACAAATATATCAATCACAAACAAATCATACAAAAGACCTTAGGTTTTAGGTTTGCATGGGTTTTAAGGTAATATCCTCTTGAAGTTTGGATTGGTTCAACCTGTCCTATAAATAGTAGCCGGGTTCTAAGGGATCTTAATATCACTGATCTTTCCCACAAGTTTTGTTCGATAGGCAATTGACTTGCAACCAAACAAAACTCGAGAGTCAAATCTCAATGAGTGTAGCATCGAGTATCTGCTGACTTTGAGAATACACCAAAGACAGCCATCTCACTAGTCATAATGGCCAAGTTGTTCATTTAAAGGTTCTAAGGTCAGTTGACGCTTCATGACACCACGCAGTGGCCCCATATTCTCCTTGATTAAATCAAGGGCTACCGGTACCAACCAAAGTGTTGCATCAACATAGCCATCACTTCAACCGTGTCGATATACCCCACACAGTTTCCACGATCTTTTTCTACTTACCTAAAAGGTTTCCCTAGATCCGGGTGTAGGATCTATAGTAACCCAAACAATACCCTTAAAAATAAAGCAATCAAAACAAACAGATTAGAAATGAACTAGACCCTAAGGTAAACCCCACTTTAATCTGTATTCCCCAGCAGAGTCACCAGTTCTGTGATACGGTGTCAGAACCGACTGTTATACTGGTTTGCATTTTGTATTCACAAATGTCGCGGTAAGCAAGAGTCGCCACCGACTTTTCTTTTATCCAATTTAAGGAAAGGGTGAAAAGAACAAAAAAAGACCTTTCTAGAGTGTAACGCGGTGGGAGAACTGACTTGGTTGTCTTTGCGTTTGATTGCAATTGTGCGGATAGCAAGAGTCGCCACCGACTTTTCTTTTATCCAAAAGGAGAGGCTGAAAATAATAGGAAAGACCTTTAGAGATGTTTTCTTAAGTTCGGGAGGTAGATTATGAAAAGGGAAGGTATTAGCACCCTTTTCATCCGTAGTTATCTACGGCCTCTTAGTTACTTGCTAGATCACTTTCTTTTGTTTGAATGTGCTTGTGGTGTGGGTTTTGAAAGTATTTTGAAAATTTCTTTGTAGTGGTTCTCGTTTCTATAAGAACGCGTACAAAGTTTTATTTCAAAAATAGTTCAAAGAGGTGTTTATGGAATGTGTTTTTGAAAGTGATTTTTAAAATGTGTCTTTGTAATGGCTCTCGTTTCTATAAGAACGCGTACAAAGTGTTGTCTTTTCGAAAATGTTTCAAAGTATTGGCTTTCGTTGTATAAAATGTTTTTTTGTTGTGAGCAAGCGAGCAAGTAGGAGTGAATCTACCTACTCAAAAGGTCTTAGATGTTATTTTCCTCCTCCTCCTTTAGATGTTTCTATCTTACCATTGTTTTGGTAAGAAGCCCCATCGTTGGATGTGAAGGGACAGGCGTGGGTCAATCGTATAGTCATAGAAGGCAACTTATGAGACGCTTTTAGCAATTTTCGTAAGGGACTAGATCGTTTTATCGAAGGCAACATCGAGGGACATCGAGGGACTATGATATTTTTTTATCGAAGGGTATTTGCTAAAGCGTCCCACATTCGAGGGACATGACTGTGTTTCCGAGGCAACAAGCGGGTTACCCTAGAGGTGCGCGTGTGAAAGTATGTTTGATTCAAGTTAAATTTGTCTTTGATTAGGGTTATCTAGCGATTGATTTTAAATCTTGCCATGCACACCTAATTACTATATAATATAAGGAAAACAGTAAACTGCGGAAATTAAATTTCTACGCTATTACAGAGCTTTAGGGAATGGGGGTACAAATTTACAAATGGAAATGGATTAATACAATTAAATATTCAAATAGGCAAACAATACAACCAAATCGAATCGAGCAATTAAGAAATTACAACAAATTTATGAAGTAAAAATTAATTAACAAAGTAAAAATAAGGAAATAAAAATTCTTGCTTTTTCTATTTGAAAAGTTTGAAAAGAAAAATAGAAAAAATATATTCTATTAATTAGCTAAGGAAATTAAATCAAATGCATGTATTTTGTCTTTTAGGATTTTTTATTATTAAGAAAATAAATAAACAAATTAAAGCTTAAGTACAAAATAATTACTAAAATTATTTACAAAGTTTTTTTTCTAAATTAAATTTTAGAACTAAGCTAAATTGAGAAAATTAATTAACAAAAAAAAATTTATGAGTTATTAAAATAGTAGAAACAAGTAAAATCAAAACTAAGTATTAAAATAGAACACAAATGGAATGGTGGTGTTAAATCATAAATGGGGTGATGCTGTCTTTTTTCGAAGCATGGGCTTTAGAGGCTTAAGCCCATGGGGTTTTTATTTTAACAAAAAAAAGAAAATGAAGCAAACAATCAACAAAAAAAATGGGAAAAACGTCCCTAAGGGGTCTTGAACCCAGGACCTTACGCATAACACACACACACCCTAACCGCTACACCAATTGATCATTCATTACTTAAATCACCTTTGCAAATATGTAACTTAAAACTAAAAAAAATGGGGTGGGCCAAGTAAACCAGGCCCAAACCCGGTTCTGGGAAGAAATTGGAAAGGGTTTGAAACCCTAACAGAAGCGCTATTATTATTGTTTGGTAAAGAAAAAAAAACAGAATATTGGAAACCCTTTCTCTCTTCCTAATCTTACGCTATCTTATTCCTCCCTTTCTCTCGATACCTCTCTATTCTAATGGCATGTCAATTTCCCTCTCTATTATCTCTCTTATCTCTAGCTAACCTCATCCCAGAGAAACCATAAAGCCCCAAATCAAAACTGATACATCAATATGCAAAAGGTATTCGAAACGGTAAAGGGAAGGTAAGAACAAACTGAATCAAAATTAGCAATGAATTACCTCCTTTTCAGATCCTAAGGTAAGTTCTGAATCTCTTGTTTTTGCCTTTTCTTCTGATTGCGTATGATTTTGGTGCGTCTTGTTGTTCGTCTGTTGATGAATGTTTTTTTTGGAATTGTTGCAAAAATTTTGTGATGTTATACACAATGTTGGATGCTCGGTTATGACTGAGGGTGAGTGAGGAAGGAATATGATGATGAGGTGAAAACAAGTTGGAAAGGGTTGTGGTTTGTTCAATCTGTGTTTGATACAAATTATGGTGATGGATCCTGTTCTATCTTTTTTGTTTTCTGGCTTTTTTGGCTATTGGTATTTGCTGGTTATGTTATATCTTGGTTTGGTTTTCTGGCTCTTTTCTTGCTATTGGTATTTGTTGGTTATGTTATATCTTGGTTTTTGGTTTTCTGGTTTTTTGCTGGCTATCAGATGTTCTCTCCTTTTGTTGAATGAAATAGTGGCTTTATTATATTGGAATAAGGATGAAAAGAGGGGGGGGGGGGGGGGGGGGGGGAATTTGGGTGTTTTGAATAAAATATGGTATGCTGACCTTGGGGATTTTGAGCACAGGTTTCATATTTTCTATTTGTGTGCAAACCTTGGGCTGTCAACAGCAGGTTTGACACAGTTGACTTTGGCATATTGCAGGATTTTGGACTATATTGCTAGGTGATATCTCTTTCATCTTTTCTTTTTCATCTTTCAATGAAATAAAGCAATTTTTCTTATTTTTCTATATTTTCTGAAGGGTTTGTATAACTTAGGAAAATAATGATGTAACTTGTTTGTTGAGCAAGCTAGCTTGCTATTTTGCCTTGTCCTGTTTTGTTTTACTTGTTGCTTCCTTTTTGCTATGTTTACAGCAGCTGCTGCTTTGCTGCAATATTTGTTGCATGTTTTCCCTGCTGTTCTGTTTGTTGAAGGTTTGTTGGCTTGTGCGTTTGGAATCATTTGGGCAGCTTGCTTGCTATGTTTACAGAAACTGCTGAATATATTTGTTTTCTGCCTGCTTTTCCGTTCTATGTTGCTGCTGTTTGACCTGCTGTTTTTGCAGCCTGCCTTTGCTTGGCTTGTTGTGATAGTCTTGGGCCTTCAAAAAATTTCTTTTACTTTTTGTGAACCAAGGCCCAACCTTGTGATTTGCAAAAATGGGAGAGGAGGGATTATGGTAAAACAAAACATCTTTAAATCTAATTCCTACATACAAACCCTAATGATGAACTTTTCCTTTCTTACACATCACTCTTGTTTGATTGCTTACTAACTTTATTTTTTTCCTTGTTTCATGGATGGCAAGCGAGGCAAGATGAAGAGAAAGTCATGGCTAGCAAAGATTGGATGGATTTCTTGAAGATGAAGCAAATGAAGACTTGAAGAAATAAAACAAAATTTCTCTCTTTGTAAACAAAACAAATTTTGTAATTTATTTCATTTGTAATGTGATAAACATAAAGCCTTGAATAAATTTGTAAATGATGAAATTTATTGTACGAAACTTTGAGTTTTAATTTAAACTTTACAATTCTCAATTGAATGCTTTGAATAAAAACATCTTGGTTTGGTAACTTGAACTTCAAGCAATCATAAAGTGATCAAATAAACCATGCGCCATGTACTCCAATAATTCTTAAACAAAATAATTATTTAAGAATTCAATTCCAATTTGGTTAACTCAAACCCAAAACTATGGCCATTTAAATGAAATTCTTAATCTTCACATCTTGTCCAAATCAAATTGGCATTCAAAACGAACTCACATGCCATGCTCGATTAAAATGGGACTTCATTTGTCAAACAAACATGCATTAAGAACATTCATCAATCTTATAGAATTAATGAACTTCAACCTGAGAAACATAGTCCTGAGAAAAAATTGTGATTAAGAACATTCGAAATCAAACAAATGACTTGCGATGATTCGATTACTTTCAAAGTCCTTCAAACACAATTTCCTTTCGATCTTTGAGGATAAACTCATGAGCGATATCACTTATGACCATTTGCAGAAATAATCGTTTCAAGATCTTATAATTTAAGGAAATCACAATTCTTAGAAATCAGGCGACAATTACTTAAGATTAGGTCAAAGTCTATGATTCGACCTCTAAAGTATTCGAATTTTGGTGATCTTCTACACATAATCAACTCTTGATTTGTGAAGAGAAATTGGAGATGGCGTCAAGGAGAGTCATACGTAAGATGAACCGCTTAAAAATATCGAATAATGAAGAAGTTACAATCGCATGAACTTGGTCTCGCAAAAGGTAAACTTTTGGGTCAATGGAGTCACTTTCAATCATCTGAACCCTTGACTGAGCAAACTTGCAATGCGAGGTTTGAAACTTGGCACGAACATCCTTGAGGAGACATGAAGACCTATGAATACCATTTGAAACCTTAAAGACTTAATTTTCTTTGAGAAATGCCAAACTCTAATTGTTTACTTACTGCCTAAGAAGAGAATTTGTCTGATCAACTTCTGAGCCAAATTGAGTATTCGAGAAACCCTAAGATAGTATCTTAAATAAAAACGGGAGGGAAAATTTTGGGGTACAACAGATAGTTTTCTGAGTAAGGGGGTAGATTATGTAAAGAGGAGGTGTTAGCACCCTTTCCATCCGTAGTTTTCTATGGGCTCTTAGATGCTTAGCTCATGTTTTGAAAATTGCTTGTGCTTTGTGTGTTTTGAAAATTGTTTTGAAAATGCCTTAGTGCGGAGATTAGCTTTGTGATAACTCTTGTATCAGTCCTCAATAGTGTTGACAAGGCGAATGTTTTTGAAAGTATTTTTGAAAATATTTTTGTGTAGGTGCAAAAAGTTTTTTTGAGCAAACATCTAAGAACTTATCTACTTATACTCGAAAATGTCGTTCTTTTCTCCATATCCTTTAGATAGTGCTATCCTACTATTAGTGAGTAGGTAGCCCTATCGCTGGATGTATGAGGGACAAGCGCGGGTCATCGTTTTGGTCATAGAAGGCAACATATAGGGATACTTTAGGAGTTTGAAGGGACTGTCATCATATATTTGTAGGCAACATCGAGGGAAAAGATCATTTCTCGTAGGCGACTCGAGAGACATTGAGGGATTATGATCTTTATGATGACTTTAACCGAGGGTCTTTGCAAAGGGTATCCCTACGTTCGAGGGACATGACCGTTGTTTTTCCGAAGGCAACAAGTGAGGTTATCCTAGAGGTGCGAGCGTGCAAATAATTCAGTTCGGTTATTTATCTTGAAATTAGGGTTTTCTATCATTTATTTTTATCTTTCCATACAATCTTATTAATCTAAGCATTGCATAAAATATAGTAGCTGAAGGTAAAGGCGGAAATGTAAACCTAGACTATTATAGAGCTTTGGGGCAGTTACATAATAGTGAAGAGTGCGAAAAAGAAATCCTAAATCTATTACATCACGGAAGCAATTACATGATAATGATGGGAAAAAAAGCGGTAAAAATAAAGTTACGCTATTAAAGTTGAATGCGCCCTATACACTTTATCTAGGAAAATAAAAATAAGATGAAAATAGCAAAGAAAATATTTTGGTGATTTTTTATGAAAAAAATGATTTATGATAATTAATTAAATAAACCTAAAAAAGCTAATTAATTTTAATTAATAAAAAATGTTAATTTTGAAAAAGTTAATTAAAATACCTAAATCCTAATTAATTTTAATTAATAATAAAAAAAGGTTAATTTTGAAAAAAAAAAGTTAATTAAAAAAACCTAAAACCTAATTAATTTTAATTATAAAAAAATATTTTAAAAAAAAGTTTATGTTTAATGATTAACAAAAAAATATTAAGTTTACCAAAAAATAGACAGGGAAAAAACATCAATGAAAAATAGGGTTAGAAAATATAAATAAATGCAAATGTCAGGGGTGAGTGTTGAACCAAAAATTAATTTAAAACGTAAAATTAAATTAAAAAAACCTAAAATTAATTATTCGAGTTTATTATGAAAAATCAAAGGTTTGTGAAAAATGTTCTATTTTATGAAAAAGGTTTTAAACAGAAAGAAGGAAAATAAGTAAAAGGATAAATAGAATGAAAAAAAAACAAAACCAATAGGGGTGGGTGTTGAACCCACGTCCTTAACCTCCTCAAGATGTCTGCCTTGCCATGCATTTGTTGTTGTTATGATTCAGCCTCAATGTTTTATAATAACTCTGCATGGGACCATGTCTAAATCTGCAACATTGAATCTCATGAACACATTAAATAAATTATTATATCATGAAATACAAAGAAAACAAATATATGAAATTTTGTAATGTGAAAACCAATATGACATGTATGAATGCTTCTACACCCTTTTGATCATGGAGATCAAACCAGCCTTACCCTTACTGGAGAAGTAGTGAGATGGGGGTTTGTAACAAGGATGTCTTGTTTGTAGTGGGATGGGGGTTTGTAACAAGGATTTCAAGATTTTTAGGGTTCTTGAAAGAATTTGACATTTTGACAGGGTTGTGGCAAAGGTTTTTTTCCCATCGTGTTTGTGTGAAAAGAATGAGATTATGTAATGGAAATTAGAGCGAAGATATGGGCTTTGAATGTGAAATTGGGCCTCTAATAACCACAAACAATAGCACAAATTTTTATTCACTTGAGTCTGACACATTCCATGAAAAATCGCATGGACTTAAGTGAAATTTTTGAAGTTAAAATGTCAAAACAAAATGTAGCCGACATCGAGAACTAACTCTTGTTCGAAAATGGGCTCAATCGGATAAATGGTGAATTAGTTATGAATTTTTGAAGTTTTGGCTCAGACAAATTTATTTTGGGCTCCAATGTCAACTCTGACACGTTCTTCAGTAAAAAACTTGTATTGATCGAAACAGAACCCCGTCTCGACTTTAAAAGCAAAGTTATAGATCTATGAGTCAGTGACCTTGTGTAAAAATATGGGCCCGATCCGATAAAATTGACCGACTTATGAATTTTCGAAGTTTCGACCCAGATGAAATAATATTCAGCATTCAGGATTTTCGGCGCGTCACGCGCACTCTGGGAAAAAAAAGAAGGCTTTTTGGATACCGTTCGAACTTGATACCTCCTGTGAAAATGTAGCCAACTTAATTTGTGAAATTTTAACCTACACTGATTCCAGGCCCAGTCGAAAGCCACTCCCTGACTGCTCTCAACCCCTAGTCGAAGGAGGCAAAAAGGCAGATTGTATCTTGCACTAGTTCTAGGCCCAGTCGAAAGGCAAAATATGCTGACCCCCAGGCCTCAGTCGAAATCCACGCCCTAACCCCCTTGCAGGCCAAATCGAAGGAAACCAAAAAATGCAGAATCGAAGGGTCTTCTACCTCAATCGAAAGACCCACATTTTTCTTGCCTTTGTCTCATTTTTGCCTTTATATTTTCATGCACTTCAATATGGTTGTAATAGCATAGGATTTTATATTTATGCATTTTATTACTTTTGTATGCTTTCTAGTAAAATAGGACATGTATGGCAAGATAAAAACAACAAGTAGACAACCCATAATCAAAGACTAAATACATGCAAATCAAACACGCTATTCACATATGCACCCCTAGGGTTAACTCCACTTGTTGCCTAAAAATTGTCATGTTATGCATGTGAGACGTCTTAGCAAAAACAATCAAAATACAAGATCATAGTCCCTCGATGACGCTTTAAATGTTGCCTTACAAATGATCTTAGTCCCTCAAGAGAAATGCTAAGATATCTCACAACATTGCTATCATGACTATACGATTACCCACGCCCGTCCCTTCACATCCAACGATGGAGCTTCTTACCAAATCAATGGTAAGATAGCAACATCTAAAGGAGGAGGAAAAGAACATTTAAGACCTTTTGAGTAGGTATATTGCTCCTAGTTGCTCGCTTGCTCACCAAAATAACATTTTATACACCAACACTTTCATTTTGAAACATTTTCAAAAGACAACACTTTGTATGTGTTCTTATAGAGACGAGAACCATTACAAAGACACCCTTTTCAAAACCACTTTCAAAAACAAACACTTCTTTGAGCTATTTTCCAAACAACACTTTGTATGCGTTCTTATGAGACAAGAATCATTACAAAAGCACATTTTCAAAATACTTTCAAAACCACACCACAAAGCACACTTTCAAACAAAAGCAAGTAATCTAGTAAGCAACTAAGAGCCCGTAGATAACTACGGATGAAAAGGGTGCTAATACCTTCCATTTTCATAAACTACCCCCCAAACTCAAGAAATAATCTCGAAAGGTCTTTCCTGTTCTTTTCAACCTTTCCTTATTGGATAAAAGAAAAGTAGATGGTGACTCTTGCTATCCGCAACATTTGAAATCAAACGTAAAACATCCCAAGTCAGTTCTCCCACCGTATTACAGAATTGGAGACTCTGCTGGGGAATTTACTTAAAAGTGGGGTTACCTTAGGGCTAGATCACCTTTATTTGCTTTTCATGGTTTGACTTGCTTGCTTTATATTTTGGGTCATTGTTTGGGTTTTTGTTAAAGATCCTATACCCGGATCTGGGGCACCTTTTAGGTAAGTAGCAATAAACCATGGAGGTTGTACGGGGTATACCGATATGCACAAAGTGATAGCTACGTTAGTGTGATACTTTGGTTTGTACTAATTTTCCTTGAGTCAGTCAAGGATAACATTAGGCTTCCTTAGTGTCATTAAGCGCTAACTGACATTTACAACCTTTTAATTGACTCATCCTTGACCATTAGGAAGTAGTGAGATAACCGGCTTGGTTTTGACCGAAAATTGGTTGATACTCGATACTAGGCTCATTGAGATTGGACTTTTGGGATATTTCGGTCGCCATTAAAGAGGCTTGCGCTGAAACAATGCCCAATGAAGAAAGATCAGTATTATTGAGATCCCCTAGAACCCGGTTACTATTACTAGAGATCCCCCTAAAACAACGCGGACATAGTTAAAAGATACTACGCATGAATAGAGACCCGCTAGGTTGACTGGCCTAGGAAAAAATAAGGGCATCCCGGCGAACCAAAAGGGTTCGGGCAAAAGTTAGGGATATATATGAAAAAATATGTACACCCGGCAAGTCGAAAACCTGAAAAGGAGGCTTGGGCAAAAAAGGGTATCCCGGTGGACTAAAAACCCGATAGGGCGGTCCAGACAAAAGTTAGGGATTTAAAAGGGTACAACTATGTCCCGCTGGATCACCTCACAGTCAGAATTCGGTAACAATTTTCAAGTTCAAATGGTACTAATCAATCCAGTCAGCTTCGGTCAAATAACAAAGTGATGAGACACTCAAAGATATAAAGGCAATAGCAGAATGGCAACCCAATGGGATCATTTCACAAAACTATTTTTCTTTGTATACTACTTTGTATAGTTTTCATTCTTACGATGACATTCTCTTACTAGGATGTTTGTCTCTTTGTATAAAGATGCATGTGATAGGAAAACTTCTTCAAATAAATACAAAACTATCCTTTTTTGAAGTTCAAAACTATGTGTTTTTATTTTTTCTGTTTTGTTTTGCAAAAAAGTCCAGTGATTATTTTTAACATATGCATTTTGAATATGATTACCGTTTACAAATACCCGCATAAAAAACAGAAATACAATTACTAATGGCTTTAAGAAATAGGACAATGTCTGAAAAGCCATATGCAAATCCTCGCAGATATATCCCACAATAGATACAGAGACAGAGACGACCTCCTGCAAAGTCACTGCCATATCTTCAGCATACCAGCTTAATAATGTCAGAGGTTCTGATATCCCCTGCAAAGAGAAAGTCTCCAATCATCTCCCTATCATCTTGAATAATTCCTTAATATGGTTCATAAACTTCTTGGGTTCCCCAGCAAGACTTCATAAAAATCCCCAAGCGGTTTACGAAGTTTTCTTTCCCCAGCTGAGTTTATTTCTCTAGCACTGGAAATCTGTCTCTCAGTAATTCAACTTCAACGAATAATGAATAATTACTTTCTTCATCCTCAGTAGCACTTAGGGGTTTATTTTCCCTCAATTCAATGACATTGCAAAGAACAAATCAGTTCATATCTTTCATTCATACATCATTTTACAAACAAGCATACAAAATAGATATAGCACAATCTCATTTATTTTGAGAACATCATTACACAATGTGCGTCATGCATCACGATATTGCATACAACTAATTCTTTACCTTTTCAGGAAAGATCAACAAACAAACATCATCATTAATTTTCAACAAGTTCCAGATTAATTCCTGAAACAAGGCAGGGCAACTATCTGAAGCAACAACTCATCAATCATTGCGAAGCCTGGATTCTGACCAGATAGCAGTTAACATCAAATACAATTTACTACGAAGCCTGGAATCCGGCCAAATAGCTGTTTACAACACTTTGAAGTCTGAAATCCGACCAGATAGCAGTTTACAACAATGTGAAGCCTAGAATCTGACTAGATAGCAACTTACAACACTGTGAAGCCTGAAATCCGACCAGATAACAGTTGACATCATTGTTGAAGCCCAAAATTCGACCGGATAATAATCAATCTACAATTTAAGACACTGTGAAGCCTGAATCCGATCAGATAATAGTATAAGTTACTACGAAGCTTGGAGAAGGACCAGATAGAAATTTACTCTGTCAAATTACTGCAAAGCCTGGAGTCCGACCAGATAATAGTTTATTCTGTCAATTACTATAAAGCCTAGACCCGATCAGATGATAGTATAACCTACCACATTGCGAAGCCTGGAACCGACCAGATAACAGTTAACGTCATTACTGAAGCCTGAAATACAACTGGATAACAGTGCAACTCTGTCAATTACTAGGAAGCCTAGACCCGACCAAATGATAGTATACCTTAACTTCAAGTTAAATCCTGGACCCGACCAAATAAAAACTTAATTTCTTCAAATCACTGAAGCCGGGACATGACAAGATAACAATTCAAGTCATTAAAGCCTGGACACGACCAGATAACAATTCAAGTCACTGAAGCCTGGATACAACCAGATAACAGTTTAATCTTAAACAAATTATTGTGAAGCCTGGAGATCAACCAGATAACAGTTAATTTCATATTCCCCAATAAGTCATTGTGAAGCCTAGAGCACGACTAGATAACAACCAACTTTATTATCTTCAGCAAGTCAATGTGAAACCTGGATTTTGACCAGATAAGAGCTAAGTTTCACCTCTCCAGTCAAGAGATAAATCCCAAGTAGAACAATGGACAACTAAAGCTCCTAGACTCTATTCCCCATATAATTTTCCCCAAGCAAAAGAATAGAAATCAACATTCCCCAGCGAAGTCCTCCTCAAACAACAGGAACATGAATCCCCATAAAGAGATCTCTTATAAAGTCAGCATCTACTTCGGATGGCATCTTTAAGCCCATCTCTGAAAATTCTCAATCATATTCTCCAAATGTAATCTATAAGCTCATTCCCGATATCATCAACCCACATTGTTACTTCATGTATATGCGACTGCAAATTTCTGGGAACTCTAGTGTTCAATCATCTTCCACCTTCAGATTATGAAAGACAGATGAGCCAATCTAAATCCTCATGTTTAAGAAGATTGAACAGGGGAAGCTGTTGTACCCCAAAATTTTCCATCCCATTTTTACTCAAGACATACTTTTGTACCCCAAAATTTTCCCTCTCACTTATCAAATATTTCCTCACAATATCTCTTGAACTCAAGACTGCATTAGGGTTTGATAAGCTCAAGACACCTCCTCATGCACTGATGACCAAAATCAGGGTTTGAGTTTGCACAAGGATTTTTGGACTATCAATGCTTCATATGGATTTCAAGGATCATCATGGACCCCCAAGAATACTCATGTCAAGTTTCAAGCCTTGAATCACATTTTTGATCAGTCAATTGGACAGTTGACCTAAAAATCAATTGTATTAGGGGAAAAAGTCAACCATGACCAATTTATAGTCAAACTTCATAATTTTTGATCCACATCAACATCTTAGACTCATATGTATCATTTGATCAAGTTTGGACCACAATTCCCCAAGAAATTTGATCAAATCATCAAAAGGGCAAAATGGTCAAAATTAGGGTTTTGACTAAGAAGGGACAATTTCTGATTTTTGACCTAGCAAATGATCAATTGGTTTGAAGAATGATTTCAAGAGTTAAATTGCATCATACTGACCTAATGACATGATTCAAAACATTACAAATTCATTGGATTAACATATGAATTTTTCAGTCAACTGATCAAAAGTCAACTGTATACTGAAAAGTCAAACTTTGACTTTTTGGTCAAATTCAAGTGCCAAGGATCACAATTCATCAAATCATGTCAAAATGTGAAAATGTTTCATCAAGAAATCAAGGATTGAAGATCTTGTTTTGAAATTTCTTAACTTAGAAATTTTTCTAAGTATAGAAAATTTCTTATTTATTCTAAACTTTAGGCCAAATTTTCACCATGGTACAAAATGATTCAAAAGAAGTTCCCAACATGAAAGTTGTAGATATCCATGAAATATACAACTTTTCTTCACATAATTTCTCCTAAATATGCTTTGATCTCAAGATATAATTTTGTGAATACATGCTCATGAACTAAAATAACTTAGTGAAATTTTGCCCTAGTTAGGCAGGTTTTTGACCTAACTTCATGGTAACTTTTCACCTAGTTCCAAGAGTAATTTTCAAAAGCATTTCAAATATGGGTTGTAGATAACATTACAAGCTTTCCAAAATGTCAAAGAACTCCTTGAGATCATTCTTGATTAGGGATAATCGAAGTGATGAAGTTAGGATTTTATCACTTTGATTATAGGTCATTTTCATGAAGAACAAGTTTTCAAATTTGCAAATTGGCTGTACAATCTTCACTTTTCAGGCCTCAAACTCGTTTGTCACTCCACCATTAATGTATTGCATAAGGTTTCATGCACTAAATCCAAGCATTCAATGCATTGTAGAAGAAAATAGTTATTTTTGGAAGAAAGGCAACATTGCCATTTTGGAAAAGCATGCTTTTTGAATTTTTCCATTTCTTGAGCTTTGGACTTGTTCTTTCTGCACAAACAAAGCCTCTAAACATGAACAAAACATGTTTAAAGCTTCAATCCACCCTACAAGATCAGAATCATGTCTTAAGAAGTCACTTCTCACACTTGCTTCAAAAACAAGAAATGTAGCAAGACAAGTGATCTTGTACTTCAGAGCAAGCACAAGTCCTCCATTCTTTTGCTCTATATAAAGCCATCATTTTGTAACTAAAACCACGAATGCCCAAGCCTTGAAACACCCTAGAATCAGAAGTTGCATACCAAGTCTCCAAACTTGTCATTTCTGACTTGTGAACTGAATCTTCCATTTCACTCGTGCGTTTTCAGGCCTTTTGCTTTCCCAAGCTTCCTTACCTTACAAGTAAACCATCCCACACCCTGAAACATCACTGTAACTCCATCTTCCCCATTGTTGAAGTTCAAAAATAGAGTAACACAGGTGGACTTATCCAGAACATTCCAGCCACCCTCAAGACAAGCTAAGCATTGCACTATCTTCCTAGAGGATCAAGGAAGCTGACCTGATCATCACAACATCCTAAAGCAAGCTTATTTTCAAAACACGATTTCCATTTTCAAGGTGAGTTTTATGTTTTTCTAACTCTTAATACAGGCATAATTAGCTTTCCATTTGTGAATATAAAATGTAGACATCATTGCTACGAAGCTGTACATATCCATAGCTTGCATTTATTTGGCTTGAGTTTAGAGAATTTTAAGTTTGAAGTTTCTGAAAAAATTAGGTTAAGAATTAGGGCCAAAAAAATTCTCTCTGATCTTGGACTTATAGTTTTAGTTATATACATGGTTAGAATCGTGAAGTAAAATTTTATAATGTTCATGTTTTCACTTTCTATTTTTGTTGAGAAATGAAAAAGTTACAGGGGGTCCGGCTGGCTAGAGGTTGAAGATGGAGTACAGGGCAAGGCAATGTTTCGTGTTATGCATTTGTGTTTTCATTTAAACTAACAGATGTACAGCCACTCCAGTGGTAAGGCAGCGCGCGTAAATGCCATAGGTCATGGCTCGAGCCTTGGCGCTGCCTTTTGCAAATTTTCACATTTTTCCAGTTTTGTTTGTTTGTTTGGCAGCATGGGCTTCTGAACTTATGGGCTTTGTTTTTTTTCTAACCTCATACCCCTGTTTGCTTGCAGCACCCCTGGCCCATATATTTTTATTATTTATTTTATTTTCATTTCTATTTTATTAAATATATTTTCCTTAATATAAAAATCATAAAAAATATAAAAATGATAGATTTATATTTTGGTTCATTTTATATTATGTTTCTCATACAAATATTTTATTTTAGTTGCATATCATATATTTTTTTAATAAACATGTAAATAAATTATAACTAGTTTGATATTTTTTTTAATATTTATTAAACATATTATTTTAATACAAAAGGACCAAAATACATCATAAATACCATATATTATTTTCAAGACAAAAAAAATACAAAAAAATACTTACTTTTCTTAAAGAAATCCATTTGCTTTTGATAAATTAGAATTAGGGTTTATTAAAAAACCTTATGTAAAAGTAATTTCTTTTCCTAATTAATTTGAGATAATCTTGATCCATTTATTAGGTTTAGGTTAAAACTTTCCACATGAAAAAACCAAACAAAATCTTCTTTGCATTCATACATCTTTGCATATTTAAATTATCTTGTACATTATTTGTCCCAATATTTGTACAAATTCAATTTGGTTGTAATAGATTAATTAAGTTTATATTATTGCAGTCCCCATTCATAAACTGTATACCCCCCTCCCACAAAGTGTTGTAATAGCGTAGTAATCTTTAAGTTTCATAATTTATCGCTTTTATATAATATGTTAGTAATTAGGGTTTGTATGGCTAGATAAAATCAATCAAATAGAAAACCCTAAATCTAAAACAAAATCAAGCACGAAAATGGCACACATGCACACAAGCACCCATAGGGTTAACCCACTTGGTTGTCTTACACAAAATGGTCATATTACGCATGTAAAGTGTCTTAGCAAAAACAAACAAATACAAGATCATAGACCCTCGATGACGCTACTCAAAGTTGCCTTACAAAAATGATCTTAGTCCCTCAAAAATGCTAAGATACTTTTCAACATTGCTAATCATGGCTATACGATGACCCGTGCCCGTCCCGTTACATCTAAAGATAACGTTGCTTACCAAATCAATGATAAGACAACAATATCAAAGGAAAAGAAAATGAACAAGAAAGACATTTGAGTAGGTAGATTACTTTTAGTTACTTGCTCCATTTCAAAATAAATATACTTGCTATTTTCAAACAAACACCTACACACTTTCAAACATCTTACAAAACTTGAAAACATTTTCAAAAAGACAAACATCTTTGTATACATTCTTACGAACGAGAATCATTACAAAGATTACCTAAACAATGGCCTCTTTTACAAAATACTTTCAAAACCACACAAAACACAATTTCAAACAAAAGCAAGTGATCTAGCAAGTAACTAAGAGCCCATGGAAAACCATGGATGGAAAGGGTGTTAATACCTTCCCTTTTCATAATCTACCCCCCGAAATCAAGAAACAATCTCAAAGGTCTTTCTTGTGATTTTTCACCTTTCCTTTTGGATAAAAGAAAAGTCGGTGGCGACTCTTGCTAACCGCAACATTTGCGATAAAACGCAAAACAATCAAGTCAGTTCTCCCACCGTATCACAGAACTGGCGACTCTGCTGGGGATTTATTCTAAAAGTAAGGTTACCTTAGGGTTTAGATCATATTTACTTGCTTACATTGTTTGACTTGTATGCTTTACATTATGGTTCTTTGTTTGGGTTTGAATCCTCTACCCGGATTTGGGATACATTATAGGTAAGTAGCAATACAATGTGGAAACTGTGCGGGGTATACCGACATGGTCTAAGCAATAGCTATGTTAGTGCGACATATTTATGGATACCGGTAGCCTTTGAGTTAATCAAAGAGAATACTGGCCGCTGAGTGATGTCATGAAGCACTAATGAACTTCTAGAACCTTTACTTGACCAACTTGGCCTTTTAGGATGTAGTGAGATGACCGGCTTTGGTGCAGTCTAAAGTTGGTAGATACTCGATACTACACTCATTGAGGTTTGGTTTCTCGGGATATTTCAATCGCCATTAAAGAGGCTTGAGATGAAACAATGACTAAGGAAACAATCCAGTGATATTGAGCTCCTTAGAACCTGGTTACTATTACTAGGACAGGTTTAAGCCAACTAAACTTCAAGAGGGTACTTACCTATAAAACTCCATGCAAGCCTAAACTAAGGACTTGTTTGCTTTGCTTGTATATGCATATTTGTACATAACATCATGGACATCGTGAACATCATATACATCCACTAACCATTTCAAGGATTTTGGGGATTCATCTTTGTTCTTGTTTTGTAGAATATGGATTCACTTCGCAGGAAAACTATTCAAGTCAACCTTGTAAGAATTCCTCCACAACTTAAGGAGCTAGCTTCAAAGATTCCTGAGAACTCTCCATTCACCGAAAAACATGGACGTCTACTCAACTTGGTCACCTCCAACACAGATGAGGATATGATGAAGGTGCTCTTTATATTCTTTGATCCTTTGCACCATTGCTTCACATTTCCCGACTATCAACTTGTGCCTACTTTGGAAGAATTCTCCCAACTCTTGAGGATTCTCATTCTTAATCAACTACCTTTCAACGGTATGGAAAGAGATCCAAAGCTAGAAGAGATTTCTCAAGCTCTACACTTGCACTCATCCGATGTCATAGCTCATTGGGAAACTATGAGTGATGTCAAAGGCTTCTTAGCACAGTTCCTGTTTGAGAAAGCCCAAAGCTGTTGGAATTCCTTAGACTTGCAAGCCTTTGAGGAAATTGTCGCTCTTCTCATCTATGGGATGGTTTTGTATCCAAATCCTGGCCAAGTCATAGATGTGAACGCCGTCAAAATCTTTATGTCACACAACCCGGTGCCTACATTTCTAGGGAATATCCTACACTCTTTTCACACTCGCACAATGAGGAAAGGAGGTGTCCTTATGTGTTTCACCCCTCTATTGGAAAGATGGTATATTTCTCATCTTCCCCAATCAGTCTTAAAGAATGAGCAAGGTTCAAGGTGGTCACAAAGGTTAATGACGCTCAAACATTCAGACATTCATTGGTGCTCTCGATCCAAAGAGAATGTTATCATCGTCGACCATTATGGGGAATTCCCTAATATCCCTCTACTTGGAATTAGGGGAGGCATCACCTACAACCCATGTTTAGCCTTAAGACAGTTTGATTACACCTGAATGGATGGCCCGTACGAGATGCTGATTTAAGGTTTGGTATTCGACTACCTCAACAACGATCAAGGTCTTTGCCAGAGATTTATCTGAGCTTGGAGGATGCTAAACAAGGTGGATAGCAAGACTTTGGGGCACAAGAATTCCGTCCCTCTTGAGCCTTACCTCAAATGGGTACAACTCGTGCTCAGAGTCTTATAATGCCTTACCCCTCCATTCTCCCGGTAATCATTGAGCCTGTTAAGGAAGGAGATGTTCCATACATTATCCTACATCATGACATGCCCACATCTCTTGAAGACCTACAAAAGGATTGGATACAACTCAAAGGAGAGCGAGATACTTTCGAAGCCCAATTCTACGCGAGCGAGAAGAAGGTTTTGGAGCTCACTAGGCTACTTCATGAGGAGCAGAATCTGAATGCCTACATTGCACCAAAGAGGATGCGCACTACTTTTCTATATTAGAGTTTTGTATTATTTTGCCCAAGGGGCATTGATGTACTCAAACTTTATTTTATTAATATAACGTGTGTTTCTTTTTTGTCTAAAACAAATTTGAATCTTTGAAATCCTTGAAAACATTTCATATGCACACATCATTCATCATAACATAAACAGGTCTTTTGCCACAAGTCTCCTCATCTCTCTACTGTTTATTTCAGTAAGATGGATCTCGAGCAAACCGTGAAAGATATCCAAGCCCAGAATACGCAGTTTCAACAACTGCTCATGACCCTAGCCAAGGGGCAAGAAGAATTGAAGACTCTGCTAGATAAAGAGAGGAAAAAGAAAACAAAGAAGGTAACCGGAGTCTTAAACATGGGGAGAAGATTTCAGGGACAAACAAGAAGGACTTTGAAATTTGCAACAAAATCCGGTGAAGGGGAAGGGAAAGGCAAGAAAATAGTTGTCCCGTCAGAATCGGAAGAAGAGGAGGAAGAAGAGGAAGACTACTCTGAGGAACAGTATCCTCCAGCTGATGACAAGTACAGACATCTCGAAGAGCGTTTGAGCGCGATGGAAATACAAAAGGTGTCGGGCTTAGACTTTGAGGAATTGGGACTAATGTCAGGGATTGTGATTCCTCTAAAATTCAAAGTGCTTATATTTGCAAAATATGATGGAGTGTCATGCCCTAAAATGCATCTCCAGTCATATGTGAGAAAAATCCAACCCCACACCGCTCAAAGACTTATGGGTGCACTTTTTCCAAGACAGTCTGTCTGGAACACAAATCGACTGGTTTTACCAACTAGAAAGAGCCAACATCCATAATTAGGAAGATCTTGCCGCAACTTTCTACAAACAATATCAATACAATGCTGATTTGGCGCCTACCCGTACTCAACTCCAGAGTATGGCTATGGTGTCCAATGAAGATTTCAAGGACTACGCACAAAAATGGAGAGATTTGGCTGGAAGAGTTTAACCCCCTCTGTCTGAAAGGGAATTGGTGGACATGTTCTTAGGCACCTTATCTGGCCCCTTCTTCAATCATTTAATTGGAAGTTCATCTGCAGGCTTTACTAAACTAATATTGACCGGAGAGAGGGTGGAAGTTGGCATAAAAAGTAGAAAGATTCAGAAGGATTCATCTTCTTCTACATCTGTAAGGAAGCCTTTCATCGGGACGAAAGAGGTAGCTTCTATATATCCACAAAGGAACCAAGATAGGGCCGAATGCCGACCAATGGTGGGGGATGTTATGATTCCCAAGCCTACATCTGATCAACAAAGAAGTAATCAACCAAGGGTGGAAAGGCCAGTCAGACAATTCACCAGAATTAACATGACTCTGTCTCAAGTATTACCTCATCTGCTAAGATCCAACTTGGTAACCTTGAAAGAAGCTCCGAAAAACCCCAACACAACATCCCCTCATTATCATCCCAATGCTCGTTGCACATATCACTCTGAAAGTCCTGGTCACGATACTAATAACTGTTAGGCCTTGAAGAACAAAATACAAGACCTCATTGAAGCAAAAGAAATTGAGTTTGATGTGCCCGAGAAGCCAAATGTCATTTCTGCTCCTATGTCCAGACATGGTCACAATACCAATGCTATTGAAGAAGATTTGTTTGTTACCACTGTTGATGAACTCATGACTCCACTTCCGACCATTAAGATAAACTTGTTGAAAGCCGGTGTGTTCCCGGGCTGTAATGAAGTTTTCCATCTCTGCTTGTCCTCACCAACTGATTGCCCTTTGTTGAAAGCAGGCATTCAGCGCCTGATAGATAACAAAGAGATTTTGTTTGAAAGTACTCCTATTTCACCTATTCCTATTGAAGATGTTTCAATCATTACCATTTCCTCCAATTCTTCCAGGGTCTCCACAAAAAGACCCGTTAGAATTACATTGGTTCCGAAAGCAACTCCTTTAATAATCACAATGCCTGGGCCAGTCCCATATGAATCAGACAAAACTGTGTCGTGGAATTATGGAGGGGAAATTTACTACCATGGCATCAAACAAGACTGGCCGGTCACCGAAGAGATAAACTCCGAAGAAGAAGATTTTGACATCAACAATATTGCCAGAATTAGTAAAATTACTTGAAGCGATAGGATCTTTTCTCCAAAAATTTCTCCCCCAAAAGTAGTTTCTGGACCCGTGATCATACCCGCGACTGCTTCAAAGGTTACTTCCGTACCCATAATCATCTCTGCAAGTGCTCCTATTGACGAAGCCGTCACAACTCCTGTTATCATTCTTACCAACACTCCTGCTGTCGAGACTCGAGGAAAGAGTATTCAAGTAGAGCCTGTCCAGACAAAGACTCAATCACTGACTATCCCCGAGGCTTCCAAGAAAGAAATGGGGGAGATCCTAAAAATTATAAAGAGGAGCGACTACGATGTAGTTGAACAATTGGGGCAAACTCCCTCCAAAATCTCCATGCTGGCATTACTACTGTGTTTCGAGGCACATGTGAAAGCCTTGGTGAAGTTCCTAAAAACAGCCCACGTACCTCAAGAGACGTCTGCTGATCAATTTCAAGACTACGTGGCCAGCCTAACTGCGGACAATGGTTTAGGTTTTTCAGATGTGGATCTAACACCGAGGGGAAGAAAGCATAATGAGGCATTACATGTCTCAGTGGAATGCAGGGGCACAACTCTGGCCCATGTTTTGGTGGATACTGGCTCATCTCTGAATGTATTACCCAAAAAAGCTCTTGACAGACTTGACTGTTAGGGGTTGACTTTGAAGCCAAGCAACATAGTGGTAAGGGCTTTTGACGGTTCGGAGAGGATGGTACATGGGGAGGTAGACATTCCCATAAAGGTTGGAACCCAAACTTTCAATTCAACTTTTTATGTGATGGAAATCTTCCCTTCATACTCCTGCCTACTAGGCCGACCATGGATCCATTATGCTGGCATTGTTACCTCTATACTACACCAGATGCTGAAGTATCCGGTTCAAGGGAAGATTATCACCGTACATGGAGAGGAAGAATACATGATCAGCCATCTCAATTCTTTCAGATATGTGGAATTGGACGGAAAATTCATTGAAACTCCTTTTCAACACTTTGAAGAGGTCCCCCAAGAGATGGCGGTGACCAAGGCTACTCCCCAGATTACAAGGCCTCCACTCCAGATGTCATCCTTAAAGGACGCCAAAGCAGTGGTAGAGGAAGGTGGATGCACCATCTAGGGGAAACTTCCGGATATCCTGTATAAGTCTGACAAGTTTGGCCTAGGTTTCACTTCAAGTGCTCAAAAGGCTGTACACCGTGCCCTTGTTGGAGGGCCACCTTTGAAAATTAGAAACCGTGAGGTCAACACGGTAGAAGATGGTGAAGATGATTGCAACCTGGAGGATTGGATCTTTCCGACTGTTAATGGAGGACTCAGTAATTGGGAGGCTAGAGACTTTGTCCCAATCACTTTTATCCCACAGTAATTTATCTTTACATTTCGTTAGATCTGTAATATTCAAAAACAATTCGCACTCTTAAACCTTGTGTCTTACCCGAGGCACAATGTTCCATTTGTAAGGGTTATTATTTCATCTTCATATGACACCAATGAATCATGGACATTTTCACATACACACTTTTGTGCTCATTTTTTTTCTTTTATATTTTATTTTATTTCAAAGATAGATATACCCTTACACACACCCACATTCACAATGCAGGTATCCATCCATTCTGGATCCCATGGGTAACAATACTGCTATGGCCTTTTGCGACTCTGAGAAACTGATCTACCAAGCCGAAGACGAAGGTGAGGAAGATTGTGAAGTACCAGGGGAACTTGCCAGATTGCTACAGCAAGAAGAGGGAACCATTTAGCCTCGTGAGGAACCCGTGGATATAATCAACCTAGGTACCGAAGAAGATAAAAAAGAGGTCAAGGTGGGTGTCAATCTGGAACCCAGTATCAAGAAGCGTCTGATTCAGCTGTTGCATGATTATGTCGAAGTCTTTTCCTGGTAATATGAAGACATGTCAGGACTTGATGAAGATATTATGGTACATCATCTGCCTACAAGAGAAGATTGTACGCCAGTAAAGCAAAAGGTACGTCGAATGAGGCCTGATATGTCAAAAAAGATTAAAGCATAGGTCATGAAGCAATTTAACGCTGGATTTTTGGCTGTCACCTCTTATCCCCAATGGGTTGCCAATGTTGTTCCCGTGCCCAAAAAGGACAACAAGGTGCGAATGTGTGTGGACTACCGAGATTTGAATAGGGAAAGCCCTAAGGATGACTTTCCACTACCCCACATTGATATCCTAGTTGACAATACGGCACAACACAAAGTGTTTTCCTTCATGGATGGATTCTCAGGTTACAACCAAATCAAAATGGCGCCTGAGGACATGGAGAAAACAACCTTTGTCACGCACTGGGGCACATTTTGTTACAAGGTGATGCCATTCAGACTGAAGAATGCTGGGGAAACCTATCAACGTGCCATGGTAGCTTTATTTCATGACATGATACATCATGAAATAGAGGTCTACGTGGACGATATGATGGCTAGATCTCAAACAGAAGAAGAGCATCTTGACCATTTACAAAAACTGATCGAGAGACTGAAGAAGTACAAAATGAGGTTGAATCCTTACAAATGCACATTTGGGGTACGATCTGGTAAACTCTTAGGCTTTATCGTCAGCAACAAAGGTATCGAGGTTGATCGTGCCAAAGTTAAAGCAATACAAGAGATGCCTGATCCTCGTACTAAGAAGGAAGTCAGAGGATTCTTGGGACGTCGCAACTATATTTCCAGATTCATTTCCCACCTAACAGCTACTTGTGAACCAATCTTCAAACTATTGAAGAAAGATCAAGTAGTCAAATGGAATGATGAATACCAAGTTGCTTTTGACAAAATCAAAGAGTACTTGCAAGATCCTCCTGTGTTGATGCCACCAGTCGAGGGAAGATCGTTGATCATGTATCTAACTGTTTTAGAAAACTCAATGGGGTGTGTATTGGGGCAGCACGACGAGTCTGGAGGAAAAGAGCATGCTATTTACTACCTGAGCAAAAAGTTTACCGACTGTGAAACCATATATTCACTGCTCGAGAAAACTTTCTGCGCTCTGGCATGGGCTGCTCGCCGGCTAAGACAGTATATGTTGACTCATACTACCTTGTTGATATCTAAATGAATCCAATAAAATACATCTTCGAGAAGCCTGCTCTTTCTGGGAGAATAGCTAGATGGAAGATGATCCTGAAAGAGTACGACATACAGTATACTACCCAGAAAGCTATAAAGGGCAGTGTGCTAGATGATCACCTTGCTCACCAAGATGTAGAATACTATCAGTCCATGAAATTTTAATTCCCGGATGAAGACATCATGACATTAGACAACTGTGAAGAAATCAGGCCATATGACGGGCCTGGACAAGGATCCCGATGGACCCTGTTCTTTGATGGAGCATCCAATGTACTTGGTAATGGTATCGGTGCTGTACTCATATCTCTGGAAGGGTTTCGTACTCCCTTTACTGCCAGACTTTGCTTCAATTGTACGAACAATATGGAGAAATACGAAGTGGGCATCTTTGGTCTCAGAGCTGCCATAGACTTGGGGATTAAATCATTGGATGTATTCGGAGACTCGGCCTTGGTCATCAGTCAGATCAAAGGGGAATCAGACACCAAACACCCTAACCTTATCCCTTACAAAGAACATGTTTTGACATTTCTACCACATATTAAGGAGATTACCTTCGAGCACTTCCCGCGAGAAGAAAATCAGCAAGCAGACGCTCTAGCCACAATGTCATCTATGTTTAAACTTAATTGGGATAACGAGGATCCCGAAATCAGCATCAAATGAATGGATGGACCAGCATACTGTCACAAGATTAATACTAAAGAAGTAGTGGACCAACCTTGGTTTCACGAAGTCAAGAGGTATCTCGAGGCTCAAGAATATCCAAAAGGAGCTCCAATTAATGATAACAAGTTCTTAAGGAGATTCTCTGCTAAGTTCTTCCTTAGTAATGGCATCCTATACAAATGCAATCATGACTTTGTGTTACTTCGGTGCGTAGATAAGGTTGAAGCTGAAAGGATCATGGCTGAATTGCATGGAGGCACTTTTGGTACCCACTCCAGCGGGCATACGATGGCAAAGAAAATCCTACGGGCAGACTATTACTGGTCTACCATGGAAGTAGATTGCTATCAACACTCTCGAACCTACCATAAGTGTCAAATTTATGCTGACAAGGTGCATGTACCTCTGGTTCCTCTGAATGTTCTGACGGCTCCTTGGCCCTTTGCTATGTGGGGAATTGATATGATTGGGGAAATCAAGCCGAAAACCTCCAATGGACATCGCTTCATCCTAGTGGCCATTGACTATTTTACAAAGTGGGTGGAGGCAGCTTCCTTTGCTTCCGTTACCAAGAATGTTGTTTCCCGTTTCATCAAGCAAAATCTCATTTGCCGGTACGGTATCCCGGAAATGATCATCACTGACAATGGTACAAATCTCAACAACACTATGGTCACCGCCTTGTGCGAGCAATTCAAGATTCAACATCATAATTCTTCTCCCTATCGGCCGAAGATGAATGGTGTTGTTGAAGCTGCAAATAAAAACATTAAAAAGATCATACAGAAAATGACAGTCATATACAAAGACTGGCATGAGATGTTACCATTCGCTCTCCATATATATCGTACCACAGCTCACACATCAACCGGGGCAACAGCCTATTCTTTGGTTTACGATATGGAAGTTGTCTTGCCTATCGAGGTTCAGATTCCCTCTCTAAGGATTATGAAGGATGTAGGGTTGAACGAAGACGATTGGATCCACATTCGACTTGATCAACTAAACTTAATTGATGAGGAGATACTTAATTCTGTTTTCCATGGTCAAGTGTATCAAAAACGGATGATCAAGGCTTTTAACAAGAAAGTCAGACGCCAAGTGTATCAAGTTAGGGATCTAGTGATCAAACACATCATCTTGCCACAAAGTGATCCTAGGGGAAAACGGACTCCTACCTATGAAGGACCATTTGTAATAAAAAACATATTCTCCGGTGGGGCAATGATCTTGACCACCATGGATGGCGACGACCTGCCATACCCTGCGAACATGGACATAGTCAAAAGATACGACGCATAAGAGACCCGCTAGGTTAACATACCTAGGAAAAACAAGGGCATCCCGACGAACCAAAAGGTTCGAGCAAAAGTTAGGGATAAAACAAAAACAATCTGTATACCCGACAAGTTGAAAACCCGAAAGGGCGACTTGGGCAAAAAAGGGTTTCCCATTGGAATGAAAACCTGAAAGGGCGGTCCTGGAAAAAGTTAGGGAATTAAAGCGTATGACTATGTCCCATCGGATCATTTTACAAACAACCTTTAGCTTCCACTGACAAACTCAGAGGTTCTGATATATTCAGTCATCTTCGGACGAGGTGACAAATAGACAAGACGCTCGGAGATACGAAGGCTATATCAGGATGGAAAACCCATGGGATTATTACACATAGCTACCTTTTCTTTGTTTCAAATTTCTCTTTTTTCACGACAACATTCTCTTACTAGAATGTTTATCTCCTTGTACAAAAATACTTATTCAAAGTCAATACAAAATATTCCTTTGAAATTGCAAAAACTATTTGTCTTTTCTTTACGCTTGTTTTGTTTACAAAAACGTCCAATGATTCATTGTTAAGCTATGCATTTGAACATAATTACTGTTTACAAATAAACGAAATGAAAAGAGGCAATTACTGATAGGTTGAAAGGATAGAGAAATGTCTCTAGGCTATTCCATAAGTAATCCCCAGCAGTACGTCATTCATATCCCTAGCGGAACAAAATTTCAAATTGTTGATCCCCAGTAGAAGTTGTCAAATTTCTCAGGGCTCCCCGACAGGTTTTACAAGCAACACATGGCATTTCCCTTACAACAGAGTTTATTTCTCAAAACAAAAATTCATCAACACTTAGAAGACTTATATGCCACATCCTCAACAGCAGTCAGGTATTTTTTCCCCCAATCCAACAGTAATACAACAAATTAGCTCACATACGCATACATCGCATTCATATATCATAAACATTGATAAGCATGAATGCATACAACATAATCCCATTATGCATACGTTTCATGTGTTATGACTTGGAACTTTAGCTAACATTTTTCCTTTTCAGGATAAGATTAACAGCTATCATTAACAATGTTTAGAGCTTTCAGATACAGTTCAGATACGCTCCAAACACGGATGCCATCCTGATACTCATTCAGATTCAACTTTCAGATACAGTTCAGATACGCTCTAGATACGGATGCCATCCTGATACTCATTCAGATTCAACTTTCAGATACAGTTCAGATACGCTCCAGATACGGATACCACCCTGATACTCATTCAGATTCAACTTTCAGATTCATCTTTCAGATTCAGCTTTCAGATACGCTCTAGACACGGATGCCATCCTGATACTCATTCAGATTCACCATTCAGATTCAGCTTTCAGATACGCTCCAGACACGGATTCCATCCTGATACTCATCCAGATTCACCATTCAGATTCAGCTTTCAGATACACTCCAGACACGGATGCTATTCTGATACTCATTCAGATTCACCTTTCAGATACAATTCAGATACGCTCCAGACACGGATGCCATTCTGATACTCATTCAGATTTCAACTTCAAGATACAGTTCAGATACACTCCAAACACGGATGTCATTCTGATGCTCATTCAGATTTCAACTTCAAAGATACAGTTTAGATACGCTCCAGACGCAGATGCCATTCTGATACTCATTCAGATTTCAACTTTAGATACAATTCAGATACGCTCCAGACACGGACCCTATTCTGGTACTCATCCTTTCATCTTAAAAATTACAATTCAACAATCACCTTTGATGGCATATTTAAGCCCATCTCCTACAACTATCTGTCACCTCTCCAAATGGCATCTGTAAGCCCATTCCTTCTATCATCGCATCATCGAGTGCAAATTTCTGGGCACTCTAGTGTCCAATCATCTTCCACCTTCGAGTCACGAATGGAAAAACTCGCCAGTCTAACTCTTCAGGTTTAAGAAGATTGAACAGGGGAAGCTGTTGTACCCCAAAATTTTCCCTCTCACTTATCAAATATTTCCTCACAAGATCTCTTGAACTCAAGACTGCATTAGGGTTTGATCAGCTCAAGACACCTCCTCATGCACTGATGACCAAAATTAGGGTTTGAGTTTGCACAAGGATTTTTGGACTATCAATGCTTCATATGGCTTTCAAGGATCATAATGGACCCCCAAGAATACTCATGTCAAGTTTCAAGCCTTGAATCACATTTTTGATCAGTCAATTGGACAGTTGACCTAAAAATCAGCTATATTGGGGAAAAAGTCAACCATGGCCAATTTACAGTCAAACTTCATAATTTTTGATACACATCAACATCTTAGACTCATATGTATCATTTGATCAAGTTTGGACCACAATTCCCCAAGAAATTTGACCAAATCATCAAAAGGTCAAAATGGTCAAAATTAGGGTTTTGACTGAGAAGGGACAATTTCTGATTTTTGACCTAGAAAATGATCAATTGGTTTAAAGCATGATTTCAAGAGTTCAATTGCATCATATTTACCTAATGAAATGATTCAAAATATTACAAATTCATTGGATTGACAGATAAATTTTTCAGTCAACTAATCAAAAGTCAATTGTATACTGAAAAGTCAAACTTTGACTTTTTGGTCAAATTCAAGTGCCAAGGATCACAATTCATCAAAGCATGTCAAAATGTGAAATTTTTTCATCAAGAAATCAAGGATTGAAGATCTTGTTTTGAAATTTGAAATTTCTTAACTTAGAAATTTTTCTAAGTATAAAAAATTTCTTATTTTTTCTCAACTTTATGCCAAATTTTCACCATGGTACAAAATGATTCAAAGGAAGTTCCCAACATGAAAGTTGTAGATCTCCATGAAATCTACAACTTTGCTTCACACAATTTCTACTAAAGATGCTTGGATCTCAAGATATAATTTTGTGAATACATGCTCATGAACTAAAATAACTTAGTGAAATTTTGCCCTAGTTAGGCATGTTTTTTACCTAACTTCATGGCAACTTTTCACCTAGTTCCAATAGGAATTTTCAAAAGCATTTCAAAGACGGGTTGTAGAGAACATTACCAGCTTTCCAAAATATCCAAGAACTCCTTGAGATCATTCTTGAGTAGGGAGAATCGAAGAGATGAAGTTAGGATTTTATCACTTTGACTATAGGTCATTTTCATGAAGAACAAGTTTTCAAATTTGCAAATTGGCTGTACAATCTTCACTTTTCAGGCCTCAAACTCGTTTGTCACTCCACCATTAATGGATTTCACAAGGTTTCATGCCTAAAGCCAAGCATTCAATGCATTGTACAAGAAAATAACCATTTTTTGGAAGAAAGGCAACATTGCCATTTTGGAAAAACATGTTTTTTGCATTTTCCCATTTCTTGAGCTTTGGACTTGTTCTTTCTGCACAAACCAAGCCTCTAAACCTGAACAAAACATGTTTAAATCTTCAAGCCACCCTACAAGATCAGAATCATTCCTTAAGAAGTCACTTCTCACACTTGCTTCAAAAATAATAAATGTAGCAAGACATGTGATCTTGTACTTCTGAGCAAGCACAAGTCCTCAAACCTTTTGCTCTATATAAAGCCATCATTTTGCAACTAAAACCACGCATGCCCAAGCCTTGAAACACCCTAGAATCAGAAGTTGCATACCAAGTCTCCAAACTTGTCATTTCTGACTTGTGAACTGAATCTTCCATTTCACTCGTGCATTTTCAGGCCTTTTGCTTTCCCAAACTTTCTTACCTTACAAGTAAACCATCCCACACCCTAAAACATCACTGTAACTCCATCTTCCCCATTGTTGAAGTTCAAAAACAGAGTAACACAGGTCGACTTCTCCATACCATTCCAGCCACCCTCAAGACAAGATAAGCATTGCATTAGCTTCCTAGAGGATCAAGGAAGCTAACTTGATCATCACAACATCCTAAAGCAAGCTCATTTTCAAAACACGATTTCCATTTTCAAGGTGAGTTTTCTATTTTTCTAACTCTTAATACATGCATAGTTAGATTTCCATTTGTGAATATGAAATTTAGACATCATTTCTACGAAGTTGTACATATCCATAGCTTGCATTTATTTGGCTTGAGTTTAGAGAATTTTAAGTTTGAAGTTTTTGAAAAAATTAGGTTAAGAATTAGGGCCAACAAGATTCTCTCTGATCTTGGACTTATAGTTTTAGTTATGCACATGGTTAGAATCGTGAAGTAAAATGCTATAATGTTCATGTTATCACTTTCCATTTTTGTTGAGAAATGAAAAAGTTACAGGGTGTCCGGCTGGCTAGAGGTTGAAGATGAAGTACAGGGCAAGGCAATGTTTCGTGTTATGTATTTGTGTTTTCATTTAAACTAACGGATGTACAGCCACCCCAGTGGTAAGGCAGCGCACGTAAATTCCATAGGTCATGGGTTCGAGCCTTGGCATTGCCTTTTGCAATTTTTCACATTTTTCCAGGTTTTTTTTGTTTGTTTGGCAGCATGGGCTTCTGAATTTATGGGCTTTGTTTTTTTCTAACCTCCTACCCCTGTTTGCTTGCAGCACCCCTGGCCCATATATTTTTATTATTTGTTTGATTTTCATTTCTATTTTATTAAATATATTTTCCTTAATATAAAAAAACATAAAAAAATATAAAAATGATAGATTTATATTTTGGTTCATTTTATTTTATTTTTCTCATAGAAAATATTTTATTTTAGTTACATATCATATATATTTTTTAATAAACTTGTAAATTAAATTATAAATAGTTTGATATATTTTTTTTAATATTTATTAAACATATTATTTTAATACAAAAGGACCAAAATACCTCATAAATACCATATATTATTTTCAAGACAAAACAAATACAATAAAATACTTACTTTTCTTAAAGAAATCCATTTCCTTTTGATAAATTAGAATTAAGGTTTATTAAAAAACCTTCTCTAAGAGTAATTTCTTTTCCTAATTAATTTGATATAATCTTGATCCATTTATTAGGTTTAGGTTAAAACTTTCCACATGAAAAAACCAAACAAAATCTTCTTTGCATTCATACATCTTTGCATATTTAAATTATCTTGTACATTATTTATCCTAATATTTGTACAAATTCAATTTGGTTGTAATAGATTAATTAGGTTTATATTATTGCAGTCCCCATTCATAAATTGTATACCCCCCTCCCACAAAGTGTTGTAATAGCGTAGTAATCTTTAAATTTCACAATTTATCGCTTTTAGATAATATGTTAGTAATTAGGGTTTGTATGGCAAGATAAAATCAATCAAATAGAAAACCCTAAATCCAAAACAAAATCAAGCATGAAAATGGCACACTTGCACACAAGCACCCTTAGGGTTAACCCACTTGGTTGCCTTACACAAAATGGGCTTATTATGCATGTAAAGTGTCTTAGCAAAAACAAACAAATACAAGATCATAGATCCTCGATGACGCTATTTAAAGTTGCCTTAAAAAAATGATCTTAGTCCCTCAAAAATGCTAAGATACTTTGCAACATTGCTAATCATGGCTATACGATGACCCGTTCCTATCCCATTTACATCCAAAGATAAGGTTGCTTACCAAATCAATGATAAGACAACAATATCAAAGGAAAAGAAAATGAACAAGAAAGACATTTTAGTAGGTAGATTACTTTTAGTTACTTGCTCCATTTCAAAACAAATATACTTGCTATTTTCAAAACAAACACCTACACACTTTCAAACATCTTACAAAACTTGAAAACATTTTCAAAAAGACAAACATCTTTGTATACATTCTTACGAACGAGAATCATTACAAAGATTGCCTAAACAATGGCCTCTTTTACAAAATACTTTCAAAACCACAAAAAACACAATTTAAAACAAAAGCAAGTGATCTAGAAAGTAACTAAGAGCCCATGGAAAACCATGGATGTAAAAGATGCTAATACCTTCCCTTTTCATAATCTACCCCCAGGACTCAAGAAACAATCTCAAAGGTCTTTCCTGTGCTTTTTCACCTTTCCTTTTGGATAAAAGAAAAGTCGGCGGTGAATCTTGCTAACCGCAAAATTTGCGATAAAACTCAAAACAATCAAGTCAGGCTTCCCACCGTATCACACATACCCATTGAGGTCTTCAATTGCTCAATGATTACAAAGAATTGACCAGACAAATTCTCCTCTTAAGCAATGAATCTCCAACTAGGGTTTCACTTTTCACCAAGATGTGGGATCTCCAAAGGTTTCAAATGTTTTCCATGGTCCTAATACGTCTTCAAGATTTTCCATGCCAAATTTCATGCCTTGCACAACAAGTTTGCATAGTCAATTGCTTAAATGTTGGAAAATTAACTATACTAGGTCAAAAGTCAATTGTGGTCCATATACAATCAAACTTCAAGATTTTTGGTCAACATAAACATTTTGAAGTGATACCCATCACTTGATCAAGGGTTTATCATGATGCCTCAAGTAATACCCTTAATTCATAAAAAGTCAAGAATTGCAAAATTAGGGTTTCTATAGGAAAAGTCAACTGAACTTTGACCAAGCATAACTTTCACATACTTCATCCATTTTTCCCCAACCAAAGCTCATTTTGAAGAGGATCTAATCCCTTAAACCTTCTCTTTTATCCTCAAGTTCAAGAGATGCACCATTTGAAATATACAAGCTCATACATTATAGGTCATTTTCAGAAAGTCAACAAAAGACACTTTTTGCCAAGACCTTTTATATCAAGATAATTTCTCCAAATACAAAAATGGTCAACATGGAGTTTGTAGAGGACAAATTAGGATTTCCGAAAAGTCCAAGATCATCTTCAACAGATAAAAATTTAGCAAACACTCTCATAACCTTATGAAGGACCTCTAAACCCATCTTTGCATGCCTTTGATTTTATTTGCATTTATTTTGATTTTTGTTTAATTAAAAATCAAATAAATACAAAATAAATGCATAAAATAATAGGTTAATATTTTGGACATGTGGGATAGTGTTTTGGGTCAGCCTTGAGGCCCATATTTCGTTCAAGACACGTCCAGATACATCCAAGTCCTAACATAGCATGAAATCTCAACTTTTGGCAATTTTTCAAATGGAATTATTTTGCTTTCATCATGGCTTTATGGCCTAGATTCTTACCATATTTCCTTGCCTTCTCCATCTCCTATAAATATATCATCATTTGGAAGCCATTAGACATGCACACACTGCCTGAAGAAGCCCTCTCAAAAGCATCATTTTTTCAAAGAATTACAAAAATTCGAAACTCTCATCCCAACCCATATTCATCAAATTTAAGCCTTGTGTTGTGCTCCTGAGACTCCCAAGAGTCCATTCCAGTCCATACCCACGCCTGAGGTGCCCTAAAATCAGCCAACCAGATCGCTCCACTTTGGTTTGGTGTTGGACATGGTTGGAGAAGACGACTGGATATCTGCTCTGACGTCTCTGATCGACGTGGACTCCATTAGGGTCTGCGTAGAAAAAGCGCGTATTTTCATTGGTCCATTCAAATTATTCATGGCACGCGTGTGACAGCTAGGATTAAGTTTGAGTTACCATTATATTATTATCATTCTATTATAATAACGATTGGAAACTAGCTCAGATGGTAAAGGAACGCATGTGTTGGAGAGAGGACTTGGGTTCGAGTCCCAAGTCATGCATTTTCATCTTTCTAACATATTATTTGTTGATCCAGTGCTGGCATGTCCCATGCGTGCATCATGAACCATCAATCCAAGCCATCAGATCACAGCTGATTCAAATCCAATGCACCCAAACGCGCAAAACTCCATGCACTCTCCAAAGCATTCCTCACTGAATCCATTGGAAACCTGGGCCTCCTCAGACTTGGGCCTAGCATTTTTTTTCACAGCATACCCCTCCCCATTTATTTTGCTATCAGGCCTATTTGCATCTTTCTTTTATTTATTTTTTTATTTCTTTTAATCCTTTTTTTATAACAATACAAAATAGATAAAATCACAAAAAATATAGTTTTAGGTTTTTTTATTAAATTAATTTTGTAAATTAATTAATAATTATTTTAACCATTTTCTTGAATTTAAAATTAATAGAACTTAGGATTATAATTTATTTTATTTTCATATTAAAAATCTACTTAGAATTAGGTTAAATTTCCATATTTCTTAAATAAAAATGCCAAAAATATTAGGTTTAGTTTAGAATTAATTTTTTTAATTAATAATTTTATTTTCTTTCAATTAATTAATGAATCTAATTTAATTTAACCATTTTCTTAATTAAACCAAAAACAAAGCAAAAAGATCTTTTTCTTATACCTTAGGATTTTTAGACGTACTTTCAGTTCGCGCACGTCATCACTTTTCGCACTTTATTTTCATATTTTTGTAATTGTCTTTTGGATGTAATGGACTATAATTAGGACTTTTACTTTTTTATTTTATTTATATTTCCCCAAAGTTTGGACATGTAATAATCCCCCTCCCTGAAGCCTTGTAATAGTTAGATTTATATTTCCGCACTTTTAATTACTACAAACTATTAAATTGTTTAGATGTATGCTAATTAAGATTGTATGGAAAGAATAACAAACAAAATGCTAGCAAACCTAATGCAAAAGACAAAAATAACTAAATATAATACAATTGCACATGTACACCTCTAGGGTATCCCACTTTGGTAGCCTTCTGAAAAACAGTCACATCTCTCGAAACGTCAGAGATTTTAGTGGCTATCCTCTGATTTAAAGATCATAAGTCCCTTGATGACCCTCTCGATGTTGCCTCGTGTGATACGGTGGCAGAACCGACTGTTTAATACTGGTTTTGTGTTTTTTATTCGCAAATGTCACGGTAAGCAAGAGCGCCACTGACTTTTCTTTTATCCAAATTAAGGAAAGGGCGAAAAGAACGGAAAAAGACCTTTTTTTGAGATTATTTTGAGTAAGAGGGATAGATTATGGAAAGGGAAGGTGTTAGAACCCTTTCCATCGGTAGTTATCTACGGGATCTTAGTTGCTTTCTAGTTCACTTTGCTTTTGTTTAAAAATGTGCTTGTGGTGTGGGTTTGAAAATATTTTAAAAACGTCTTTGTAACGATTCTCATCTCTATAAGAATGCGTACAAAGTGTTGGTTTTGAAAATAGTTTAAAGAAGTGTTAGTTTGTGGAATATGTTTTTGAAAGTGATTTTGAAAAGTGCCTTTGTAACGATTCTCGTCTCTATAAGAATGCGTACGAAGGGTTTTGAATTTTGAAAATGTTTCAATGAAAATGTATGTGTGAAAATGATTTTTATTGTGAGCAAGCGAGCAAATATGAGCATGATACCTACTCAAAAAGGTTTAACATTCTTTTTATCCTCCTTTAGATGTTTCTATCTTACCATTGATTGATAAGAAGCCCCATCGTTGGATGTATGAGGGACATTCTAAGGGACGTACAGTCATAAAGGCAACATGTGGAGACGCTTTAGCAATTTCTATTTAGGGACTAGATCATTTATCAAAAGCAAACGGTAGGGTCATCGAGGGACTATGATCTTTTGATTTATGGGTCTTTGCTAAAGCGTCCCTATCTCGAGGGACATGACAGTTTTATTTCCGAAGGCAACCAAAGTGGGGTACTGTGATACGGTGGGAGAACTGACTTGAGGTTTTGCGTTTGTATTCGCAAATGTTTCGGTTGAGCAAGAGTCGCCACCGACTTTTTATTTTATCCTAAGGAAAGGTTAAAAAACACAGGAAAAACCTTTGAGATGTTTTCTTGGGTTCGGGGAGTAGATTATAGAAAGGGAAGGTATTAGCACCCTTTCTATCCATGGTTATCCATGGGCTCTTAGTTACTTGCTTAGATCACTTGCTTTGCATTTTCAATTGTTTTGTGTGTGGTTTTGAAAGATGTTTTGAAAAGAGGCCATTGTCGTGGCAACTTTTGTAATGACTCGTGTTTGAGTATATACAAAGGTGTTTTTTTTCTTTTGAAAAGTTTTTCAATGTTTTGAAAGTTGTTTTGAAAAGAGGCCACGATTGTGGCAACCTTTGTAATGACTCGTGTTTGAGTATATACAAAGGTGTTTTTGTCTTTTGAAAAGTTTTCAAGGTTTTGAAAGTTGTTTTGAAGTTGTGTTGTGATGTGTGTTTTTGAAAAGTAGCAAGGATGTTTTCTTTGCAAGTTTGATCAAGTAACTAAGAGTTGTCTACCCTATTTTACTCAAAGGTTTTTCTTATGTTTTTAACCCTTTTAACAGTGTTGTTTCACCATTGTATTTGGTGAACAACCTTGCGTTAGGATGTTAACGGGACGGGCGCGGGTCATCGTATAGACCATGAATGCAATAGTGTCAAGTGTCTTTGGCAATTCTCTTGAGGGACTATGATCATTTTGTTTAGGCAACAAGATAGCGTCATCGAGGGACTATGATCATTTGACTTGTTTTTGTTTTGCCAAAGACACTTAACATGCAACCATGGCCCATTTTTGAAGGCAACAAGTGGAGTAACCCTAAGGGTGCAAGTGTGCATTGTGTTTGTTTTTCATGCATGTTTGTCTTGGATTTAGGTCAAACTACTTGTTGATTTTATTTGCATACAAACCCTAAGTCTAAGCATGGCATAATTGAAAGCTTTTAAATGCGAAAATTTAAAGGCTAAGCTATTACAACATGATATATGGAGGGGGTACAAATTTGGATTTGGGGGATATTTGACAAGGAAATAAAATCTAAATTATTACAACCATATCGAATATACAAATATTTAACATTTAAATAAATACAATTTAAATAAATATCAAAATGCAATGTATTATGCAAAAAAGGACTTTTTATGTATGTAAAAAGGTTTTCATGTTTGAAGTATAAACAAAATAAAAAAAGTCATATTTTGGTTATTTTTGTTGTTTAGGGAAAAACCCTAATTTTTGAATAAATAGTATTATTTATTAACTATGTACAATATATATTAATTTATACAAGAATATAAAAAGTATATTGTTAAAAAAGTATTTTAGTGTCATATATTAAATAAAAATAAAAAAAGTATTATTTTTTGTATTTTTGCCCTAAATATTTAATAAAGTATGTATATGTATATATTATATATATTTAATATGCTAAATATGTACAAAAAATAAAATATTAATTATTTACAAAAATGTATTTTTTAGAAAATGTTTTCAAAAATGTAAATAAAAAATAGTAACTAAAAAAATAAATATTTTTGTATTATTTTTAGGGTTTTAAAATGAAAAGTAAATATGTTTATTTACATACATATAATTAATAAAGCAAATAAAGGCCAAATAAAATGTAAAAAATGTGAAAAAATATTTTTAGTGTTTTTTATGTTTGAGTCAAAAATATAAAACCAGAATAAAAAAGAAAAATGCAAAAATATCAAGCATTTCACATAATGGGCCAGGGGGGTGCAAAATGAGAAAAGGGGTGCAAAAAGTAAGGATGGCTCAGGCCCAGCCCAAGCCATCATCTTCAACCTTCAGCTTCTTGTTCAAATAAAAAAAACGTGCGCCTCTCCTTGTCCAACACAAACTCCTGATTCCTTGATTTTTATGCAAAACTCATAACACAAACATTATAGAGCATCAAATCACGAGTTCAAACATGTAAAAAACTTGGATTAACACTCAAAGGCCAGAGAGAATTTCTCTGGCCCTAAATTTTAACCTAATTTTTCCCTCATGTTCATGGCTAAAATTCTCACAGCACGCTTAACATAAATGAAAAGTAATCATATGTATGGCTTCAGGGCTATGAGTAGGACATGTTTCATTCACAAACCTAAGCCTAACTCTTCCTAGATTGAGAGATATAAGTCCATGGATTACCTGTTTCAGCTTGAATCGTGTACAGCAATTTGGCTAACTTCAATGGAGTTTGAGCTTCTGTATAGCTTGCCTGAGGTCCAAGGAATCTTTTCCCACACCTAGCTTACTTTGAATCAATCTGTATCGTGCTATAGAAGTCCACCTGCAAAACTGAAAAGTTAAAATGGCAAGTGAGGTTAGGGGTGTTACAGCTTGTGTTTAGGGCTTGGAATAGTTTAGGTAGATGGAAAGGAATGTGTTGGAACTTCTTTTGGCCAAAACGCACGAGTGAATGATGCTATGCAAGTCAAACTGCAGGGATACCCTATTTTTTGCAGCAAAACAGTGTTTTTCTGTTTTGGGAGGTATGAGGGATGGTTCAATCGTGCCTTAGGTCTGTTTGGGTGTATGGAAGATGTTTACAAGGTTTGTTCTTGGCTGTGTTTTCAGGAAGTGAAAGTTGCATATGTTTTGCAATGTTTCTTCTTTTTGAAGCAAAGAGGTTCAAGTTCTTATGCAGGCCTGTGACCTCTATGTATCTATGCTGCAACATTTGCTCTTGATAAATGGGATTTGTACACAAAACTTTGCCTCAAAGATCTGGCCTGTACCTCAAGGATTTGGAACTTGACATAAAGTATCACTTTTCAAAAATGGCAATTTTACTTTTTCCAATTAAGGGTTAATTTAACATGTATTGTCCAAATGGGTGAAATAATGCCTTAACACAATGGTTAGGAATTAAATTAAGGAGTGTAAACTTGGTTTTGAGGCCTGCAAGCTAGAAATACACAAACTGATTTGAAGATGCAAGTGTTATGAACAAGCCTTGGCCCTGAACAAAAGTGAGTTTTGGCCAACTTTGCAAATTCGATTCTCCCTAACCACAAGGGTGTTTGAGAAGTTCTTGGACAATTTGGAAAGCTTGGAATATGTACTACAATCCATCTTTGTAATGAAAATTGAAACTCCAAGTGGAACCATGTGAAAAATGGCCAAGAAGTTGGACAAAAATCCTGCCTAGAATAGGTCAAATTTTGTCTAAGTTAAAAGTGTTTTGCACCCTTGTTCCAAAAATCATAACTTGAGATACAAGCTTCCTTTGTGAAAACTTTGTAAATAAAATTTGTAAATTTTGCAATGGACTACAACTTTCATGTTTCAAGTTTTGTTTGAATCCATTTGCATCTTGGTGAAAAAATGGGACAAAGTTAGGAAAAAATAAGAAAGTTTCATAACTTAGAAATTTTTCTAAGTTATGAAAATTTCCATTTTAAACCCTAATTTGTAATTTTTGATTTCTTGATGAACAAGTTTCATAATTTGACATGTCTTGATGAAAAATGAATCTTGGCATTTGATTTTGACCAAAAAGTCAAAGTTTGACTTTTCAGTGTACAGTCAATTTTGATCAGTTGACTGAAAAATTCATCTGTCAATCCTATGCATTTGAGATCTTTTGAACTTGTTGAATGGGTTAAGAAAATGCCATTGAGTCCTTGAGTCCATATGTGAGCTTGGTTTGCCATTGGTTAGGTCAAACAGTCAAAAATTGCCTTTGTGCAATCAAAACCCTAAAAATGACCATTTTGCCCTTTTGGTGATCTGATCAAATTTCTTGTGGAATTGTGATCCAAACTTGACCAAATGGTTCATATGAGTTAATTATGTTGATGTGGGTCAAAAATCATGAATTTTGACTGTCCATTGGCCACAGTTGACTTTTTCCCCAATACAGCTGATTTCTAGGTCAATTGTCCAATTGACTGGGCAAAGATTGGAATCAAGGCTTGAAACTTGGTATGGATAAACTTGTGAGTCCAACATGAAGCATGAAAGTCACTTTGGGCATTTTAGGTCAAGACATCCCTATGCAAACCCAAACCCTAATTTGGGTCAACAGTGCAAGGAGGGGTCTTGAGCAGAGCAAACCCTAACTTGACCTTGAGTTCCAAGAGTCTTGTGATGAGAAAATGTTGATGAAATGAGAGGGCAAATTTTGGGGTACAACAGTTTCCCCTGTTCAATCTTCTTGCACCTGAAGAGTTAGATTGGCAGGTTTTCCTTTCGCGACTCGAGGGTAAAAGGAGATTGGACACTAGAGTGCCCAAACAATTTGCACTCGTCAAGGCATGGATGCGGGAATGGGCTTAAAGATGCCATTTGGAGATATGATCGGTATTTGTTGGAGATGGGCTAAGAGATGCCATCTGGAGAGGTGACAGGATCTTGTCGGGGATGGGCTTAAAGATGACATCTGGAGATTGTTTACTGAATTGTATGTCGTTGGTGAGTAAGTGAGTATCAGAAAGGTATCCATGTTTGGAATATCTCTAGACCGGGGGTCTGAATAAGCAATAGATTGACATCCGTATCTGGAAGCATCCGTAAACTGTTTTCAGAAGTCTGGAATCTGAACAAGCGATAGATTAACATCCGTGTTTGGAGAATCCGTGAACTGTTTTCAGAAGTCTTGAATCTGTACAAGTGATAGATTAACATCAGTGTTTGGAAAATCCGTGAAATGTTTTCAGAAGTATTGAATCTATACAAGCGATAGATTAACATCCGTGTTTGGAGAATCTGTGAACTGTTTTCAGAAGTCTTGAATTTGTACAAGCGATAGATTAACATCAGTGTTTGGAGAATCCGTGAACTGTTTTTAGAAGTTTGGAATCTGAACAAGCGATAGATTAACATCCGTGTCTGGAGAACCCGTAAACTGTTTTCAGAAGTTTGGAATCTGTACAAGTGATAGATTAACATCCGTGTTTGGAGAATCCGTAAACTGTTTTCAGAAGTTTGGAATCTGTACAAGTGATAGATTAACATCCGTGTTTGGAGAATCCGTGAACTGTTTTCATAAGTTTGGAATCTGTACAAGTGATAGATTAACATCCGTGTTTGGAGAATCCGTGAACTGTTTTCAGAAGTCTTGAATTTGTACAAGTGATAGATTAACATCCGTGTTTGGAAAATCCGTGAACTGTTTTCAGAAGTCTTGAATATGTACAAGCGATAGATTAACATCCGTGTTTGGAGAATTCGTGAACTGTTTTTAGAAGTCTTGAATCTGTACAAGCGATAGATTAACATCCGTGTTTGGAGAATCCGTGAACTGTTTTCAGAAGTTTGGAATCTAAACAAGCGATAGATTAACATCCGTGTCTGGAGAACCCGTAAACTGTTTTCAGAAGTTTGGAATCTGTACAAGTGATAGATTAACATCCGTGTTTGGAGAATCCGTGAACTGTTTTCAGAAGTTTGGAATCTGTACAAGTGATAGATTAACATCCGTGTTTGGAGAATCCGTGAACTGTTTTTAGAAGTCTTGAATCTGTACAAGTGATAGATTAACATCCGTGATTGGAGAATCCGTGAACTGTTTTCAAAAGTTTTGAAGTTGAATAAGCAATAGATCAGCATCCATGTTGGGAAGCGTCCGTAAACTGTTTTCAAAAGTTGTTAATCTTATCCTGAAAAGGGTAAAATATTAGCTGAAACACAAAGTTATGTTGCATGAAATGTATGATGCAATATATATGTTATATCAATGTTTATGATATATGCACTATGCCAAACAAGGGATTAGACAACGCTTTTTTAGGCCTTTAACAGTGCTTAAAAGCGCTGCTAAAACCTCCGCTGCTAAAGGTATAGACAGCGCTTTTAATGTGGAACTTTAGACAGCGCTTTTATCAAGCGCTGTCTATTCCCCCCCTTTAGCAGCGCTTATCCTTATTATTTTTTAATATTCTTTTTTTCAATCACTTTAGACAGCGCTTGGTAAAAGCGCTGTCTATTACCCCCCCCCCCTCCCCCTTTAGCAGCGCTTTTCCTTATTTTAAAAAAAAAAAAAATTTTCAATCACTTTAGACAGCGCTGTCTATTACCCCCCCTTTAGCAGCGCTTTTCCTTATTTTTTTAAAAAAAAAAAAATTTCAATCACTTTAGACAGCGCTTTCATGAAAAGCGATGTCTATTACCCCCCCTTTAGCAGCGCTTTTCCTTTTTTTTTTTCAATCACTTTAGACAGTGCTTTCATGAAAAGCGCTGTCTATTACCCCCCCCCCCCCCTTTAGCAGCGCTTTTCCTTTTTAAAAAAAAAAAATTTTCAATCACTTTAGACAGCGCTTTCATGAAAAGCGATGTCTATTACCCCCCCCCCCCCCCCCCCCCCCCCCCTTTAGCAGCGCTTTTCTTTATTTTTAAAAAAAAAAAAAAAATTTCAATCACTTTAGACTGCGCTTTCATTTAAAACAAAACGCTGCCTATCAAATTTATTCTCACCGTTTTTGCACCAGAAATTATAGCTTCATTATAACATTTTAAACAACAACAACATTAATATATACCATAATGAAACAATATTATAACAACATCAATATTCATCTCTTAAATCCTTTTTGCACAATATACACAACAACAAGATTAATATATACCACAATGAAACAATATTATAACAACATCAATATTCATCTCTTCAATCCTTTTTGCACAATATACACAACAACAACATTAGTATATACAACAATGAAACAATATTATAGCTACATCAATATTCATCTCTTCACTCCTTTTTGCACAATATACACAACAACAACATTAGTATATACAACAATGAAACAAAATCCACGATGAATATATAACTCTATCTTCTACATCGAGCTGCACCTATATAACCGAAAACAAAATCAAAAAATCAAAATTCATACAAGTTACCAAATAACAACAACAAAAACAATAATATTGTAACACAACTATAACGACATATATTATATTCTCAAAACTCAAAGTTATACCTTATAATAAAACTCTCAACTCCATAACAAATTGGCACCAATCCTCCATAAGTTCATCCAATTGATCTTTTGAGTATGAAGCACACTTGAATTCATCAAAGTACTACATAATAATATAACATAGTATGATTTAATTAAAATACTAAGTCATTTTATGAGAAATATGAAAATAATTCCTAAGTTAGAAATTCATACCGTGGATGGAATCTCTAATCGGTCCAAAAGAATAGTTTCTTTCATAAATCTCAAAATAAAATAACCGCAATCTACATCATTGCACTGACGAGGACACTACACATGGAAAGAAAATACGGATATACATCAAGATATACACCTTAACTTGTTTTATCAAGTATCATCGCTATATAATCAAAACTGTGAAAATCTATACCTCCACTTTGATCCAAGAAATATTGTTGACTCTACTCCTTGGTACTTGAATATCTCTTTGTGCTTGAAAACTTTGTAGAATGCTATAATAAAATAATAACGAATATTTAGAACTATCGCACATAAATAATTAAATATACACAGTAATATTTTGGAACAATGTCACTTACGTGTCAATCGTCTTCTTCATATCTGAGTATGTTGTCCAATCATTGCCCAATGAATCCAGATAATATACAATTTCTCTCACAGGATTAATTGCAACCAATAACCAGTGTCCACTGGAATATTAAACAAAGGTTAGATGGAAATTTTCTGCACAACGTTAAAAAACGAAAAATTATAATAGAGGTGATTTAGAATGAAAATCTTACTTGGGGCCAGTATTATATGGTAAAAAGAAAAAAAAATTTGTATCTTTGCTGGCCATAAATAAACTAAGCACAAATGCTATTACTTCATCTGGTTTTGAGATTATTGACCCTGCGTGGACAATGTTGGGATTTATGAAAGCGAATCTGGACTCCAATCCACGCGGGCGAATCAACTTGTCATACAGAAACCTTAAATAAAAACATCATTAACATTAATTATTCATTGAAATGAGTAAATAAATTCTGCAATTAATTAAACAAAGTTGATTGGAGTATACCTGATGTATGTATTGATAACAGCCATGCCTAATGTCAAGTGTCCAAAAACTTGTTCCAAAAACTTGTTCCAAATCCTCCTTACCAATTGCTGTCATGCCTTCAGAACCATAAATCCCTTCATGCAGGGGTATAAGAGAAGTACCACCTTGCGAAATAGTTGTGAAGCTTATAAATGTCTGAAGGCACGACCTATATTGTGAAGTAGTTTTCTTTCTAGCCCCGGACCTCTTAGCAACACTCTTTGTTTCTGTGGGAATGTTGCTAATTACAGGCTCCTTACCCCTACTTACAGCTTCAATCTCTTTAGCAGGAATAATCTAAATATCATAAAATACCATAAGACTTTCACTGGAGATAATTTTTTCTTATATCGAGATAAACTGCACTTTGGGCACTCATTCAACGATGCATATTCGTTTCAAAACAAAATATAATCATTTAGACATGCATGTATCTTATCATAGCTCATGCCAATAGAGCACAACATTTTTTTGGCCTCGTAGGTTCGATTAGGAAGAACATTATCCTCAGGAAGCACATCTCTCAAAAGGGCTAATAACTGTGTGAAACTTTTATCTGACCATCCATTGCGCGCCTTTAAGTTGTACAATTTTAATACCGCAGGCAATCTTGTGAATTTGGGGCAATCTTTATACAACAGTTTCTCCGCATCGCTTACCAACCTCTCAAACATTTTGGTACAATCTTGAAGATCTTCTTCAAGTGCTTCTGCAATCTCTTCCACCCGATCACAATCATATGTATCTGTGGCATTGTCGTACGAAACATAGGTCGCATTACTTTTCACCCCCGGTTCAACATTCTCGATGCTTTTCTCACCATGAAATATCCAACACGTATAACTTCGATCAATTCTGCGCATTAGTAAATGCGATTTCAATCCATCTGCGTCAACCCGACCCAGATGACAACAACCCAAGCAAGGACATTTCATTCTATTCGGGTCTTCAGCGTGTTCAACAGCAAACTTAACGAACTCTAATACCCCATCCTCGTACTCTTTTGACAATCGATCGACACACATCCATTTTTTATCCATGGTTTTAACTATTATCTAAGTTAAAGACTCTGTGTTGTCAACAAAAATCAAACATGTGATTAGAACAATTCTAGAAATGAGGATTGTTGTGGTCCTATAACATATTCAATCAATGATCATCAACGTTACAATTTTAGAGACATTAGCTTAGTTGTGAACTCATTCTAAGATTCATGATTTGTGTTATTTTTTACTATTACTAAGTTGAATATTAGATGGGGGATTTACATGATGTGATTCCTTTGTTCCTTGCAGGCATGTCTACATGAGCTAAGCATACATTATGAGAAACAGAAAAGAAACAATGTAGGGAAATTAAGTGTCATGTTGAATGGTATTTTGACTAGTCCATAATATATCTTAGATTTAAAAAAAATCAAAATAAAAGTTTCAAAAGAGAGAATAGAAACCATAATACCTAAGGTTCCTCAGCTTTTACTCGCGGAGATTGTTAATTTTCTATTTCGCCGTAAGAAGAAAAACAATAAGAAGATGAAGATTCCAGCAAGAGCAGAAGAAGCAATCAATGCTAGTAGAATTCTCTTATTCAAATTCTGGTGATGCACTATTCTAACATCTTGATTTCCTGTATCATTCATTGTAAAAACAATACATCAAACTCATTAGTCTCGTTAAACCAACTCAGTTAATTGTTGTGCAGAAATATAAGATATATTAAAATTGACATATGGGTTTGCATGATGCATATTTTCCAGTTTTGTATGATGCATTTTTTCCTTTGATTTTTACTGCATATCATCTGTTCTTGGGGTTAAACAGAATTATCTGTGAAACTATGCATAGGAAAAGGGGGTCAAACTAAAAGCTTATTATCATACTTGTACTACAAATGTACAAATAGTAGTTTTAATCTTCAAACATGATTTTCACTCAAACTTATTGTTCAACTCACCTATCATATGTGCACATATCCATACATTAATCAATTTATCTTAAATTTACATTTATGATTTAACTAAAATCAATCTCCACCCCCACTAGAAACTAACACACATTGGTATATCTAGTAGCACCACATAACAAATAGTAGCATGTTGTGCCCATAAAACAAACCAAATTACTTCTGTTCTAGTTAGCTCTAGTTAAAATAATATTAATTTCCGTATAATGCTGATAATAAATGTGTTTTCTTATTATTGTAAGAAGACATAATAACTTATTCTATCATGTATCTCTTATCTTATCATAAAATAACCCCTAAGCTTTTTGTTCATATAAGCACGAGTATATAAAGGAGCTAATGTTTACAAAAATATTTGCAGGCAATAAGTAATAATGTTTATAACTTCAAAATATGCTAGTATATATTTAGAATAAGAAACCTAAAAATTTATAATAAGAAACCTAAATTTCGAATAAGAAACCTAAAAATTGTAACATTCTAAAACTGCATATTATCAATTTCAGATATCACTCAACAACTATTTCATTATTTTGGAGCATCTCAACCACCTGAGTCATATTAGGCCTAATATCCATATCTTCCTCTACACATTCCAAAGCAACTCTAACCAAAATATCCATCTTACTTAAATCACAACTAGTCCCAATTGCTGGATCCAAAATTTCTTCCACCCAACATTGGCTCCTCTTTTTCTCTCTCACCCAACTTATCAAACTTCCATTGTATGTCATTTCTCCATCCTCTCCTTCTATATTCATTAATGTTGGATTCTTTCCAGTTATCATCTCCAACACAACAATCCCATAACTATAAACATCTACTTTAGATGTTATTGGTAAATGGAAAATCCATTCAGGGGCCATGTATCCTCTTGTTCCTCTAATCATTGAGAATGTTGAGTTATTATTGAGATCGTTTCTATTTTTCAGCTTAGACAATCCAAAATCTGCTAACTTGGGCTGAAAGTTAGAATCAAGAAGTATGTTTTGTGGCTTTATATCACAATCTAAAATCCACTCCAAACATTCTTCATGTAGATAAGCTAGAACTCTAGATATTCCTAAAGCGATATCATACATTTTACTCCAATCAAGTGTGTTGGTTTTAGATGAAAGATTTTCAGCTAAAGAGCCATTTTCCATGTACTCATATACCAAAATTCTATGCTTACCTTCAATACAATATCCCCACATTTCAATCAAGTTCATGTGATTAAGCCTTCCGATGATGCTTACCACGGCTTGAAACTCCCATTCTCCTTGTTTAGCTTCATTCAATCTCTTTATTGCAACATCTCTTTGATCTGGCAATGTACCTCTATAGACAACCCCTCCTCCACCTCTTCCAATCTCATTACTAAAATTCTTTGTAGCTACCTTCAACTCATAATAACTATACCTTCTAAATCCAAATATTGCATGATGATAACTATTTTGATTTCCACTAGACTTTTTTTTGGCTTTATTTAAACAAACCCCAACTACAATAAAGAAAACAAATTCTAAACCACCAACTGCAATTGAAATCCACAAAAAAAACCTCACCAAATTATCTGTTGGCTTTCTGAAATAGTGTTTGGAAAGCTGCACTAAACAAATGTGATCTTTTACACTTACAGACTCTTGTTTTGAGAAGTTCTTGCCTTTTGGAAGTCTCAAGTAAGTTGTTCCTGGAAAACTTGGTGAATGCCTCCCATTCAACAATTGTAGTTTTGTATAGCATTCAAAGATGTTACTGCCATCTTTATATGTGTATTGGAATCCTGTACAGTTACATTGTTGTAAACACAAACTTTAAGGTACATAAATACTTTGCAAAGTATCTTGCATCTTAGAACAGTCACTCAAACTTGTATGTTCTTAATATTTAAAACTGAAGTAAATATATGTATGCTACTTGTGTTTCAGTTTTGAAAATAATGCACTCAACGGCCCAGAACTGAAAGGGCTGGTTCCTTATGACTTTGGATGCTAAGAAAGGTTGAAGAATACTGGCCTTCTCAGATTACTATGAAGAGGCTTCTTTACCTGGGCAACTAGTAATATCAGAGATGTATAATTGCTACAAAATGAATCTAAGTATGTAAAAATATATCTAATAGTAAATAAGATGATAGTAGCATCTGTCTCTCTGGTCCTAGGCTGCATAGCAAGACTAGGATCATGTTGAGTGTCAAGTAAATGTGTTTGGTTGTAATTTATTCCTTTTTATATACTTAGATAAAGCAAAAGGCTTTAAAATTTTGTTTTTGTTTCCTGAATATTAACCGGACAACAACCCTTTTCATTTTGATGCTCTGCTTTGTTTCAAAACCAAAGAAACACATTTGCTTAAAATTAAAATGCTTTAGAAAATGATTGAATGTGGGGCTTCTAATTATGCTCCTTCAAACTCAAAAGGATTCAAGTGGTTTTCTGCCTAATTCTTCTGTTTAATTTGCATAGTCAAGCACCATGTTGATACAAAATCAGTAAAATACAGCTTTAAAAACGATACTTAGAAAATGCAGCAATCTACAATTGAGAGTGGTGTAAAATTTATTTTAATGGTAGATGTGAAACAAAATCAAATCTCTAAACCATGGTAGATGCAGAAACAAACATATTCAGCCATGCTACAAGTACAACTGCCTCGCTGCTCTTTGAACATTTGTTTTACCCTGACCTCTCTAACAGCATATTCAAAAACCATATTCATTTCTTGCTACCTCAACAAAATATGTAACAATCTTATCATCTTATGTCAAGATAAGATGCTAGCTAGATTGGGTTGATTCCACAATCAAAATCCAAACAACTATAACTTGTTCAGTAAGTCCAATGAAAAATGCAATACAACAGAATAAAATCACAAGAGTGTTCTACGAAAGATAATATTTGTCATAGAGAAATGAATGATCATTTTATCACCAACACGCAAAGTCGCAACAACAGTTCAAATTCAATTGCAAAAGTTCACATAGAACAAAAGAAAAAGTGAAGTAAAATTTAACCTAAATAAAGAAACGCAGAAAAGCAAAACGGTTGAGAATGAAATAAACAACAAAAAATAGAGAAAGAAAGAAAAGAGAATACCCTATCAATGAAGCGAGCGTCAAAATCAACAGAATGAGAACCCTTGAGTTTTCCTTCAAGTTCGCATTGAATCTTGAGATGTTTAGAAGCAGAGTTGGAGATGGTGGTAACGAATCCGAACGAAGCGAGTTGGAGAAGAAGATGAACCATGTCCACGGTGAGGAGGGAGGAGACGAGTTAGACGAAGATGAACAGTTGCGTATATAAAGTGAGGTTTTGTATAAAGTAGGGTTTCTGATAACCAATTTAGGGATTTAGAAATTTTTTAATTACCTTAGACAGCACTTTCAAGAAGTGCTGCTAAAGGTATTACCTTTAGCAGCGCTTCTTGAAAGCGCTGTCTAAGGTATACCTCTTATCACACCTTTAGAAGCGCTTTTGGTAAGCGATGTCTAAGGTATACCCTTTAGCAGCGCTTATTCTTATTTTTTTATTTTATTTTTTTGAAAACCTATAGCAGCGCTTAGGGAAAGGAAGCGCTGGCTATGATAAAGCCTTTAGCAGCGCTTTTAGTAAGCGTTGTCTAAGGTATACCCTTTAGCAACGCTTATTCTTATTTTTTTATTTTTTTTATTGAAAACCTATAGCAGCGCTTAGGGAAAGGAAGCGTTGTCTATGGTAAGGCCTTTAGCAGCGCTTTTAGTAAGCGTTGTCTAAGGTATACCTTTAGCAGCGCTTACTCTAATTTTTTTAAATTTTTTTTAAACCTATAGCAGTGCTTATGGCATAAGCGCTGTCTATGTGGCGCTGTCTAAATTCAATTTTGGCATAGTGATGAATGTAGTGAATGCGCATGTAAGCTGATGAGCTGTCTTGCTGAGGATAGATGAATCCTGGATAGCCGGAGATAATAGAATCTTGACTGCTGCCAGGGAAAGTGAATCCTTGACTGCTGCAGGGGATTGCAAGAATCTTTGATTGCTGAAGCTGAGACATCCTTGTTGACTGCTGACTGCTTGGGGAACAAGATCTTCAGTTGTTGAGGGATCTTAGGATCACTGTTGGGGTTTGAAAAATCCTTGGTGACTTGTGGGGAATGAGAATTCTGATGATCTCTACTGGGGAGTCCAGAACCTGGTAGACTTATGCTGGAGAAGTAAGACTGAGAATCTTCAATCTGATGGGAAGTATCTCTGTGGGGAGAATGTCTACTAATCTGGTTCCGCTGGGGATTGAAAGTTGGAAGTTTTAGCTACGTTGGGGATTGATAGTTTTGGCTCCACTGGGGATTCTGAAACTTACCTCTGAGGGGAATTAAGTTCTGGAAGGCTCTCTTGGCTGGGGAAATCAACTTTGAGAAAGCTTTTGTTCTGCTGAGGATCCTGAAGTTTAACTCTGTTTGGGGAATTAAGTTCTGGATTTTAACTTTGTTGAGGAATTTGGAGTTTAATTCCGCTGGGGATTTCCTCTGAAAGGGCATCAAGATATCTACCTATACTTTCAACCTATCAGCAACCATCTTATCTTGATTTGTAAGAAAATGATTATGTTCAAATGCATATGCCTATTTAACAAAACCTTGGACGTTTCTCAAATAAAACATACGTGTAAAAAGCAAAAGGAAGACAAAGCAAATTTCTGTATTTGGAAAAGTGTTTGTATTAACTTTTTATGAGTATCTTTGTACAAAGGAGACAGACATCCTGGTAAGAGGATGTTGTCGTAAAAAATTGAAAATTTTATACAAAAGAAAGATGGCTATATGTAACAATTCCATGGGATTCCATTCTATTATAGCCTTCACAACTCTGAATATCTTGTCCATTCAATGCTTCGTCCACCGATGACTGGATTGATCAGAAGCTCGGAACTTGTTGATGAAGAGATTGTTCTTTAAAGTGATCTGACGAGACATAGTCATACGCTTTAATTCCCTAACTTTTGCCTGAATCGCCCTTTCGGGTTTTCGATCCACCGGGAAACCCTTTTTTGCCCAAGTCGCCCTTTCGGGTTTTCAACTTGCCGGGTGTACAGATTTTTTTTGTTTTATCCCTAATTTTTGCCTGAACCGCCCTTTCGGGTTTTCGGTTCACCGGGATGCCCATTTTTGCCCAAGTCGCCCTTTCAGGTTTTCAACTTGTCGGGTCGCTTTACGCGTAGTATCTTTTGACTATGTCTACGTTCGTAGGGTGTGGCAAATCGTCGTCGTCCATGGTGGTCAAAATCATTGCCCCACCAGAAAAGATGCTCTTGATCACAAATGGTCCTTCGTAAGTAGGAGTCCATTTGCCCCTGGGATCACTTTGCGGAAAGATGATCCGCTTGATTACAAGATCTCCGACTTGATATACTTGACGTCTTACTTTCTTGTTGAAAGCCTTGATCATTCGTTTTTGGTACGTCTGACCATGGCAAATAGCAGTGAGTCGCTTCTCATCGATCAAATTAAGTTGATCAAGTCGGGTCTGAATCCAATCGTCTTCACTCAAACCAGCGTCCTTCATAATCCTTAGAGAAGGGATCTGAACTTCCATGGGTAGGACAGCTTCCATGCCATATACCAAAGAAAATGGGGTTGCCCCTGTTGAAGTATGTGCCGTGGTACGATATCCATGCAGAGCAAACGGTAACATCTCATGCCAGTCTTTGTAGGTAACTGTCATTTTTTGAATGATCTTCTTGATGTTTTTATTCGCAGCTTTAATAACACCGTTCATCTTCGGCCGATAGGGAGATGAATTGTGATGATAAATCTTGAACTGTTCGCATAGAGCGGTGATCATAGTGTTGTTCAGATTCGTACCGTTGTCTGTGATGATCCTGTCGGGGACACCATACTGGCATATAAGGTTCTGCTTGATGAAGCGGGCAACCACATTTTTTGTAATAGAGGCAAAGGAAGCTGCTTCGACCCACTTGGTAAAATAGTCAATAGCGACCAAGATGAAGCGATGTCCATTGGACGTTGTGGGCTTGATCTCTCCAATCATGTCAATGCCCCACATTGCGAATGGCCAAGGAGCTGTCAGAACGTTGAGAGGAACAGGAGGAATATGTATTTTGTCGGCATAGACTTGGCATTTGTGACAAGTACGGGAATGTTGATGGCAATCAGCTTCCATGGTAGACCAATAATAGCCTGCCCTTAGAATCTTCTTAGCCATCGTATGTCCGCTCAAGTGGGGGCCAAATGTGCCGATGTGTATCTCAGTCATGATCAACTCTGCTTCAGCTTTGTCCACACAACGAAGTAAAACACAATCATGGCTGCGTTTATAAAGGATGCCATTGCTCAGGAAGAACTTGGCAGCAAATCTCCTTAAGAACTTCTTGTCATTTACGGAAGCTCCTTCAGGATACTCTCTAGTCTGGAGATACCTTTTGATTTCATGGAACCAGGGTTGTTCCACTACTTCTTCGGTATTAATCTCATGACAATGCGCAGGTTCGTCCATTCGCTCAATGGTGATTTGGGGAGCCTCGTTATCCCAGTTGAGTTTAAACATGGAAAACATTGTAGCCAGAGCATCTGCTAGCTGATTTTCTTCTCGCGGGAAATGCTCGAAAGTAATCTGCTCGAAATGAGGCAGCAATGTCAGGACATGTTCTTTGTATGGGATAAGATTAGGATGTTTGGTGTCCCACTCTCCTTTGATTTGACTGATAACCAAAGCCGAGTCCCCAAATACGATCAAAGATTTGATCCCCAAGTCTATAGCAGCCTTGAGACCAAAGATGCAAGCTTCATATTCGGCCATGTTGTTGGTACAGCTGAAACAAAGTCGGGCAGTGAAAGGTGTATGGCAACCTTCTGGGGAAATGAGTACCGCACCGATACCGTTTCCAAGTGCATTGGAGGCACCATCAATGTACATGGTCCATCGGGATCCATTTTCAGGTTCGTCATACGGTCCGTTACCTTCAATGTTGTCCAAAGTCATGATGTCCTCGTCCGGGAAGTCGAATCTCATGGATTGATAATCTTCGATAGCTTGATGAGCTAGATGGTCAGCTAGTACACTCCCTTTTATAGCTTTTTGGGTAGTATACTGGATATCATACTCAGTCAGGATCATTTGCCATCTAGCGATTCTTCCAGATAAAGCAGGCTTCTCGAAGATATACTTGATAGGATCCATTTTGGAAATCAGCAAAGTGGTATGAGTCAACATATACTGCCTTAGTCGGCGAGCAGCCCATACCAAAGCGCAACAAGTTTTCTCGAGCAGCGAGTAGCGAGTCTCACGGTCGGTAAACTTTTTGCTAAGGTAATAAATGGCATGCTCTTTTCGACCAGACTCGTCATGTTGGCCCAGTACGCACCCCATTGAGTTGTCCAAAACAGTCAGATACATGATCGGCGGCCTTCCTTCGACGGGTGGCATCAGAATAGGAGGTTCTAACAAATACTCCTTGATCTTATCAAAAGCAGACTGACAATCATCGTTCCATTCGACTACCTGATCTTTCTTTAATAGTTTGAAAATTGGCTCACAGGTAGACGTCAGATGAGAGATAAACCTGACGATATAGTTCAAGCGTCCCAAGAATCCTCTAACCTCCTTTTCAGTACGGGGGGCAGGCATTTCTTGTATAGCCTTTACTTTTGCTGGATCGACCTCAATGCCTTTGTTGCTGACAATAAATCCCAGAAGTTTACCAGACCTAACTCCAAAAGTGCACTTACTTGGATTCAGCCTGAGTTTGTACTCCTTCAACCTGGCAAACAACTTTTTCAAATGTTCAAGGTGTTCCTCCTCTGTTTGTGATCGAGCTATCATGCCGTCTACGTAAACTTCGATCTCATGATGTATCATATCATGAAACAAAGCTACCATGGCGCGTTGATAAGTTGCCCCTGCGCTCTTTAGTCCGAACGGCATCACCTTGTAACAAAAGGTACCCCATTGTGTAACAAAGGTTGTTTTCTCCATGTCCTCGGGGGCCATTCTAATCTGGTTGTAGCCCGAGAATCATTCCATGAAAGAAAATACTTTGTGCTGAGCTGTGTTGTCAATCAAAATGTCGATATGGGGTAGCGGAAAATCATCTTTAGGGCTGGCCCTGTTCAAATCCCAGTAGTCCACACACATTCTGACCTTGCCGTCTTTTTTGGGAACGGGCACAATGTTAGCAACCCATTATGGATATGATGTAACAGCCAGAAAGCCAGCGTTGAATTGCTTCATTACTTCATCCTTAATCTTCTCAGACATGTCGGGCCTCATTCGGCGGACTTTTTGCTTGATTGGTGGACAGTCTTCTCTTGTAGGGAGACGGTGAACCACGATATCTGTGTCTAATCCTGGCATGTCCTCATAAAACCAGGCAAAGATTTCAACGTAATCATTCAACAGCTGTATTAAGCGCTCCTTGACACTTGGTTCCAAGCTGGCACCCACTTTGACTTCTTTCCTGTCTTCCTCTGTTCCTAAGTTGATGGTTTCCAACAACTCTTCATGAGGCAAGATGGGCCTCTCTTCTTGTTGTAGAAGTCTGGCTAACTCTCTCGGTACTTCACAATCTTCGTCGTCTTCGTACTTAGCCTGATTGACCAAATCTTCAGAGTTTTTGAAGGATACAACAGAATAGTCACCCATGGAATCTGGAGTGGATGGGTACCTGCATTTGTGAGTGTGGGTGTGTGTAAGGGATAACCATCCTTAAACAAACAAAAATGCAAAAGGAAAGAAAATGAACACAGTAGTTTATAAATGAAAAACGTCCAATGATTCATTAAACATGGCATATGATTATGAAGAGAATCAAGCCCTTACAAATGGACCTACATGCCCCGGGCAAGGCATGAGGTGAAAAGTAGTGTGTGAATTGTTTAAGAGTAATTATTACAGACCGACAGGAAATGTTCGAAAGATAAATTACTGATTGATGAACGTAATGGGAACGAAGTCTCTCGCCTCCCAGTTGTGCAATCCCCCTTCAATGGTTGGGAAGTTTCAATCTTCAACATTACCCTCTTCTTCTTCGTCTTCTAAAGCATTGATTCCATGAGGAGAAATATTGATGGGTGTCTTTTCAATTTTGGAGCGACGCATAGCCTTTTGCCCCGCAGCGGTAAACCCCAACCCAAACTTGTCTGTCTTGTGGGGAAAGTCAGGCAACTGAACCCACACTGTGTTCTTTCCCTCCTTCATTGCAGCCTTTGCGTCTTTCAGAGATGCCATCCTGGCCACCTGCTTGGGTACCTCAGCTACTGCCTTTGCTACTGCAACCTCGGGAGAAACTTCCTCGAAGTGTTGAAAGGGTGTTTCAATGAATTCTCCATCCACTTCCACATACCGAAAGGAATTCAGATGACTGATCATGTACTCCTCCTCACCGTGTACAGTTATGATTTTACCCTTAACAGGGTATTTTAGCATCTGATGTAAAGAAGAGGTGACTGCCCCAACATTATGTATCCATGGTCTTCCTAGCAAGCAAGAGTATGATGGGCGGATGTCCATCACATAGAAGGTTGAGTGGAACACTTCAGTGCCTACCTTGATGGGAATGTAGACCTCCCCATGCACCATTCTTTTAGACCCGTTAAAGGCCCTGACAATAATATTACTTGGTTTCAGCTCCAAGCCTTCACAATCCAACCGGTCCAGAGCCTTCTTAGGCAGCACATTCAGGGAAGAACCAGTGTCGACCAAGACATGGGCGAGAGTGGTTCCTCAGCATTCAACTGACACATGCAATGCATCATTGTGCTTTCTTCCCTTCGGAGTCAGGTCAGCATCAGAGAAACCCAGGCCGTTGTCGGCGGTAAGGCTGGCTACACAATCCTGGAATTGATCGGCTGAGGTTTCTTGGGGCACATGGGCTGTCTTCAAAAACCTTATCAAGGCTTTGGCATGAGCTTCCGAACAAAGCAGCAAAGCTAACATGGAGATCTTCGAGGGGGTTTGCCCCAGTTGCTCCACAACATCATAATCACTCTTCTTGATTATTTTCATAATCTCCTCCATTTCCTTTTTAGAGGTCTCAGGGATGACCAATGGCTGAGCCCTCGTCCTGACGAGCTCTTCTTGGATCCCTTTCCTTTATCATTGGCAGCACCAGAAGGGACAACCACAGGAGTTACAATTTCTTCAATCATTGGTGTTCTTGCAGATAGTTTTACCGGTGCAGGGGTAACCTTGGGAGCAGCTGAGGGTCCAAAGATTGCCTTTGGAGGGGCAATCTCTGGAGAGAAAATTCTTCCACTTCAGGTAATTTTGCTTGTACCGGAAATGTTTCCAATATCGGCAGTTTCTTTGTCAGAGCTCTCTTCAGTTATCTCAATTTGCTTAACACCGTGGTAGTAGATTTCTCCACCATAATTCCACGGTATTGATTTGTCAGATTTGTAGGGGACGGCCCCAGGCATGGTTATCTTCAAGGGTACAATCTTCGGAACGGATGTAATCTTAACAGGTCTTTTGGGGACCTTGGAAAGATTGGTGGAAATGGTTAATATTGAAACTTCATTGATAGGAGTTGGAGTAACAGGAGTCTTTTCGAAAAGAATTTGTTGGTTGTCCATTAGGCGCTGGATGCCTAACTTCAACAGTGGACAATCGATTGGTAGGGAGGAACAAAGGTAGAAATCTTCTTTACAACCTAGGAAAATCCCAGCCTTCAACATATTCAACTTGATTGTCAGTAGTGGAGTTATCAGATCATCAACAGTAGAAACAAACAGATCTTCTTCAACAGCATGGACATTGCGACCATGCTTTGGCATTGGAGCGGAGATTACATTCGGCTTCTCGGGGCGTTGAACTCAACCTCTTTTGCGTCTATCAAATCCTGAATTTTATTCTTAAGCGCCCAACAATCGTTGGTGTCATGCCCGACGCTGTTAGAATGATAGGCACACTTTGTGTTGGGGTGATAATGTGGGGAAGTGGTATGCACATTCTTTGGCGCCTCTTTGATATTGGTGAGATTCAGCTTCAACAAATGGGGAAGAACTTGTGCGAGCGTCATATTGATGCGGGTGAACTGCCGTTGTGGCCGTTCTCCCCATTGATGTTTAGGTCTAGAATGATTGTTACGAGGCTGATCATTTGACGAATTTTGAATCATCACGGCCCCTACAGTCGGCCGGCGCTCAGTTCTTCCCAATCCTTTCTAAGAGTATATAACAACTGCTTCCTTCTTGGTCGGGAACAGTTTTTTAACAGTTGTGGAGGCAGAGGCATCCCTTTGAATTTTTCCGCTCTTAATACCAGCTTCCACCCGTTCGCCAGTCAGAATCAATTCAGTAAACCCCGCGGAAGAGCTCCCGATCAAATGGTTGAAGAAAGGGCCAGATAGGGTCCCCAAGAACATATCAACTAGCTCCCTATCTGAAAGTGGTGGTTGTACTCTTCCGGCCAAGTCACGCCATTTCTGGGCGTATTCTTTGAATCCCTCATTTGAGGCCATCCCCATACTTTGTAACTGAGTACGGGTCGGCGCCAAGTCAGTGTTATATTGATACTGGCGATAAAAGGCAGCTGCCAAGTCTTCCCAGTTATGCACTTCTGACCTCTCAAGCTGGTAAAACCAATCTAGCTGAGTACCGGACAAGCTGTCCTGGAAAAAATGTACCCAGAGATTTCTATCGGATGAATGAGGTTGAATTCTTCTGACATATGACCTCAGGTTCATCTTCGGGCAAGACAGACCATCGTATTTTGCAAAAATTGGCACCTTAAACTTTGGAGGGATCACAATCCAAGCAATCAATCCCAATTCTTCAAAATCTTGCCCGGGAACCCTTTGCAGCTCCATGGCTGCCAGTCTATCCTCCAGGTTTTTGTATTTGTCGTCCGCTGGCGGGTATTGCTGCTCTGAATAATCTTCATCTTCCTCAACCTCTTCTTCTTCAGCCTCAGACTCAGAAGGTAATGCAGCTCCTTTTCCTTTGCCGGTCCCCTCGTCAGATGTGGAGGGGAATTCAAGAACTCTCCTAGCTTCATTCTCAAATCTTCTTCCCAGTGTAGCTACCCCAACTCTTTTCTTTTTCTTTTTTCCTTTTTCTTGCTCTTTATTCCCTAACAGTGCTTTAAGATCCCCCTGACCCTTTGCCAAGGTCATGAGAAGCTGTTGAAACTGCGAGTTTTGTGCCTGCAGATCTTTGACCGTCTGCTCAATATCCATCTTACTGAAATAAACAGCAGGAAGATAAGGAAACCTGGTGTGAAGACCTGTTTATGCATATGATGAATGATATGTTCATGTAATGCATTCAAGGATTTAGAAATTCAAAATTGTTGCAAACAAAAAGAACACACGTCATATTAATAAGAAGAAATTTGGTCAGTACATAAATGCCCCATGGGCCAAATATTACAAAAACTTCTTAAGGTAAAAAGACGTTGCGCATCCTCTTTGGTGCGATGTAAGTATTGAGGGTCTCCTCCTCGTGAAGTCAGCAGGTAAGCTCCAAAACCTTCTTCTCACTGGCGTAGAAGTTGGCTTCAAAAGTATCCCTTTCTTCCTTGAGTTGGATCCAACTCTTCTGCATTTCCTCCCATGATGTTGGCATGTCAGGATGTAGGATGATGTATGTAACCTCTCCTTCCTTAACAGGCTCTTTGATCAAAGGGAGAATGTGAGGGTAAGGCATCATAAGACTCTGGGCGCAGGTTCGTACCCACTTGAGATAAGGCTCAAGAGGGATGGAGTTATTGTGTCCCAGTGTCTTGCTATCTACCTTGTTAGGCATCCTCCAAGCTCTGATGAATCTTTGGCGAAGTCCTTGCGCATCATTGTCGAAGTCAAAAACTAGGTTAGGAATCAGCATGTCACGAGGGCCATCCCTCCGAGCATATCCAAATTGTCTTAAAGCTAGACAGGGGTTGTAGGTAATGCCTCCCCTAATTCCAAGTAATGGAACATTATGGAACTCACCACAACGATCGATGATGATGACATTTTCTCTGGACCGAGAACACCAATGTACATCAGAATGTGTGAGGGTCATCAATCGTTGTGACCACCTTAAGCCTTGTTCATTCTTCAAAACTGATTGTGGAAGGTGAGAAATAAACCACCTTGCAAGGAGAGGAGTACAGCACATGAGAACACCTCTCTTCCTCATTGTTCGTGTGTAAAATGAGTGGAGGATGTCCCCAAGCAATGTAGGTATGGGATTCCTGGATATGAAGATCTTGACAGCATTCACATCTATAAGTTGGTCAGGATTTGGGAACAAGACCAACCCATAAATAAGGAGTGCCACAATCTCTTCAAAGGCTTGCAGATCCAGGGAATTCCAACACTCTTGTGCCTTCTCAAACAAGAACTTTGCCAAGAAGCCCTTGACACCACTTCTAGTTTCCTAATGCCCCTTGATGTCAGATGGTTGCAAGTGTAGTGCTTGAGCAACATCTTCAGGTTTTGGTTCTTTTTCCGTATCGTTGTAGGGTAGTTGATTAAGAATAGGAATTCTCAGGAGTTGAGAAAATTCCTCCAAAGTAGGCACCAATTGGTAGTCGGGGAATGTGAAACAGTGGTGAAGGGGGTCAAAGAACTGGAACATCACTTTCACCATGTCTTCTTCAATACTGGTGTTGACTAGGTTGAGAAGTCTACCATGTCTTTCACTGAAGAGAGAACTTTCTGGAATTCTGGATGTAAGCTCCTTGAGTTGAGGAGGGATTCTCACAAGGTTGACTTGGATAGTTTTCCTGCGAAGAGTTTCCATAACCTACAAAACAAGAACAAAGATGAAGATCCAAACCCTTGAAATGGTTAGTGGATGCATATGATGCTTTATGATGTTCATGATGTATGCACAAACACATGTACAAGCAATTCACACAAAACCCTAGTTTCAGGCTTGCATGAGGTTTCATAGGTAAGTACCCTCTTGAGTGTAGTTGGCTTAAAACCTGTCCTAAAAATAGTAACCGGGTTCTAAGGAGCTCAATATCATTGGATTGTTTTCCATGTTCATTGTTTTGGTTTAGCCACTTAACTAGCGACCAAAATATTCCAGGAAAACAACCCTCAATGAGTGTAGTATCGAGTATCTACCAACTTTGGACTGCACCAAAGTCGGTCATCTCACTACCCCTAATAAAAGGCCAAGATGGTCAAGTAAGGTTCTAGGTCATTAGTGCTTAGTGACATCACTCAGCGGCCCCGTACTCTCCTTGATTGAACTCAAGGGTTACCGGCACTCACAAATATGTCGCACTAATATAGCTATTGCTTCAACCGTGTCGGTATACCCCGCACAGTTTCCACAATGTATTGCTATCTATGAATGTTTCCCCAAATCCGAGTGGAGGATTTCAAGCCCAAACAAGAGAACCAAAATGTAAAGCAATCAAAGCAAACAATTAGTGATGCAAAAGGGTGATCTAGGCCCTAAGGTTACTCCACTTTTAGAAATCTCCCCATCAGAGTTGCCAGTTCTGTGATACGGTGGGAGAACTGACTTGAGGTTTTGCGTTTGTATTTGCAAATGTTTCGGTTGAGCAAGAGTCGCCACCGTCTTTTTATTTATCCTAAGGAAAGGTTAAAAAGCACAGGAAAAACCTTTGAGATGTTTTCTTGGGTTCGGGGAGTAGATTATAGAAAGGGAAGGTATTAGCACCCTTTCCATCCATGGTTATCCATGGGCTCTTAGTTACTTGCTTAGATCACTTGCTTTGCATTTTCAATTGTTTTGTGTGTGGTTTTGAAAGATGTTTTGAAAAGAGGCCATTGTCGTGGCAACCTTTGTAATGACTCGTGTTTGAGTATATACAAAGGTGTTTTTGTCTTTTGAAAAGTTTTTCAATGTTTTGAAAGTTGTTTTGAAAAGAGGTCACGATTGTGGCAACCTTTGTAATGACTCGTGTTTGAGTATATACAAAGGTGTTTTTGTCTTTTGAAAAATTTTCAATGTTTTGAAAGTTGTTTTGAAGTTGTGTTGTGATGTGTGTTTTTGAAAAGTAGCAAGGATGTTTTCTTTGAAAGTTTGATCAAGTAACTAAGAGTTGTCTACCCTATTTTACTCAAAGGTTTTTCTTATGTTTTTAACCCTTTTAACAGTGTTGTTTCACCATTGTATTTGGTGAACAACCTTGCGTTAGGATGTTAACGGGACGGGCGCGGGTCATCGTATAGACCATGAATGCAATAGTGTCAAGTGTCTTTGGAAATTTTCTTGAGGGACTATGATCATTTTGTTTAGGCAACAAGATAGAGTCATCGAGGGACTATGATCATTTGACTTGTTTTTGTTTTGCCAAAGACACTTAACATGCAACCATGTCCCATTTTTGAAGGCAACAAGTGGAGTAACCCTAAGGGTGCAAGTGTGCATTGTGTTTGTTTTTCATGCATGTTTGTCTTGGATTTAGGTCAAACTACTTGTTGATTTTATTTGCATACAAACCCTAAGTCTAAGCATGGCATAATTGAAAGCTTTTAAATGCGAAAAATTAAAGGCTAAGCTATTACAACATGATATAGGGAGGGGGGTACAAATTTGGATTTGGGGGATATTTGACAAGGAAATAAAATCTAAATTATTACAACCATATCGAATATACAAATATTTAACATTTAAATAAATACAATTTAAATAAATATCAAAATGCAATGTATTATGCAAAAAAGGACTTTTTATGTATGTAAAAAGGTTTTCATGTTTGAAGTATAAACAAAATAAAAAAGTCATATTTTGGTTATTTTTGTTGTTTAGGGCAAAATCCTAATTTTTGAATAAATAGTATTATTTATTAACTATGTACAATATATATTAATTTATACAAGAATATAAAAAGTATATTGTTAAAAAAAGTATTTTAGTGTCATATATTAAATAAAAATAAAAAAAAGTATTATTTTTTGTATTTTTGCCCTAAATATTTAATAAAGTATGTATATGTATATATTATATATATTTAATATGCTAAATATGTACAAAAAACAAAATATTAATTATTTACAAAAATGTATTTTTTAGAAAATGTTTTCAAAAATGTAAACAAAAAATAGTAACTAAAAAAATAAATATTTTTGTATTATTTTTAGGGTTTTAAAATGAAAAGGAAATATGTTTATTTACATACATATATTTAATAAAGCAAATAAAGGCCAAATAAAATGTAAAAAATGTGAAAAAATATTTTTAGTGTTTTTTATGTTTGAGTCAAAAATATAAAATCAGAATAAAAAAGAAAAATGCAAAAATATCAAGCATTTCACATAATGGGCCAGGGGGGTGCAAAATGAGAAAAGGGGTGCAAAAAGTAAGGATGGCTCAGGCCCAGCCCAAGCCATCATCTTCAACCTTCAGCTTCTTGTTCAAACAGAAAAAACGTGCGCCTCTCCTTGTCCAACACAAACTCCTGATTCCTTGATTTTTATGCAAAACTCATAACACAAACATTATAGAGCATCAAATCACGAGTTCAAACATGTAAAAAACTTGGATTAACACTCAAAGGCCAGAGAGAATTTCTCTGGCCCTAAATTTTAACCTAATTTTTCCCTCATGTTCATGGCTAAAATTCTCACAGCACGCTTAACATAAATGAAAAGTAATCATATGTATGGCTTCAGGGCTATGAGTAGGACATGTTTCATTCACAAACCTAAGCCTAACTCTTCCTAGATTGAGAGATAGAAGTCCATGGATTACCTATTTCAGCTTGAATCGTGTACAACAATGTGGCCAACTTCAATGGAGTTTGAGCTTCTGTATAGCTTGCCTGAGGTCCAAGGAATCTTTTCCCACACCTAACTTGCTTTGAATCAACCTGTATCGTGCTATAGAAGTCCACCTGCAAAATTGAAAAGTTAAAATGGCAAGTGAGGTTAGGGGTGTTACAGCTTGTGTTTAGGGCTTGGAATAGTTTAGGTAGATGGAAAGGAATGTGTTGGAACTTTTGGCCAAAACGCACGAGTGAATGATGCTATGCAAGTCAAACTGCAGGGATATCCTGTTTTTTGCAGCAAAACAGTGTTTTTGTGTTTTGGGACGTATGAGGGATGGTTCAATCGTGCCTTAGGTCTGTTTGGGTGTATGGAAGATGTTTACAAGGTTTGTTCTTGGCTGTGTTTTCAGGAAGTGAAAGTTGCATATGTTTTGCAATGTTTCTTCTTTTTGAAGCAAAGAGGTTCAAGTTCTTATGCAGGCCTGTGACCTCTATGTATCTATGCTGCAGCATTTGCTCTTGATAAATGGGATTTGTACACAAAACTTTGCCTCAAAGATCTGGCATGTACCTCAAGGATTTGGAACTTGACATAAAGTATCACTTTTCAAAAATGGCAATTTTACTTTTTCCAATTAAGGGTTAATTTAACATGTATTGTCCAAATGGGTGAAATAATGCCTTAACACAATGGTTAGGCATTAAATTAAGGAGTGTAAACTTGGTTTTGAGGCCTGCAAGCTAGCAATACACAAACTGATTTGAAGATGCAAGTGTTATGAACAAGCCTTGGCCATGAACAAAAGTGAGTTTTGGCCAACTTTGCAAATTCGATTCTCCCTAACCACAAGGGTGTTTGAGAAGTTCTTGGTCAATTTGGAAAGCTTGGAATGTGTACTACAATCCATGTTTGTAATGCAAATTGAAACTCCAAGTGGAACCATGTGAAAAATGGCCAAGAAGTTGGACAAAAATCCTGCCTAGAATAGGTCAAATTTTGTCTAAGTTAAAAGTGTTTTGCACCCTTGTTCCAAAAATCATAACTTGAGATACAAGCTTCCTTTGTGAAAACTTTGTGAATCAAAGTTGTAGATTTTGCAATGGAATACAACTTTCATGTTTCAAGTTTTGTTTGAATCCATTTGCATCTTGGTGAATCCATGGCTTGCTGTATTAGTTGATAGTGTTTGTCTGTCTGCTAATTTAACCTGAAAAGGTAAAATCAGTTTCATGCGATGTCATGATGTATGAATTACATGATGCTCCCAAAATAAATGATATTGTAATATATGTATTTGTATGTACATGCCATGATGTATGAACATGTAATGTTGTTGCGCAATATCTTTGTCTGGGAAAATAAATCCCTGACTGCTGCTGGAGAGTACCAGGAAGTCGAATCCTGGACTGCTGTTGGAGAGTACCAGGAAGTCGAATCCTGGACTGTTGTTGGTGAGTGAAGAAAGTGATTCTTCAATTTCCACTGGGAATAATGAATGGAGATAGTTTTATTGGCGGTTCCCTTTCTCTGTCGAGGATCTTCGACTTCTATTTGAGAATGATTTAACCGGGGGGAGGAGTTCTGTTGGAAGATTTCACCAATTTGGAGAAATAAACTCCACTGGGGGATGAACTTCCGTAGCTAGAGAAATAAACTCTACTGGGGATAAGGCTTTATAAACAACTTGAGATTTATAAAACTCTGTTGCAGAAGGTGAACTCTATAAACTGCTTGGGGATTTTGTTGAAATCTTGTTGGGGAATCCTGAGAAGCTTGGTGACTTCACTGGGGGATTCTGGAGCAGTAATTGGAGATTTTTGCTCTGCCGGGGATATGATAAAACCGGACATCAATAGGCCATATGCTGAGAATATTCCAGTGACCTTGTATTAGAATGCCCCAGCCTCTGTACCTGTTGGAGAAGGTATCTGTCGGGGAAAACATCTACAGGGATCTTGTGGATGGCTTGAGCGTCATGCCAACCCCTGGGGTTTTGAGTAGATGTTGATAAGGGAGTATTCTACTGATAGAAAAATGACAAGATGACGGGACATAATCGTGCGCTTTAATACCTAACTTTTTCCTGGATTGCCCTTACAGGTTTTCAGTCCATCGGGATACCCCTTTTGCCAAAGCCGCCTTTTCAGGTTTTCGACTTGCCGGGTGTACAGATTTTTCATATGTATATCCCTAATTTTGGCCTGAACCCTTTTGGTTCGCCGAGATGCCCTTATTTTTTCCTAGGCCAGTCAACCTAGCGGGTCTTTGTTCATTCGTAGTATTTTCCGACTATGTCCATGTTCATCGAGTACATGGAATTGTCATTGTCCATAGTGGTAAGTATTTGCACACTGTCAGAAGATGTTTGTTTGATCGCATATGATTCGTTGCTGGAATTCAAGTCCAATACCCCAACTGATTCAGATGGAGAACTACCTTTGGCTATTTGGCATTTTTTAAAGATTCCTTGAACCTTGACTTGACTGCCCCAGATCAGCTAGACACCATGCTATGCCTCTTAATTATGAAAGGCCTATCACTGGAATGTCTTTCCATCTGAGGTGATTTTGTCCAATGAGAGGATTTATGTTCATCGAATATGCATCGTGCGAATTTCTCTGCTGTTGAACAAATAGTCATATGCAAACAATGGTATTTTAAGAATGCAAAGCTTATGTCTGTCTTGAAGTTTTTTTAGAAAAATTCATTTTTTTAGTAAAACAAACAAATTTTGTAAGAGTGTGATATCAACTCAGGATTTATAGCGAACAATACAGGAGTCAGGATACCTTTTGTAATAGTATTCTTTCGAACTAACCCATGCTTCAGCTAGGACTTTTAAGGGTTATAACGTGGTCTGGTTCACGGTTTAAGAAACAAAGGATAAAGGCTCAAATTTTATTTGTGCCCAACCCGTTCTTCGTGATGTTCTTCAATCCTATGCTCAGCTAATTGTGCGTTTAGAAATGATTATTTAATATTGTTTTTGCGTTTTATGTTCGCAAATATCGCGGTAAGCAAGAGTCGCCACCGAATTTTCTTTTATCCAAATTAAGGAAAGGGTGAAAAGAATAAAAAAAGATCTTTTTTTAGATTATTCTGAGTAAGGGGGGTAGATTATGGAAAGGGAAGGTGTTAGCACCCTTTCCATCTGTAGTTATCTACGGGCTCTTAGTTGCTTGCTAGTTTACTTTGCTTTTGTTTGAAAAGGTGCTTGTGGTGTGGGTTTGAAAATATTTTTAAAACGTCTTTGTAAAAATTCTCGTCTCTATTAGAATGCGCACAGAGTGTTGGTTTTAAAAATAGTTTAAAGAAGTGTTGGTTTGTGGAAGATGTTTTTGAAAGTGATTTTGAAAAGTGCCTTTGTAACAATTCTCGTCTCTATAAGAATGTGTACAAAGGGTTTTGACTTTTGAAAATGTTTCAATGGAAAGTGTATGTGTGAAAATGATTTTTATTGTGAGCAAGCAAGCACATATGAGCATCATACCTACTCAAAAAGGTTTACCATTATTTTCCTCCTCCTTTAGATGTTTCTATCTTACCTTTGATTGATAAGAAGCCCCGTCATTGGATGTATGAGGGACATTCTAAGGGACGTACAATCATAAAGGCAACATGTGGAGACGCTTTAGCAATATCTGTTTAGGGACTAGATCATTTACCGAAAGGCAACTGTAGGGTCATCGAGGGACTATGATCTTTTGATTTATGGGTGTTCTCTAAAGTGTCCTTATCTCGAGGGACATGACTGTTTTATTTCCGAAGGCAACCAAAGTGGGGTATCCTAGAGGTGTATATGTGCAAGTGTATTATGTTTCATTTATTTTTGTATTTTTGTTAAGTTTGCTAGCGTTTGATTATTAGTCTTTCCATACAAGCCTAATTACTAACAGTTAATGTATATACAGGAATTTAAAGTGAAGAAATGTAAAGTGCGGGAATATAAATCCTACGCTATTGTTGTACCCCAAAATTTGCCCTCCCATATTTCTCAAGATATTTCAAGAAAAATCTCCAAGTGACTCAAGATAGTCCAAGGGTTGGCAAGACAAGCCCTCTCCTAAGGCAGTCTACCTCAAATTAGGGTTTCATGTTGCATCAAGATCCTTGAGTCCAAGTGGTCCCAAATTCTCACCAATGTCCTAATATGTTCTCAAGATCATCCATGTCAAGTTTCAAGCCTTGCAGGGAAAGTTTGCTCAGTCAATTGCTCAAAGGTCCAAAAATCGACGATGATGGGGCAAAAGTCAACTGTGACCCACATACAGTCAAACTTCAAGATTTTTGGTCAACATACTAATTTTGAAGTATACTTCATCATTTGATCAAGGGTTGATCATGATTCATCAAGGATTGCTCACAATTCATCAAGACTCAAAAGTTGCTAAATTAGGGTTTTGTAGGAAAAGTCAACCCAACTTTGACCAAGCATAACTTTCTCATACTTTATGAGAAATGACCCATCCAAAGCTCATTTTGAATAGGATGAAATTCCCAACAATCCATCTTCAGCTCCCAAGATCAAAATGTTCACTCACAAGAAGTTATGAATTTGGACATTATAGGTCATTTTGAAAAGTCAACAAAAACACCTTTTTTGTCAAAGCTTCATACTTGAGCATGGAATATCAAATTGAGATGATACAAAAATGGTTGATTAGAGGACACCTCAATCTTTCTAACAAGTCCAATAACACCTCCACAGAGTCAAAATTGAGGAAGTTATGCATTGATGAAGTTGGACCTTGTTGCAAAATTGCCAAAAGTCAACTATGCCCAAAACTTCAAATTTTGCCAAATGGACCCATTCTTTTTCACTTGTTTTGAGTTGGCATTATTGCCCACGTGCTCTAGCCTTGGCCATGTGTCCATATCATATTTTTATTAATTATTTTGATTTTGATTTTAATTAATTTGATTTAAATCAAATAAAATCAAATAAAATCCAAAAGCATTGATAACAAGGATTTTGTGATTGTTTCAGGCTCTAATTACAGCTAGCAAGGCAATCAAAATCGTATCAAGGCAATTTTGCACAAGGAGATTAGATTTGGACAAAATTTGGAAGGTTGTTTAAGAAGAATCAAATCAATATCAAAGTCATTGGAAGAGGAAGATTTGGACAGAATTTGCAACCCTAATGCATTGTACAATACATAAGGAGGCGAGGCAGACAAAAAACAAGGTTGGAGATCAAGCATAGAGAGCAAACAAAATCTGAAAAAATAAAAGAAAAGTGTGAGATCAAAATCCCACTTAGAGACATCCTCAAGGCTTGGCAGTTGTCCCAATCATCTCCTGGCAGTCTCCACAAGCGAAAGCAACCAAAAGCAGGCGTTTTCGAGCCCTACTGTGCATTGTAAGTCGTTCATGGAACCACCATTTTCTTGATTTCGATTAACTTCATTCTTGCATCTATAATGAAAAATAATTGCATATTTTTTATCACCATGATGTTTGCAAGCTTTTGCCAATAGCCAATTTCATTTATATGGGCTGAATCGAAATTCACCATAGCTAGGGTTTCGAGTTTGCTTTTAGGGTTTTCATTTTTCAGGTACAATTGGCCTTAGTAATGGCTATGGTTGTGATCAGAAGAAGGAGACGAGTCTAACCATGGTGTTAGAGTTCATTTACATGGCCTGTAGAAGATTTTAAGGATGCTTGGTTTGTAGTGACGGTCATCTGTCCGTGGGTATAGCCCCTTTGATTTTTAGCCACGGTTCAAGGAAGAGGATAAAGGCGTGTCGTCCCACCATTCGTCCATTCAAATGTTGGCGCGTTTTTATGGATTTTGTCCACTAATGCTTGTTTTTGTATTTTATTATTTCCTTTTAATATTATAACAAACAGAAGCATGTGATCTAGTGGCAAGCGTGGCATGGAATTCCCTTCAGGATCTGGGTTCGAATCCCAGGTCCCCTTATTTTCTCTATAACATTTTCTTGCAGGAAATCCAGTATGTGCTTAAGCCTGAGACCCACCATGGACCTTCCTCATCAAGCGTGCCAGATGGCCAGATGGCCAGATCTGGTGGCCAGCATTGAAGGTGTACCAAAAGGCCAAGTCAATGCATACGCAGGGGATCACAAAAGTCGATTGGATCTTCATAAATGGGCTAGAAAATTGCTATTCACACACCCTCCAATCAGGCCCAATCTCTTTCTTTTATTTTATTCTCAATATTTTATTTAATTATTTCCTTTTGTTTAATTAATTACTAACCAATAAATTAATTTTCTTTTTTTATCAAAAAAATCACAAAATATATTTTTATCCAATTAAATTTCAGAATTTTATTTTTCACTAATAAATATTAATTAATTTAATTAGGTTGATTAATTAGGTAACTTTCATTTATTTTTGCAAATAATTAAAAAAAAATCAATTAGAATTAATAAGTTTTAACCCTAATTTAATTATTTTATTTTCTTTCCTAAATTAACAAAAACTCCAAAAATATGTCATTTATTATTTTTCATTAATCAATTTATTTAATAATTAATTTAGCATTTAATTTTAGGATTTAATTTCTTTTCTTAAAAATAAAAACAAAAGAATTTTTTAATTAAAAGGGTCAAAACCCTAATTTCGCATTTGATTTAATTTCGCACCGCGCGCTTTGTTTTTCTTTATTCAATTATTGTATCTGCTCCCGGTTTGTAATAGTTAATTAGGACATTTATTTTTCCGCTTTTAAATTTCAAAGGGTTGCTTTTGAAGATGTAAATACCCGACGCCTTGTAATAATTTGTTTAATTTCCGCACTTATAATTTCTGCAAATATTCAACAACTAGATGCTTGATAATAGGGTTTGCATGACAAGAATGAATGTTTAATCTAAAATCAGTCAGATCACCCTAAACATGTGCAAAAGATAAAAATAACTGAAATCAACACACCCGCACATGCGCACTCCTAGGGTACACCCCACTTGGTTGCCTTCCTACATGGTCATTAAGTATAAGATGCTTTAGTGGTTGTCCTTTTGTCCAAAGATCAAGTTGCCTCGGAAAGGTTACCTCGGATATTGTTGCCTCGGATAAATGATCTAAGACATTAGGGTTACTACTAAGACGTCCTAACATTGCTTCAGTGACCGTACGTCCCTTTCGAATTGACCCTCAAACTACAACGATGGTGCTTCCTATTCACTAATAGTAGGATATCACTATGTAAAGGAAACAAGCATAGAACGATTCTTTTTTCGAGTAGGTAGATTAGTTCTTAAGTACTTGCTCATTTCAAACAAACTTTTTCTCACACTTACACTCCTTTACAGACAAGTTTTCAAAAACACTTCATTACACTCTTGAAGACAGAAGCAAGAGTTAAATCGAAGTTAAAACAAAAACTTTTCAAAACCCACAAGCACAAAGAAGACAATTTTGAAATTGATGAGCAAGTACCTAAGAGCCCGTAGATAACTACGGATAGAAAGGGTGCTAATACCTTCCCTTTCTATAATCTACCCCCCCGTACCTAGAAAATCTCGAAAAAGGAATTTTCTGTGCTTTTTTCCTTTCCTTGTTGTATAAAATAAAAGTCGGTGGTGACTCTTGCTTACCGCGACATTTTGCGAACACAAAACGCAAAATGCGAACCAACATTCCAAAAACAGTCAGTTCTTCCCACTGTATCATAGAATTGGCGACTCTACTGGGGAGTTAATAAGTGGGGTGTACCTTAGGACTAGTTCATCATAATGTTTTCAATTGCTTGATTTGTATGCTTTATCTTTGTGGGTTCAAATTGGAGTTACTATAGATCCTAACCCAGATATGGGGGATACCTTTTAGGTAAGTAGCAATAGATTGTGCGGGAACTGTATGGCGTAGACCAATACGGTTGAAGCAGTAGCTACGTTGGTGTGACACTTTAGTTGGTACCGATATCCCTTGTGGAGGAACAAGGAGAGTATGGGGCTGCTAAGAGGTCATTAAGCATCAACTGACCTTAGAATCTATAATTGACCAACTTGTCCATAGAAAATTAGCAGTATGCTACACTTATTGAGACCAAACTCTCGCGATGATTCCAACTGCAAGAAAAGGTTGCTAAACTAGAATTATGACCGATTGAGGGTGGTCAGTGATATTGAGATCCTCTAGAACCCGGTTACTATTACTAGGACAGGTTGAACCAACTAAACTAAAAGAGGGTAATACCTAAACTCCATGTCATCCTGAAATTTAAGGGCTATTGTGTGACTTGTGTGCTTTCAACTTGAACTACTTGCACATGTTTGTTATCTAACAACTTGAGTTACTTGCATGTTTTGTTTACATTCCTTATCCAATACCTTGGATTTCTTAAAGGATTTACTTGTTTACTTTTTCTTAAACACATAGCATGCACATCATAACATCATGCCTTAACATTTCCTTTACCATTTCAAGGATCTCAAGGGTTTGTGATGCAGATTATGGTAAATTAAACGAATAGCAAGGGGAAAAGGGGATTTATTTTCCTCTATCCAAAGGTCGTCTAGAGATCAAAACACGATAACTTGAGTCAGTGGCTATGACCCACTCGATATAGTGAGCTTAACTCTTGAAGAAGGACTCTTAACGACACGAAGTTTCCTCAATCAAAGCTGCAAAATTCAAATTCTAACAGTTTCTTGTTTACCCTGCGAGATCCTTGAAAACATATCATACATATCATTGCATAACAGGTCTTCCAATGCAGGTCTCTGATGTTCTCGCTGTTTATTTCAGCAATGGCTCTCAAACAAGACAGCAGAGATCTTTAAACTCGGGAAGCTCAGTACAGGGAAATATTCCTAAACCTACCCAAGGGGTAGGAAGAGTTGAAAACACTCCTCGTTGGGAACTTGGTCAAGAAAAGTCCTACAGACAATAAGGACGAACGGCTGGAACAACTGCAAGTGGAGATAGATGCAATAAGAACCTAAATGCTGGTGCAGATGGCTCTTATCCAAGGCTTAGCCCGGGAACAGGAAGAGCTGAGAACCATTATCAACCAGCTTCATCAAGACAAATACAACAGCATGAAGCAAACAATCGAGACCAGGGACCAAGTTATTGATCAACCTCCAAGAAGACAAAAGGTTGGTTTGGTGAAAATGGACCTTTCCAAATTGCTACTACCTCACGGGTCCAACAACAACCGTGCCATAAACAACAGGTTAATCAGAGGCAATTTACCAAGCTCAACATGTCGATGTCTCAAGCTTTACAACACCTGTTGAGATTGAATCTGGTAACGTTGGTAGGGCCTCATCTGAATCCCAAGACTTCTTCACCTAACTACAATCCTGATGCAAGGTGTGCATACCATTCCAACAGCCTGGGGCATGATACTGATGACTGTTGGGCATTGAAAAACAAAATTCAAGACCTGATCGATAAAGGAGCATTGGAATTCACACAAGATGGTCAACTGGAATGTTTTTGTCAATCCCCCAAGGCTCACCATTTGAAGTGACAAGTCCTGAGATGAGAAGACTTTTTGTTCATTAGAATTTTCAATTTGTAATTTTCTTTTGATTGTTCAAACATTTAGTCATGTTAAAACTTTATTACTTTATCAATGCATTGCATATGTCTGTTTTGAATCAATCCATTCGTATACACTATACTTAAACTGCTGTCCTTTTTGTGATGTTCAACTCTCGGTTAAAAAACTCTAAGCCTTTAGAGGGAGGATGACGAAAATGATACCATAATCTCTACAGTATGCTTTTGAACAGACCTCGCTGACGATGTACATGCGTTGTTTCAAATCCTAAACAGTGGAGTTATAAGGAAGATAATCCCTAGTCGACCCCTTTGAGCCAAAGAAGTAGGAGTTTTTCTTTTCACACAAATTAAAACCCTTAATCACAACCTGGGGCAGGGTAGTTTTCTCAGTTAATTCAGGTGCACAATGAATGGCATCAAAGAAGTCCTTCCAAAACAAAAGACGGTGATGGTTCCCTATAATCGTCAAGACATACAGTCATTATCTCTCTAAATAAAAGCCCATTAAGTCAAAACCTATGAAGGAGACTTACAAAAAACGGGGGCATCCCGCTGACTGTAATCACAAAAGAAACAGTTCAAGCAAAAGATAGGGATAATAAAATCAAAAAAAGAAAGAGGCCCTACAAACTCTTAACAAAAATGACTGCCTGTTCAAGATAAATTGTCAGTATCCAAACCATCACTAGAATATCAGAGCAAAGACTCAAACAGGATCTAAATGCATAATTAGCTAAGTTTAGGATCAAAGAACATCACGAAGAACGGGTGGGTACAAATAAAATTTGAGCCTTTATCCTTTGTTTCTTAAATCGTGAACCAGTCCACGTTATAACCCTTAAAAGTCCTAGCTGAAGCATGGGTTAGTTCGAAAGCATACTGTTACAAAAGGTATCCTGACTCCTGTAGGACTTGCTGTAAATCCTGAGTTGACATCACATTTTACAAAATTTACCGGTTTTACTGAAAAATGCATTTTCAAAAATTTCAAGACAGACATAAGCTTTGCATTCTTAAAATAACATTGTTTGCATATGACTATTTCTTCAACAGTAGAGAAATTCGCATGACGAATATCTAGTGAACAAAAACCTTCTCAATAAAAAGGATCACCTCAAGTGGAAAAAACGCTTCCAACCAAAGGGCACAGCATGATCATTGTCCATCATCTGGGGCTATCAAGTTAAGATTCAAGGAATCTCTCAAAGATGCCAAATAGCCAGAAGCAAATCTCCATCTGAATCACTTGGGGCATTGGACAGGAATTCCCGCAACAAATCTTGCATGATCAAACGAACATCTTCTGGTAGCATGGCGACACAACACTACCGACAGTGACAACCCCTTACACTCTGAGAGTGTGGACATAGTCAGAAAACACTGCGCATGAATAAAGACCCGCTAGGTTGACTGGCCTAGGAAAAAATAAGGGCATCCCGACGAACCAAAAGGGTTTGGGCAAAAATTAGGGATAAACAAAATGAAAAAAAAATCTGTACACCCGGCAAGTCGAAAACACGAAAGGGCGGCTTGGGCAAAAAAGGGTATCCCGGTGGACTAAAAATCTGAAAAGACAGTCCAGGAAAAAGTTAGGGATTAAAGTGTACGACTATGTCCCGTCATCTCGTCACTTGCCTACCAGAAGAAGATCTGTCATTTCAATCGGCAATTACCAAGCACCTCATAGGTTGGGATAATACTCGATCTACAAGGCCTCCACATGCATCTTCTCCCGCAGATACAGGGGCAGAAAAGTCTCGATGCAAAGTCATCGTCATGTCCTCAGCATGCGTCCCAATAACATTCACTCCCCGCAGAGTAAGACAAAGATAGTGGTGTTAAAGCTCTCCCCAACTGAGACTCGCAACTGTGAATGAATCGGTAATATTCTCCCCAAGCAGAGTTTATCTACCATCAGCACTGAAAAGTCTTATCATCCCCAGCGGAGTATAAAAAATATCCCCAGTGGAGTTTGAAGAATTGTCCCTAATAGACTCTGGAAGATTATCCCCAGTAGAGTCTAAAAGGGCTATCCCCAGTAAGGTCGCTATTGGAAAGTCATCCCTAGTGGATTTCTTCCCTTTCACAAAACAGGAATTCAATCCCCAACAAGGTTCATTATCACCATCAGCGGTAATTCATCCCCAGCTGAACTTGTCGGCGGAATCCTCAAGCAGAGCATCTCTTCCCCATAAAGTCATTTTTCTCATCAGTCTATTCCCCAACGGAGTTATTCTCTCCTGCAGGTTTATTCTCACAAATATCTTCATCCACTATCTCCAACGGAAACAAAGAATCCAGTTCTTTTCTCCAGCACTGATCCGGTATTTATTTTCCCCAGATAAAAACATCACGTTTTCATACATCATGACAAGCATACACATCATGCAACACAATCTCATTTATTTTGAGAACATCATTGCTTGATACATATCATCCATTACATGCAGCTAACCTTTACCTTTCAGGAAAGATTTTCACAAAATTCAAGCTATGAAGCTTTTACCTCAGTTGAATTACGGATGATGTTCCTCAATCTCAGCGAAATTATTTCCTCAGTCGAATTACAGATGAGTTCCTAAATCTCGACAGATATTTCATCAGTTGAATTACGGACAGGCTCCTAAATCTCAGCAAAATAGTCGAATTACGGACAAGTTCCTAAATCTAGACAGATGTTCTCTCAAGTTGAATTACAGACAGGTTCCTAAATCTCAGCAAAGTAGTTGAATTACGGACAAGTTCCTAAATCTCAGCGAAGTTATGTTCTCAGTCGAATTACGGACGAGTTCCTAAATCTTGACAGATCTTCCCCAGTTGAATTACGGACGCTGTTCCTAAATCTCAGCAAAGTTGTTGAATTACAGACGAATTCCTAAATCTCGACAAATGTGTTCCTCGATTGAATTACGAACGATGTTCCTAAATCTCAGCAAAGATGTTTCTCCAAGTTGAATTACGGACATGCTCCTAAATCTCAGCAAAGTAGTTGAATTACGGACAAGCTCCTAAATCTCGACAAAATCAGTTGAATTACGGACAAGCTCCTAAATCTCGACAAAACCAGTTGAATTACGGACAAGCTCCTAAATCTCGACAAAACCAGTTGAATTACAGACAAGCTCCTAAATCTCGACAAAGTCAGTTGAATTACGGACAAGCTCCTAAATCTCAGCAAAGATGTTTTCTTAGTTGAATTACGGACGAGGTCCTAAATCTCAGCAAAAGTTGTTCCCTTAGTGGAGTTACGGACGATCTCCTAAATCTCAGCAAAAGTTATTCCCTCAGTTGAGTACGGATGATTGAAGTTCCTAAATATCAACAGAGACGACTCACCAGCAGAATAACAAACGACAAAGCTCCTAAAAATTCTACTTCTCTCAACAAAGATCAGCCTTCCCCAGCGGAATTTTCCTCAACAACAGGTATACAAGATCTCGCTAAAGAATCTCTTATGCGATCGACACCCCTCCAAATGGCAATTGTAAGCCCATTCCCGACATCACAAGATAATTATCATTTCATGCGAGTGTAAATTTCTGGGCACTGTAGTGTTCAATCCACTTCCACCTTCGGATTACGAAAGGCACGAAAGCCAATTTGCATCCTCGAGTTTAAGAAGATTGAACAGGGGAAGCTGTTGTATCCCAAAATTTTCCCTCCCATATTTCTCAAGATATTTTAAGAAAAATCTCCAAGTGGCTCAAGATAGTCCAAGGGTTGGCCAGACAAGCCCTTTCCTAAGGCAGTCTACCTCAAATTAGGGTTTCATGTTGCATCAATATCCTTGAGTCCAAGTGGTCCCAAATGCTCACCAATGTCCTAATATGTTCTCAAGATCATCCATGTCAAGTTTCAAGCCTTGCGGGGAAAGTTTGCTCAGTCAATTGCTCAAAGGTCCAAAAATCAACGATGATAGGGCAAAAGTCAACTGTGGCCCACATACAGTCAAACTTCAAGATTTTTGGTCAAAATCCTCATTTTGAAGTATATTTCATCATTTGATCAAGGTTTGATCATGATTCATCAAGGATTGCTCACAATTCATCAAGACTCAAAAGTTTCTAAATTAGGGGTTTGTAGGAAAAGTCAACCCAACTTTGAACAAGCATAACTTTCTCATACTTTATGAGAAATGACCCATCCAAAGCTCATTTTGAATAGTATGAAATTCCCTACGATCCATATTCATCTCCCAAGATCAAAATGTGCACTCACAAGAAGTTATGAATTTGGACATTATAGGTCATTTTGAAAAGTCAACAAAAACACCTTTTTTGTCAAAGCTTCATACTTGAGCATGGAATATCAAATTGAGATGATACCAAAATGGTTGATTAGAGGGCACCTCAAGCTTTATAACAAGTCCAAGAACACTTCCAAAGAGTCAAAATTGAGGAAGTTATACATTGTTGAAGTTGGACCTTGTTGCAAAATTGCCAAAAGTCAACTATGCCCAAAACATCAAACTTTGCCAAATAGGCCCATTCTTTTTCACTTGTTTTGAGTTGGAATTATTGCCCACGTGCTCTAGCTTTGGCCATGTGTCCATATCATATTTTTATTAATTATTTTGATTTTTATTTGAATTAATTTGATTTAAATCAAATAAAATCAAATAAAATCCAAAAGCATTGATAACAAGGATTTTGTGATTGTTTCAGGCTCTAATTATAGCTAGCAAGGAAATCAAAATCGTATCAAGGCAATTGTGCACAAGGAGATTAGATTTGGACCAAATTTGGAAGGTTGTTAAAGAAGAATCAAATCAATATCAAAGTCATTGGAAGAGGAAGATTTGGATAGAATTTGCAACCCTAATGCATTGTACAATACATAAGGAGGCGAGGCAGACAAAAAACAAGGTTGGAGATCAAGCATAGAGAGCAAACAAAATCTGAAAAAATCAAAGAAAAGTGTGAGATCAAAATCCCACTTAGAGACATCCTCAAGGCTTGGCAGTTGTCCCAATCATCTCCTGGCAGTCTCCACAAGCGAAAGCAACCAAAAGCAGGCGTTTTCGAGCCCTCTAGTGCACTGTAAGTCGTTCACGGAACCACCATTTTCTTGATTTCGATTAACTTCATTCTTGCATCTATAATGAAAAATAATTGCATATTTTTTATCACCATGAAGTTTGCAAGCTTTTGCCAATAGCCAATTTCATTTATATGGGCTGAATCAAAATTCACCATAGCTAGGGTTTCGAGTTTGCTTTTAGGGTTTTCGTTTTCAGGTACAATTGGCCTTAGTAATGGCTATGGTTGTGATCAGAAGAAGGAGACGAGTCTAACCATAGTGTTAGAGTTCATTTACATGGCCTGTACAAGATTTTAAGGATGTTTGGTTTATAGTGACGGACATCTGTCCGTGGGTATAACCCCTTTGATTTTTAGCCACGGCTCAAGGAAGAGGACGAAGGCGTGTCGTCCCACCATTCGTCCATTCAAACGTTGGCGCGTTTTTCTGGCTTTTGTCCACTAATGCTTGTTTTTGTATTTTATTATTTCCTTTTAATATTATAACAAACAGAAGCATGTGATCTAGTGGTAAGCGTGGCATGGAATTCCCTTCAGGACCTGGGTTCGAATCCCAGGTCCCCTTATTTTCTCTATAACATTTTCTTGCAGGAAATCCAGTATGCGCTTAAGCCTGAGACCCACCATGGACCTTCCTCATCAAGCGTGCCAGATGGCCAGATGGCCAGATCTGGTGGCCAACATTGAAGGTGTACCAAAAGGCCAAGTCAATGCATACGCAGAGGATCACAAAAGTCAATTGGATCTTCACAAATGGGCCAGAAAATTGCTATTCACACACCCTCCAATCAGGCCCAATCTCTTTCTTTTATTTTATTCTCTATATTTTATTTAATTATTTCCTTTTGTTTAATTAATTACTAACCAATAAATTAATTTTCTTTTTTTATCAAAAAAATCACAAAAAATATTTTTATCCAATTAAATTTCAGAAATTTATTTTTCACTAATAAATATTAATTGATTTAATTAGGTTGATTACTTAGGTAACTTTCATTTATTTTTGCAAATAATTAAAAAAAATCAATTAGAATTAATAGGTTTTAACCCTAATTTAATTATTTTGTTTTCTTTCCTAAATTAACAAACACTCCAAAAATATGTCATTTATTATTTTTCATTAATTAATTTATTTAATAATTAATTTAGCATTTAATTTTAGGATTTAATTTCTTTTCTTAAAAATAAAAACAAGAAAATCATTTTTTTAATTAAAAGGGTCAAAACCCTAATTTCGCATTTTATTTAATTTTGCACCGCGCGCTTTGTTTTTCTTTATTTAATTATTGTATCTGCTCCCGGTTTGTAATAGTTAATTAGGACATTTATTTTTCCGCTTTTAAATTTCAAAGGGTTGCTTTTGAAGATGTAAATACCCGACGCCTTGTAATAATTTAGTTTAATTTCCGCACCTTTAATTTCTGTAAATATTCAACTGCTAGATGCTTGATAATAGGGTTTGCATGACAAGAATGAATGTTTAATCTAAAATCAGTCAGATCACCCTAAACATGTGCAAAAGATAAAAATAACTGAAATCAACACACCCACACATGCACACTCCTAGGGTACACCCCACTTGGTTGCCTTCTTACACGGTCATTGAGTATAGAATGCTTTAGTGGTCGTCCTTTTGTCCAAAGATCAAGTTGCCTCAGAAAGGTTGACTCAGATATTGTTGCCTCAGATAAATGATCTAAGACATTAGGGTTAATACTAAGACGTCCTAACATTGCTTTAGTGACCGTGCGTCCCTTTTGAATTGACCCCCAAACTCCAACGACGGTGTTACCTACTCACTAATAGTAGGATAGCACTGTCTAAAGGAAACAAGCATAGAACGATTCTTTTTTCGAGTAGGTAGATTAGTTCTTAAGTACTTGCTCATTCCAAACAAACTTTTTCTCACACTTACACTCCTTTACAGATAAGTTTTCAAAAACACTTCATTACACTCTTGAAGACAGAAGCAAGAGTTAAATCGAAGTTAAAACAAAAACTTTTCAAAACCCACAAGCACAAAGAAAACAATTTTGAAAATGATGAGCAAGTACCTAAGAGTCCGTAGATAACTACGGATAGAAAGGGTGCTAATACCTTCCCTTTCTATAATCTACCCCCGTACCTAGAAAATCTCGAAAAAGGAATTTTTCTGTGATTTTTTCCTTTCCTTGTTGGATAAAATAAAAGTCGGTGGCGACTCTTGCTTAACGCGACATTTTGCAAACACAAAACGCAAAACGCGAACCAGCATTCCAAAAACAGTCAGTTCCTCCCACCGTATCACAGCTATTATATGGCTTTGGGGATTAATTACATGTCCAATAATGAGAGGGATAAAGCAGTAAATATCCTAGTTTTAATCTATTACATCCAGTAAGCAGATACAATAATGTAAATAAATGCGAAAATAAATAAATACGCGTGAAGTAGAAAAGACGTCTCAAAATCCTAAGGTGTAAAAATATTTTTGTTTGTTTTTTTAATTTTTATGCAAAGAAAATAAATTGAGAAAATAAAATTAGACCTACATTCTAATTTATTTTAATTCTTTTTAAAAACAGGATGTTAAAATAAATTAATTAATCATTTCAAAAATTAATTTAATTAATAAAAAAACTAATCCTAAGTTCTTTGTGATTTTATTTTATTTGATTTTTGATTTAAAAGAAGTGAGTAAAAATAAAAATAAGAATAAATGCAATAAAATAATCCTTCGATCAAAGAAATGATGGTCTTCGATCCATGAAGTAAGGCATTTGATCCTATGAAGACAGGTGGTCTTCGATCCATGTGAAGGATAGCTTTCGATCATGTGAAGACAGACCTTCGATCCAACAAAAAATGTTGCTGGAGGCGTCTGGTTACTTGCTTGTGGAGGAAAGCACTGAAACCTGCAAGAGAAAGTGTCAACAAAACAAAATCATGACCCGGGTGTCGAAATCCAGGTCTTTCGATCATGTGCGTGTTGGGTCTATTCAGGCTATATCTGCAGCAAGTGTTAGAAACAAAACAAATGCAGACTTGGGTGTCGAACCCAGGTCCTTAATCTTGAATTAGATCGAATGAACTACAAATTCTAATATGTCACGCAAATGTAAGTTTGACCTTTTTACCCATTCTTACCAATGGTGATGGATGAATCTATGGCCTCGGGCGTGGGTACCTTTGTCTAAGGGTGCTTCAATTTGGCACTTCTGGACGTGTGCTTGCTTAGGAACTGGGGATGATTAGAAAAGCCTCAGGAAACCTCCAAGAATGTGTTTTTAATTTCGTGTGACTCTCTCTCTCCCGTTATGTACAGCCCCCTTGGAGCTTGCTAGTGTGTTCTTTATATAGAGGGGATGGAGGGGACAAGAGAATAAAGGTTTAAACAGTCATAAACAAGTGTTTTCAAAGCCATGAATGATGGTTTGTAACTTTGCCAAAGTCATGGAAACTTGTCAATTTTTGAATTTGAATGAACCTGGACACATTTGGCTCCTTCGAATTCCTTCAGTCACTGCCCTTCGATTGGCCTTAAGTTGCCTCCTTCGACTGGGTCTTTTGAAGGGACCTTCTGTGTACCCTTTGAATGGGCCTTTGGTTGCCTCCTTCGAATGGGTCTTTTGAATGGACCTCTTGTGTACCCTTCGAATGGGCCTTTGGTTGCCTCCTTTGAATGGATTTTTGAGTGCCTTTTCTATGTATGCTTTATGCCCTCTTTGAATGGGCCACCAAGGTGTGTCCTTCGAATGGCTCAAATCTCATCCTTGGGGCCTCTTCGATTGAGCCTCAACAAAAAAACTCTTTCCAGGCTAATCGAAGCTTCCTTTAGAATGCATGTGCAGGAAACTTGAGTATGGTAATATGTGGGATTTTGGGCCAACCAGCATCTTTGCATATCTCTCTTTCGTTTTGGCTAGAAATATGTGTATCCTTCGTTTTGAACCAATGTGTGCACTCTTTTTAAGGGACCACATGCATCACTTGTATGCATCCCTTGGCATCCCTTCAAATGGGCCAACAAAGTAAATCCTATGCATGTTGAAACAAACTTTCCAAGGGAGATACTTCCTATTCGAAGCAGGAATCAAGCTTGCATGCAGTTAGTCATCAAGACAAACTTGGAGAGGACCTTGATCAATCTAAGCAGTCATGCAGGTAACCATTACATTATGAATCAAGCCAACATGCAAAGCCAATCGTGCAATCGAAAGATGTATGTAGGAGGCCATTGCTTTGTGCCATGCTGACATGAAAGGAAGTTGCTGCCTTGTGCATTGAAAGAATCCAGTAAGAAGCTACTAAATTTTGAATCGAAGGAGAACTGACATGAGGCCCTTTCCTTTTGAATCGAAGGAGGCTATTTCAAAGGAAACACATACCCAGTCGAAGCTTGTATACAGCAAACAAGAAAAAGGCCAAGGCTTCAATCGAAGCTTGGAAATTTGAAGCAAGCTTGGAGGAGGTTAGGCGCTCAATCGAAGCCTGTCAAGATGCCAATCGAAAGACACCTTGTTCATCTTCAAAATTTTAATTTTAATTTAATCAAGTGATATAAGAAAAAATCTTGGAAAACATGAGAGAGAAAATTTTGGGGTACAACACCTCGGTATGATCTTAAAAAACCCCAGGGTAGTTACTAAAGTTTCTTGCCCAGTTTCCTTTATGACTATATAAACGTTCCTTCGAATGTCCCTCAAATATCTAACGACTAGGGCTACCTACTCACTAATAGTACGATAGTACTGTCTAAAAGAAAAGAGGAAAAGAACAACCTTTCGAGTAAAAGTGGATAGTTCCTAGATGCTATGCATAAACAATTTTTACACCTACACAAAATTTATTTCAAAACATTTTCAAACACATTGTATACGTTCTCTACCATTCCGAGAAACATTACAAAGTTCGCCGCACTAAGGCGCTTTCAAAAATATTTTTCAAAAACACACAAAGTAAAGGTATTTTTTTAAATGAGCTAAGTATCTAAGAGTTTGTAGATAACTACAGATGGAAAGTGTTCTAACACCTTCCCTTTCCATAATCTACCCCTCTTACTTAGAAAAATCTCGAAAAGTATTTTTCTGTTCTTTTCACCCTTTCCTTTATTGGATAAAAGAAAATCCGGTGATGACTATTGCTTACCGCAACATTTGCGAATACAAACGCAAAACCAGTATAACAGTCGGTTCTACCACCATATTACACTATGGTACTATCGCAGTGGATCAACATAGATGACATAGGTTTTTCTCATAAGGGAATCTCAATTAGAAAGGATCTTAACCAACTTGCTTCTTCATTAGCATTCGCTAATCTTATCATCTCATACTCCATCGTGGACTGAGCGAGGATAGTCTATTTCTTTGATTTCCAAGATACAACTTCTATAGCTATATAATACATAGCCACTAGTTGCTTTGGAATTGTATGATAAGGTATTACAATCTGAATCATTGTATCCTTCAAGTACAACAGGAAATCTTTGATAATGTAAACTGAGATTCATGGTTCTTTTAAGTACCGTACAACTCGCTCAATAGCGAGTCAATATTTATTACTCGGTCTACTAGTAAACCTGCACAAAAAAACCCACGGCACATGCAATGTCAGATCTAGTACAATCAATGGAATACCTAAGACTTCCAATGATGCTCGCATATTCTATTTGTCTAACACTTTCACCAGTGTTCTTAAACAGTTTCACGCTTGGATCATATGGTGTGCTCACATGTTTAATGTCAAAATAATTATATTTCTTTAAGATCTTTTCCACATAGTGTGATTGATCTAAAGAAACTCCTTGCTTGGATCTCGTGATCTTGATACCAAGAATCACACTCGCTTATCCGAAGTCTTTCTTATCAAAGTTATTACACAACAATGATTTCATATCATTAACGACCTGAATATTTAATCCAAATATGAGTAGATCGTCTACATATAGACACGTGATAGTGCAAATGCGATTCTAAAATTTGTAATAAACACATTTGTCACTTTCATTCACTTCGTACCCATTCGATATTATTAAGTTATCAAAATTTTCATGCCATTGCTTTGGAGCTTGTTTTAGCCCATACAAAGACTTATCCAACTTACAGGAATTATTTTCTTGTCCATGGATCACAAACTCTTCCGATTGTTCCATATAGACTTCTTCTTCTAAGTCAACGTTTAAAAAAGTTGTTTTAACATCCATTTGGTGTACTATTAAGTTATAAATAACAGCTATTGAAATAAGTACCCTAATGGATGTAATTTAGTGATTGGAGAGAATGTGTCGAAGAAATCTATATTTTTCTTTGTCTAAAACTCTTGGCTACAAGGCAAGTCTTGTATTTATCAATAGTTTCATCAAGTTTTAGTTTCTTTTTCAAAACACATTTACAACTGATTGGTTTACACCCAGGACGAAATTCTACTAAGTGTCAGGTCTTGTTAGATTCTAGAGATTCTATCTCATCATTAATAGCTTCTTTCCATAAATCTGCATCCAGATATGACAAGGCTTCTTGAAAATTTATTGGATTTTCATCTACGTTATGAGCCGCATAATCGGACCCATAGTCTTTAGCAACTCTTACCCATTTACTTCGTCGAAGTTCAGTTTCTACCTCATTGTAGCTTTCAGTGTTTCTTATCACACAAATGTGATTCGGTTTAATGCCCCCACTATTTCTCGACTTGAAAGGAAATTTATCTTCATAGAATTCAACATCATATGATTCTATGATCACTTTAGCATTTAGGTCTTAAAACCTATATGCCTTATTGTTTGCTGCATACCCAATGAATACACATTCATAGGCTCTACTAGCGAGTTTAACTCACTTTGTATCCAGAATTTTGACATAAGTCAAATAACCCCAAGTTCTTAAATAAGACAAGTTTGATTGTCTTTTCTTTAATATATCATAAGGTGATATATTACTTTTTACTTGGAAACTTGATTCAGGATATAATAAACAATCAATAAAATTCCCCCACCAGTGAGGTACAACACTAAAATTCAACATAATTGCAATAACAAGTTCAGTAAGAGTTCTATTCTTTCTTTCTTTCTGCATTACCATTCATTTCAAGATAGTATGGTGCAGTCGTTTCATGTACAATTACATGTATTAATTTCATTAATAAACTAGAATCATACAGTTTCTCTATCACTACAAATTCTTATTATTTCATTTTCAAATTCTTTACAAATTTTTTAAATATATCAATTTCATTCTTCGTAATGGTGTACAAATCTATCCCAATAGATTGACTAAACCCGATCTTATTTAAAAGAAAACCAGAAACAATATTCTTTCTAATCTTAAGAACATGCATAACACTCTTTAAGATTAAAGTGTTTTGAAGGTGAAATTTAGCTCCATGTCTACAATTCCAACAACATTAGTGGTGTGGCCATCTCCCAACAACACTTTCTTATCTTTAGTATTCGTGTATGTTTCAAACATAACACAACAAGAGACATCGATGTCTATCCACCAACCCATATCCATCAAGCATGTTGATTTCAATGATCATAATAATAAATTGGCCATTAGTCAGGTTGACATGTGCATTAGGGGCAACACCAGGTTCAAGCTTACTTCTACATTTTTAGTCATATGACTTGATTTTCCATTGTTAAAACAAAGAAAAACCAACGTCATTTCTTTGAGGTGGTGGTTGTTGCCTAATTGGAGCAATTGGGATCATAGAAGAGTTCCCATTCTTAATTCGGTTCACAACATTGCGGTTCTAATTCTTTAATCATTTGTCAAATGGCTTCAAAACTACACCAAATTTCTTTTTGTTGTTTGAAACAACCAAGACTTTTTCTTTTTGATATTGTCTCTAAGATTCTTTTTTTAACTCAAGGCGAATAATCAGATTCTCAATCAAAAATTCTTTTGTTTTGTGGCGAGGCAAAGTTTTTTTTTTTAAATATTCAAAATGGGGTAGTTTGTCAATAATAAAAGTAATTTGAAATTGTTCATTTAAACACATATCTTTTGTGATGACCTTTTAAGCAATATTTTGAAGTTCATAACACTGAGCCTCCATCGACCTTTCACCTTTTCCATTTGATACTTGAAGTAGTGGATAACGACATACTTCTTTGCTCCATCTTCTACGTCATACTTATTTTTCCGAGTCTCTCAATCTTGTTTTGCAGTATTACATGTAATTATCATACATATCATCTGCGAGTCTATTCAAAATATAATTTTTGTAGATATTTTCATTCTCTTTCTATAAGGTGATTTCTTTTCAATGTTGTAAATCGTTCGCTTTAATTTGTGTAGCAGATTTAACTTCAACACTATTAAGTGTTCCTTCTAAATCTCCAAATTTATTACCGTTAGTTTGTTCGAATGATCCAGAAGGAGCAACAGAATGTCATCGATAGAACGTTAGCATATTTTTTCAACGTTAAGAACTTCATCTTTTGTTGTCAACGTTTAAAGTGACTTCCCTCAAACATAAACGATTTCTCAAAGACAATATCCGCAAAAGTACCAGTAACTTCTTCAGTAGCCATGACAGTTAGATACGTCTTAAAATTGTTGTTTTTAGATTTTGAAATATTTTCCACCAAAGAAATTACCAGGTTGAGTCGCGGATTAGGTCGCTCTCTCTAAGACGTTTTGCAGCACTGCTTAAAATTATGCAAAGTAGTCGAACTACCGCACCGCCTTCAGGATAAAACAACTCAGTTCTATACTGTGCGATTACTACTTGCATGGTAGATATCAGTCTAGAAATACACCCTCTGATGGTACTAAGGCCATTCGAATATGGTATAAATACCACAGTAGTATCTGGTATAACTGTCAGTCATAATAATTTCTCAAACCAAGAGAAATTTCAATAATCTTTCAAAGAGAATTCAATGATGGTCATTTGACCACTCAAAAAGATTTCTCAAACAAAGAGAAATTCAAATAGTTCTCTAAAGAGAATCCAAAAATTATACTTGGTAATTACTCAACTCAAATGACGAGAAATTAACATTATTCTCTAAGGATAATTCAAGAAAGTACTCAAAAAATTCAACAAGTAGAAAAAAATGAGAAGAAGTTAGCGCTTCGATAATTCGAAAGATGCAGAGTTATGAGAATGAGAAAGGAAAAATTAATAAAATAATTTTTGATGTGATTTAGAATGAAACATGTGCACTCCTTATATAGTGAAGTAAACTAGTTATATAGTGAAATAAACTAGTTAATATTTCTCACATGAATAATATAAGACTAAATGATTTTCCAATCACAAAAAAATTCTATCAATATAAAACTTAAAATTTTTTTTAATTAAGACATGGACATTGTTCCAACAAATCCAATTTATTTGATTATTCAGTTTTTAAAGGAAAATATTATTTCCAAAGGAAATTTTTGTTTTTGGGTGTGATAGTTGGTCATAATCTTAGCTATAATTACCGTAGTATTTGGACATCTTGCATGGTGCTGGAAGTGGAACACCGATGAAATATTGGCGATGACTCATCACTATACATTTATGGTTCCGTCATGAGAGTGGTACTGAAGTACATACAACTCCCCACAATTTATTCTCATGATATGATAATTAATCATCTTATTGTCCCTAATACAAGAACTTTTAACACACTCCTTGTTAATATGGATATAATAAAATTCTCAATAAATATTGAGATTCATATACCAGCTGAGATCATATTTTGGTTTGGCAGTAAAGGAAAGTATAATGTTAAAAGTGGTTGAATGCACTACAACAAAAAAAAACACATTTAAGAAGATGATTTAATCTCGGTTATAGAGGTGAGGTAACGAAGACCGTCATGAAAATTTGTCACATTATCCTTTAATTTTTGAATAACTTAGGGGTAAAATGTTCTTCACATGAGTTTTATCCCTAACTTCTATATTTTTATTAATTTTAGAATTGGATGCGCGTCTTATATTTTCTCTTAGTTGTTTGAAAAACGAAGGTAATAGAGAATAATCATGACCTTAATTTATAATAATAATCGAGGAGAAAACATTGTTATTTTTTTATTTTTCTATATTTTGGTTTGTGTCTGTATTATAGAACCATATTTTGGTCATTTCTAAAACAGAAACATTGTACATTTTGCCCATTTCTCAAACAGAAACATTGTATCAAAAATATTTATTGTTTACACCATTTGCAAATCGAAAAAGGCACATGCGCACCTTATAATTTTACAAAAAACTAAAATTAAAACAAATGATTAACCAACAAAAGCAATAACCAAAATGAAATGTCTTGTAGACAGTCTAAAAGTTCTCTTCTGTGATTTGTCACCGGTCGTTAAGCACCTATGATTTGAACCACATTTGAAACCAATTAAGATCATCAACAACAACAACATTAAATCTTAGTAACAAAAATATAAAAAGATAAATAGATAAATATATATTACTAAGTGATATAAAACATTTACTTACTAGTTTTCTCATATCTCCTCTTGATGACCATGTCGAATAGCATGCACATCATCATCAGAATAATTTTCTTCAAGTGAGAGACATTCATGTGTTGCAAAAGAAGAGGTATCAAAATATAAATCTTGATTTTCATCACTATCAAAAATATATTCTCCTTGTAGAACAATTGAACATCTTGTGTTAGAAGCATCATTAACATAAAAAAGCTTATTTTTTCTTGGGATGCCATGATGAATGGTTTATTCATATGAATCGTCTTTCAAAGATAAACCCATGTGAATCCTAATTCATTAATTTCTACACAAGTTTCATTGTCAATCCACTTGCACTTAAATAAATGAACTATATAAGTAACATAATCAATCTCCATAATCTCCTCAATGACCCTAAAGTATGATCTAGATGTCAGTACAAGATTCTTATTTTTCAAACTAGAGAAGTACATGGATTCAACATCAACCATAATCCCACTATTTTTCACGGTACTAGGGTCATCCTTTGATTTTATGTATAATGAATATTTAGTAATGTCGTATGCACTCCAAGTTATTACATTAAACTTAGGCATATGTCACATCCATTTAATTGTCATTGATGCACTACTCTCCTTAGAAACCCTTTTATTAAACCAAATTATGAAAGTTTTGTTATGCTCTGTGAACTACATTTTTCACTTATTTGGAGGAATTTTTCCTTGATATGACTTTTATGAATGGTCAATTAAGGTTGAACTTCACTAATTTTATTCAATATATACAAATATGCTTGAAGAACTATATCTCAGTCAAATGTCTTAACATTTAAACCTTGAATACCTCTACCATCATATGTTCCATCATGAATGTTGAAAGTAATTCCTTGTGACGAAATAGTTTGCTTGACAGAGACAAGGAAATGTCGAAAAGATTTGATTTAGTGTAGAAATAGTTAATTACACACAAATTTGTTTTAGATTTAGATAGATTTGATTTAGGTCTAAAATAGAATAAATTTGATTTAGTTCTAAAATATGTATTTTGGGCTTTTATAGTTTTCGACTTTGTCTTAGGGAGCAAGCTAACCTAAATCTATAAATAGAGGGAGTAATCCCTATTTTTGTAATCTAGAAGATCAAATTGTATTCACGGAATTTTACAGTTGCAAAGTGAATAATAAAAATTTTAACAGTTTGTGGACAGAGAGAAACTCTACAGAAAAATATATTGTCTTCTTTCTTCCTTTCTTTCATATTTTTCATTGTCATAGTGTGGTGATATCAATCTTGTTCATCAAGATTGATAGAAATTCATCATAGGTTTTGGTGAATTTTCAACATCTGGTATCAGAGCATGGTTGAATGATTCAAGGGAAGAACGATTGAGGAAGAAGAAGAAGAAGAAATTCACGATGGCGATGAATTACGCTAACAGAAATTTTCCAACAAGTCTCCCAATTCTTAAAGGTGATAACTATGAGAATTGGTGCAAACAAATGAAGGATATATTTTATTTTCAAGGTCTTTGGGATCTTTTGAAACATGGATTAGAACCCCTTGATGAAGACGCTTTAGAAGAAGAAGAATCAGAATACAAAGATTCGAAGAAGAAGAATTATAAAAGCTCTCTTTATAATTCATCAATGCGTCAGCCCAGACAATTTCGAAAAGGTTAGTGATGTTGAATCTGTAAAAGAAGTCCGTGAAACTCTGAAGAAATCATTTGGAGGCGCTGAGAAGGTGAAAGAGGTAAGGTTACAAACTCACAAAAGAACATATGAATTGCTTCAGATAGATGATAGAGAAAGCATATCTGATTTCTTCACTAGGATTACGAAACTAGTGAATCAAATCAAGACTTATGGAGAAACATTAACAACAAGAGCAGGTGTTTCAAAGATCTTAAGATCTTTGGCTCCAAAGTTCGACCATGTGGTTGTTGTCATAGAAGAGTCGAAGGAAGTCTCATATTTTTCGGGAAGAAGAGCTTCAAGGGACACAACAAGAGATAAGAAAGGCAAGGGATAGTGTTTCGACAACAAAGGTAAAGGTGGCTACAACAATTCGACTTGTAGAGGAAATTGGCACAAAGAAAACGTGTCGAGTTATAGAAAAACATACCAAGGAAACCAAAGAGGTGGTGTTTTAAATAGAGGAAAAGGTGGTGGTAGAAAGCCTTACAAGAGTCACATTCAGTATTTCAATTGTCAGAAGTATGGTCACTATTCTCGTGATTGTCCATAAAAGCGAAAGAATCAAGAAAATGATGCAAAGTTCACAAAGTATGAAGAAGAGGAGATGTTGCTGATGGTTACAACAAGAGATGAAGAAAAATTCAAGGATTAATGGTACTTGTATTCAGAATGCTCATCATATATGTCTGGAAGGAAAAATTGTTTTGTGAACCTAAAACCCTTAATGAAGAACATGGTAAAATTTGTAAACGACAATACTCTAGCAGTTGAAGATATTTGAGATGTTTTGATTATGAGGAAATATGGAAAAAGGTCAGTAATTTCCAATGTGTTGTACATACCAGGCATGAAGAGCAATTTTCTCAATATAGGGAAGTTGGTCGAAATATTACAAAGTGATGGTCGAAGACAAGATGATGATAGTCATCAACGCGAATGGAAGGTTAATCTTTTAAAGCTCCTATGTCTCAGAATCAAACCTTCAATATAAAACTTAAAGTGATGGAGCACAAGTGCCTTTTGACTACAACTAGCAGAGATGAGTGGATATAGCATTATCGACTTGGCCATCTCAACTTCAGAGACATCATAGATTTTAAAAGAAGAAATATGGTTTCAGGGTTGCCAGAAATCGACATTCCAAACGAGGTATGTTAGGAATGTATGCAGGCAAAGCAACACAAGAACAACTTCAACAAGGATGCATGAAGCTGGTTGAAGGTTGTCCTCGAAGTCATATACTCTGATGTATGTGGACCAATCCAGGTGGATTAGTTTGGAAGTAACAAATACTTTGTCACTTTCATATATGATTTCAGTTGAAATTATGGAATTACCTGATTAAGAAGAAAAGTGAAGTGATCGAGGTATTTACCAAGTTTAAACCTATGGTCGAAAGACAAAGTGGTCGAAAGCTCAAACTTTTGAGAGCTAATGGTAGTGGAGAGTATGTGTCGAAAGACTTCGACAAATTATGTGAAAAATAAGGGATTGTGCATGAGGTGGTGCCACCCTACACTTAAAAACATAATGGAACTGGAGAAAGGAAGAATCGAACCATCATGAATATGGTGAGAAGTATGTTGAAAGACAAGAATTTACCTAAAGAGTTTTGGGGTGAAGCTTTGTCGACTGCAACATATATTTTGAACAGATGTCCTACGAAGAAGATAGAAGGAATTACTCTAGAAGAATATTGGTCTGGTATGAAGCCTAGATTAAGTCATATGAAGGTATTTGGATTTATAGCACATAGACATGTGCCTGATCAGTTGAGAAGAAAACTTGATGACAAGCCGAGTCAAATGATTCTAGTAGGATATCATTCGACATGAGGTTAAAATTTGTTCGACCCAATGAACAAGAAGATTGTGATCAGTAGGGACATGATCATAGATGAGCTTAAAGAATGAGATTAGACTTAAAATTACAAGAAAGATTCAGTGGGAATCCTACTTGAAGAACCAGAAATTCAAGTCGAAAGAGAAGTTCGACAAGTGGAACCAACATTATAGATCAACCAAGTACAAGCAGACCTCAAAGAATAAGACGCATGCTTACAAGGTTGCAATATTGTGTGATTACATCAGTTGATAAGGTTGATAGCAAAGGTGAGCTGGTACATTATGCTTTCTATGCAGATGTCAAACCAGTCAATGCAGCGGAAGCATTTAAGTATTCGAAGTGGGTGAAAGCAATGAGCAAAGAAGTGAAGTCTAGCAAAGATAATAACAATTGGTCACATGTCAAATTTCCTCAAGGAAAGAAGACAATTAATGTAAATTGGGTATACAAAGTAAAGGTGAATACCAAAGGGGAAGTAACTCGACACAAAGCAAGGCTTGTGGCAAAATGATTTCTCCAGAAAGAAGGAATAGACTTTGATGAAGTTTTTGTACCTTTGAGTAGAATCAAAACAATCAGATTGGTTGTTGGTCTTGCAGAAATAAACAATTGGCACATATGTCAGATGGACGTGAAATGTGCATTCCTGAATGGACCCTTAGAAAAAGAGGTTTATGTTAAACAACCAGTTGGGTTTGTGAAACATAACGAAGATAGAAAGGTATACGGGCTACATAAAGCTCCGTATGGATTGAAACAAACTCCAAGAGCTTGGAATAATAAAATTGATAGTTTTGTGAGTGAGAAGGAATTTGTGAATTGCACAACTGAACATGGAGTATATGTAAGAAAAAGCAATGGTGAATTTCTTATACTATGTATCTATGTCGATGACTTGTTAATAACATGTAGCTGCAAGAAGGAAATCGAAGACTTCAAAGGTGATCTCAGCAAGCAATTTAAAGTGTCTGATCTGGGTGACATTTCATATTTCATTGGCATCAAATTCTACAAGAGTAGTAGAGGTTTGGTGATGCATCAAAGAAGATATGCAGGATAAATTATCAAGAGATTTGATATTGAAGAATGAAGCTCAACTTTGACACCTGCAGAACCAAGACTGCAATTGTCGAAAGATTCAGAAGAAGATGATGTCGACCCAACCCAATACATAAGACTTATTGGGTCATTAAGATAACTTTGTCACACGAGGCCTGACTTAGCATACATTGTAGGCATGGTAAGTAGATTCATGCAGAAGCCAAAGGCATCACATCTAGTAGCGGTAAAAAGGATATTAAGGTATCTCAAAGGAAATCTCAACTATGGCATTTTATTTCCTATAGTTGATAGAGGGAAAAGTGTAAGTTAGTGGGATACACTGATTCAAGTTGGTGTAGTGATGCTGAGGATCGAAAGTTCATAATAGGTTTTGTGTTTATGCTAGGCAGTACACCAGTTTCTTAGAGTTTGAGAAAGGAACCAGTAGTGGCATTATCATCATGTGAAGCAGAATGCGTATCTGCTTATCTTTGTGCATGTCAAGCAACATGGATGGTGAACTTGGTCGAAGAGATTATAGGTAAAAAAAGCATGGAGCAATTACCATGAAGATTGACAGCATGTCAGCTATCAATCTGGCAAAGAACCTGATAGCATACGGCCGAAGCAATCACATCAAAATGAGGTTCCATTATCTTCGAGAGCAGGTAGCAGATGAAAAGATAAACTTGGAATACTGTAGAACTAAGAATTAGATTGTAGACATCATGACAAAGGGTATGCAGATCGAATTATTTCGAAGACAAAAAGCTATGATGAATGTAGATAGCTTAGACACAGTGAATTAGGTGGTGTGTTGTAAGTAATTCCCTGTGTCAAAGCAGTTTGCTCGACAGAGACAAGGAAATGTCGAAAATATTTGATTTAGTGTGGAAACAGTTTATTACACATAAATTTGTTTTAGATTTAGATAGATTTAATTTAGGTCTAAAATAGAATAAATTTGATTTAGTTCCAAAATAGGTATTTTGGGATTTTATAATTTTGGGCTTTGACTTAGGGAGCAAGCTAACATAAATCTATAAATAGAGGGAGTAACCCCTATTTTTGTAATCAAGAAAATCAAATTGCATTCACAGAATTTTGCAGTTGCAAAGTGAATAATAAAGTTTTCCATAGTTTATGGGTAGAGAGACACTCTGCAGAAAGATATATTGTCTTGTTTCTTTATTTCATTCATATTTTTCATTGTTATAGTGTGGTGATATCAATCTTGTTCATCAAGATTGATAGAAATTCATCATAGGTTTTGACAAATAGTTTGTACAAAACTTGAAATCTTATTCTTTGATGTACCGTTCAAATATTGAAGCTTCCGAACAATGATAATTGTTTGTATACCCTTTAAAGATTTTCATGTATCGCTCTACCGGATACCTCTATCGTAAATAAACTGGACCACAAATTATAATCTCCCTTATTAGATAAACAATTAACTGAACCATAATGTCAAAAAATGATGGAGGGAAAACTATATTGAAAAAATATAATTGCAACCTCAAGTTCTAACTCATCTAAATTTCTAGGTTTAATGACTTTACTACATACAAAATTGAAGAATAAGCATAATCTGGTTATAGTTACCCTTACATTTTTTGGTAGAATGTCACAGATAGCCATATTAGATGATGGCAACGGTATATTAGAGGGGGGGGGGGGGTTGAATAGATACCCCTTTTTAAAAATATCCAAATAAAATTTGGTTTTGAAATTTTTTTATGAAAGTATGACGCGGAAGAAAATTGTCGTCTTTACAAACATTATCGGGAAGCTAAGATATGCAAACTGTAAATCAAGATTAATATGGAATGAGAACGATAGTGAATTAATAACCTTGAATAACTTTGTAACTTATTTACCAATTAATAAATTTCACTTAGAAAGGCTATTTCCAATGATAGAATCAAAATACCTAGTTTAGTCAATTTATCAAACACTTGTTGTGCAAGTGAATTTTCAGAATTTTTCGTTTGATTGTGTTGATACAAAAACCAATTATAATCAAAAGTGATTATAAGATATATCAACACTTGAATTAAAAACAAAAATCGATTAGGAAAATTCTTATAATTCAAATGATAACTCAATGCTATTTGATAACTTGATCAATGAAAATCAAAGCGAGTAAAAGCAAAAATAAAAGCGACACAAGGAATTTATCTTCACAGTTCCCCACTGTTTTCCTCACACGTGGGTACGTATGTGTCTAATTCCAATGGAATCAGGATAATTCTTACTATGCAAAATTATTAATACAAGAGAAGTGTTCAAGAGTAACTCCACAAACCCTAAGCTTGTTGTTGATTCAACCTCTTCTCCTTTTTTTGATTTTGAGAGAGACCAAGACACAATGATGAGAAATGACTATCTGGATCTTGCTACTCCTTTGCATTCTTTATCTCCAAAGCTTTTGCGCATCGTCAATATCAACCAATTGTAACACAAAACTTTGATTAAATCCGATACTCCAAGATACTTCCTTGCAAAGATTTCAAACACTCCAAGGTTCCTTGAAAATATTTTAAGCACTCCAAGGTTGTTCACTTTATTGAAATTTCCTCTTGAATGTTTTTCATGAAAAACCCCAAATCAACCAATGATCTTGAAGGATAAACACGAGGTTTTTTCTGAATAAAAGCCCCTACAAAACTCCACCTAATACAGAATTGGACACTAGCAATCCTCGTCTAGATGGTACTCCAATGAAACATCATTACAATGTAATGTCAGTATGTATGCATAGATTATAGGAAGAAGATGCATAGAGAAATATGCTAATTTGATGGTTTTCAACCCTTTTCAATGATGCATGAAAGAGTATTTATAGTTTTATAAAATTTAGGGCAAAGAGGGATAAATTCGGAATACAAGAAATTAAAAAATTGACCAAGTAAAATAGTATGTGTCGACCTAAGAATCGAATGTGTCGACACATGCTTGAAATTTTAAATGAATGTGTTGACCTATAAAGGCCCATGTGTTGATCGAAGAGTTACAGAAGCTACAACCTTTAATACGATAGCAAATGTGTCGACCTGAAAACTGGATGCGTCGATACATAAAATAAGAATTTTTGTAATTTCAGAAAACCTTCAGCATGTGTCGACCTGAAATATGCATGTGTCGTCCTAAGACTTACATAAACCACATGTTTTAAAAATGCATTACATGTGTCGACCTGAAACACGAATGTATTGACACATGTAGTAAAAAATCATGCAGAAACTTGTTTTTAATGACTTGGATCAATTTCAAAATTCTTTTTAATGATTCCTAAGACCTCTAATACAGAGGAGTTCCATAAGACATAAGGATACCATCCAATACTCAGAAGTTCAAGCTTTTCCTAGTTTTTGACATCATTCAAAATCTTTGACGACGAAGTTTGTACTCACAAGCCACCGGTAGAAGTTGTTGCATCAATACATGACAATAATAAAATTTTAAACTACTAATTTGAGATTATTCATTGACACAAGTTTCTTCATATTTGATGAGTACCCTTGGGAAACTTTGATACCCTGCAAACAATCGCAAAAGTTTTTTTTTTCTTTTTTAGAGAAAGTGTGACATACTGGAGGAAAATATGTTCTATTTCATATATCTTTTAGGGATAAATCTTGTCTTATATCGATCACCACCATATCTTCACAAAATTATTTAGTATCATTGTCCTGCCTTTAATGTTTAGAAGTGTTTCAATCAAACTATCACATAAATTTTTCTCCACATGCATCACATCAAGACAATAACTTACATCGAGAATAGACTAATATGGAAGATCAAAGAACACCAACCTCTTTTTCTAAATTTTTTTCTTTACGGGCCCATTTCATTTTTTTCCAAAGATAAAATTAATGTGTTATTGTCTTTTATAAACTTCCTTCCCGATTAAGGGCTTTGGAGCGATACTAAACTCATGTTTTTCATTAAAAGCCTTCTTCAATCTATGGTATGAAAGAATAGGTCTTATATATTTTCTATGCCCGGAGTAAAATTTTCTTTTCCATTTTTTAATTGTGGAAGTATGTATCATCTTCACATATTGGACATGCTTTATGTCCCTTGATGTTGTACCTAGAAAATTACTGTATGCAAGAAAGTCATTGATTGTGTAAAATAGCGTGACACATAACTTAAATTTATTACCTGTATACACATCATCAATATCAACAGCTTACTCCAAAAACAATTCTTAAATCTTCAATCAATGGCGTTAAGTAAACATCTATGTCATTACTTGGTTGTTTTGGACCCAAAATCGTCATTGATTACATCATATACTTACGGTTCATGTACAACCATAAAAATAGGTTGTAAATTATGAGAAGAATATGCCATGAAATATAGTTAGTACTCAAATTACCAAACAAGTTTATTCCGTCGGTGGCAAGTTCAAGCCTAAGGTACCTTAGCTTAAGGGCAAAATATGGAAACAACAAATCAATTTTCTTCCATTGCAGTGAATCAACTATATGACGAATTTTTCTATCACATAACCTTTCATTTGTATGCCATTTAGTATTATTTGCATCATTTACATTAGCAAAAAACCTCTTAAACCTTTAAATTATCGGTAGTTACCATATCACCTTGGAAGGAATAACCTTTCTAGTTACATCATCATCATCTTCAGCACTGTTGTCCTTCATCTTGTAGCGTGACTCCCCACACATCAAACACTCCTTCAAGTTTTCAAACTCTTTCTTATATAATATGCAATCATTACGACATACATGTATTTTGACATAGTCTAAACCCATTGGACACAATATCTTCTTGGCCTCATAACTACGATTCATCAATGTGTTATCTTAAAGTATGTCTTATAATGATTCAACCAATTCAATGAAAATTTTATCCACCTACCCACCTCCTTCCTTAATATTAAATAGTCTTAACACAACTGACAATCTTGTATAAAATTTTCATCTCGGATATAACGACTCTTCAAGGTCTCTCTGTAAAGTATCTTCCACACGAGCTTTCTAAAAGCATATACTCCAATATCACGAATCATATCATCTAGAGTATCATTCATAAATCCCCCGGCTTCAACTCTATGTGACGTAGGTCCTTTTTTTGTCACTTTACCATGTCATATCTATTTCGTTTAATTTTGAATAATTCTATCACAATCTAAATGATTGAATATAACATCCCTTAGATGTTTTTGCATATTTCAGAAAATTTTACAAGGACACCAAAAAATCTCATTATCATTAGGAAGGTTTTTATCTGCGAATTCAAGAAATTGAATCACTCAATTCTCATACTCTTTACTTAATCTATTGGCTCTCATCTAACTACGATCCATAATCACATACAACTTCTAAAAGTAAAATAAAAATGATCATTCCAAAATAAAACAACAATAACAATAAACAACAACTACTATAAATACTTGAAAAACAACACTACATTATACCCTAAGTCTCAAAAATCATGACAATAACAATTACAACAACAACAACAATAACAATGACGATAACAACAACTACAAATGCATCAACAACAACATGCAAAAAGATTTACATACCGAAAACGTGATGAGATAGTCAAAGAAAAGTGTTGGTTTGAGGTTCGAGCTTCCTTTATCCTTGGAGAAGATGGTGTTTCAGTTTGTTATATGGAGAAGAATGATGTTTCAGTTTGTTAGGTGGAGAAGAACAGTGTTTCATTTGCTAGGGCGTAAAAAATGAATGAAACTTAACATTCAGTTGAGTGAGTAAAATATTTTTTAGAGTTTACATTTCAATTTTTAGAAAAAACAAGAGAACATCACTGAGGTAAAAATTGCGTTCAATTTAATTAAATAAAATATTAATCAATATTTAATGTCGGTTTTCTAAAAAACTGAGAGATAAGATAATTTATAAAATAAAGGCGAAATTTTGATTCTAAATAAAACATAAATTTGCAGGAGTTAGAAATCAAAGCCCAAACCCTGAACTACATATCCTGTCGGTTTTCTATAAAACAGGAGGATAAGATTAAATTTTAAAAAAAAAAATAACGTGTTTCGAGTCATTTGATCTAAGATTTTTATTGACTAAGATGAAAACTTTATCATAAAATATATTATTTTTAATAGTGATGATGTATGTGACATTTAGTGAACATAAATGAGCTTAAAGTTCATGGTAGCTAGCTACGTTTATGAAACTACTTTATTAAGGGGAAACATTTCAAGACTATGGTATAATTGTTTTCCTAAGGAGGAAATTTGCTGAGGAGAGGGATGGATTGACCTTCTTCTTATGTGAGTTGTGGTCAAGACATTGAAAGTTATTAGTATTTTTTATTATTGTTTGCCCATATACAATTATGTGTTTGCGTAAAATGCCTACATGGTCATATATACATGCTTTTGTTGTTTTTGGCAGAGTTTTACTGACGTTTTGTTGCAAGTTTTGGAGTAATTCATTGCATATCATATGACATGTTTGTTATGGTAAGTCGGGGCATTTGAAAAAAGAGATGTCAAGCTTTGGGATAACAAATGTGAATTAGTTAAAGGGGATATTATTTGACTAACATAATTGCTTCACTCATGGAAAAATGCTCAAAAGAATTATACAACTCAAACCAAATTAACTTCTTCATTTATCATTCATTAGGAACCTCCCCCTCCGCTTTATTTAAATTAATGTAGTTGATGCCACATTTCAATAATAAGTTTGTTCTTGTATTAGAATAATTATGAAAAATGTTTGAGACATTTTTGTTAAAAAAATAGATTGTGTCAAATGAATCTTCAAGTAATATATAATTTTTGACAGGGCTGACATTGAAGGTGCGAGAAACAATTGAAGGGCTGACATTGGGTTGCATCAAATATAATTTTTTCGCAACTCAAATACAAAGATAACAAGTGAATAAAAATATATGAATAAAATTATTTTTATCATAGTTCACTATTAATTAAGTTAATACAATTCACTCCACAAGATGATTTGTCTTATACACAATGACTTAATCTACTATAATGAACCAGATTACAAACAACCACAATAAGTATGATAAACGTTATTGACACTCCAATAAGTCCGTCGATCCTTAATGCAAATCCACTATGACCGCAACCAAAGTCTTATTGAGAATCCAGACTACACAGAGTCTCTCAAGGAACCTATCAACAACAATTGATTACAAAGATATGTATACAAAGATGCTTCTACATAAGAAGATTACACAGTGTTTAAGTACAGCAACACAAAGTGTTGATAGCAAGATACAATTTGCAAAACTACACAAAGAATTACTCTACAAAGTTTGTGCAGCGGTTTGGTGTAGTTTTGTAGAACTGATTCGTTGATTTCAAATTCTTCCAAGTACTTATTTTATAGTTAAAATAAAATATCCATGAGAGGGTAGAATATGAAACACAAATACAACTTTTTGTTTCCAACGGTCATGGTGAGACTGGTTGACAATAGTACAAAAAGGTATGTCCTTGCGCCACTCTAGAGAGTAGAGATCACAATGTACTTTTTTACTTTTATACTCATCACCACACGCAATCCCTTAGTCTTGATATTCATCTTTTATGTCTTCAGAGGCTTCTGATTTGTTTCGTTGATGAAGTATGTTATAGAAGGATCAGAACTATGTATCTTCAGAACCTAAGTCTTTAGAGCCTTTCAGGGCTTGTTCAGAGAACCCTTGCCTTCAGAGTCTTCAACACTTAGTCTTCATAATGTCTTGAGATCTTTAGAACTTGTTCAACAAAATCTTTTCTTCAGCATCTTCAAAACTTGGAACATCAAAAGTAAAGCTTTAGAAGACCTCCAAAGCTTCCTTGCACAAGTCACAATCAGATGCTCTTTTACTAACGTTCCTTAGAACCGTCCCATAAGAAGCATTCTAGATCCTTAAGTTAACTTGTAACACACCAAAGGTATTCTTCCAGAGTGTTGAGTTCAGAACCTAATGACGTCACACACCTTCTCACCAGAGTCAGAACTCGTTTAGCAAAAGCTACACACAATACATAAACCATTAGAGCATGCAATGGTTCTATAAGATAACATATAAAGTTATCATCAAAACTTAAGGTCAGATGTAGAATCAATCTTGTTCTTGCAACCCCCCTCTTTTTGATGATGACAAAACCATGTATTTTGATACAACAATTGATACATGGTAATCACCACAAAACACAAATTCAATAAAGCTAACCAGCTCCCACTAAATTCGTTAATACCCAAAATCTCTTTTATGCTTGTTCAGAGTCTCCTCCTGAACCCAAGACTCACAAAATGAATTTTTCAGTACACACGATAATATAGAGAAGGATTACTTCTCCATTGATGTCTCATCAAAGTCTGACTAAAAATACCTGGTCTTCATCTCAGAATTAGGACTGTTATCAGAACACTATGAGCCAACATAACATGTTTAGTCACTGTCTTGATGAATCTCATCAAACATCATAACTAATTCAATGGTTTTTTCCAGAAACTAAAATCGCACCACTAGAAGGTGCACAATAACATGTCATCAGAAGGTTCAGCACCTGAACCATTGCTTGACTACCCATTACCTTTCAAACTTTTCTTTTGACCATAACTTAGGCCATGCCTCCTGAACATGTCTCGGACCATGTCTTAGAAAATGTATTAGACCATGTCTTACACCATGTCTTAGAACATGTATTAGAACATGTCTTAGACCATGTCTTTTAGAACATGTCTTTTGACCATGTCTTCTGAAGGTACACAACCTTTGAACAAAGCTTGGTTAACAGTAAACTTACTTTACTTTTAGAAAGTTCACAACTTCTGAAGTATCAGAGTCTTGTATAACGTAACCTGGTAACAAAAGTTTCAGACAACTTACAACTTCTGAGTAGTCTAGTGGTAAAGAGAAAACATTGTTGAAGCACACATTGACATCATTTCAGATAGTCCACAACTTATGAAAGGAATGCAAATAACATATTAACTTTGTTGACCTTCGAGACAGTTCATAACTTCTGAAGCATCAGAGTCTGATCACCATATTTTCAGAAAGTCCACAACTTCTAAACAATAGGTGTAATCAAGAAACTTGATTACCTTACTTTCAGAGAGTTCACAACTTCTGAACAGTGTGGTGTATAATGAAATTCCTGGTATGTCACAGACTCAGGATGTCTAATGGAATGTTAAGACATCTGATCTGACATTAAGCGCTGTACAGGTAGAATAGGCTGTACTTTTGATATCTGTTCTACAACAGTCACTGGACTATCATACCAGAGCCTGCAACACCTTTTGACAAACGTAGGTTCTGATTTACTGAAGTTCAGAACAGTTAAGGTTAATCAAATACATTGATGTCACGAGGAATGCTGTAACATCAAACACATAACCAATGCAGAAGGTAAATAACACACAGAATTGTTCACCCAGTTCGGTTCAACCAACCTACATCTGGGGGCTTCCAAGCCAGGGATAAAGTTCACTATTAGTAGTATCAATTCAAAGACCCTACAGCCAACACACCCGTTGACAGCCTTCTCACTTAATCACTACCCAATGACACTTTTACCTAAGATCCAATCCTAGATATGAGACCCCTCTCACTCCCCCTCAATCACCGCAGTGATAACTTTCTACAGTACATAAACTGTTCAGAAGATACACTTCCATTACACATCTTAATCATGCTTAAAAGCTTCAATCAAGTACAATGCATACATCCTTTTACCTACAGGTTTCAAGGAGTATGGTGACCATCCCACAGCCCGGGTGGTACACAACAAAACTAGCCCTAAATCATTACATCTTGTCAATCCGCGAACACTCTTAAATTAGGTTACAATGCTTCTATTTATAACCCTCTTTACCCAGCTGGATTTGGGCCTTCACATAACAGCAATGCAGCTCTAACAACCTGCATAAAATAAGCAGAAAACTTCTGCTACAAGTTAGGTCTTCAATCGAGCTTTTCTCCTTATCCTTAGCTTCTGATTGAATCTTCTAGGGCTCCACGTATGCCTTCAATTTTCGCTACTTGTTATGCATTCTATTTGGCAGAATATTCTGCATAACTTTAGGAACAGAACTGCATCAGTCTTGACAGTTCAGTAGCTTGATGTCTGGTATGATGTTATGACATCTCTTGAGACATGTTGTTCCAGAGCATGTTTAGGCATTTACAATAGAATTTTCAGGCTGTTCCTATTGTACATTACATTACATTATTGTTGCTATTTGTTTTACAAGAGATGAGCCAATCCCAAACGAAGGCACTTACAATCTCCCCCTTTGGCTAATTTTGGCTAAAACAAATACAACAATAATACTCACCATTCAGGACCTCTTGTGGCACAGGAGGAAGAGGATGCACCTTATTCCCTTTTAGACCACGAACCATTTCTTGTCACTGATGGTGGAAAAAGAGGACCGTGGGAGATAAACTATCCTTTCAGAGGCATCAGAGAACCTTTAAGGAGTGACCAGAATATCTCCCTTGTAACTCAGAACACAGGTCACAACTGTGTTCATAACTCAGATCACAAGTCACAAAGAAATTCACGCCATTTGAATTTCTGCTGAGTTTGTGACAAGTCTTTGTGATCAAAATTTTGAGTAGTAGCTGCTGCAACGAGGACAGTTTCTAACAGTACTCCTTTCTCCCCCTTTTTGGCCAAAAATTGCCAAAGAAAGCCCTCACAAAACCAGATCCAAGAACAGTTTTCCCAAATCCGTATAAACCCCATGATGGTTGTGAGAGAATAGAATGTGTGACAGGAGGTTATATAAGGAGATAACAGGTTCAAGAAGATGGTAATATAAAATCTTGGTCAAGGATACCTGTTAAAGTTGTTTGCATATTTCAAACTGACTGTGCATGCATTTGTTTGTTTCTGCCAAAAGAACCAGTCCTAATACATGCATAAGTTTGGGTTAAAGCAATTCCTGAATAAAATCAGCCTTTGACCGACTTTTAAGGTTGAAGATTCTTTTGGGAAACAGAATACCAAATATAGCTTCTGAATAGCTACAATTACGTGGTGACGTTATTTTCCACGTATTCTTCTTGATTTCTCCAAGGATGTAATGTCGTTGGTAATGTCATGACACTTACTTAGACATTCTTCAACAACCGCAGCCTTCTTTTTACTTCTCTCAGTTAGGCACAGAGAAGGACACTTTAAACAGCTAGTAACAAGAGACTAGTAACATTAAGCATGGCCATCAATCATGCTTTCTTAAATGTTGCTGAGATCCACCACAATTACTTTCTACCATCTTCCAGACAGCAAAATAAGGAAGGAGGGAATAAACCAGAAGGCTCCAAAATGCTTCACAAGACATCACAAAATTTAGATGCCACGTCAATTTCTTGTAGTAAAAGGACCCCTTGAACATATGCTGAATATATCAGATTTCTTAATCTGATTTACTTCTTCTGATCTACCATTCACTAGTAGTAGCTAGAGCTAGTGAAGTCTTTACCACAAAAGCATTTCTGATTTGCCAGACCAAGTTGTTATTGATAAGATCTGAATCTTCCAAATTGCTTCAAAGTATCAAAACTGCCACTTATGAGATTTTTAAGAATCTCTGAGATTTTCTTCCTGAACCCAGACAGATAACAAGAGCAATTCTTCAATCTCCTGATGTTGAGACATTATTCATGACTTCACTTAGAAGTTCACAATGTCATATTATCAGAACACATAAACATCAGTATACAACCGTTCTCTTCTGACTTCTGATCTTCAGATCAAGTTCAACAATACACATACAAAGTCTCCCTTTAATGTATATTGTAATTGGGAAAAGTGCAACTCTCAGTGACTCCCCTTGTTAAGGCCAATCAAAACCGTAGCGTGGAAACCAGTAGCACTAGCTCTGAGGTAGTAACTTCAAGCACCCTGAACTAGTCGTAGAATAGTAAGGATATCTCTGATTCATGACCTTGCACTTCCACAGTTATTATGACTCTTTGGATGGCTGAGAAATCATGTAGCCATAGTCTGAAACCAACCTCCAACCTTCTTAGTGTGCTTACAAGCTTTTACTAAGATTCAGACTTTCTAGAAGGATTATCCTTTGATCATGTATAATATATTTACTAGTAGTTGCTAATACTAGTAAGTTCTTCAGACCACAACAGTAGTTATGCATTGTTAAGCATACTACTTTTAAACACAAGTAGAATCTACTTATTCCAAACCAACAATAGAACTGCCACTTCTGAATGAGGCAATAGAATATTAAGCTTCACAGACCCAAGTCTCTGCCACTGACTTCTAACAATAATGATGTTACAGCATGAATCTATCTGTTTGGGTTCTGAAGTTAACATCCAGGGGATTGATGCCCTTTTGTATTCCCCATAAGAAGGTATGATCTTCATCTTCAGCAATAATTACTCACCAGAATACTCTTAGAGAAAAATAAACTCTCTACCAAGTTCTGAGAAATAGGTTCAGAATACAGCCTTGCATGCACTTAGTCTCCCATCAAGGTGTTTATATATATCTTTATCCAAGATCCTAATGAATACTTAGTCTCCCGTCAAAGTATTCATTATTAGTTAGATTATGCCATCTTCTCAAGGTAGTATAATTACTCCATGCATGAAGAACCAACTGGTCCTTACAAGTTTCCTCTGCTGAAGAGACCCTTCGTTTGAGATGATGTTGCAACATTGATCCCAAGCACACTTTTCTTGTAGAGGATACAAGAGTACACCAGAAGCTAATCATCCTTTATGATCAGATCCATAACAACCACATAACCAGTTCTTATTCCTATCCTCCTTGGAAATCACTAAGATCATGAGTAATAAACCCAAGCATCTTACAGAACAAGGTAAGATGAACTCCCTTTCACATCAGCTTGATCATATTACTGCCTCTGGACAAAGGGTTATCCAACTTCCCTCTTTATGGATACATTGTTGAGCTCTTTACTTTAGACACATAGTAAGTACTCTTTATTTGGAATTTGCCACAGGTTTCAAATTAAGAGTCCTTAGTTTGCTTGTTGTACAAGTTTCAAATTGCCACATTCTGTAACTTGTACTAGAAGAAACTTCATTATCAATCATGAGGATGTTTGATAAGTCTGGAACAACTGAAGTCTTCAATAGTTATCACAGAATTATTTAATCACACTAGATGTTTCTGACTGATTACTTCTTCATGCTTGCTAAGCATATTTGCTTGTCTGAAGATCCAGAAATGATGTTCCATCATCCATCACATGAGGGAAAACCTGGAAATCATAGCTTTAAAGTCCTTTTAAGTGCATTTAGCTCAGTACATATACTCCCTTAAACTCATAACTGGAGTAGATGACCTGTTGATCGTGTCCTGATCAATTATTCCAAAACAGATGTCTCCTCTTCCAGATCAGGAGTAGGTTCCAAACATATGTACTCACATTACATGTGTTTAGCACCCAGAACATCTGTTCTTCAACTGGCAGTTGCATGATGTTCTAACATCCTTAAGAACATCAATTCCATCTCCTTGGAACACATTATCCTTGATAATCTTCAAGGTCTTCAAGCAGCTTGCAGATGTATATGAGAATCATTGATCAATTGATACTCATCAACACTTACACTAAAAGCCTTTATGAGTGGACTTGAGGAATTCTCAAGTATCTTTGACATTATTGATAGATTGCAAAATCTGCTTACAAATTCTGTTGAAAATAATAACCCTAGAGTTCTTCTTTCACTTTAGGGGTTGTATCAGAAGTTGTGCAGCGGAATAGCAGTAGAACCTGCTTAAATTAATCCTTCAAGTTGTTTGCTTCTTCACCAAGCAACTTTCTAGACCCAACTCTACAGCCCTGTTAAAAGGAAGCTTTATAAGCACATATGATGCCTTATCAATATCTTCACTCCCGCATGAAGGTTTTGATAATACTGAATATAGGTTGAACAATGCTCTCCAAAATCTTCACTCCCGCATGAGGTCTTTGAATTTGTTCAAACATTTTCACCTTCCTTCAACATAGCTGATCAGATTGATCTAGTTTCTCCCAAATTGGTCCATCCTCCACTCCTAGGGACCAAAAAAAAACTACTGGTTCAAACAATGTTCTACCTTGTACACAACAGGAAAGTATCCCCCATGGATCTCATCCAGAGACAGACAGGATGCCTGCTCTGATACCAATTGAAATTCCTGGTATGTCACAGACTCAGGATGTCTAATGGAATGTTAAGACATCTGATCTGACATTAAGCGCTGTACAGGTAGAATAGGCTGTACTTTTGATATCTGTTCTACAACAGTCACTGGACTATCATACCAGAGCCTGCAACACCTTTTGACAAACGTAGGTTCTGATTTACTGAAGTTCAGAACAGTTAAGGTTAATCAAATACATTGATGTCACGAGGAATGCTGTAACATCAAACACATAACCAATGCAGAAGGTAAATAACACACAGAATTGTTCACCCAGTTCGGTTCAACCAACCTACATCTGGGGGCTTCCAAGCCAGGGATAAAGTTCACTATTAGTAGTATCAATTCAAAGACCCTACAGCCAACACACCCGTTGACAGCCTTCTCACTTAATCACTACCCAATGACACTTTTACCTAAGATCCAATCCTAGATATGAGACCCCTCTCACTCCCCCTCAATCACCGCAGTGATAACTTTCTACAGTACATAAACTGTTCAGAAGATACACTTCCATTACACATCTTAATCATGCTTAAAAGCTTCAATCAAGTACAATGCATACATCCTTTTACCTACAGGTTTCAAGGAGTATGGTGACCATCCCACAGCCCGGGTGGTACACAACAAAACTAGCCCTAAATCATTACATCTTGTCAATCCGCGAACACTCTTAAATTAGGTTACAATGCTTCTATTTATAACCCTCTTTACCCAGCTGGATTTGGGCCTTCACATAACAGCAATGCAGCTCTAACAACCTGCATAAAATAAGCAGAAAACTTCTGCTACAAGTTAGGTCTTCAATCGAGCTTTTCTCCTTATCCTTAGCTTCTGATTGAATCTTCTAGGGCTCCACGTATGCCTTCAATTTTCGCTACTTGTTATGCATTCTATTTGGCAGAATATTCTGCATAACTTTAGGAACAGAACTGCATCAGTCTTGACAGTTCAGTAGCTTGATGTCTGGTATGATGTTATGACATCTCTTGAGACATGTTGTTCCAGAGCATGTTTAGGCATTTACAATAGAATTTTCAGGCTGTTCCTATTGTACATTACATTACATTATTGTTGCTATTTGTTTTACAAGAGATGAGCCAATCCCAAACGAAGGCACTTACATATAAGAACTTGATTTAACCATATTTTCACGAAGTTCACAACTTCTGAAACATATGTTGTATCAGAGCCTAATTCAACCTTTAACTTAATCAGACACTTCTGACCACAACAAAGTATCAGGTCATGATTCATTTTAGAAAGTTCACAACTTCTAACAAATACATGTTCCCATATGCTAAGCTCATCAGAGCATTATTCACGCATCTTGATCTTGTCTTCTGATTGGAAGATGATAATCTTTTGATAGCCAATTTAACATGTTTATAAAAACCAGTGAACTTTTGCAAAGTTCTTGAATCAAACATCAAACCAATTGTTAGCAGTAAAAGAATTATATCATGTTTGAGTTTGAGATCTTGAGAGTAAATACTATCAAAATCATATACTCTTTCTCCCCTTTTGTTAGAAATCAAAAAGATTTAAAAGACAAAATAAAATTTTCATTAAAACACAAATAAAGATACAATTGTTTTAGAACCATTTTTCATTAATGAAATGTTTGGGATAACTTTATGGAAATGAACATTCTGGTATGTTAGCACAAATTTATACTTAGAGAGAGAATAAGATAAAAAAGCGAATAACACGAAACAAGATTTTATTCATTGAAAGGAAAGGGAGTACAAACACGATACAACCTAGGACAACAAAGGTACAATAGAAAGAACAACCCAGAGACACAACACAAGAAATTGTAGCCACCCAACAATCTATACCTCAATAACTTCACATATTTCTTCTAAAAGAGAATCAACAGGTCCAACACGACGAACTTCTCCAATAATTCCAACCATATAGAAAAGTGTAGATATGACTCTTCCAAAAGGGATAAATGACTGATATTGATTCCTGGAGGAAGAAACCGAGTCCCTAAGATAGTTGAAGATAGTTTGGGGCAGGTTGACCCTTACATGATGTATAAGAAAGTATATTAGAAGTTTGTCATCATAAGACAAAGAGTTTAAGTTCACATTTCTTGGATGAAGGTATGTTAGCAGTAGCTGAAACCAAACCTTAGCAACAAGAAGGAGAGTTTGAGGATTAAAGGGTTCAAACTAAATTAAGATGTCATGAATTGTGATGAGTCTCTCAAAAAAAAGGAGTACTTATATCAAAAGGGATCAACGGTTTTTCATGCTTGAGCACAACCAATCACAATAGAAATGGTTGACATAGTGATGGTAATAGAGACGCCGAAAACACTGGAACAAATAGAGTCATCATTCAAACTAACAAAAGCATATTCCCAGAATTCTTTGACCAGATTAGGATAGATTGGTCCATGTAGTATTGCAAAATAACTGAACCAAGATTGCACTATTACACTTTGGGTTATATTGAGTTCATCACCTCTCAGACGAGGAATGTTAGGACAAAGTTCGGGAATGACTACAAGGATATCCTTATCGCCATGGAAGGTTTTTGAAGCCATGATAAGAAAGGGATAGTGATATATATATATATATATATATATATATATATATATATATATATATATATATATATATATATATATATATATATCATGGCTTCAAAAATAGGGGTAGAAGAAATGTAACAGACAAGAAACAGACTTTGTTCAGAGAGTTAATCAATCTTGAAACTGATAAAACATTAAATGAAAACCAAGAAAGTGCATATAATACCAACTTCAAAGACAAGCGACATAAGAGGATGATGAAAATTTAAGAAGAGAATAAGATAATTCGTTCTAATAATTTTCATTTCCAATGTAGTTGTTTACCCACTATGTCAATCAATTGATATAAGTTATCCAGTAACTAACAAAGTCAGACAAATGAGTAAACATATACTCTTAATCAAACATTCAATGCTGGAGTAATCTCCTTAGTTTCTAAGGTTCAAAAGTTAATTAGAGAATAATACATACCTTAGACAATTATTTCAACAGACTGGAGGGCTGCATGTCAAGAGCATGATTTCTCCATGCAAGCAATTATTCTGTGAGAGGTGACTTAGTTTTTCTCGAATCACCAGAACCCACTCTTTATTCTTAGAAGCTCCAGAATCAATCCTTTATCATGTGATTATTTGTACTTTATGTTAATGTAGAGGTGTCTGTTCTTTCAAATTCTTCTTAGATGAGCTTCTTCTGACTTTTTGATCTTTTGTTCTTCTGGACTAACTTTATTGCCTTAGAAGTCCATCATTCTTGAATACCGTGAGTTACAAGTATGTTTTTCTTACACATGCCATACTCTTTTGAGAGGAAATATAATTCTTCTTGAATAGCTAGATACCAATCATGCTTCATTGGTTGAAGTAGGTTTTATCAATGATGCTCAAATTCAGAACCAGTTACTCAGAATATGAAGATTAAGATCTGTGCTTCAACAGCTTCTAATGAAATATCTTCTGATCAACAAAGAAAAGACTCAACTAGATTTGACTTTTTCAAGGTCAAGTTTATCATTAAATCTAGCACAAATAAATTCTTTAACACTAGGTTTTTCATTGTTGTACCTTTGATCGTTCAAAATATCTCATCATGATACAACTTTGTGCCTTGGAGTTTAAACTTGTTAATATTTTCTTTAGAATTTGAATATAAAACAAGAGCATCCAAGAGGATGAAAATAAGAATTCCAGGCTTCTTATTCTTTCACAATTCATAGGGATTCTTATCCAGAATAGGTCTTAGAGATACTCTATTCTGAATGTGACACACAATGTTTGTAGCCTTTGTCCAGAAGTACTTTTCCAGGTTGATTTCATTGATCAATATTTGACACAATCACTCAAAGGCTTGTTCTTTTCTTTAAAATTCCATTATGCACGGGAATTATTAGAGAGGGAGAAAATAAAAGAAATGTCGTTTTCAACAACATCTTCTCAGAGGGTTTTTAATTAATCATTTCAACCATAAAAAATGAGACTCATTTTCTTAAGCACTTGGATACAGGAGGTGGTGAACATATAATGTGAATTATCCTTGTGATAAAGAGACATTAGCCAAGGCCATCTGCCATGGTTATCAATCATGACTAATCCATACTTCTTTCCATTGATTTACATGGATTTTACTAGTTTAAACAAATCAATGTGCAGAAGTTCCAATGGTGTGAAGGTAGGAAAAACAATCTTTACTTTTAAAAGAAGTTTTTGGAAGCTTATTCTTCTCACATGCATCACAAAGAGAATTTGAAGAGGAATTCAGATTTAGGAAGGCCTTTGATTAAATTAAGCTTGTTTAGTTGAGATTCTCTTCTCATCCTAACATAGCCCAATCATCAATGCTACGACTAGTGATCTTTACTAGCGAATACAAGACATTTTTAAGAGGGGATTTTTAAGATCAGAAAGTCTGGTCTTAGAGATGTTGTTTTTCATTTTTACCATTGAATGGAATAAACTCATTCTTTCAATTAATAGCACAAAAATGACCCTTTTAATAAGGATAACATCCTAACAATTGTCACTCAATTAATTTAAGGACAACACATTATGAATTACTACTATAGATATTAAAATAGTAAATAGGGAGAAGAAAATCATTACCAATTGTTTTAAAGCTTTTGACCTTTTTCTCACTAATCATCTATGAAAATCATAGTGCCTTCAGGCTTCAGTTCCAAGCTTCAGAACATATGCCTTCTTCCCACCATGTGTTGCAAGCAGCCAGAGTCCAGGTACCATGACATGAGTTTCACTTGTGCTGCTAAGAATATCTGCAACATAGATTATTTGTTTCTTGGTAACCCATAAATTCTTGGGGTCCTCTCTTATCAGTTCCCCGAGAGTTTTTAACAACTTTAGGTTTAGCAACAGAATAATCATATTTACAGGAATTAAAATGAGAAAGTTTAGCCAAAAGTTTTTCCTCAGGTTCAGAAACAAATTTCTCTTTTTCGTTTCCTTTATCTTTAGGCACAACCCCAACAGAGATAAAATGGGAATGAAGAGTATTAGGTTTGTCTTCCTTATTAGAATTAGATTCGTCATAGGAGTTATAGCTAATATCACTGGTTCCATTTCTGCTCACGCCATAGATCATATAAGCCATCATGCTTCTCCCTATGCTTCTGTCTAGGAACTTCTGGAAAACTTTGTCATATTTCTTGATGACATCATCAGTACTCTCAGAAGCTTCTGGAAGAGTTTTTGTTCCTTTGAGGGAAGAGTTCTCATTTTTGATAAAAAAGATTTCTTCATTTAAAATGGAGAGATCTTCCTTAAACCTGATGCTTTTAGAAGATGTGGATTCATGGGACTTTTTAAGTTCCTTGAATTCATTCTTGAGAAGCTCATGTTTTTCCAGAATTTCAAGGAAACATGAATTTTATTCAGAATGTGTAAGGTCATAAATAACTCTTTAGAGAATACCTCTTCTGTGTAGGAAGAAGATTCTTATTCATCTTCTGAAGGGATCTTTTCAACCGTTCTAACTTGAGCCATCATTGCCACGTTAACACGTTCTTCTTCTGAGTCATGTTCTGAAGAGTCTGACTCATCCCGGGTTGCCATCAGCCATTTCTTCTTGGGATTGTCCTACTAAAGTTTAGGACAACCATTCATGTAGTGGCTTGGCTCATTTAACTCATAACAAGTGACTTCTTTGCCACTAGACTTCCTTGATCAGAAGTAGACTCGAAGCGACCACCTGTCTTTCTAGTACTTCTGAATTTGTTGCCTTGATTTCTCTTCCAAAGACGGTCAACCCTTATGGATAGTAGAGATAACTCATCTTCATCATCATCATCATCATTAGAATCTTCTTCTGAATCTTTAATCTCTTCTTCTTGAAGAGCTTTGACCTTCTCAGATCTTCTGACAGACTTGAGAGCAATGGATTTCCCTCTCTTCTGAGGTTCATCCTGATCTAGCTCAATCTCATGACTTCTAAGAGAACTTGCCAGTTCTTCTAGAGAAGTATTGTTCAGATATTTTGTAATTTTTAGTGAAGTTACCATAGGCCTCCATATGGATGGCAAGCTTCTGATGATCTTCTTCACATGATCTGATGTAGAATATCCTTTGGTTAGAACTCTTAGTCCTGCAACTAAGGTTTGAAACATTGAGAACATCGTCTCAAATATTTCATCATCCTCCATCTTGAAGTCTTCATACTTTTGAATCAAGGCATGAGCCTTGGTTTCTTTGACTCGATCATTCCCTCCATGAGTCATTCTGAGAGATTCAAGTATAGACTTAGCTGAGTCTCTTTTTATGATCTCCTCATACTCATTATAAGAAATAACATTTAGCAAGATAGTTCTTGCTTTATGATGATTCTTAAAATCCTTTTTCTGTTGATCAGTCATAGTTTTCTTTCAAGCTGCTTTCCATTTGCATTTGTGGGATGTTCGTAGCCATCAAGTAACATATCCCAATGATCAACATCATGACCTAGAAAGAAGGTTTCTAGTCTATATTTCCAGTACTCGAACTTTTCATCATAAAAAATGGGGGGGGGGGTAGCATTGTAGTTATCTTTATCAGAAACTAGAGCTGGTGGTGGTGGAATAGATTCAACCATATGGTTTCTATGTTTGGATCTTTATTTGACACAGTTAAATGTTTGATAGAAATCAATACCAGAACCGGAGCTCTGATGCCAATTGAAGGTCGAGAAACACAAGAAAGAGGGGATTTGAATTGGGTTGCACCAAATATAATATTTTTCCAACTCAAACCCAAAGATAACAAGTGAATAAAAATAGATACAAAATTATTTTTATCATGGTTCACTGTTAACTAAGTTACTCTAGTCAACCCCACAAAGTGATTTCCCTTATACACAAGAACTTAATCCACTATAACCAACCAGATTACAGACAACCACAATGAGTATGATCAACCTTATTGGCACTCCCAATAAGTCAGACGATCCTTATTTCAGACTCATTATGACCGCAACAAAAGTCTTCTTGAGAATCCAGACTACACATAGTCACTCAAGAAACCTATCAACAACAGTTGATTACAAACATGTGCATACAAAGATGCTTCTACACATGCAGATTACACAATGTTTAAGTACAACAACACAAAAGTGTTGATAAAAATAAACGAACAAAATCTCCTTGCTTATTTATAAAACTATATAAAGAGTTACTCTATAGAGTTTTGGCAACGACTTAGTGTAGTTTTGTAGAGTTGATTCGTTGATTTCAATTTCCTCCAAGTACTTCTTTTATAGATGAAATAAGAGATTTTTTAGAGGGTAGAATATTAAACACAAATACAATTGTTTTGTTCCCAATGATCATGGTGAGACTGATAGACAATAGTAGAAAATGTGTGTCCTTGCACCACTCTAGAAAGTAGAGGTCATAGTGTACTTTTGTAATTTTATACTCACAACCACACACAATCTGTTAGTCTTTATCTTAGTCTTCTATGTCTTCAGAGGTTTCTGATTTATTTCGATGATGAAACATGTTGTAGAAGGATCAAAACTCTGTATCTTCAGAACCTAAGTCTTTAGGGCCTTTCAGGGCTTGTTTTGAGAATCCTTTCCTTCAGAGTCTTCATCACTTGGTCTTCATAATGTCTTCATATCTTTAGAACTCGTTCAACAGAACCTTGTCTTCAGCATCTTTATAACTTGGAATATTAGAAGTAAAGCTTTAGAAGGCCTACAAAGCTTCCTTGCATAAGTCACATTCATATTCTCTTTAGCTAACGTTCCTCAGAACCGTTGCATAAAATGAATTCTAGAACCTTGACTTAACTTGTAACACGCTAAAGGTATTATTCCAGAACCTGATAATGTCACATACCTTCTTAACAAAGTTAGAACCTATTTAGAAAAAGCTACACACTAGACAGAAACCATCACTACTACAAATAACACTTTTCATGGTGAAGCTAACACCTCGGACAATAAAAAAAACGAGGGTATAGGTATTGGGAGCACCATGTTTAATTTTTTTTAACAAAAAACATTAAACCTTGGATATTTAATAAAACTGAAGGATGGTAGCAATAAGGGAACTCACTTTGACACCCAGTTGCAACATTTTATGGTTTTTTCAATTGTTTAATTAGTATTTCTCACTTGGCGCTTTTCTAATGCGTCCTCAAGTGCAAGGAAATATCAAAGTAATATAAAATATTGTTGAACCCACAAAGACGAATGTCAACCTATTGTAATCTATTATCGCTTTATCAACCTATTGGATTAGGGGATACTAAGAACTAAAACTAAAATAAAACAAAGATTAAGACAAATATAATAAAAAAGAGAGATCGAAATATATTCCGTGTACCTCTGAGACTCTGTAACTCGTTGGTTTATAATAATGTTAAAAACATATTTAGTAGAAAATATTATCTTAAATAATAAACCTTTCACTCTCGTGATTTTGAATAAAGTCACATTCCTTGACCATGGGATTTGCTCTCGCTCGCCCATTCTAATTGAGGAATGCGTTTTGAAAACTAAACAAGTTCTAGTTAATCCTAAAGCACTCTCGTTGTGTTTATGATTAATGTCTAGTTTCTTATATCTGGTTTGACACCCATGCTCTCGTAGTACCGGCTCGAACCTTAGTTAATTTCCCACTCTCGTGGAAAATCGTATTAAGTAACCTCTCACTCTCGTGACAAAGCTATTTAAATTAAGTTTTAAAAAAACACCGAAACTGAATTTTCAAACTGATATTAAGCCAGCTTATTACTGAGTCCCGTCGAGAACGAAGGTCCTTACATACCAGACTTAAGACAAATTAGCTAAACATGAAAATAAGCGTAAACAAAATAAATCAAAAAGATCACAATTAAGAACAACATGAAAATTAAATTAAACAAACGAAACAATAGAAATGAGAAATGCGATAAAAAAAGAAACATGTAAAAGCAGAAATAAACGAAACTGAAATTAACTTCTGAAATCATCTTCGTGTACAATAATAGAAAGGTAATTCATAATATAACAGCACACTGGCACGCTTGAAAATTAGGTACATAATTGAAATAAATTAAACAACACCTAAAACTAATAGTGTGGTAGTTCCTCGATGTGAGAAACTACCACTTTACAATTAAAGTTGTTTTCTTAAAACATCTAAGAACAAAACTCTGGCTTCAAACAGAAAAAAGGTTGACTCCTTTGAAACTGTCAAGAACTCCCTTTTATAACTCTCTGCTAAATTCTCGTAACTTCCATGAAGACAATTCAGGAACTCGTGATTTCATGGCCAAAATATCCGGAAGACTTTATTTGTTGGAGAAATATCAGGGGATTGGGTTCGTTGGGTTACATGGAGAAAAATCACAAAACAGAACAAGAAAAATCATTAAAATACGTGGCTTGGAGAAATATAGTTGTGGCAGAGGCCACACTATGTGTGGTGAGGGCCACAAGGCACAAATGTGCGGTGAGGGCCATAGAGAGTGTGGCGAGGGCCACAACCTAAATTCCACTTTTTTTTCTAATATTTTCTTATTTCTTCCATTTTTCTCAAAATCTTTTTCACTTCTCTATCTTTTCCTCTTGGAAGCTTTGTGTTAGAAAATACCTGAAATAAAATATAAATATTGGCATAACATGACATAAATAAGTAAAAACGGTAACATAATTCACACGAGTCGAAGTCGAATATACGATATAATTTCGCGTTATCAAATTTCCCCACACTTGAACCATTGCTTGTCCTCAAGAAATCAACCAACACGGTAAAAGAAATTATTAAGCGCAATTTGAAACAATGACACGATACAACTCCTATTCATACGCCGCGGCTAGGCTAATGTCAGATTGATAGGTACTAAGTATTTAATACCAAGGATATCGTAACGAAACAATGTTCAAAGACTCCCTCTTTATGCAAACCAATTTGAATCATGCCATTATAGATTAACCTATATCTCTTGTTTTTCTTTCACTCTTTCCATTCAAGCTCAAGCACATTAAGCCCGTTATCTGTACATGAACATAGTAGGGGAAATCAGTTAGTGACTATGATCCATTTTCTTTTCTTTAGCCTGAGGTTCTGGTATTTAAGTGGTGCAACCCCATTTTTCCCAACTACGGTTGCGGGGGATCGGACCGTAGCCCGTCCTACCAAGTCCAATATCAGTGACATATGGACCAACCAACAATGGATTCTTATTATTAAATCCTTACAGGCTTAACAACCGTTGGGCTAAATGACCGGGTGAGGGTCACCTAACTTAGAAGGTTATTTTTCTATAAAATCATTTTTTATTAAAAACGGGATCATTCACTTATATTCATCGACTCCCTACGTAGTTTGTGCTTAAGATGATGTTGAATGCTAATATAAACTACTCAAGAGTTACTTTGAAAACTTGTACCTAAGGTCTTGAAATAATGGGTACCCAAATTGATATCACATAATGAGGGGATTTTGGGTGTCATAACGGTATCGATTTTATTAAAACTTTCCCAAGTCTATCTAACACAGCCTAAAGTGTGACAACCTGTATACTTTCAGAGTGTGTATGCCATGCATCCAAGAAATTTTTTGTTGCAGGTTAAAATTTTAAAATTTTGGGGAAATTCAATAACAACTGAAAAATAGGCATACAGACTCGATATCACATGCAATGACTTAAAAAAATACTGAAAACAAATAAAATCCTATAAACATGCAATAAACTAGAAAATAATAAATCAAAATAAGAAGCGATAAATGGAAAATTGTAAAGTCCCCCCCCCCCCCACACACACACACACTTAAACAAAACATTATCCTCAATGTTTCAATAAAAAGTGGGAAAAGGAATAAGAACCTGATCAATGCTCGTCTCGATAGTTGCCTACATGCAACTGATAGCTGACAAGTGATTGATATCTTTATTTTCTACAAACTCAAACAAAAGCAAGAATATTAAATAAAAAACTTGTGGGTTGCCTCCCACGCAATGCTTCTTTTAACGTCGGTAGCTCGACGACTCAAGAGTGTCAGCACTCATAGTGATTCTCTCGAGAATGACTCCTCGATCAAATTTTTAATCATCTTTGATTTCCATGGCCACTTATCAAGCCATCTCACATATCCCTAACCTTTTCTTTTCTTTCTTTTGTGGTGTGGTTCATTCTTTTGAACTTGTGGTGGTGGTTTTGGATCTATCTTGAGTATCGGCTTTTTAAGTTTGGACTTAGTTATTTCATCCACCACATCAAAGGCTAACCTTCCTGTAATATGGTGGGGGAACTGACTTGGGGTTTTTGCATTTTATCTCAATTGTTGCGGATAGCAAGAGTCGCCACCGACTTTTCTTTTACCCAATTAAGGAAATGGTGAAAAGAACATGAAAGACCTTTTTGAGAATTTTCTTAAGTTCGAGGGGTAGGTTATGAAAAGGGAAGGTGCTAGCACCGTTTTCATCCGTAGTTATCTACAGGCTCTTAGTTGCTAGCTCACTTTGAAATTCTTTTGTAAATATTTTTGTGTTTTGTGTAAGTTTAAAAATGCCTTTGTTTCGGAAAACCTTGTAATGATTCTCGTTTCGGCGAGAATGTATACAAAGTGTTGGTTTTTAAAATAGTTCAAAGAGATGTTTGTTTTTGGAAATATGTTTTTAAATTTTAAGTGTGAAGATGGTTTTATTTATGAGCAAGCAACTACGAGCATTCTACCTACTCAAAAAAGTCTTAGTTCTCCTCCTCCTCCTTTAAATAATGTTATCTTACAATTAGTTAGTAAGTAACCATATCATTGGATGTGAAGGAACAAACGTGGGTCTTCGTACAATCATAGAAGGAAACATTGTAGGATACCTTAGCAATTTGTCATGAGGGTCTAAGATTGTTTATCGAAGGCAACATCGAAGGGTCATCGAGGGACTCCGATCTTATAATCGAGGGTCTTGGCTAAAGTATCCCACGTTCGAGGGACATGACTGATTATCTTCTAAGGCAACAAGTGTGGGTTAATCCTAGAGGTGCAAGTGTGCAAAGTGTTTGTTTTTCATGCTTTTTATCTTTGAATTAGGGTTTTCTACTTGTTGATTTTATGTCTTGTCATACAAGCACTAATTACTAGTAATTATATTGAAAGCCATAAATTGCGGAAATTTAAAGTTCTACGCTATTACATCATTTAAGTGATGAGGATACAAGTCACAAATGGGGGATGAAAGCGATTAAAACCTAATTACTATTACAACCATATTGAATAATGAATAACAATAAAAAATACAAGAATATAAAGATGATATAAAAGAAAAGAAAATTGTGTTTGAGTTTTTTAATGAAAGGTTTTAACTTTAATTAAACTAATAAAGAGAAAGAAAATAAATAATTAGCCTAAGTTGATTTAATAAAACTAAACCTAAATTAGTTTAAGAAAAGAAATTAAATTAATTAAGAAAAGGAATTAGATTTGTTAAGAAAATATTTTTTAGGGTTTTTGATGAAAGAGAGATTTTAGTAATTTTTAACCTAATTAACACTAATTAATTATTTACAAAAAGAAATTAACTAATTATTTAACCTAAAGTCTAAGTTAAAAAAAAATTAAATAAACCCGAGTCTAATTTAATTCTAATTCTAAAAGGAATTAATTAGCTAAGAAAATATTTTTAGTGTTTTACTTATAAAAGTAAATAAGTGAAAATAAAATAAAATTAGAAAATTATTTAAGAAAATGTATTTTCTATATTTTTGGTAAAAAAAATAAAAATAAAAAAATAAAAAGATAGATAAAAGTAAAGAAAATATATAAAGAATGTAAAAATATTGGGCTGGGGGTTTAAAAAGTGAAATGGGTGTTAAAAAAAACAAAAGGCCCAATTCAGTTTTTTTGTTAGAAACAGAAATAAAATAAAAATAGATACTGGGTCTGCGCTGAAAAAAGTAAAATGGGTGATGTGAACTCAAAAATGATTCAGGCCCAAAATAAGCTGGCCCAGACGCTTGTATGATAATCTAGTGAGGGAGGCTTCTGGAGGTGTATCATGGGTGTGGCCTCCAGAAACGCTGGATCTGGCTTGATGATGATCAGATGGTTGAGGGATGAGGTGCACCATGCACGCTGGAACTTTGCTTGCACATAATCTATAAAAATAAAACAAGAAAAAACAAAAGGGTACCAATGGGGCTCGAACCCAGGTCCCAAGGGTGAACAGGCGCGCGCTTTACCACTAGGGTGGTTATACATCCGTTAGTTTATACAAAACCACAAATATATATTTTAAACAAGTTTCTGAATGGAAGCTCATCTTCTTCCTCCTTCATGCGCGCGCAGAACAAAACATCCACCATTGTTAATCTTGTAACTTTCTCATTTCTTGATCATTTTAAAAAGTACAAACATGAAACTTGCTGGAAATTTCATCATGAATTTAACCATATAATTTATTTAAGCTAAAAATCAAAGATTAAACTTAATTTTGTTTAATACCAAATGCATGCCCTAACTTATTAGAAGCAAATATCTTCACACACAAGCAAGTAAAATTCAAACTAAGAACATGGTTAGCTTTAGGGCAATCATGTCTACATTTTTGGTTCATAATGCATGTATAAAAGATGCTTGAATCAAGATATCATAGTTTAGAATACTTACCTTGCAAATGATATTCGTGTATGGAGGTTGAGCAACCTTTGAGGTGTCCTAATGATCTGTTTAGCTTTCCTGGACCTCGTTGAGTGTATTCCAACTCCTACTTTGATTTGAGGATGACTGAAACTCCCTACTCAAGTCAAGTTCCAAGCTTGAGTGTTGAAAATGGTGGGTAGCTGAAATGGAGTTACAGTCTATGAACAGGGACCTGGATCACTTTGATATGATATATGGAGAGTGTATGGATGCTTTGATTTAAAAACGCGCGAATGGTTTTTGATTTGGTGGTTTGAAGCTCAAAAATGTCAAGTTATGGCCAATTCCGTATTGCAGAATGCTTAGGAGGTTTTTAGGGTGATTTATGAAAAGAGTTAGAGATCTTTTGCACAACAAATTTCTGAGTTATAGGGTTATGGCTAGGTTGCTTGATTTTAAGAAAAATGAGAAAATCAAGTTTCAATGTTTTATACCAGAAATGTAGAGTGGTTGAATCACTTTAAACATGTTGCTTCTAGTCTTTGCATAGTGTGTGTGCAAAGACAACAAGTTAGGAGCTCAAGGAGAGTTGACCTTTGCAAAAGAAATGCTTTATCAAAATAAAAATGGTACCTTTGTGCCAAAAATGGAAAATCAACTTGGACAAAGCTTCAAACACATGGATAATGGCTCCAAAAGTTGTGTAAACATTTAATTGTTGAGTGATTATCAAGTTTGAATCCTGTAAAGCAAGATTTATGCAACATGGAGCAAGTACCTAAGAGCCCGTGGATAACCACGGATAGAAAGGGTGCTAACACCTTCCCTTTCTATAATCTACCCCCCGGACCCGAGAAACATCTCGAAAAAGGAATTTTTCTGTGCTTTTTTCCTTTCCTTGTTGGATAAAATAAAAGACGGTGGTGACTCTTGCTTACCGCAACATTTTGCGAAAACAAACGCAAAACGCAAACCAGCATTCCAAAAAACTGTCAGTTCTCTCCCACCGTATCACAATACCCAAGTGAATAAGACACTCAAAGCGTAATTCTTAACATCATTCATACATAATCATACATTCATAAAACCATTTGAATCTCATAAGTTCATAAACTCAAAACTCTTTTTTTTAAAAACCTTCTCTAGTTGAACCATTGGTAGAAGGAAACCACCACTTCCCTGGTCGCGGTATCAAATAAGATCTCACCAACTAAGAGCCATGGAACAAATAGAAGAGAATCAAGCAGCTTTCAAAGTGGATCTGGAACAAGTTAAGAGTAATGTCGACTCAATGAGGGGGGATATGAGTCAGATTCTTATAGCTTTAAAGAACATCATTGATAGACAAGAACAAATTACTAGGGTAGCCTTCGAGGAAATAACCCAAGCTATCGGTGCATCAAGCGGTCACCAACTAAAAAAAGGACTGGAGACAGGGCCACAAAAATCTTTCATGGCTCAATACAAGACAAGACAAGAAACTGAAGGGTTTATCCCACCTTCTCCAAAGGTAGGGGCATCTAATACCCTGCAGATTCTGGTTAATAATGCTGATAATTACTTGGACTTACAATATGGAGATCACGATCTAGAGGATGTCAATCAGGAACCTCAGAAGGTGACTAATGACCTTGCTACTGAAAACCCATTGGTGTAGCGGTAGAATTTTGAGACTAAGCCATTGGATTGACTTGACTTGCACTGATCAAATAAAAATCACCACCGCGCTTTATTATTTCCAGAGGAATGGGAAAAGAGCAGATAACCCAAAAAATAAGGGGAGAGAATCTAAGTTCTAGGTCTGGTTATGCAAAGGGAAGGTATTATCACCCTAAACATCTATATTACTCCACAGGAACCTCTTTGAAAATTTTATTTTGGCTATAAATGTTGTATACAAAAATAGATGGTGGAGGTGAGAAGAGAAATAATTTTTTTAAATAATTTTTGCACCCTCTGAGGTTGTGAACCTTTAGTGCCTATGTACCACCTTCCGTGCAATATGGGATCAGGGTACTCATAGTTCACCTTTAAAAATTTAAAACACAAGTGTGTTGGTTAAATTTAAGAGAAGAGACATCATCGTCTTATCTGAATAGAAGAACATACTTACTACCCACGATTATGAGAAAGGAGAATTTACGTCATCTCAAAGTGGAGGATATAGCTTGGATTTTAAAATTAACAAATCTTCACTCAACTCCCAAGTGGATAATATCTCATTTTACTACATATCATAGAAGTATAGTAGTTCGCATCACTACACGGATTGACAATAGTCTAATCTTTTGAGAAAATTAAAGTCTAAAGCCAAAGTGGAAAAAATGGTTTGAATGAGATTGATTGACTTTTAGCCTTCTCACAAAAATGTCAAAGTATTATTATGTTGGTTTAAATTTGATTAAGAAAATATTTTTGAAAATGCATGGACCTAAGTCCAAGTTTATTTTGAAAGCGGTTCAAGTTTAAAAATAAGAATAGTTTTGAAAATGAGGGAGAAGATTTTTGAAATTAAAGAAGATGGGAGGAGATGAAGGGACTATCCTAAAGCATAAGGTACAAGTTAGGGAAAAGAACCATCTAACCAAAAATAAGCCAACACTTGGCATAATGAGTCAATATAGAATTCTCATCCTTTGGATTGAAACCAAACAAGAAAACATAATAAACCTCTTAAGAAAACCAAGCTTCAAATGCATTAAGTATTCACAAAAATTAGGCTGAGTAACGGTTGTATACATATGAATTCCTAATCACAGACAAAACACATAATCATAATAACATGCACACAAAGAAAACAAACAAGCAAATGTCTTGGGGTAAACCCCAAGAACTCTAGACAAAATTACAATAGAAGTCACAAGGTCTCAAGGTAGGTCAAGGTCTCTACTTCTAACTCCAAGAAGTCCATAACTCCATCATGCCAAAGATAGTAACCAAATAGTCCAAGTCACATTAAAGATTTTTATTATTCAATTTGGTTATTAGGTATCTTCAAAAATAAAATGAAAGCTCAAGTGAGAAAAAATAAAAAGACATAAAGATAAATGCTCAAGTGAGCAAAGATGAAAATAGCATGAAATTTAAATGCTAAAATAAATGGTGCGTAAAAGTAAAGGCATAAAGTAAAAGCATGAAAGTAAAAGTCAATTGTTAATGGGTTAGAAATTAGAGGTTAGTTGAATGACCATCTTGAATCTTACATTTGTAAACTCATTAGAAGATTGATAAAATCAAAGCCTCTCAACAACAAGTTTCATTTGCTTTTTGTCAAGTATATCATTAATTTCAAATTCTCGAGGCAACAACAAATGATCAACGATGTTTAAATGATTTACTTAGACCAAAATTTATGATGCTTCACTAGAGGATTGATAAGACCAAAGCCTCCTAACAATGAACCTCAAGGTTATTAGATCAAAGGTTTCAAATTAAACATACTTGGGCTTGCAAACATAGGTTTGGGCCACGAATGATCATTTCTCGAATTGGGATAAAATTTAGCGCTATGTTAAGCAATCATAAGTGGACTTATGTAGAAGTCGCGCCTATTTTAAGGCCGGCCAATAGCAACCTATGTGCCATATGTTTTGAGAGATGATATATAGATCATCCTCTAACAACATGTAGCACAAAAGAGAAGGGGGTGAGATGAAGAGGGAATGAATGCAATGTATGAAATTAGGGTTTCAAATATCATCATCATTCATCCATTTTGGTGGATTTGGTTTCTCAACCTACCAACACCCAAGATCCAATGAGATTGAGGAATTTGTCACCAAATGAAGTCCAAGTCAGAACCAAAATAAAAATAATGAAAATAATATTTAAATAAAACAATGTATAAATGGTTAATAAAAGGAAAATGAATGATAAAATACACAAAGCATATTAAAACACCAAATAAAAATCCTAAAAAATAATTAGAAGTCAAACATGATTTAATAAAGGTTGACAAAAAATTTCATAATTTTCTAAAGTCAGAAACTAATTTTAAAAATTGAAGAAAATTAGCAAAATAAACCAAAATTGGTGAAAAATAGTAAAATTAGAAATAAAAGTAAAATGAGGTCATCAATATTTGTCAAGATGTCATTGGATCCTTCCAAAAAAATTTAGAATTTAAAAAGATCAGAAAGTATTTTCAAAATAATTAAAATAAAGCAAACAATGCAAAAATTATTAAAAATATCAAACATCAAAATAAAAATATGAAAAAATATTCACAAAGTCAGAAGTAATTCAAAGTATTTTTGTATATTTGTTTCATAATTTTTGGATAAAAAATGAAAGAGTTAGGAATTTTTAAAGATAAATGAAATTTAAAAAATAATTTTGTAAAAATAAAATAAATCAGAAAAACCATGCGCTTTGGATCTCTTTCACTTATACATGATGGCAGATCTAACGGATCTGAGGTGAGGAAATTTCATAAACCCAAGCAAAGCGCGCGCATGCAACACAAGAAAGTCCAACCAATCAAAATAAAACAATTGTTGAGCGTCATTGGTTGAAGAACGACACGTAAGTCGCCTTCAATCTCCAGCCTCCTGCAAGTAGAGCAAATCCAAAATCCTTGAATATGTAAATATACGCGTTCATAGTGGTACCATTAGATGTGTCTACTTGATCCGATCACAACCATATGCTCGTGAAAAATTTATATAAAGCACAACATAGTCGATTTGAAAAAAAACATAGATGTTTGAAAATGTTAAAATAAAAAACCAGAAGCATCAAATGCATTGTTTCACAAAATTTGAGTTAAGAGAAAGCATCTGTGAATATCATAGACCATCCCAGTAATTTGAGTTAAAAGATTTGGTGCCTTAAACTACCTGAACAAAGTTAGATGAACTTGCTATGTAAATGGACATGGCTAGCATGATCTAGGGCACCTTAAGGCTTGATTTTTCTTATGTTAGCTTCAGTGAAGTTCAAGGATGAAGAATCAATGAAGAATTTTGATTGAAAAGTGGAGAAAAGAGGAATTCAAAATCTCATAAAAGTAAGTTATAAAGGGAGTATGAAAGAGTGACTTGGGTTGCTCAAGCTTACGAAAATGAGTGGAATAAAGCCTGTATTTATAGGAGAAGTGAATGGAATAAAGAGTAGTGGTGAATGATGCAATTTCCCTTGAGTTTGTACACACCTGAGATCATGAAGAAAGTGTGACCACATGTGCATTAAAACTCATCCAAATGATGTGTTTTGATGTTCTAAATGATTCAAACTTATTTTCTAATCATGTTTAAGGGGGAAAACGCATGGTAATTTGGGGATTAGAAGCCACATTATGAAATTTGCAATCTGACTTGAAGTGAAACTTCAGTTTCAAGGTACCCACTTTGAACCAATGGTATTCATAGCCCAAGTGGTCTTAGGGCATAATTCTTGAAGCATTTGAAAGATAATGTCACCATCTTTGCAATGTGCCAAGAGTGAGATCAAATGGATGTTTGAGCTAAAAGTTGTGATGAGTCAAAGTTGAGAAAAAGATGTTGACTTTTTGTACTTAGAAAAATTCTAAGTTTTTCTTCAAAAGTGAACTATAATGTTTTGAGTTCAAACAAGGCATTCCTCTAAAATTGAGCTTTAATCATTGATGTTAGCTTGAATTAGACTTACCAAAGAGCATTGTGAAACTTGAATCACTCAAAAATACCAAGTATTGAAGAAGTTATGGCCTTGTAAAATTGGTGAAAATTCATGAGGTGACCTATGATCTTTTGAGTTCTTAGGGCATCTTCCACTTATTTTAAAGCTTTCCACATAAAATAAGAGTGAAAATTAACATCCTTAAGATCATTATGGAAAAAGAATAGGCTCAAGGAGATAAAAATTGACCAAGTTATGATCTTTTGAAGTCACATAAGGGAATTTGATGGCCTATTTGGGGGACTTGTAATCTTTCTCAGTCATTAGGAATCTTCCACACCAAATTTTCTTGAAAATGTTGAAGTTAATAGTTGATAACAATTTTAAGAGAAGAATATATTTGGAATCACTCAAAAATCTCAAAAGATGAACAAGATATAACCCTTAGAAGTTCAAAACCCTAGTTCCTAGAGCACCAAAATAACTTGGAAACCCCTTTCAATTTTGACAAACCTTATTGCACAATCACTTTTTCCATGTGAATAGAATTTATTGTGGATGATAATAATAAACCATAGAAACAATAACCACTTTCAAATATTAAGAATTGAAGGAGTTATACACTTGTGATCAAGGAATCAAGAACTTGTCCAATTAGGTCAAACTTCTTCAATCAACCTTTGTATCTTTTGACTTTCTTTGACAAATTGAGGCATGATGAATCATAGTAGACCTTGTCATGATATTATTTTAAAGCACCCTTAATGATGAAGCTTGAATCTCAATGAATCTTTGTTGAAGAAGGCATGAAAACAAACTCATGAACCTATAAATCCACCTGATGAAATGTGTTGTGCCCTCACCTATAAGATCATCAATTAGAACAAACATTCATTGTATTTGTTAGTTAACAATTAATCAGTACAAAACATATATGATCACAATATACAAATCAAGGTGCTTGGTGATCCCTCATGAGAAAACCTAAAGATAGGGAGAATAGCCAAACCCTAGTGTGATCTTGTTGTCATTGAGTTCATATGAGATGATAGAGGAATCTTAGGGGGGGAAATTAGGGTACAACAACTCCTCTTATTTAAGTGTCTTCTATCCAGAGATACGAAGGTTAAAATCTTCGTGTCGACGCGATTGAAGATACTTAAATATAAAACAAAACCTATTTTTGGCCCTAATATAACATGCAATGCATATGATTGTGCATGCAAACAAGCAACTCCAAAGGTGACACAGGACACCACTGGGGAAACAGAAAATAAAAGATCAAAAGAAAATTCGACCAGGAAAATAAATCACTGGTGAACAGAAGACTCGAATCTATTGGGGTAAATGCCAAGGAGGAGATAAAGTAGAATCAATTAAAATATTGAGGAAATAAAGGATAAAAGTGATCGACAGATAAATGTGAACTATCCACTCCTTGAGAAGATAGTAAAAAAGGTAACGTCGACCCACATGGGGAAAGAAATGGTAGGATAATACCGGTAAATACCAATATTAGGGTAGGCAACAAATGATTAGCATCAGTACTTATGACTGGAACATATGAACTTCCTCAGAGTAAAGTGAGTCTCAACAAAGAACTATCTCCCATAATGACGAGACTACCATTCATTGGAGTAACATATCTCAACAACAAACTATCTCCCATAATGACGAGACTACCATTCATCGGAGTAACAAATCTCAACAAAAAACTATCTCCCATAATGACGAGACTACCATTCACCGAAGTAACAAATCTCAACAACAAACTATCTCCCATAATGACGAGACTACCATTCATCGGAGTAACAAATCTCAACAACAAACTATCTCCATAATGACGAGACTACCTTTCATCAGAGTAACAAATTCAACAACGAGCTATTTCACATAATGATGAGAATAACATTCATTGGAGTAACAAATCTCAACAACAAACTATCTCCCATAATTACGAGACTACCATTCATCGGAGTAACAAATCTCAACAACTATCTATCTCCCATATTGACGAGACTACCATTCATTAGAGTAACAAATCTCAACAATGAACTATCTCCCATAACGATGAGACTACCATTCATCGGAGTAACAAATCCCAACAACGACCTATCTCCCATAATGACGAGACTACCATTCATCGGAGTAACAAATCTCAACAACAAACTATCTCCCATAATGACGAGACTACCATTCATCAGAGTAACAAATCTCAACAATGAACTACCTCACATAATGAAGAGACTACAATTCATCGGAGTAACAAATCTCAACAACAAACTATCTCCCATAATGATGAGACTACCATTCATCAAAGTAACAAATACCAACAACGAACTATCTCTCATTATGACGAGACTACCATTCATCGGAGTAACAAATGAATCTTCTCTAGGAACAAACAGACTTACTGGGGAAGAACAGGTTGCTCAAATAAAGAGACATGCCATTTGCTGTTATAAGGAACCTTATTCAGAAAAGAATCTTGACTTCTCTGGGAAATAACAAACTTACTGGGGAAGAACAAGTTGCTAAAATAAAGAGACTTGCCACTTACTGTTATAAGAAACCCTGTTGGGAAAATAATCTTAACTTCTCTGGGAAGATGCCAATACATTTTTGTTGAGGAGATAAAGTCTTCTCATGTAAAATAAAAGCACATTTTCAGTCCAGGGCTCAAAGCCTGCAGAAATCATAATAATAATATTGTCGGGAACCATAAATTCAAACCAGAAATAAACCAGAGTGAAACAATCAACCAAGATAGCACTTGATGAGAAATAAACTCAAAAGGGGGCCACGTTCCATCCATATAATGAGCTTAAAAGGAAGGCTAAATAAAATTTCTTTCACGAGGGATAAATCAGTGGAGAAAATGAAAGGATATACACTTTCTGCTCAAGGTTGACAATCTATTGGAAGAGGGTAACATGACTCTGCAAAATAGGGTAATGTGCCAACAAAAACAATAATGAACGCAAATGAGCAATGCATTTTAAATTCATCTATGCATGATGTTTGTATGAATGTATGAATGTTATCATGTATATGCTGACAACATAGACACACAACATTGGGAATAATCAGACAATATCAGCTTAGGTAAAGTCAACACTCGGCTAAATCACATCCAGGATGAAATTTTCACAAGAAAGTAAGCACCAACTGAGGAAAGAAATTCTTATTTCACGACTTAACTCCATTGGGAAGAAACATGACTTGAAAATAAACACAACATAATCTTATAGCAATAGACCAATACAAGATGCAAGGATATAACATCCTCCTCCAAACTTTACTAGGGAATATCACACAGACTTTGCTAGGGAAGACAATGTCTCAATGTCTAGACTTCCACTGGTGATTATAATATTGGCTTCACTAGAGCTGATGAAAACCATGTCGTCGAGATATCAACTGGGGATCTCGTGCTGACTTTATTGGGAAGTGTGATCGGTGGATCTGGAACTGACTGTTTAACGCTGGTTCGCGAAATGTCGCGGAAGCAAGAGTCGCCACCGTCTTTTATTTTCTCCAATTGGAAAGGACAAAAGCACAGAAAAATTCCTTAAAGAGATTGCTCTCGGCTCGGGAGGTAGGTTATAGAAAGGGAAGGTGTTAGCACCCTTTCTATCCATGGTTATCCATGGGCTCTTAGATACTTGCTCAATGTGTTTTCAAAATGTTTTCTTGCTCTTCAATGTGGGTTTAAAAAAGTTTCTTCGAAAAATTTCAGTTCGACTCGTACGTCAGAGTGTTTGAAAAATTTGCTTTTTGAAAGCTTTTGAAAAGTGTTGGTGTGAAAAGATTTCAGTTTGTTTTGAAGAGAGCGAGTATCCTTGAGAACCTACCTACCCTAAGGAATTCGTCTGTGTAAATGTCCTTAAAAGTAGTGCCATCCCACCATTGAGAGGTAGGTAGCACCACCGTTGGAGGTGTTCGGGTCAATTCGAGTTTTAGGGACATGGTGATCACCAGAGCAATGGGAAGACACCTTAGAAGCTACCCTCATGCCAGGTTCCCGGATCATGAGGACTTACTAAGACATCCTCTACTCGACGATCACCTTTCGAAGGCAACAGTGAGTCGTACCCTAGGGGTGGTGTGTGCGATTCGTGTGTCGTTTTCATTTGCATTTATCTTGTCATGTTTATTGGTGTTCTACGCTTGATTTTATTATGGCCATTCATTCTTGCATGCTTTGTTTGTTAACAGTTAATATTTGCGGGAAAATAAATCTAAACTATTACAAATGGCGCGGGTCCACATCGCCAAAATTAAACCGGACCCGATTTGACGGAAAATAGATAAAGCAATAAAAGTGCGAGAAGTAAAATCGTTACAACGCTTTGGGAGAATTACATAATGAATTAAAAGAAAGAATAAATAAAATGCGCGAATTAAATAAATTACGAAGGCGGGCGTTGGACCCTTTTGCGAAAATATTTAAAGTTAATGAATTAATTGGTTAGAATTAATGAGGAATTAGAAGAATGTTTTTGGTATTTTTGTATTTTTTAAGATTTAATGGAAAAAATAATTAATTAAAATTAAAATGAAGCGTCAAACCCTAATTCTAATGTTTTTTAAGTTATTGTGAAAATATTAAGTTTTAACCTAATTTAAATCTAAGTTAATTTACATGCAAAATTTAATTTATAAAAATAAATAAAATAAATATTATTATTGAAAAAGGAAATTAAAAGGAATAAAATTAACAATTAAACCTAAATTCTATATTTTTGGATTTTTAGTTATTAAAAGAATTAAAGTTAAACCTATTTTACTAAATTGATCTACATGTTAATTATTTACAAGAAAATATGGACATTAAATATTTTATCATGTTTTTATCTTTTTTCTGATTTTTTTGTGATGTTTTTATATTTTGTAGAAAAATAATTAATTAATTAAAACAATAGAAATAAATAACATAACAATTAAAAAAATAAAATATGAAAAGAAAAGCAAACCAGGGGGGGTTCAGGCCCCAAAGTGAGGTGTGACTTGGAATAGTCTGGCCCAATTCTGAAGCCTCCTTTGACTTTTTTGCATAGCGCGTGGATGTGTTGACCTGAGAGTAGCGTGTTCCTCCATCCTCAGCCTTGTGATTGTGGACGTTGGGCACGTGTATGGCTTGATGGTGAGGGAATATGGTGTTTTTCACTGTGAGCGCTGCATGGAATGAGGTATAGAAAAATAACATGAGAAATTGTACAGACCTGGGACTTGAACCCAGGTCTTTAACGTTGCCAGCACAACCATCTTGCCACTGAACCATCGCTTATGCATTTAACATATAATAACATATAAACATAATAAATAAAACACGACGTTAGTGGGTTAAAAACGCGCGAGATTCAAAAGAACCACTGGCCGTTGGACACGAGGTCATCTTCTTCAATTTTCCTAAAAAACACAAATATGAGGCAACGGTTTTTGTAGCGTTTCGTTAGGTGGGCTATAAGAAAATAGCGAATAGCTCAATTCTAAACATAAATTAGGCGCGATAGTTGGGATTTCTTCGTCTAAACGCGCTGAATCTAATGGTCATAGTCTAAAGCTTTGATTTTTCCTCTTTGCAAAAGCCCTAAAATCACAACCTGAAAACCCTAAATTTCATTCATGGCATCATCGTGTGTGGTCAATAAAAATACAATTAAACACAATGGTTAGCTTGGAAACTTCATACTGAACAAGAATTCATAAATAAAAATGCAAAAAGATGTATGAATTATGATATACGATTTCAAAAGTTTTGTGACACAGTTCGAGTTCTATCTACCAATTCTTGGAGCTTTGGTTGTGGTTTGTGATTGGCACACGTTCAGAGAACCACAATAAAGCTATTGGGATCAAGATTAGGGCTTGAATCGTCTTGTAACCTTGAAATCAGATTTGAGTTTTTTGGACAATTTTTCAAGTTTGTATGGTATTCTTGAGCGCAGCTTTTTGTCTAATGCCATTAGGTTTGTGATTCTGAATATGTATAGAAGCAATTAGGTTAACAAAACTGCATAAAATCCAAGGCATTCATTGTTTTGCATATTTGATTTTCTAAGAATCTTTACATATCTTTTTCATGTGCAATTTGGTGTCAATTAGCTCAAATCAAACCAAAACTTGCCTAATTAGGATGTGCACGAAATATTGACCTTGAAATGTGTACAAAAAGATTTGTTTGGTTCATTTAGATATTTTTCACACATTTAATTAATTTAATTGAATTAATATAAATAATAATCCAAATAAATAAATAAAAAATGAGAAAATGCTTCCCTTTGGGCCAAGTGGTCGTGCATAGGCTTGGAGTGATGAATCATGGAAGAAAAATGGGCCCATTAGCAATTTTGAATCATTTGAATCAAAGTTGACTTTTCAAAATTCCCAAAAATTTCCCAACTTCCACAAGGCATAACTTGCTCAATTTTTAAGCTTTTCACATGATCTTGGACATTTTGGAAAGGTCTTTGAGTCCTTTAACCAATGCCTTTGGTCCCATGTCATTTTGATTTACCAATCTCAAGTTATGGCCTTTGACTTAAAGTCCCTTTTTGTTGACTTTTGAAAATGACCTATAATGTTGAAATTGATAACTTTTTGTGAGAGCATTTCTTGGACTTGGAATATGAAGATGAATTGTAGGAAATGTCTTTCTCTTCAAAATGAGCTTTGGATGGAATTTTTCTGATAATCCATGTGAAAGTTATGCCCTGGTCAATTTCAGTTGACTTTTTCAACTGTCCAAATATAGTAACTTTTGCATCTTTGATGATTTCTGAGCCAAATTTTGAGAATCATGATCAAGCATTGATCAAATGATGTTTGTGGCTTCAAAATGATATGTTGACCAAAAATTTGAACTTTTGACTGTCAAACGACCATTTTGCCCCTACAGTTGACTGCAGTGCAATTTAGGGTTTTGACTGTGCAATTTTGAGCTGAATGCCTTGAAACTTGATATGAAGATGCTTGACCATCTTTGTAGGCATATGGGACTTGATTGGGTCCTTGAAAACTTCCTTTCTTTCTTCAGAACACAAACCCTAGTTTTGACTGTATATGGGACCTTTGCACTGCACAACCCTTGGGGAATTTTGTGACTTGACTTGGCAATTTCTTGGAGAATATGGGAGGGCAAATTTTGGGGTGCAACAGTTGCCCCTGTTCAATCTTCTTAGACCTGAGGATGCAGATTGGCGGACGTGCCTTTCGTAATCCGAGGGTAGAAGATGATTGAACACTAGAGTGCCCAGAAATTTACGCTCGCATGTTAGCAATGAATGGGGGAATGGGCTTATAGATGCCATTTGGATGTTGATCGCGTAGGAGATTCCTTAGCTAGAACCTGCATACCTGCAAAAGAAAAATGAGTACCTGACACGTTGCAGGGGCTGATTTTAGATGCTTGGTATAGATGTGTCCTGCCTGGTTACAGGAGCTGAGTCTGGGGCTTCAAACGCTGATGAATGAACCAGAGATGGTTACTGCCTTAGCATGAATGGTAAGAGAACCTTGGGTGACTTTAACTTCAACAACGCTCGTTGAGAAAAATCTTGGTGGAAATTACCATCTTTGCAATATCGGGAAGAAAACCATAAGCTATTTATAATCTGAAAGGGAATTACCTCACTCACCGCCGGAGAGGGAATCATATGAAAAGGAAATGTCACCTCACACACTGTCGGAGAGAGAAACATAAGAGACTATTACCTCACGCCCATCGTCGGAGAGGGAATCATCTGAAACGGACTTACTACCTCACACACCGTCGGAGAGGGAACCATGGGAGACTATCACCTCACACTCATCGTCGGAGAGGGAAACATCTGAAAAAGGAATTACCACCTCACGCACTTGCCGGAGAGGGGACCATAAGACTATCACCTCACACTCATCGTCGGAGAGGGAAACATCTTGAAGAAGGAATTACCACCTCACGCACTTGCCGGAGAGGGGACCATAAGAGATTATCACCTCACACTCATCGTCGGAGAGGGAAACATCTTGAAGAAGGAATTACCACCTCACGCACTTGCCGGAGAGGGGACCATAAGGGATTATCACCTCACACTCATCGTCGGAGAGGGAAACATCTTGAAGAAGGAATTACCACCTCACGCACTTGCCGGAGAGGGGACCATAAGAGATTATCACCTCACACTCATCGTCGGAGAGGGAAACATCTTGAAGAAGGAATTACCACCTCACGCACTTGCCGGAGAGGGGACCATAAGAGATTATCACCTCACACTCATCGTCGGAGAGGGAAACATCTTGAAAAAGGAATTACCACCTCACGCACTTGCCGGAGAGGGGACCATCATTTCTGCTGAGTCTTTATCAGAAAAATCTGTTGGGAGTCGATTTAGCTGGACTAGAGAAGACTTTGAAATATGTTTGAGCATTTTAACTGCGTCTTTCCTGAAAGGTAAAGGTCAGTCATATGCGATGCATGATATGGATCAAGCAATGATGTTCTCAACATAAATGAGATTTGTATGATATGATGCGTCTATGCATGCTATAATGATGTATATGATGTTTTATGAATGTTTTCGTCTAGGAAAATAGATCCTTGACGGGTGCCGGGAAGTCGTATCCTGGGCTGATGTTTGAAGAATAAGCTTGTACTTCCGCTGGGGATGATAGTTGCAAGAATACCGGTAGGAGAAGATGACTCCGTTGCGGAATAAACTTGGCAAATGGACGATTCTGCGGGGAGAAAAGATACTCTGACGACCATGCTGGGAAGCAATACTCTGTGGGGAGAGAAATACTTTGTTGAGTGTTGACGATTATTTGCTGAGGATGTCTTTGTTGTTGGAAGTGTTAATGGACTTCGCTGGGGATAGGAAAGAACTACGTTGACGACGACCTTTCCGTGGCTTTTGGCTGAGGATAACCCAGTTATATCCTGTTAAGGAAATAACTCTTTAAATAAAGCCGGACGACGCGTTCGTGCTCTGCGAGGGGATAAGCTTCCAGAATTTACTGGGGATAAGCTTACTGCTTGAGGATATGGACTCCATCTTTCCTGGGGAAATCGGATTGGACTCTTCTGGGGAAGTTTTGAACCATGCTGGGGAAGAAGTGATTCCTTTGACTATTGAGATACCGCCGGGGAACAATCTTTAGACCAAGACTGCCGGGGATGCTTGTTAAGAATATATGTATGCTGCTAGGGAATGTTGGGATCTTTTGGAGGATGCCCAACTTCTTTAAGTTTGATTGTGACTTTGCTTGAGGAGAGTGTATTGCCTTGCTGGCTCACTCTCTGGGGAATTAAGGTGTATTGGTTATGTTCTTTAGTTGAACCTACCTTGGTACCTTGGAGGATAGAACAATTAGATTGCTTAGACAACTCTTTTATTGCCCCTGTTTCTAGTGTCACCTGCAATTAATTCCTTTGTTTCGTATGCAAATATTTATGAGTTAGCAAATTATTGTCGATGCCTACATCACAAATTGAACCTTGGACGTTCTTCGCAAAACAAAACAGAAAAAGAAAAACACTTGGCACGTTTAACTGAAGATATATTTTTATTGATTTTTGAATGGCCTGAAAATAGGCGCTTTGTGTACAAGAGGCTGACGTCCTAGTAAGAGGTACGTCGCCGATCAAAAGAGTTTATACAAGTTTTATACAAAAGAAAATAAAACAGCTGTGTGAAATATGAATGATCCCACTGGGTTTCCACTCTGCTATCGCCTTTATAACTCTGAGCGTCTCATCACTTGATGACCTTGGTTGAAAGTGAAGCTGACTGATTGATGCCGTCTGAACTTGATGTAGATACCGGATTCTGGATGCAAAGTGATCCAATGAGACATAGTATTACGCTTTTATCCCTAACTTTTGCCTGGACCGCCCTTTCGGATTTTCGGTCCACCGGGATACCCATTTTTTCCCAAGCCGCCTTTTCAGGTTTTCGACTTGCCGGGTGTACAGATTTTTTCATTTTCATCCCTTCATTTTGCCCGAACCCTTTTGGTTCGACGGGAAGCCCTAATTTTTGCCTAGGCATGTCAGCCTAGCGGGTCTTGTTTTCATGCGTAGTATTTTTTAACTATGTCTGCATTGGCGGGGTGAGGAAGGTCGTCACCATCCATGTTGGTTAAGATCATTGCTCCTCCTGAGAACACGTGCTTAACCACAAATGGCCCTTCGTATGTAGGGGTCCATTTGCCCCTTGGATCACTCTGAGGAAGGATGATTCTCTTGATTACCAGATCCCCGACTTGATATTCCTGTGGTCTGACCTTTTTGTTAAATGCCCTGATCATCCGTTTCTGATACGTCTGACCATGACAGATAGCAGCAAGTCTCTTTTCATCAATAAGGTTGAGTTGGTCAAGTCGTGTCTGGATCCAATCATCTTCGTTCAGATTTGCATCCTTCATTATCCGGAGAGAGGGAATTTGTACTTCGATCGGCAAGACTGCCTCCATGCCATAAACCAGAGAGAAAGGAGTTGCCCCGGTTGAAGTCCTGGCTGAGGTACGGTACCCATGCAGAGCGAACGGTAACATCTCGTGCCAATCTTTATAAGTTACTGTCATTTTCTGCACGATCTTCTTGATGTTCTTATTTGCTGCTTCTACAGCCCCATTCATCTTCGGTCTGTAAGGAGAAGAATTGTGGTGCTGTATCTTGAACTGTTCGCAGAGCTCAGCGATCATCTTATTGTTCAGATTGGTACCGTTGTCTGTGATAATCCGCTCAGGGACGCCGTACCGACAGATCAGGTTGTGCCGAATGAACCGTGCCACAACAGTCTTGGTTACTGTAGCATAGGATGCTGCCTCAACCCACTTTGTGAAATAGTCGATCGCTACTAGGATGAAGCGATGTCCATTAGATGCCGTAGGTTTTATCTCGCCGATCATGTCTATGCCCCACATTGCAAACGGCCAAGGCGCAGTCAGAACATTCAAGGGAACCGGAGGAACATGCACCTTATCTGCATAGATCTGACACTTATGACATGTCCTGGAGTGTTGGTAGCAGTCAGCTTCCATTGTGGACCAGTAATATCCTGCCCGTAGGATTTTCTTAGCCATAGTATGTCCACTGGAATGCGTACCAAAGGTCCCTTCATGTAGCTCTTCCATGATCCTTTCTGCTTCAGTCTTATCCACACAACGCAGTAGGGTTGAGTCGTGGTTTCGCTTGTACAAGATGCCGTTGCTTAGGAAGAACTTGGCTGCAAACCTCCTCAGGAATTTCTTATCATTGACAGAGGCACCTTCGGGGTATTCCCGAGCTTCCAGATATCTCTTCACTTCGTGGTACCAAGGCTTCTCAGTTACCAATTCAGTTTCGAGATCACAATAGTATGCCGGTTCGTCCAGTTTCCAGATGATGATCCGGGGAGCTTCATTATCCCATTTGACCTTGAACATTGAAGACATTGTAGCTAACGCGTCCGCTAACTGATTCTCTTCTCTTGGAAAGTGCTCAAAGGTTATCTCCGTGAAGTGGGGAATCAGGGTCAACACACATTCTCTGTAAGGAATCAGGTTTGGGTGTTTCGTATCCCACTCTCCTTTGATCTGATTGATCACAAGAGCGGAATCTCCGAAGACACTTAGAAATTTGATCCTTAGGTCGATCGCAGCTTGAAGACCCATGATACACGCCTCATACTCCGCCATGTTGTTGGTACAGTTGAAACATAGCCGGGCAGTGAGTGGAGTATGAGTACCTTGTGGAGATATGATGATGGCGCCGATACCATTTCCCAAAGCATTGGAGGCTCCGTCAAAGTGCATAGACCATCGGGATCCTGGTTCAGGTCCTTCATCCGGTCCAGGTACTTCACAGTATGTTACTATCATAATGCTTTCATCCGGAAACTCGAAGTTCATGGACTGATAGTCATCTACAGCTTGATGTGCTAAGTGGTCTGCCAATACACTTCCCTTGATGGCTTTCTGGGTTGTGTACTGAATGTCGTATTCCGTCAAGATCATTTGCCATCTTGCAATTCTCCCAGACAGAGCAGGCTTTTCGAATATGTATTTTATAGGATCCATCTTTGAGATCAACAAAGTAGTGTGAGTCAGCATATACTGTCTCAGCCGGCGAGCAGCTCATACCAAAGCGCAGCAAGTTTTCTCAAGCAGTGAGTATCGGGTCTCACAGTCGGTAAACTTTTTGCTAAGGTAATAAATGGCATGCTCTTTTCGGCCAGACTCGTCATGCTGCCCCAGCACACACCCCATTGAGTTGTCGAGCACTGTCAGATATAGGATCAGAGGTCTCCCTTCAACCGGTGGCATAAGGATAGGTGGTTCTTGGAGATACTCTTTGATTTTGTCAAAAGCAGCCTGACATTCATCATTCCAACGTACTACCTGATCTTTCTTCAGCAGCTTGAAGATTGGCTCACAGGTAGCGGTCAGATGAGAGATGAATCGAGCAATGTAATTCAGGCGTCCTAAAAAGCCTCTGACCTCCTTCTCTGTCTTAGGAACTGGCATCTCTTGAATAGCTTTGACCTTAGCAGGGTCCACTTGAATACCTTTATCACTGACCACGAAACCTAGCAACTTCCCGGATCTTACCCCGAAGGTGCACTTGTTCGGGTTCAATCTCAGCTTGTACAGTTTCAGCCGGTCAAACAACTTCTGCAGATGATCTAGGTGCTCTTCCTCAGTCTGGGACCTAGCGATCATGTCGTCCACATACACTTCTATCTCATGATGGATCATATCATGAAATAAGGCAACCATGGCACGTTGGTAGGTTGCCCCAGCATTCTTTAATCCGAACGGCATGACCTTGTAACAGAAGGTGCCCCACTGAGTAACAAATGTGGTCTTTTCCATGTCTTCAGGTGCCATCTTGATCTGATTGTAACCTGAAAAGCCATCCATGAAAGAGAACACCTTATGCTGAGCTGTATTATCAACGAGGACGTCAATGTGAGGTAAGGGGAAGTCATCCTTGGGGCTGGCCCTGTTCAGATCCCTGTAGTCAACACACATTCTGACCTTACCGTCCTTCTTCGGTACCGGCACCACATTAGCAACCCACTGAGGGTAAGAAGTCACTGCAAGAAACCCAGCATCAAACTGTTTCATGACCTCGACTTTAATCTTCTCAGACATCTCTGGGCGCATCCGACGGACTTTTTGTTTGACTGGAGGGCAGTCTTCCTTAGTTGGCAAGTGATGGACCACAATATCGGTATCCAACCCTGGCATATCTTCGTAGGACCAGGCAAAGATTTCCATATAGTCATGTAACATCTTGGTTAACCGTTGCTTCACGCTGAGCTCTAGGTTGGCACCAATCTTTACCTCTTTCCTGTCTGTTTCTGTACCCAGGTTTATGGTTTCCACTGGCTCTTCATGGGGTTGAATTGCCCTCTCTTCCTGAAGCAACAGTCTTGCAAGCTCGCCAGGCACTTCGCAATCATCTTCACCTTCGTCTTCGGCTAAGTTGATCGGATTTTCGAAGTCATAATTGGCAGTAGCAGAGCTGTTATCAGTGAGATCCAGAGTGGATTGAAACCTGTATGAGTGAGTGTGTGTGTAAATACAGCTGTTTTGAAAATTATGTAAAGGAAAAGAAAGACAAAAGGAACACAATATTTGCAATGCGAAAAACGTCCAAGATTTTCATTCATGATGTATAAAATGACAGTTTGTATGCCCTCACAAATAGAACCGCGGTGCCTCGGGTAAGACACCGGGCCATAGAGTTTATCATTGTTTATTACAAAATAACAAAACATAGGAATTCATTACTGCGTCACAAAGGTAACAGGGGTATGGTCCTTTGCACTCCAATTGTTCAATCCGTCTTCGGCCGTTGGATAGATCCAGCTGTTGAATTCTGCTTCGTCCACTTCATGATCCTCCCCAACAGCATTCACTTCTGAGCTTTTAATAAATACCGGAGGCCTTCCGATCTTTGCTTTCCTCATAGCTCTCTGACCTTCTGAGGTAAAACCCAGCCCAAGTTTATCAGTCTTCTGAGTGAAGTCTGGAAGTCTGCCCCAGTCGGCACATTCACCCTTCTGCACCACAGCCCTGGCATCCTTCAGGGAAGCCATCTTCAAAGGACCACTTGCTTCTGTTGTTTCTGCTGCAATTGGAAACACCTCCTCGAAATGCTGAAAGGGGGTCTCAATAAACTCCCCATCCATCTCAATGTACCTGAAGGAGTTCAGGTGGCTCACCATATATTCTTCCTCTCCTTGCACGGTGACAATCTTCCCTCTGACGGGGTACTTCAGCTTTTGATGCAATGTAGAGGTCACTGCCCCAACCTTATGTATCCAGGGTCGACCCAGCAGACAAGAGTAAGATGGACGGATGTCCATCACATAAAAAGTGGAGTCGAACACCTGAGAGCCCACCCGGATCGGAATGTCAACTTCTCCATGGACCATCCTCTTTGAACCGTCAAAGGCCCTGACGATGATGTTGTTGGGTTTCAAATCCAGGCCTTCACAATCTAGACGATCCAGAGCCTTCTTGGGTAGCACATTCAAAGATGACCCAGTATCAACCAACACATGTGCCAAGGTGGTGCCCCCGCATTCGATTGAGACATGCAGAGCATCATTATGGTCTCTCCCCTTTGCGGTCAAGTCAGCATCTGAGAAACCCAAGCCATTATCTGCCGTTAGGCTTGCCACGCAATCAGTGAACTGGACTGCAGAGGTTTCATGTGGCACATGGGCCGTCTTGAGGAACGAGATTAGGGCCTTTGCATGGGCCTCAGAGCACAGCAATAAAGAGAGCATGGAGATCTTGGAGGGCGTATGCCCCAGCTGTTCCACAACATTAAAATCGCTCTTCTTTATAATCTTCAGAATCTCCTCCATCTCTTGTGGGGAGGCCTCAGCAGTTATGGGTACGGGTGCCTCCATCTGGGCAGGCTCAACTTCAATTCCCTTGCCCCGAGCACTGGATGACTCGGCAGCAGGAGAAATAATCGGAGCAGCAGCAGGAACAACAACTTGGTCAGCAACAGGAATAGGTGTACTTGTGGGAATTATCAGGAGCGGTCTTCGGGCAGCAGGTGGCGCAATGTCAGGCGAGAAGAGCCTGCCACTGCGGGTAACTTTGGCTGGGCCAGTGATGTCACAGATGCTGGCGCCAGCGTTGAGCTCTTGTTTAATCCCGTTTATATATACATCTGCCCCATAGTGCCAAGGGACAGCTTTATCAGATACATAGGGCAGGGGCCCTGGAATAGTGATAATAACGGGTGCAACGGTCATGATTGGAGTGGGCTTCTTCGGGAGAGCCGGGATTGGGTTATTGAAAATAGTCACTACAGAAACTTCTTCCATTGGAACCAACCGAACAGCAGACTTCTTGAATAGAATCTCCTTGCTATCCATTAAGCTTTGGATGCCTAACTTTAGCAAGGGACAATCAGATGGGGACACGGCACAAAATAGGCAACCCTCACTACAACCCGGAAATAAACCGGCCTGCAGTAGGTTCTTCTTGACGATCTTTAGAGGAGTGGCTAGATCATCCATAGAAACAGCATAAACGTCTTCATCAACAGCATTTACCCCGTGCTGAGGCATAGGGGCAGTAACTACATTCGGCTTTGCAGGCGCCTCGAATTGTATCTCCTTTGCATCGATAAGGTCTTGCACCTTATTCTTCAACGCCCAACAGTCATCGGTGGAGTGCCCCGGGCTTTCTGAATGGTAAGCGCAACGAGCATTCGGGTTGTACTTGGGAGATGTTGTATTTGGGAACTTTGGAGCCTCCCTGACAGTCACCAAATTGGTTGCGAGCAACTGTGGCAGAATCTGTGATAGGGTCATGCTTAACCGGGTAAACTCTCGTCGGGGTCTCTCAGCCCTTTGAGAATTGTTTGGCCGAGGAGCGGCAGCAGGCTTAGCGATCATCACCGCACTGACAGATTGGCGGTGCTCAGGTCTCTCTGATTTCCTAGAACCATACACGGCACTAGACTCCTTCTTGAACGGTTTCTTTTCCGAACTAGATGATGATGCACCCTTTGCAATCTTCCCAGACTTCAACCCAGCTTCAATCCTTTCTCCAGTCAAGATCAAATCAGTGAAACCAGCAGAAGAATTCCCAATGAGGTGGTTGAAAAATGGCCCAGATAGGGTCCCCAAGAACATGTCAACCAACTCCCGATCAGTCAATGGTGGCTGCACCCTGCCAGCCAGGTCTCTCCACTTCTGAGCGTACTCCTTAAAACCTTCGCTTGCACCTAACGCCATACCCTGGAGTTGGGTACGTGTGGGGGCAAGGTCGGCATTATATTGATACTGCTTATAGAAAGCAGTAGCCAACTCCTCCCAGTTACGAACTTTGGTCCCATCCAGCTGATAGAACCATTCGAGATGAGTCCCTGAAAGACTCTCCTGGAAGAAGTGGATCCATAAATTCTTGTCCGCAGAGTACGGCTGAATTTTCCGAACATATGACCTCAAATGCAGCTTGGGACAAGACGCCCCGTCATATTTGGAGAAGGTTGGTGCTTTGAACTTATGCGGGATAATCACACCAGTCGACAAACCCAGATCTCCGAAATCCAGCCCAGGTGCCTGTTGCACCTCCATAGCCTTCAACCTGTCCTCCAGTTGTTTGTATCTGTCATCTGAAGGAGGGTACTGCTCCTCATCAAAATCCGTCTCGTTGTCGGAGACCACTGGAGTAGGAATCTTTACTTCTGCCTGAGAAGGACTCTTGCCAACAGAAGAACCAGCCTCTTCATGTTGCAGAGTATTGCCAAACCTTCGGCCCGAGTTGAACAGAACAGTTCTTCTCTTCTTCTTCTTCTCCTTCTTCAGGAGCATAGCCTTCAGTTCTTCTTGGCCTTTAGCCAGACCTTTGATTAGTTCTTGAAACTGCGCATTCTGCGCCTGAAGAGCCTTGATTGATGTCTCAGTTGATTCAGATCCGGGATTCATGATGCTGAAATAAACAGCGAAGAACTGTAAGCAACCTGAAAAGAGGAAAAACCTGCTATGCACATGATGTATGAAATGCGTATGCAATGCATTCAAGGGTTCGAAAGTTCAAATTTGTTGTAGACAAAAAGGAACACACGTTATTATTAAAGAAATCATTGTTTAATACATCAAGGCCTCATGGGCAAAAGTACAAAAATCAAATCAATCCCAAAATACACTGCGCATCCTCTTCGGAGCTATGTAGGTGTTGAGGTTCCTCTCTTCATGCAACAGGCGAGTGAGCTCCAAGACCTTCTTTTCGCTGGCATGCAGGCTAGTCTCAAGAGAATTCCTTTCCTCCTTAAGCTGGATCCAGCTCTTCTGCATCTCTTCCCAGGATGTGGGCATATCAGGGTGCTGAATAATGTGGGACACTTCCCCTTCCAAGACAGGCTCTTTGATTACTGGAAGCATGTGAGGATAAGGCATCACTAACTTCTGGGAGCGAGCGCGTACCCATTTGAGATAAGGCTCCAAAGGGATGGAGTTCCTATGCCCCAGTGTTTTGCTGTCTATCCTACTAGGCATCCTCCAGGCTCTGATAAATCTCTGACGAAGTCCTTGAGTATCACTGTCGAAGTCAAAAACTATGTCGGGAATTAACATGTCATGAGGACCATCCCTCCGAGCATAACCAAACTGTCTCCAAGCCAGGCATGGACTATAAGTAATACCTCCTCTGATTCCAAGTAGAGGAACATTAGGGTACTCCCCACAACGATCAATGATAGTGACATCTCCTCTGGACCTAGGACACCAATGTATATCTGCATGCGTAAGAGTCATCAACCGTTGTGACCATCTCAAACCCCGCTCATTCTTCAGGACTGATTGGGGAAGGTGCGAAATAAACCACCTTCCCAGGAGAGGAGTGCAACACATAAGGACACCTCTTTTTCTCATGGTTCGAGTGTAACATGAGTGAAGGATGTCCCCCAGCAATGTAGGTATGGGATTCCTGGACATGAAGATCTGGACAGCACTGATATCAATAAGCTGATCTGGGTTAGGAAACAACACCAAACCATAGACAAGGAGGGCTACCACTTCTTCAAAAGCTTGCAAGTCAAGGGAGTTCCAACATTCAAGGGCTTTTTCAAACAGAAACCTGGCTAAGAACCCTTTGATACCACTTCTAACTTCCCAATGTCCCTTGAGGTCAGATGACTGTAGGTGCAAGGCTTTAGCAATCTCTTCAAGCTTAGGTTCCTTTTCTGTACCGTTGAAGGGTAGCTGATCAAGGATAGGGATCTTCAGGAGCCGGGAGAACTCCTCCAATGTAGGTACCAATTGATAGTCCAAGAAGGTAAAGCAGTGATGCAGAGGGTCAAAGAATTGGAACAAGACCTTAATCATATCTTCCTCAATGTTGGTGTTGACCAAGCTGATGAGGCTTCCATGCCTTTCACTGAATGAAGAGTTCTCGGGAATCCTGGATATAAGCTCCTTAAGCTGAGGAGGTACCCTTACAAGATTGACTTGAATTGTCTTTCTACGAACAGTTTCCATGTCCTACAAAACAAGAACAAAGATGAAAATTCGAACCCCTGAAATGGTTAGTCAATGCATATGATGCTGGATGATGTCATGATGCTATGATTAAACACACCACAGATATTTACAAAGACAAACATGTAAGGCACACAAGGCACACAAGACAAGCCCTTAAGGTTTAAGGCCAGCATGGGGTCTGGGTAGTACCCTCTTGAAGTTGGTGGGTTCAACCTGTCCTAATCAAAATAACCGGGTTCTAAGGTTCCCAATATCATTGGATTGCTTTCATTGTTCATCGTTTCGATTTAGCCACTGAATTGGCGACCGAAATATTCCAGGAAAGCAACCCTCAATTGAGCGTAGTATCGAGTATCAACCAACCTCGGAATGCACCAAAGTCAGTTATCTCACTACCCTAAAGAGGCCAAGATAGTTCAATTAAGGTTCCTAAGGTCTGTTGATGCTTCACGACACCACGCGGAGGCCCCGTACTCTCCTTGACTGAACTCAAGGGTTACCGGTACACACCAAAGTGCCACATCAACGTAGCCGACTGTTTCAACCATGTCGGTATACCCCGCACAGTTCCCTCATAGCCTTGTTGCTACTTTCTAAGAAGGTATCCCCCCAGATCCGGGTTAGGATCTATAGAACTCCCAAGCAACCCACAATAATAAAGCAAGCAAAGAAGACAATTGAAAACATAGTTATGAGCTAGCCCTAAGGTACACCTCACTTTAAGTTTATTCCCCAGCAGAGTCGCCAGTTCTGTGATCGGTGGATCTGGAACTGACTGTTTAACGCTGGTTCGCGAAATGTCGCGGAAGCAAGAGTCGCCACCGTCTTTTATTTTCTCCAATTGGAAAGGACAAAAGCACAGAAAAATTCCTTAAAGAGATTGCTCTCGGCTCGGGAGGTAGGTTATAGAAAGGGAAGGTGTTAGCACCCTTTCTATCCATGGTTATCCATGGGCTCTTAGATACTTGCTCAATGTGTTTTCAAAATGTTTGCTTGCTCTTCAATGTGGGTTTAAAAAAGTTTCTTCGAAAAATTTCAGTTCGACTCGTACGTCAGAGTGTTTGAAAAATTTGCTTTTTGAAAGCTTTTGAAAAGTGTTGGTGTGAAAAGATTTCAGTTTGTTTTGAAGAGAGCGAGTATCCTTGAGAACCTACCTACCCTAAGGAATTCGTCTGTGTAAATGTCCTTAAAAGTAGTGCCATCCCACCATTGAGAGGTAGGTAGCACCACCGTTGGAGGTGTTCGGGTCAATTCGAGTTTTAGGGACATGGTGATCACCAGAGCAATGGGAAGACACCTTAGAAGCTACCCTCATGCCAGGTTCCCGGATCATGAGGACTTACTAAGACATCCTCTACTCGACGATCACCTTTCGAAGGCAACAGTGAGTCGTACCCTAGGGGTGGTGTGTGCGATTCGTGTGTCGTTTTCATTTGCATTTATCTTGTCATGTTTATTGGTGTTCTACGCTTGATTTTATTATGGCCATTCATTCTTGCATGCTTTGTTTGTTAACAGTTAATATTTGCGGGAAAATAAATCTAAACTATTACAAATGGCGCGGGTCCACATCGCCAAAATTAAACCGGACCCGATTTGACGGAAAATAGATAAAGCAATAAAAGTGCGAGAAGTAAAATCGTTACAACGCTTTGGGAGAATTACATAATGAATTAAAAGAAAGAATAAATAAAATGCGCGAATTAAATAAATTACGAAGGCGGGCGTTGGACCCTTTTGCAAAAATATTTAAAGTTAATGAATTAATTGGTTAGAATTAATGAGGAATTAGAAGAATGTTTTTGGTATTTTTGTATTTTTTAAGATTTAATGGAAAAAATAATTAATTAAAATTAAAATGAAGCGTCAAACCCTAATTCTAATGTTTTTTAAGTTATTGTGAAAATATTAAGTTTTAACCTAATTTAAATCTAAGTTAATTTACATGCAAAATTTAATTTATAAAAATAAATAAAATAAATATTATTATTGAAAAAGGAAATTAAAAGGAATAAAATTAACAATTAACCTAAATTCTATATTTTTGTATTTTTAGTTATTAAAAGAATTAAAGTTAAACCTATTTTACTAAATTGATCTACATGTTAATTATTTACAAGAAAATATGGACATTAAATATTTTATCATGTTTTTATCTTTTTTCTGATTTTTTTGTGATGTTTTTATATTTTGTAGAAAAATAATTAATTAATTAAAACAATAGAAATAAATAACATAACAATTAAAAAAATAAAATATGAAAAGAAAAGCAAACCAGGGGGGGTTCAGGCCCCAAAGTGAGGTGTGACTTGGAATAGTCTGGCCCAATTCTGAAGCCTCCTTTGACTTTTTTGCATAGCGCGTGGATGTGTTGACCTGAGAGTAGCGTGTTCCTCCATCCTCAGCCTTGTGATTGTGGACGTTGGGCACATGTATGGCTTGATGGTGAGGGAATATGGTGTTTTTCACTGTGAGCGCTGCATGGAATGAGGTATAGAAAAATAACATGAGAAATTGTACAGACCTGGGACTTGAACCCAGGTCTTTAACGTTGCCAGCACAACCATCTTGCCACTGAACCATCGCTTATGCATTTAACATATAATAACATATAAACATAATAAATAAAACATGACGTTAGTGGGTTAAAAACGCGCGAGATTCAAAAGAACCACTGGCCGTTGGACACGAGGTCATCTTCTTCAATTTTCCTGAAAAACACAAATATGAGGCAACGGTTTTTGTAGCGTTTCGTTAGGTGGGCTATAAGAAAATAGCGAGTAGCTCAATTCTAAACATAAATTAGGCGCGATAGTTGGGATTTCTTCGTCTAAACGCGCTGAATCCAATGGTCATAGTCTAAAGCTTTGATTTTTCCTCTTTGCAAAAGCCCTAAAATCATAACCTGAAAACCCTAAATTTCATTCATGGCATCATCGTGTGTGGTCAATAAAAATACAATTAAACACAATGGTTAGCTTGGAAACTTCATACTGAACAAGAATTCATAAATAAAAATGCAAAAAGATGTATGAATTATGATATATGATTTCAAAAGTTTTGTGACACAGTTCGAGTTCTCTCTACCAATTCTTGGAGCTTTGGTTGTGGTTTGTGATTGGCACACGTTCAGAGAACCACAATAAAGCTATTGAGATCAAGATTAGGGCTTGAATCGTCTTGTAACCTTGAAATCAGATTTGAGTTTTTTGGACAATTTTTCAAGTTTGTATGGTATTCTTGAGCGCAGCTTTTTGTCTAATGCCATTAGGTTTGTGATTCTGAATATGTATAGAAGCAATTAGGTTAACAAAACTGCATAAAATCCAAGGCATTCATTGTTTTGCATATTTGATTTTCTAAGAATCTTTACATATCTTTTTCATGTGCAATTTGGTGTCAATTAGCTCAAATCAAACCAAAACTTGCCTAATTAGGATGTGCACGAAATATTGACCTTGAAATGTGTACAAAAAGATTTGTTTGGTTCATTTAGATATTTTTCACACATTTAATTAATTTAATTGAATTAATATAAATAATAATCCAAATAAATAAATAAAAAATGAGAAAATGCTTCCCTTTGGGCCAAGTGGTCGTGCATAGGCTTGGAGTGATGAATCATGGAAGAAAAATGGGCCCATTAGCAACTTTGAATCATTTGAATCAAAGTTGACTTTTCAAAATTCCCAAAAATTTCCCAACTTCCACAAGGCATAACTTGCTCAATTTTTAAGCTTTTCACATGCTCTTGGACATTTTGGAAAGGTCTTTGAGTCCTTTAACCAATGCCTTTGGTCCCATGTCATTTTGATTTACCAATCTCAAGTTATGGCCTTTGACTTAAAGTCCCTTTTTGTTGACTTTTGAAAATGACCTATAATGTTGAAATTGATAACTTTTTGTGAGAGCATTTCTTGGACTTGGAATATGAAGATGAATTGTAGGAAATGTCTTTCTCTTCAAAATGAGCTTTGGATGGAATTTTTCTGATAATCCATGTGAAAGTTATGCCCTGGTCAATTTCAGTTGACTTTTTCAGCTGTCCAAATATAGTAACTTTTGCATCTTTGATGATTTCTGAGCCAAATTTTGAGAATCATGATCAAGCATTGATCAAATGATGTTTGTGGCTTCAAAATGATATGTTGACCAAAAATTTGAACTTTTGACTGTCAAACGACCATTTTGCCCCTACAGTTGACTGCAGTGCAATTTAGGGTTTTGACTGTGCAATTTTGAGCTGAATGCCTTGAAACTTGATATGAAGATGCTTGACCATCTTTGTAGGCATATGGGACTTGATTGGGTCCTTGAAAACTTCCTTTCTTTCTTCAGAACACAAACCCTAGTTTTGACTGTATATGGGACCTTTGCACTGCACAACCCTTGGGGAATTTTGTGACTTGACTTGGCAATTTCTTGGAGAATATGGGAGGGCAAATTTTGGGGTGCAACAGGAAGGTCAATACCATATTGTCGAGGGGAGCCCAAAATACATTTTTCAGTACCAAGAGTGATGATTACACAAACTTCCCTAGGGAGAAATTATGAAACCACATGAGGATAACAACTTTCAAAGAGAAACATTATCTCAACTTTACTTGGAGATTTAAGAAGTCAAACAATAAAGCAAGAAATGAAAATTATGGGGATTTTAAATCAAACCCAGCACTTGGCGGGAGAAAACCCAAAAAGTTGACAAATGTTTCAACACTTCTTAGAAAAGATATTGCCCTTGTCTAGTTGCCTGGGAAACAAACAACAACAATAAAGCCATCACTGCAAAGGGAGACATTTTACAAATGATTCTACCTCAGCACACAAAGGGAGAAGGGACTTTCGTCCTATGAGCGAAGACCTCACTGGGGAATCTGGGATAGAGGCTTCAGACCATGCAAAAACCAAAATCAAAATAAACATCCTGGAGGAAAACAAATGAACCAGGACTTGACTGGAAAAAATGGGGTCACAAACCCAACACCGCACCATACATCAATTGGTATCATCTCCAACTATTTGATAAAAACAAGAAGGCCATACACATATCAGCGAAAGCGACCTAAAAGAACTTTCCCGAGGAATATATACTTCCAAAATTTTAGAGTTCGTCCATCATTGGAATCACTATTTTTGTTTTTCTTGAATCACAAAATCTAAAGTAAAAAGTAATTTGTAAATTCTTTTTCAAAAACAATTTTATTATTAAATCTCTTTGTTTTGAAAATTACTATCAATAATAAATGGAGTCTTTGTAAGCAGAATAAAATAAGAATTGCAAAGAATTGGATAAAAGCCCAATCTTTATTAATAGAATGGTAGTCTGCGAATGGCGAAACCCCATAGACGATTACAAACTTTGGAAAATGGTAATATATTGGAAAAGATACATTGAAATACAATGACAACTATTCTCCCTAACAACTTTGAATTCCTGAGCAGTGGCTTCTGTTGAAGTGTGGTGAGGATCCAAAAAGATTATTACTTCAATGATCAAGTCTTGTTTGACGCAGTTACTTGCCAAGAAATCCCTAACTTTTGCCTAGGTTGCCCTTGCAGGTTTTAAATCTAGAGGGTAAATTTATCCTGTTTGTGTCTCTTACTTTTTCCTAGACCTCCCTTTCGGGTTTTCAGCCTACCGAGACGCTCCTTTTTGCCTAATCCTCCCTTTCGGGTTTTCGACTTAGCAATATGTTCTTTTATTTCTTTAGGTGAAGTATTTCTTGAATAGATCAGTATTTATAGGACATGGGAACTCCTCGCCATCCATAGTTTCAAGAATTAATGTACCTCCTGAGAAGGCTTTCTTGACAACATTTGGGCCTTCAAAATTGGGTGTCCACTTTCCCCTAGAATCAGTGTTAAAAGACATGATCTTCCTGAGCACGAGGTCGCCTTCTCTAAATTCACGAGGTTTTACCTTATTACCAAAAGCTTTCTTTATTCTCTTTTGATATGACCGACCATGACACAAGGTCGTCATTCTGTTTTCTTCAATCAAATTCAATTGGTCAAACATGTTCTGGACCCATTCAGCCTCTAACAACTTGGTTTCCATTATCACACTTAAAGAGGGAATCTCAACTTCAACAGGGAGCACTGATTCCATGCCATACACAAGAGAGAACGGGGTTGCCTCTATTGAAGTGCAGACGGATGTACGATATTCATGCAAAATTAAAAGGGAGCATCTCATGCTAATCTTTATAGGTAACAACCATTTTCTGAATGATCTTCTTAATGTTTTTATTGGCAGCTTCAACAACTCCATTCATCTTCAGCCTGTAAGGAGATGAATTATGATGGACAATCTTGAATTCTTCAAAAAGTTCTGTCATTATCTTGTTATTCACATTCGAGTCGTTGTCGGTGATAGTCCTGCTTGGCACACCATACCGACATATAAGATTGTTCTTGATAAAGCGTACTACCACCTTCTTAGTAACATTAGCATATGGAGCTGCTTCCACCCATTTGGTGAAGTAGTCTATTGCCACCAAGATGAAACGATGTCCATTTGACACCTTGGGTTCAATCATTCCAATCATGTCAAAACCCCACATAGAGAATGGCCGTGGGGAAGAAATAAAATTGAGAAGTGTCGGAGGCACATGAATTTTTCAGCATAAATATGGCATGTATGACACTTCTTTGCAAATTTATAACAGTCAAATTCCATTGTCAGCCAATAGTAACCTGCCCTAAGCATATTCTTTACGATCGAATGTCCATTGGCATGCGTACCAAACGAAACATCATAGATTTCATGCATCAACATGTCTGCTTCGTGTCTATCCATGCATCTAAGCAAGACCATGTCATAATTTCTTTTGTATATCACATCTTCATTGAGGAAAAAGTTGTATGCCAACCTTCTCAATGTCTTTCTATCTTTGTTTAATGCACCAACCAGGTATTCCCGAGTTTGGAGAAAATGCTTGATATCATAATACTAAGGTTTTTCATATGATGTTCCCTCTGTTGCAAACAAATGAGCTGGTCTATCCAAACGCCGCACTGTGATACGAGGCACATCATTCCAAGTATTTACTTGATACATATAAGCCGAAGTGGCTAAAGCATCTGCCATCTGATTCTTATTTCTGGGAATATGATGGAATTCAACTTTATTAAAAAAGTGTAATAATCTTCTAGCATAATCTTTATAGGAAATCAAGCCAACGTGACGAGTATCCCATTCTCGTTTAATCTAATTTATTACCAAAGTTGAATCTCCATATACATCTAGAATTTTAATTCTGAGATCTATAGCCTCCTCGAGACCCATGATACAAGTTTCATACTCTGCCATGTTATTGGTACAATCAAATGCCAATCTTGCAGTAAAGGGATGTGTGATCCATGAGGAGTGATAATCACGGCACCAATTCCTTTCTCATAAGAATTTACAGCTCCATCAAATACCATACCCTGCCGGGATTCAGGATTAGGACCTTCCCCATGAAAGGGTTCATCATAATCTTTTATTTTCAAAAAATCACATCCTCATCAGGGAAATCATATTTAACAGACTGATAATCATCAACTGGTTAGTGAGCAAGATAATCTTCCAACACACTGCTTTTTATAGCTTTCTGAGTACGGTATTCAATATCATATTCAGACAACAGCATCTACCAATGGTCAATTCTCCCAGTAAGAGAAGGATTTTCAAAAATATACTTAATCGGATCCATTTTGGAAATCAACCAAGTAGTATGATTCAACATATATTGTCGCAACCGTTTTGCTTCCCAGGCCACATCACAACAGGTTTTTTCCAGCATAGAATACCGTAACTCACAGTCAGTAAACTTCTTGCTGAGATAATAAATGGCATATTATTTTCTCCCCATTTCATCTTGTTGTCCTAAAATGCAGCCCACATAATTATCTAAGACTGTCAGATACATAATCAGTGGTCTTCCTTCAACAGGAGGGAGAAAGATAGGAGGTTCAAGCAAATACTCTTTAATACTTTCAAATTCCCTTTAGCAATCATCTTTCCACACACAACCTTTATATTTCTTTAACAACTTAAAGATTGGTTCACACGTTGCAGTCATATGGGAAATAAATCTGGAAATGTAATTCAAATGCCCAAGGAAGCCTCTAACTTGTTTTTCAGTTCTTGGCGCTGGCATTTCTTGAATTGCCTTAACTTTATCAGGATCAACTTCAATTCCTTTTTGGATGACTATGAAACCTAAAAAATTTCCTGATCGAACACCAAAGGTGCATTTATTTGGATTCAAGCGGAGACGATACTTCCTCAAATGCTGAAACAATTTCAATAAATCTTCTATATTCCCTTCTTCAGCCTGGGATTTGGAAATCATATCATCAACACATACCTCAATTTCCTTGTGCATGAGATATGGAATAGGGTTTTCATAGCCCTCTGGTACATTGCACCAACGTTCTTCAACCTGAAGGGCATCACTCTGTAACATAATGTTCCCCAGGGTGTGATAAACGTTGTTTTTTCCATGTCCTCAGGAGCCATTCGGATTTGATTATATCCGGAAAATCCGTCCATGAACGAGAATACTTTGAGTTTTGTTGTATTGTCAACCAACATATCATTATGTGGTAATGGAAAGTCATCTTTTGGACTAGATTTGTTTAAATCTCTATAATCAACGCACATGCGAACTTTTCCGTCTTTCTTTGGTACTGGGACAAATTAGCAATCCACTGAGGGTACACTGATGTCATAAGAAAACCGGCATTAATTTGCTTTAAAACTTCTTCTTTAGTTTTTACTGCCATATCAGGGTGAGTTCTTTACAACTTCTGCTTGATTGGCGGGCATTCTGGATTTAGCGGCAAATGATGTTCCACAATATTAGTATCAAATCCCGGCATGTCTTGATATGACCAAGCAAAGATATCTACATACTCTTTGAGAAATTCAATCGACCTGCTCTTCACGTCGGGATGAAGCAATGCTCCAATCTTGACTTCTTTTGGATCTTCCTATGAACCCAAATTAATTGTCTCCAACGACTCTTTATACGGCTGAATGGTACTTTCCTCGCGCTCAAGCAACCGTGAAACCTCTTCTTGTATTTCATCATATTATTCTTCTTCGGCCACATACGCAGGATATTTAATGTTGGGAGAGGATGCAGGGTCATTGTACTCAACGGGTTTTTTAATTAATCTGCACATATGATTTACTATTGCTTTTAGAAACTGACACATATAGCAAGTGATTATGCAGATTCATTTACAATTTTTATTTATTTTAAAAGGATTTTCCTGATTACCATTTTCCAAGAAAAAGCAGAGAAAAGACACAATTTGGGAATCAAAAACATCTTTTATTAATGATTTTAAAGATCAAAACAACAGATATGCACATACAACGTTAATACTTTCAGCTTGGGCAGAGTGAAAGATTTTTTTGAAAATATTAACAAAAACAAATTACTTTGAAATATGAATGCGAGAGGGAACATCAATTGTGATCCAATTTTGTACTTTGACTCCATGTGTCACGTAGTTCGGCATCTCTTGCTCTGATTCACCTTCCAGAATAGCATTGATCCTAGGAACAATTGGATAAAGGTAACCTCCATTGTGAAAGATGTCTTGATATTTTCCTATAGCAGTCTTTGGCTTCATAACCTCACCTTTATTACTCTTCATAGAGAATCCTAAACCAGCTCTATTCTTATTCACGGGCGGATCCACAATCTACCCCCACACCTTGCTAGGGCCATTATGCACTACCTGTTGAGCATCCTTAAATGAGGCTATAGAATCCCCATTCTTCCTCACATTATCAATGGATAAAGCTTAGAACTGAGTTCTAACAGCAGCTTCATCTGCTTACACAACACGGAAAGAGGATAAATGAGATATTAACAAAGCTTGCTCTCCATTTATATATAATGACCACCTTTCCTTCACGAACAAACTTCAGCTTCTGGTGCAAAGTTGAAGTAACACCCTATGCCTCGTGGATCCATAGTCGCCCCAGTAAACAGCTGTAAGCGGGAACAATATCCATAACCTAGAAAGTAATCTAAAATAGGTGTGGGCCTATGTGAATAGGAAAATATACTTCCTCAATGACAAACTTCCTTGATCCATCAAAAGCTTTCACAATTATGCCACTCGGGCACATGGGAGTTCCCTGGTACTTCAGCTTCATGAGTGTGCTCCTCGGTATGACATTCAAAGCAGACCCATTGTCAATCAGCATGTTAGATAACGAGACATTCTTACAATTCATGGAGATATGGAGAGCCAGATTATGATTCCTTCCTTCATCGGGTAATTTGTTATCACAGAAACTCAGGTTATTACAGGATGTAATATTCCCTACAACACTACTGAATTGGTACAAAGACATATCACTTTTCATAAGAGCTTGATCCAACATTCTCATCAAAGATTCCCTGTGGGTAGAAGAGTTCATTAGTAAAGCTAGAATAGATATCTTAGATGGAGTATGCAATAACTGATCTACGATCTTGTAGTCACTCATCTTGATAATCTTCAATAGGTCGGTAATACGGTTGGAGAACTGACTTGAGGTTTTACATTTTATCGCTAGGGTTGCGGATAAAAAGAGTCGCCACCGACTTTTCTTTTATCCAATAAAGGAAAGGTTGAAAAGAACAGGAAAGACCTTTGAGAATTTTCTTGAGTTCGGGGGGTAGGCTACGAAAAGGGAAGGTGTTAGCACCCTTTTCATCTGTAGTTATCTATGGGCTCTTAATCGCTTGATCACTTTTTGAAATGTTTTGTGTTTGTGTATGTTTGAAAATATTTTGGAAACGCCTAAGTATGGAAATCTTGCAATGATTCTCGTATCGTTGAGAATGCATACAAAATGTTTGTTTTGAAAATACTTGTGAAAGGAAGTGTTGTCTTGGAAAGTTGTTTTGGAAATGCCAATATAGGGAAATTTTGTAATGATTCTCGTATTGTTGAGAATGTATACAAAATGTTATTGTGAAGAGTGTTTTAAAGGTAGTTGTCTTGAAAGTGTGAAGTGTGGAAATTGTTTTAGTTTGTGAGTAAGCGATTACGAGCGATCTACCTACTCAAAAAGTCTTTATTCTTTTCCTCCTCCTTTAAGTAGTGTTATCCTACCATTAGTTAGTAGGAAGCCCTATCATTGGATGTTAGGAACAATCGTGGGTCATCGTACAGTCATAGAAAGAAACTTGTAAGATGCTTTAGAAGTTGTCTTAAGGGACTAAGATCGTTTACCGAAGGCAACATCGAAGGGTCAACGAGGGACTACGATCTTTTAACCGAGGGTCTTTGCTAAAGTATCTTACGTTCGAGGGACATGACTGTTTATATCCGAGGCAACAAGTGAGGTTAATCCTAGAGGTGCATGTGTGCAAATTGTTTTTTATTTCAAGTATTTTATCTTGAATTAGGGTTTTGCTATGATTCATTTTAATATTTCCATACAAACCCTAATTTCTAACAGAAATATGGAAAGCGATAAATTACGGAAATTAAATATCCTACGCTATTACAATTATTTGGGAATGGGGGTACAAATTTGCGAATGGGGAGGAAAGCAATAAACTCTATTTATCTATTACAGACCAATTAAATAAATGATAATGCGAAATAATAAAATACGCAAAAATGTGAAGTAGAGAAAAAGGGAAAAGAGATTGTTTTGGTGATTTTTTTTAGAAAAAGGGCTTGATGATTAACCTAACCAATTAATTGTTTCTTTATTAAAAAGGAAGTTAATTAATTAATCATACAAAAACCTAAAAAATCTATATTAATTTTAATTAATTAAAACCTAAAAATCTATGTTAAATTAACTTAATCAATTTAAAAGGGAAATTAAATAAACAAAACCTAAGTCTAATTTATAAATAAAAATTATATTTTTGTATTTTAATTAAATGAGATAAATAAATAAAAGTGAAGAAAATATGAAGAAATAAAAACATTGGGCTTGGGTTTGAATATAAAAGAGGGGGTGTGAGAAACAGAAAACATTAGGCCCAAAAAATCAATTTTTTTTGTGAAACGGAAAAAATAATAAAAAAGGGTAATAGGCCTGATGTTGTAAAAAGAAATTAGAAGGGTGAGGAGAAGCAAGAACGATGGGCCCAAAAACAAGGAGGCCAAACACTATATTGGATTCAGTGTGGCTATCCCCAAGGAGTGTATTATGTACTTACCTTCTGGAGCATTTGATCTGACTTTGTGATGATCATGTGGTGAGGGAGTGAGGGTGTATAGCATGCACGTTGGGCTTGTTTGTATTGAATATGCAAAAAATAAATGTAAAACAAATAAAAGGGTACCATTGGGGCTCGAACCCAGGTACCTATAGTCACAGGTGCGCGCTTTAACCACTGGGGTGGTGATACATCTCTTAGTTTATGCATAAACTAATCAATATATTACAAACTCATTTCTGAATATTTGAACAAGTCATTTTCTTCTTCCTCACGCGTGCCAAGAATAACAACTCCATTTTTGATTCTGTAACTCCTTCATTTCTCAGCCATTTTTAAAAATGTAAACATGAAAGTTGCTTGATTTTTCACCATGAATTCAACCATATAACTTTTAAAAGCTAAAGATCAAAGACTAAGATGAATTTTGTTTAGTACCAAACTGAAACCTAATTTTTTTCCAGAAACTTTAACTTTAAAATTCTCATTGTACTGTTAACAAAAATGAAAACTAAAGACATGGTTAGTTTCGGGACATTGATATCTACATTTTTTCTTTAGAAAGCAGGTGCAAATGATACTTGAATAAGGATTTCGAAGTTAGAAAAACTTACCTTTTGACACGAAATCTAAATGCTCTCTACACGACTTCCAGAAGTGAAAGGATGATTTGGTGAGCTTGCTTTGACCTCCCTGAAGCTATTCCAATTGATAGAATGTCTTGTAGCTTGCCCAACTGTTCTGACCAAGTCAAGCTGCAATGGTGGATTTTGAAAATGGGAGATGGTGATGGAGGGATTATAAAAGTGGTTCAAGTGTTTGGATCACTTCTATATAGTGTATGGATGATGTTTGAATGATTGAAATGGAAAACGCGTGAGTAGATTTAAAGTTGGGAGTTCAAGGTCAGAAACTTGCAACAAAATGGAGTTTTAAGCCAATTCTGACTTTGGGAGTGACTGAGGGGGTTTAAGGGATATTGAACTCGTGTATTAGCTTGCAAATTGACCTCTTTATTTATAGAAAAAGTTTGGAGGGAAGGAGCTGATCAGATTGTCAAGATCATAAGTTGTGGTTTGGTTGAGCTGATCAGATTGTCAAGATCATACGCGTTCGTAGTGGTACCATTAGTAGCACAACATAGTCGATTTGAAAAAAACCAAAGATGTTTGAAAATGTTAAAATAAAAAACCAGAAGCATCAGATGCATTGTTTCACAAAAATTGAGTTAAGAGAAAGCATCAATGAATATCATAGAACATCCCAGTAATTTGAGTTAGGAGATTTGGTGCCTTAAACTACCTGAGTGAAGTTAGATGAACTTGCTCTGTAAATGGACATGGCTAGCACGATCTAGGGAAATTTAAGGCTTGATTTATCTTATGTTAGCTTCAGTGAAGTTCAAGGATGAAGAATTTGGATTGAAAAGTGGAGAAAAGAGGAATTCAAAATCTCAGAAAAGTAAGTTATGGAGGTAGATTGAAAGAGTGATTTGGGTTGTTCAAGCTTGCGAAAATGAGTGGAATAAAGCATGTATTTATAGGAGAAGTGAATGGAATCAAGAGGAGTGGTGAATGATGCAATTTCCCTTGAGTTTGTACACACCTGAGATCATGAAGAAAGTGTGACCACGTGTGCATTAAAACTCATCCAAATGATGTGTTTTGATGTTCTAAATGATTCAAACATATTTTCTAATCATGTTTAAGTGGAAAATGCATGGTAATTTGGTGATTAGAAGCCACATTATGAAAATTGCAATCTGACTTGAAGTGAAACTTCAGTTTCAAGGTACCCACGTTGAACCAATGGTATTTAGAACCCAAGTGGTCTTAAGGCATAATTCTTGAAGCATTTGAAAGATAAGGTCACCATCCTTGCAATGTGCCAAGAGTGAGATCAAATGGATGTTTGAGCTAAAAGTTGTGATGAGTTAAAGTTGAGAAAAAGATGCTGACTTTTTGTACTTCGAAAAATTCTAAGTTTTTCTTCAAAAGTGACCTATAATTTTTTGAGTTCAAACAAGGCCTTCCTCCAAAATTGAGCTTTAATCATTGATGTTAGCTTAAATTAGACTTTCCAAAGAAAATTGTGAAACTTGAATCACTTAAAAATACCAAGTATTAAAGAAGTTATGGCCTTGTAATATTGGTGAAAATTCATGAGGTGACCTATGATCTTTTGAATTCTTAGGGCATCTTCCACTCATTTTCAAGCTTTGCACATAAAATAAGAGTTAAAATTCACATTCTTAAGATCATTATGGAAAAATAATAGGCTCAAGGAGATATAAATTGACCAAGTTATGATCTTTTGAAGTCACATAAGGGAATTTGATGGCCTATTTAGGGGACTTGTAATCTTTATCAATCATTAGGAATATTCCACACCAAATTTCTTGAAACTCTTAAAGTTATTAGTTGATAACCATTATAAGAGAAGAATATCTTTGGAATCACTCAAAAATATCAAAAGATGAACAAGATATAGCCCTTAGAAGTTCAAAACCCTAGTTCTAAGAGCACTAAAATAACTTGGAAACCCCTTTCAATTTTGACAAACTTTCTTGCACAAATATTTTAGCCATGTGAATATAAGTTGTTGTGGATGATAATAAGAAACCATAGCAACAATAAACACTTTCAAATATTAAGAACTGAAGGAGTTATACACTTGTGATCAAGGAATCAAGAACTTGTAAAATTAGGTCAAACTTCATCAATCAACCGTTGTATCTTTTGAATTTCTTTGACAAATTGAAGAATGATGAATCCTAGTAGACTTTGTCATGATATTATTTAAAAGTACCCTTAATGATGAAGCTTGAATCTCAATGAAGCTTTGTTGAAGAAGTCATGGAAATAAACTCATGAACCTATAAATCCACCTGATGAAATGTATTGTGCCCTCACCTATAGGATCATCAATTAGAAAAAAACATTAATTTTATTTGTTAGTTAACAGTTAATCAATACAAAACATATATGATCACAATATACAAATCACGGTTCTTGGTGATCCCTCATGAGAAAACCTAAATGTTGTACCCCAAAATTTGCCCTCCCATATTCTTCAAAATTTGCCAAGATCAATCTTCAGATGATTCAAAATCTCTCAAGGGTTGCACAGTCCAATTGCCTCCTAACACAGTCAAAATTAGGGTTTTGGTTCTTGCAAAGAAATTGAAGTTTCCAAGGGTCCAATCAAGTCCCATATGCCCATAAACATTGTCAAGCATTCATATGCCAAGTTTCAAGACTCACAGCATCAAATTGCACAGTCGAAAACCCTAAATGCTTCACAGTCAACTGCAGGGGCAAAATGGTCATTTGACAGTCAAAAGTCAAAAATTTTGGTCAACATCTTATTTCGAAGCCACGAACATCATTTGATCAATTCTTGATCATGATTCTCAGAGCATGGCTCAAAAAGTCTCAAGATGCAAAAGTTTCTATTTTTGGACAGTTGAAAAAGTCAACTGCAAATTGACCAGGGCATAACTTCTTCATGGTTTATCAGAAAAATTCCATCCAAAGCTCATTTTGAAGAGGATGACATTTCCTACAACTCATCTTCACACTTCAAGTCCATGAAATGCTCTCACAAAAAGTTATCAATTTCAACATTATAGGTCATTTTCAAAAGTCAACAAAAAGGCACTTTAAGTCAAAGACCATAACTTGAGATAGGTAAATCAAAATGACATGGGACCAAAGACATTGGTTAGAGGACTTCAAGACCTTTCCAAAATGTCCAAGAACATGATCATAGCTTCAAAATTGAGCAAGATATGCCTTGGAGAAGTTGGGAAATTTTTGGGAATTTTGAAAAGTCAACTTTGCACAAAAGGCTTCAAAAATGCTAATGGGCCACAAATTCTTCCATGAATCATTACCCAAAGGCTATGCACGACCCATTGACCTCAAAGGGATGTATTTTCTTATTTTTGATTAATTATTTGAATTTTTAATCTTATTAATTCATTTAATTAAATTTAATTATAAGAAAAATATTAAACAATGGTTTTAAATCTTTTTTGTGCAGCAAATATGTCCATTATGAGCTAAATATCTCGTGCATCAATCAACAAGGCCAAATCTTCCATAATTGGCATGATTTTCATGGAAAAGATTGGAAAAGATATGAACAAAATCAAATATTCAAAACTTTAATTCATGGACTATGGGCTCGGCTTTTTGACCTAATTTCACTCAAATACTTATACACAAGCTAACCCTATTCCATTAGACACGAAAGCTGCTCAGAAAACAAAGAACGAAATTGCAAATTTTTGGCCAAAAGTTGAAAACTGATTTCACACCTAGAGGACAATTCAAAGCTCCAAAAGCATTCCAATACATTGCCAAAGCATCCAGGAGTCGATTACAATCAAAACCAGGTCTCCATACCCCAAGAATTGGTAGAACAGATTCGTCTTCTTCATGAACTTGTCCATTATCGTTTTTTAATTTACATGCATTATTCATGAGTTTTAATTGTTGATTCTTACTAACAATGATATTCTGAACCTGTTGGTACCATTCAATTGAACTATGGCTGCCTAAATAAGAATCCACCATTGTTGAAACCTAGGGTTTCAGAAGCTCTAAATTGGGGTTTTCTTCGTATGGAAAAATTAGACCTTCAAACTGGTACCATTGAATTCGTGACATGAAGACGAATCATTTGATGACCTCGCGCCCTTTTTATGTTACAGCATGGGCTATTCGCTATTTTTACAGGTCTTGTTTAGTGGGGGTTTAAAACCCCCGCTATTTGGTTATATTTGCAGGTACAAAACGAAGAAGACGCATGTGTGTCATCTTATGATTGGACAATTCAAAAATCTGGCGCGTTCTTTTGGTTGTGTATCATTAATTCTTGTTTTGTATTATATTATTGGTTTTCCATTCTATATTCAAAGCGCGCAAACAGCTCAACTGGCAAGGCATTCGCTTGGTAACCGCTGGGACCTGGGTTCGATTCCCAGGTCCCCCCACATATTTCATATCTTTTTCCTTAATGTGCTTCTATGCAGCATCCCTTCAAAGGCCTACCACGCATCCTCAAATGCTAGCCTGCCACGCGCCCATGAGCTTCAATCTGAAGGCTACCAAAAGACGTCTACCATGTACCTCAGTCAATGGATGAGCATTCAAACTGGAAAAGTCAACGTGACTAGATTTCTAATGGGCCTGAATTTCTCAATTTACCTCCAAAAGGGCCTGATACCCCCTATGGTTTGCATCATTTTTATTTTTTATTTGATTTTTCTTTTTATTCTTTTAATTGTTTTTAATTGTTTTTTTTAATTTCATAAATTAATTTTCATAATATAAAACCAGAAAATCAAAAACTAAAAATATGTTTAATTAATATTTAATTCATTATTATTTTTTGTAAATAAATTTTAACCATTAATTTAGTAAATTAGGTTTTAAAACTTTAATGTTTTTCTTAATAAATTAAAATATGTAGAAATTAGGGTTTTTAACCTTTTCATCTTTTTTTAATAAATAATTTTCTCATCATTATTATCATTATTAATTACTAAATATTTTGTAAATAAACATGTAATTTAATTAATTAGTGTAAATTAGGTCAACTTTAATATTTTTTCATTAATAATTAAAAATATTTAGAACTAGGGTTTTCTTCTAACTTTAAATTCTTTTCTTATTCCATTAAATACCAAAAACATAAAAAAAAAACATTTCTTTTCTTTTATTAAATAATTAATTAACTTTTAATTTAATTTAATTTCAAAAGGGTCCAACGCCCTCGAACGTTCTATTTCTATTCTTTTCGCACGTTATTTTATTGTGAATATTATGTAATTGCTCAAGCCATGTAATAGTAACTAGGTTTTACTTTTCGCATTTTTATTCAAACGGGTCTTTGTTAATTTGGCGATGTATAGACCCGCGCCTTGTAATAGCGTAGGATTTACCTTTCCGCATTTAAATTTCCGCACTCTTAAACTATTAAACTTTGCATGAAAGAATGTATGGCCTAAATTAAAAAACAAGCGTAGATCACCATGATACATGTACAAGATAAAACATAACATGAAAATAACACACAAATTCACACACCACTCTTAGGGTACGCCTCACTGTTGCCTTGCCCTCGAAACGTGGTTGTCGAGTATATGACGTTTTAGTAAGTCCTTATGTCCATGACATGATCCAGTTGCCTCGAAACGGTTGCCTCGGAATTAAAAAGGATCAATGGCATAAGGGTAGCTTCTAAGGTATCCTACTGTTGCTCTGGTGACCACATTGTCCCTAACAAACGAATTGACCCAAACACCTCCAACGGTAGTGCTACCTACCTCTCAATGGTGGGATGGCACTACCTTAAGGACTTCTATACAGCCTAATTCCTTAGGGTAGGTAGATGACTCATGGATACTTGCTCTATTCGAAAACAAAACAAAAAAACTCTTTTCACACTGACACTTTCAAAAAGCTTTCAAAACAATTTTTCAAACACTCTTGAGGACTGATACAAGAGTTATTCTGAAATCTTTAAACGAAACTTTTTCAAAACCCACTCACTTTGAAAAGCAAACACTTTTGAAAACACAAATGAGCAAGTATCTAAGAGCCCATGGATAACCATGGATAGAAAGGGTGCTAACACCTTCCCTTTCTATAAATCTACCTCCCGAACCGAGAAACTATCTCATAAGGAATTTTGATGTGCTTTTGTCCTGTCCATGTTGGAGAAAATAAAAGACGGTGGCGACTCTTGCTTCCGTGACATTTCGCGAACCAGCGTTAAACAGTCAGTTCCAGATCCACCGATCACACTAAAGATAGGGAGAGGGCACAAACCCTAGTGTGATCTTTTTGTGATTGAGTTGATATAAGATGATAGAGGAATCTTAGGGGGGGAAATTGGGGTACAACAGTTGGCGTTGAATAAATATAAAGCTTTAGAAGAAAGGTTAAAAGATGTGGAAGGATATGATGCGTTTGACGTTGATGCCCTCGAAATGGGTCACGTTCCGTATGTGATAATCTCGTCAAAATTCAAAGTACCTAACTTCGGAAGATACAAGGGACTCACTTGTCCAAGAAACCAACTACGCATGTATTATAGGAAAATGCATGCTTACCCTTAGAACCAGAAGTTAATGATTCATTGCTTTCAAGACAGTTTGAGTGGGGCATCTCTAGATTGGTATATGCAATTGGAAAGGATGCACATACAAACATGGGTAGATCTTGCCAATGCTTTCTTAAAGAAGTATAAATACAATCTAGTTATGGAGCCTACCCGCATACAACTCTAGAACTTATCCCCAAAGAAAGAAGAATCCTTCAAAGAGTACGCTCAAAGGTGGAGAGAGATGGTGTCTTGTGTGCAACCACCACTTCTGGAGAAAGATCTAGTCGACATGTTCATGGGAACCCTGCAAAGGGTATACTATGAAAAGATGGTAGGAAGCATCTCTTCGAGATTTTCTGACTTAGTCACTATTGGATAGAGGATTGAGACGGGAATAAAGAATGGAAAGGTTCAAGGGGGGGTCATCAAATGCCCCTTTCAATGCAAAATGACTGGTTCCTAATTTCACAAAGAGGAATGAGGGTGAAGTTAACCTTGTGGCTTCACAACCAAGAGCATAATAACCATTAATCATCCCGTGAGGACAGCAACAAAACAAATTTGAGAGGCCCCCGAGGAAATTGGATCCACTCCCTATGCCACCTAGCCAATTATTATAACATTTGATTAAGGCATCTTTTATAGAGCTGAAACCTTTAGCTCCTTCAGTGGGGCCATTGCCTCCTAAGTACAACGCCAATGCCAAATGCGAATACCATGCCAATTCTCTGGGGCATACCATAGATCAATGTTGGGATTTCAAGCATAAAGTACTAGATCTAGTTAACTCCCAAGACATTACTTTTGAAAAACTAAACATCAAATCAAACCACATGCCTCCGCGTGGTGGTCCGACAATAAATGCAATCAAAGTAGTCACTGACTCTGGGGAAGGCAAACAAGCAAAGTCTCTGATAAATCTGTTGAAAGAATATCTGTTGGAATGTGGATTCCTTCTGGAACATAACAAAGCTTTCGAAAATACCTTAGAACAATTTGGGGATTAGGGGATAGTACAATTCGGACCATACCCTGAAGTTGAGTATATAGCAGCAATTGAAGGAAGTGTGAAGAAGCCATTGGTAATTCCTTATCAAAGGCTAAACCATGACAAGAAGACTCTCATGATCCGTAGGGAGGTTCGACAGAAACTCCTACAATAAAGCAAACTCTGAGAATACCAGTAGCACTGAAGACTATGATGGTAATTAAAGGGCCATCTCCTACCCCATATAAAACTGACAAGGCAGTACCATGGAATTATGATCTGACTGTATATGTTAGTTGCTTGAAACAAGAATGTAAGTCATCATCAAGTCAAGAACTTGCAATTTCAAATATAGCAGGGACAGGGGGCATGACTCGTAGTGTCCGGGTGTTCGGATCTAAACCATCGGACAAGAATGACAATGGCTTGAAAAATAAAAATGACTCGTTAACAAAAGAAAAGGGAAAAGCGATAGAATAGGTGAATTAGGAGCCTCTAAACAAAATCTTCATTGACCAAGAGGCTGACGAATTTTTGAAGATAATTAACAAAAGTGATTATAGGGTGGTGGACCAACTTAACCAAACTCTTGCCAAAATTTACATACTCTCGTTACTCATCAATTCAGAAGCGCATCGGGATTCTCTGATGAATGTCTTAAGTTCTGCTCATGTTGCAGAAGAAATTATTGTGAACTAATTTGATAATGTGGTAACAAATCTAACATTTGGGTCCTATTTGGGTTTCAACGACAGTGAATTACCTCTATAAGGTCGGGCTCACAAAAAAGCACTACATATTTCAATACAGATAGATACTACAAGCCTATCCAGGGTACTCACCGATACTGGTTTTGCCCTCAATGTGTTACCCAAATCTAGCCTGATGAAGTTAACATTAGACGGTGTTGTGATAAGACCAAGTTCCATGATAGTCAAAGCTTTTGATGGTTCTCAAAGTACCGCATTTGGAGAAGTGGACCTTCCTGTAAAGATCGGTCCACACATGTTCTATATCACCTTTCAAGTCATGGATATAGAACCAGCGTATACATGTTTACTCAGATGACCTTGGATTCATGCGGCAGGGGCAGTCACTTCAACCCTAAATCAAAAATTGAAGTTCTTTATTGAAGGAAGATTGGTCATAATTGGTGGAGAGGAATACATCTTCGTAAGTCACATTGAGTCCTACAGATACATCATTGCTGACAAAGATTACATAGCTACGCCATTTCAAGTATTGAAGGTTGCTTTAATGGTAACCATACCAGTAGAAAAGGCCAAGAAGCCTATTGTAACATTGTGGAGAGATTTACAAGTGGCAATAGAGAACAGTGACTCGAAAGGATGGGGAAAGCTCCCCCAAATTTCTGAGAAGAAGAACCATTTTGGCTTGGGTTATAAATCATCAAAGGCTACTCTAAAAGGGAAAGCATGGTTTCTACCAATCCAGGAAACCTTCATCAGCAAAGGGGTAGAGCATGGCGAACAAGTGGCAATGATGTCCCACAAAGACAACATCAAAAGGGCATCAGATTACATCCGTGAATGCGCCCTAGGCAAGGAGCTCAAGAACTAGACATTTATGGAGATTCCTGAGATTTTCTTACCAAAGTAATTTTCTTTATTTTTGAAAGAACCTATGTCAAGCCTGAGGTATAGGGGTTGTTTGTAAGAGTTCCCCATGTGTTTCAATCAATATTCATAATTAATAAAAATATGTTTTGTATTCAATTAAGATCCTTGTTTTTCTTTTTCTTTTTTGCATTTATACTACATATTTTTAAATGGAAATATTTTAAATGAAAACTGCACCAAAACATGATAAATGTGCAGATCCATGCCCAAAATCACTGATAATGTTACTACTGCTATCCGATATGATTTTGATGCTCCTGTCAACCAAGCTGAAGAGGGAGATGATAAGGATCTTGAACTTTATGAAGAACTGGCAAGAAGTATAGAGAAAGGAGCTGATAGTATACAACCATATCAAGGGCCTATTGAGACCATTAACCTTGACACAGAAGAGGATCCGAAAGAGATCATGCTTGGGGCAGCAGTAGAAGAAAGCATCAAAGAAAGGTTGGTCAAGTTGCTACATGAGTATGTGGATATATTTGCTTGGTCTTACAAAGACATGCCAGGGTTGGATACAGACATTATGGTACACAGATTACCTCTCAAAGAGGGTTGTCCCCCGGTCAAGAAAAAGCTCAGAAGAACTTGTCCAGATATGTCCAGCAAAATTCGGGAGGAGGTTCTTAAACAATTCGATGCAAGGTTTGTGGCAGTGGTAGACTATCCACCTTGGATAGCTAACATCGTGCCAGTACACAAGAAAGATGGCAAAGTACGTATGTGTGTGGATTATTGGGATCTAAATAAAGTAAGTCCCAAATACGATGTTCCACTACCTCACATAGATGCTCTCGTGGACAACATGGTTCAAGCTTCAATGTTCTCTTTCATGGACGGATTCTAGGGCTATAATAAAATAAAAATAGCACCCAAAGTTATGGAGAAGACTACCTTCATAACACCTTGGGGAACCTTTTACAACAAAGTAATGTCGTTCGGCCTAAAGAATGCAACCTACCAAAGGGCAATGGTCACATTGTTCCACGATATGATTCACAAAGAGGTTCAAGTGTACGTAGATTATATGATTGCTAAATCTCATACAGTGGAGGACCACATCACACATTTACAGAAGTTATTTGATTGTCTGCAAAGGTTAAAACTAAGTTTGAATCCAAACAAATGTACATTTGGCATCAGATCGGGCAAGTTACTGGGTTTTATTGTAAGTTAGCATGGTATCAAGGTGGACCCCGCCAAAGTAAAAGCTATACAAGAAATTCCAGTGCCAAAGACGGAGGAAGAGGTTTGTGGTTTCTTAGGGCGATTGAACTATATTTCCAGGTTCATATCACACCTAACTGCTACGTGCGAGCCAATATTTAAATTGCTGCAAAAAGATCAAACAGTAACATGGAATTATGATTGCCAGATAACTTTTGAGACGATAAAGGAATATTTACAAGAGCCACCAATCTTGATGCCACCAGTTCCTGGGAGACCTCTCATTACGTACCTAACAGTACTTGAAGAATCGATGGGATATGTATTGGGCCAACAAAACGAAACAGGTAGAAGAGAGCATACAATCTACTACCTTTACAAGAATTTTACTGACTACGAAACCAGGTACTCACTCCTAGAGAAGACTTGTTGTGCATTGGATTGGGCTACTAAAAGATTTGGGCAATACATGTTAACGCACACCACGTGGCTAATAGCAAGGATGGATCCCTTAAATATGTGTTCGAAAAACCAGTTCTTACAGGGAGGATTGCTCGATAGCAGATGTTATTATCGGAGTACGACATACTATATGTTACTCAAAAGGCCATCAAAGGTAGTATACTAGCTGATCATCTAACCCATCAGCCATTGCCAGAGTATCAACCTTTGAAGTTCGACTTCCCAAATGAAGATGTCATGGTTATAGATGACTACGAAAACCCAGGACCCGACGAAGGACCTGAACCAGGGGCACGATGGACACTCATGTTTAACGGAGCATCAAATGCATTGGGACATGGTATCGGGACAATCTTGACTTCTCCAAAGAACTATCACAAACCTTGTACTGCAAGGTTATGTTTCGACTGCACCAACAATATCGTCGAATATAAAGTTTGCATCCTAGGTATAGAAGCTACCATCGATCTGAGAACAAAATATCTTGAAGTATTCAGAGACTCCGTGTCAGTCATATACCAAGTCAAGGGTAAATAGGATACCAAACACCCCAACTTGATTCCATATCGGGATCATGTCTTAAAGCTAGCTGTGGAATTCACTGAGATTACTTTCAACCACATCCCACGAGAAGAAAATCAAATGGCAGATGCTCTAGCAACCTTGTCAGGCATGTTTAAAGCAACATGGCCTAACCATGAGACATGCATCACTATCAGACATTTTGAAGAGCCTGCACATTGCCTCGCTATTGAAGGAGGACTGGATGATAAACCTTGGTTCTATGAAATCAAGAGGTATCTTGAAAAGCAAGAATATCCAGAAAATGCCTCTATTATCGACAAACAAACTCTACGAAGGCTAGCCTCAAAATTCTTTCTGAGTGGTAGTATATTGTACAAAATAAATTATGGTATGATGCTACTCAGGTGTGTGGAGAAACAAGAAGCAGATACGCTTATGAGGGAAATCCACGAAGGCACTTTTGGAACCCATGAAAATGGAAGCAAATTGCTATCATTACACAAAAACCTATCACAAATGCCAAATCTACACTGACAAAATGAATGTACCACCTACTCCTCTAAATGTCATGACTCTGCATGGTCATTCTCAATATGGGGAATTAATACAATAGGTATGATTGAACCGAAAGTATATAACAGACACTGATTTATACTAGTCGCCATTGATTACTTCACCAAGTGGGTAGAAGCAGCATTATATGCAAATGTGACAAGCCAGGTGGTCACTCGATTCATCAAGCAAAATCTCATATGTAGATACAGGGTCCCAAACAGGATCATAATCGATAACGGGTCTAATCTGAACAACAAAATGATGAAAGAATTATGGGATGATTTCAAGATCGATCATCATAATTCTTCACCATATTGACCCAAGATGAATAGGGTTGCCAATGCTGAAAATAAAAATATCAAGAAAATCATTCAAAAAATGGTGAATACATACAAAGATTGGCACGAAATGCTTCCCTTTGCTTTGCATGGTTATCGTACCTCTGTACGCACATCAACAAGTGCAACTCCTTTTTCTCTGGTATACGGCATGGAGGCAGTACTCCCAGTTGAGATACAAATTCCATCACTCCGAGTGTTAATGGAAACAAAGATCGAAGAAGCTGAGTGGGTTCAAACACGATTTGATCAGCTCAATCTCATTGAAGAGAAACGCTTGACAATTGTCTGCCATGGTCAATTATATCAGAAACGGATGAAGAAAGCCTTCGATAAGAAAGTTCATCCTCAAATATTCAAAGAGGGAGATATAGTGCTTAAAAATATTTTTCTACCTCGTCTCGATTCACGTGGTAAATGGACACCCAACTATGAAGGTCAATTTTTGGTAAAAACAACATTCTCTAGTGGTGGTCTTATACTCACAATAATGGATGGGGAAGAATTACTATATCCGGCAAATACAGACGCAGTCAAAAAATACTATGTATAAGAAATCTCTCTAAGATCAAACCTAAAACAGGCGACTTAGACAAAAAGGAGCATCCCGGTGGATTGAAAATCTGAAAGGGCAATCCAGGCAAAAATTAGGGACATACACAAAAAAAAAATTATCCCGGTGGATTGAAAACCCGAAAGGGCGATTTATGAAAAAATTAGGGATTTTATCCAAAAGAAATAAAGAAAAATAGACTGCAATCTAAGAACTGCGACCACAAACCACAAAGAAAGAGTTAGAGCCAAATCATCCAACTCAAACGAAGAAGATTGGAAGCTATCAAAAGGATATTGGGAAGATAGCAGTAGCAATTATCATTTTCATTGCAATTACAGTTATAAAATTTTCTGTAATTACCTCCTTTCAGGAATTGCATCTTGTACTCACGCCTATTCAAAGGCATATAAATAAAACTTGTATTTCTCTTCATATATCGTGAATCGTGTTTTTTCTTTTTCAGACTTGTTTGCAAAATACTAATTTTGTTTCTTTTGAATATTGTGTTGAAATCATTTAGAGGGTTTGAAATGTAAAAACACTTGATAAAATATCGAAAAACATTTTGCTTAGGAAATATCAAAAGAAGATCCACGTCTGCATCCATGTCTATGCTTATCTCCACAATTATGCATGTTCCTATGCTATGCCTACGCCTACAATACAGACATCAAGATCTGGCCGACACTTTTTCACCAAATTCAAATCAATTCAAAAATACCAAGACGTTGTAGCACACAATGTCGGGGGTTAATAACTCAAATCCAATGGTTCAAAAAGGAGAGTACAAAGGCATTTTTTCCATAACATTTAGGGCATTCGCACATTCGTTACATATGCATTCCAAAGTCCATATTTCCATACACATGCATCATGCATATATATCACACATGACATTTCTCAAAAAACATGCTTTGGGCAGAGCCAATATCTTAGGGCCCTCCACCAGTCCTTACCTTGGTTAGAAAACAAATAACCAGTAGAATCTGTTCTCATATTTGATTTAATCGTCTAAGATTTGGATCCTTCAAAACAAATTCCTATCTATTCCACTCATTGTGTCAGTCTTTATGCGAAAATATGTGAAATTTTCTATATTTAACCTATTGTGTCAGTCTCCACGTAGCAATATGTTATTCCTTTGCGATCTAACTCGTTGTGTTAGACTCCAGGCAGCAATTTTGCGAAATCTACAATCGCACCCATTGTGTGAGTCTCTATACGACAATGTGTGAAAGTTTCTATATTTAACCTATTATGTCAGTCTTCGTGCAGCACTATGTTATTCCTTTGCAATCTAGCTCGTTGTGTCAGGCTCCATGCAGCAATGTTGCGAAATCTGCAACCTCACCCGTTGTGTCAGTCTCTATGCGAAAATGTGTGAAACTTACAAATTAACTTATTGTGTCAGTCTCCACGCAGGAATGTGTTCTTTCTTCGCGATCTAGCTCATGTGTAATACTCCAGGCAACAATGTTACAAAACCAATAATTCAGCCTATTGTATCAGCCTACATGCAGCAATGTTATTGTCAAACCTTTCTCTATTGCGTCAGTCTCCATGCGACAATGTGTTGTCAAGCATCACTTTATCCATTCCCTAGGTTGAAATGGATAAAATCAAATCAAACCAAAACTTGCTATATTAGTCTCCAAGAATTAGTAAAGTTAATTGTTCAAGCATGCATTATTTACCTCCTAGGCAACGGTAGACATACAAACGATCTCTTCCTAGATACTGGAAAGACTCCCCGTCATCACGTCTAAATCAAACTTGGTTTCAAAAGCAGATTAGATGATACATCACCATCTATGCTTTCTCTTCATAGCCGCGGGAATGTTGTACAACGTATCCTTATAATTTTTCGGACAAATTTTGGGGGTCTTCTATTATTTAATAAACTTCCGATCAGAACATGTGAGATCTGTGTATTCTCGCACTATTCAATCGAAAGATAATTAAATAGAGGCAGCTATCATACCCCAAATTTTCTCTATCCTTAGACTTATATTTAGTTTTCTTTTAAATAGGTTGCATTATTTAATTCTTGTTTATATGGAGGTGTAAAACTTGAAAAGGGGTGTACAGATTTAAAATTGACCATCAATATTTGATGGTCCATTAGGGTTTTAAAATGGAAGCCCCTGTCAGGAGAGAGGCATTATCTTAATCAAAGAGATGTGAACATTTTTTTAAAAGTCAAACTCATTAAGATTTCACCTTTTTGAAAGGGTATATAAAACAATTCCCTTTTTTTAAAGCCCACATTTCTTATCCCATCTCAAACATAAAAGAGGGGGTGTGTTTTGAAAATTAGAAAAGCCCATTTCAAGTTTAAGAAAAAGGGGTTCGCATTTTTTTGGTCAGAGGCCCATATTCTGCTAAGGGTCCATTTTTTTTTGTATAAGAAGAAATCTATTTTTGAAGGCCCAATAAAGGAATAGCACGGTCTGTTTAGTCTGTTAATTTGTTTTTTGAATTTTAGATTATCATTACTATTAGGTTATTAATTATTATTATTATTTTTAGAGCATTTTTTTATATATACAACTTAATTAAAAAAAGAGGGTACGATTATTTTTTTATCTTTGTTAAAAGCCCAAACAAGTTGGCCTACTTCTGGTAATATGTTGGTGTTTCAAAAAACGCACAACCCAAAGGAAAACGGGTCATTACAGGCCCAAATCTGAATTACAATAAACACATGGCCCAATTTTTTTCTAACAGTTGTGGTCGTGACTAAATGAAAGAAAGCACATTTCTTTTTTAAACTATCATTGTGCAAAATCGACTGAAAAAATAATGCTTGCATTATTCACTCTTAAACAATTATTGTGTGAACTAAAATCAATTAACAATGAAATAAATACAATATTGAAACGGATGAAGAAATTGCACAAAAGGGTTTATATATTTTACAGACAAAATCAAGTTAAATGCAGAAGTTTTATTACCAATAATCAAAACAAAATTACAACAGATTAGACCAATTTACAGACCCATTGAATAGTTTCCTAAACTAAAACAACCTAATTCAATTGTAAAACTTAATTTACAGACAAGTTCAATTCTTCCCTAGTTAGATAATTCTAACAATCATTATAAAGCCTAAAACAAACTACAGAATGAGGGGGGGGGGACAGAGACGAAAAAACTAAGATTGCAGAGAAACAAAATTTTGTAGAAAGAAGGAGAAAAAAACAGTGAAGCCATCACCGTTTCCACTGCTCTAATCTATGGTTTCGATATCTGAAACCCTCAATCCCTTATGTTTTTTCGCTACCTTCTTCAACCGTAACCACTACCATTATTTCCACTAAGCCATCACCCTCGTGCCTGTCAAACACAGAAGAGGAAGAGAAAGCTTCGAACAGAATCAAAGCTCAGAGAGCAAGTAGCAATTAAGGGTAACAAACCCTCACTTTTTTTTCTTTTGTTGTTTTGTATTTGGTTTTAGGGTTGGGCTGTAATGGAATCGGAGAAGAAGTGAGAGGTTTGGGTGTTGCACCGCCGTGGTCTGAATGTTATGTTTTTTTCGTAAAACCAAAAAATATAATATACTTATGATTCCGTACATGCCTGCTCATTGTATGACTGTGCACCCTTGATTGGTTGATTCCGCAAGTGCACGGAAATATCGAAGTAATATAAAAGATTGTCGAACCACAGAGACCAATGTCAACCTACTGCAATCTATCGCTACTTTGTAAAGCTAAGGCTAATGAATAATTGGATTTTTGGGGGAAATTAAAGTAGAGGAAAACTAAATCGAACTAAGGGAATAATAATAATAATAAAATGGTCGGTATGTAATATAGTGAAACTAAGTGGATTTAATCGAACCTAAGCATATAAAGATGTTTAACTTAGATGGTTATGTAGAAATTATCAGTTTAAAAACCCTCAACTCACACTTTCGTGGTCTTATCTCGGATTATACCCCTAAAGCCATACGCCTGCTCTCGCTAGCCCATAAGTGTTTAGAAAATACTCTTTGAAAACTTAATAAAATCTAATTTGTTTTAAAGCGCTCTCATTGTATTTAAATCAAATGCCTAACTTTAGCTATCCGGTTAAAACCTCACACTCTCGTGGTCTTGATCGCAACCTATTCTACTTTTCTTACTCTCGTAACAAAAAGATTGATTTTAATTATAAAAAGTCACAGCCAGAAATTAAGTTAATTTGGATTTTAGCTTAGGAACAATTTAATCACTTTAGTTACTATTATCACATCCCGACTCTAGAAAATTAGCTAGTCATGGTACTTGAAACAGACAGACAGGAAATATAATCGGGAAATAATAAAACATTCATGATAAATAAATAACAGTAATTTAACATAAGCAAATTGTATTAAAGTTAAATTAAATGCGATTAAAAACCTGAATAATAATATTATTCCTCAAGCTCCCTCTTCCACAACTCGGCAAGATTGGAACCTTCAGAATCGGAACTTGAAACGAATTCTGAGGCTAAAAACAAATTCTAACTAAAATAGTAATTTCCTAATGTTGGAAATGGCTATTAAAGGGTAAAAGGGAATATAAAACAAGAACAGTAGAAAAAATGAAAACTGGAAACGGTTCGCAAATTCGGCAGAGCTTCCGTAAGGAATTTGTGAAAATAAAACTTGTTGTAAATAAAAACTCTATGTCTCCTTCATTGAAATATCTCCTATTTATAGAGGAGGAATTGGCAGTTAAGAAATAATAGGAATGTGGACTTGTACTTCTTTTGGAGAAAAACCAGGACTGGGCGTTGGTGAGGTTGAGAGATTGTAGGAGTGAATAATCCTTTATTTACGTTGCCCACGTCTCCATGTTCTTCATAAAATTGAATTATGCGTGTGACAGTCGTAAGGCTAAGGTGACGGTCGTAATACACTTAAATAGCGCATTACGTTCGTCAATGATGTGTGACGGGCGTTCTTCATGATGTGAGTGTGTTACGGTTGTAATAGATGTGTGACGACCGTCACAACATCAAAATCTGCAGAACTTTGCAGATTTGTTCCTTTTCTTCTTATTTTCATGTTAGGTTTATTCATATGATCTTTTTCACTAAATTGACTTGAAACATGTTGTACCTGTGAAAATACACAAAAACTCGGAACAATCCGGAGTTAAATGGATTAATGTAGTATGAAAACGGATTAAAAATGTAGCAATTATACGATACAATTTCTCGTTATCAAATTCCCCCATACTTAAACCTTTGCTTGTCCTCAAGCAAATAACCATTTAGAAAGATCGGACAAGTTTTATCAGACGCACATGCATAACATACCTTTGGTTTTCAAAAGAATTACGGGAAATCAATTGTTAGTTCGACTGATACTTAAGTAAAACACTAGCGATATGCTAATGACACAAGCATAAGCTAAGTCGTGGACTTCCATTTTAAACAAACTGTCCAATAATTCTGCTATAATTCTGCCCAGAGTCTCTTGTACCTGTTTCACCCGGTTTGTTCTAGCGCAATCACATTAAGCCCTTTATCTTAGCATCCACGTAGTGGAGTAACCGGTTAGTGACTTTGATCCTTTTAGCACGGGGTCTGGTACACGAATGTGGCAACCCTACACATATCATCCAAATTGGAGGTTATGGGGGATCGAGTCGTAGCACGCCCTACCAAGTTCAGAACCAGATACCTCTGAACCAACCAACAATGGACTCCTTCATTGTTTTGCTCATCTCGTATATGCGACCTTCTATTTTGGTGAAAATTTTCCTTTTCAGCAGCGAGATAAGAAGGATATTTCATTCATTAGGCATCAAACACTTATATTCATCGGCTCCCCACGTGGTTTGTGTCAAGACGGTGCTGACTGCTAGTATAAACTACTAGGGGTTACTTTAGAACTAAAACTCAATATATAGGTATAACGGTTATTGAAACAGATCGCGTAAGTAGGAAGTCTAAGTTGTCATAACCGTATCGATCTTGTTGAATCGTTGTCGGCTTCCTAACTAGGATTTCGTTAAGGTAGGTATGTCGGGCTATGCGAAGATAAAGCAAAAAAAAATTGGTATGGATAAATAAAGCGAAGAAGAATTGAAACTTAGAAATATCGTAAAAATTACTTGTTTAATGGAAAATGGAAAGGTACCTCTCCCACACTATACCAGACATTGCCCTCAATGTTTTGATAAAAGGTGGAAATAGGAAAGACAGAACCTGTATGAATGCTATTAATGGGCTATCACGAACAAATCCGCTCTGCATCCAGAGGAAGTACCTTCTCCTATCGTACTCATCAACAGTGTCACCACCAACAGCGACATATGTAGGAATGTGCGTGGGCACCGGCTCATCTTCGAGATGATCATCTATAAATTTTCCGCCAAGAGATGGCCGATACGTGAGGAGCAATCCATATCTTCATTTTCTGCAAATTCACACAATAAAAACAAAACATTAAATTAAAAGCTTGTGGGTTGCCTCCCACGCAGCGCTTTGTTTAACATTGATAGCTCAACGGCTCAGAAGTGCAAGCACTCATGGTGGTTCTCTCGAGAATGACTCCTCGGTTGAAATTTTAGTAATCATCGTTTTCCATGGCCACTTATCAAGCCATCTCACATATCCCTCACATTTTCTTTTCTTTCTTTTGTGGGGTAGTGCATTCTTTTAAACTTGTGGTGGTGGTTCTGGATCTATCCTAAGTATCCTATTTTTAAGTTTGGGCTTAGTGATTTCATCCACCACCTCAAAAGTTAACCTTACCCTCTTAACAGTAATTATATCCCTAGTTTCACGGTCCTCTAATTTTCTCTTTTTATGCAAGACTTCCAACAAGGGTGCATTAGTGTGGATATTTTCCAATACCTCCACATATGTTTTAGATTGGGAGTCTATCTGAGCTTCCATAAAACTTTTCGGGAAAGGAATTGGTGGGGTATAGGGATGAGGAACAACAATAGGTGCTTCCTTCTCTACCTCTTCTACAACCTCCCTTTTAGATGGTGTTGGAGGATTTTTCTCAATCTTTACTCTTTTCTCGTCTGAACTCTCCTCAATCACATCATCACTCTCCTCAACCTCATTATCACTTTCCTTAGGATTTTCAATTTGTTTTTCACTATTGGTTATTACAACATCCAATTTCTCCTCAGGGAAGGGTCCTAGAGGGTTTTGTTCAAGCATGGAGATTTGAGTCTCTAAGGCTATGTTGTGAGTCGCGAGCGACTCAACCACAGTGGTCAGTTGCCTAAGGTTTTCACTATTTTGAAGACTTTTTTTTCTAAACTCCTCGTTCTGGACAGTTTGTGTCTCTACAAAGCTCTCCATCATAGATTTTAACCTAGAGTGAATTAGCGTCGCATCAGAATCCTCCATTGATGTTTCGAGGTTGAAATCATGTGATTCTTCTGATTCTTCAAATTGAGTTAGAGTCACATTTTGTGTTTCCACAAAGTGCTCTGTCATCATAGATATTTCATTTTCCATTAATATTTCGAGGTCGGATTTATAGGATTCTTGCGTCTCCTCGAAATATTGGGTGTAGTGATTGTAGGGGAAATTTGGTTGAGGATAAGTTTGGTTGGAATTATAATATTCTTGCGATTCCTCAAAATTTTGGGATTGATAGTTGGAAAGGTAATTCGGGTGAGAATGAGTTTGTGACGCATTGAAATTCTCCAATAGTATTTCGAAGTCGGATTTATGGGATTCTTGTGATTCCTCGAAATACTCAGAGTGGGAGTTGTAGAAAAAATTTGGGTGATACATAGTAATTGGGACAAGAATTCCTTAGTCTATACGGTGCAACAACGGAATAACAATATTGACTGTTGGTCCCCGGCAACGGCGCCAAAAACTTGATCGGTTGATTCTGCAAGTGCACGGAAATATCGAAGTAATATAAAAGATTGTTGAACCACAGAGACCAATGTCAACCTACTGCAATCTATCGCTACTTTGTAAAGCTAAGGCTAATGAATAATTGGATTTTTGGGGGACATTAAAGTAGAGGAAAACTAAATCGAACTAAGGGAATAATAATAATAATAAAACGGTCGGTATGTAATATAGTGAACCTAAGTGGATTTAATCTAACCTAAGCATATAAAGATATTTAACTTAGATGGTTCTGTAGAAATTATCAGTTTAAAAACCCTCAACTCACACTTTCGTGGTATTATCTCGGATTATACCCCTAAAGCCCTATGCCTGCTCTCGCTAGCCCATAAGTGTTTAGAAAATACTATTCGAAAACTTAATAAAATCTAATTCGTTTTAAAGCGCTCTCGCTGTATTTAAATCAAATGCCTAACTTTAGCTATCCGGTTAAAACCTCACACTCTTGTGGTCTTGATCGCAACCTATTCTACTTTTCTTACTCTCGTAACAAAAAGTTTGATTTTAATTATAAAAAGTCACAGCCAGAAATTAAGTTAATTTGGATTTTAGCTTAGGAACAATTTAATCCATTTAGTTACTATTATCACATCCCGACTCTAGAAAATTAGCTAGTCATGGTACTTGAAACAGACAAACAGGAAATATAATCGGGAAACAATAATTTAACATAAGCAAATTGTATTAAAGTTAAATTAAATGCGATTAAAAACCTGAATAATAATATTATTCCTCAAGCTCCCTCTTCCACAAGTCGACAAGATTGGAACCTTCGGAATCAGAACTTGAAACAAATTTTGAGGCTAAAAATAAATTCCAACTAAAATAGCAATTTCCTAATGTTGGAAATGGCTATTAAAGGGTAAAAGGGAATATAAAACAAGAACAGTAGAAAAAATGAAAACTGGAAACGGTTCGCAAATTCGGCAGAGCTTATGCAAGAAATTTGTGAAAATAAAACTTGCTGTAAATAAAAACTTTGTGTCTCCTTCATTGAAATATCTCCTATTTATAGAGGAGGAATTGGCAGTTAAGAAATAATAAGAACATGGACTTGTACTTCTTTTGGAGGAGTGAATAATCCTTTCTTTATGTTGCCCACGTCTCCATGTTCTTCGTAACGTTGAATTACGTGTGTGACGGTCGTAAGGCTAAGGTGACGGTCGTAATACGCTTAAATAGTGTGTTACGTTCGTCAATGATGTGTGACGAGCGTTCTTCATGATGTTAGCGCATTATGGTCGTAATAGATGTGTGACGACCATCACAACATCAAAATCTGCAGAACTTTGCAGATTTGTTCCTTTTCTTCTGATTTTCATGTTAGCTTTCTTCATATGATCTTTTTCACTAAATTGACTTGAAACATGTTGTACCTGTGAAAAGACACAAAAACTCGGAACAATCGGGAGTTAAATGGATTAATGTAGTATGAAAATGGATTAAAAACGTAGCAATTATACGATACGATTTCTTGTTATCAACCCTTGAATCACATATATTTAATCTCAATCATATGATCCTTAGCGCATAACCACCATACTATCATGCGCCTTCCCTCATACTGTCGAATGGGCTCTCCCAACTTTTTCTTTTTGGGCCTAGCCCACTGCCAAAACGCACCCCTATTTTTTTATTTTTTCTGTTGTGTTCAAAATTGGCACCCCCGGCTTATTGGGCCTAGTACAAAATCTGGACTAGGGCCTTATTGTTTTACGCACCCCCTTGCTTTACTACTTAGTACAAAAACGTACCCCTTGGCCTTTAGGGCTGAATTCAATATCTGAATTCAAGCCCTTTCTATTAGCACCCCTACCTTTTACTAGCCCAATACATTACGCATCCCCCTACGTTTTTAAATATTTTTATTTATTTTATCACTTTTTAATTTATATATATATATATATATATATATATATATATATATATATATATATATATATATATATATATATATATATATATATATATATATATATATATATATATATATATATATATATATATATATATATATATATATATATATATATATATATATATATTTATTTATTTATTTATTTATTTTTTTTTTAATTTTATATTTTCTTTTATTTTTAATAATTATTATTTTTTTTTTAATATATATTAAATATATTTAATTTTATACTTACTATTATTTATTATTACATGAATTCCAATTGTCTAAATTCATTAAAATGTCATTTTTATTTATTGCATTAAAACTTATTTTTATTCATGCATTTAAATAGAGTTCTTTTTAATAATTAACATATTGAAAAAAAACATCCAACCAACTACAAACTCATTTTTAAAATCAAGTCAATTCAAATAATCAGTTTTCAAAAAGAATTGCAAATTTATTCAAATCGACCGCACGTTTAGTCTAATAATATCTGCTATTCACGACACCTAGATTAAACATGGGGGAAATGCGTACATATTTGTAATTCCTAAAAAACACAAACCAACTGTGAACTATGAAATGAGACTCTGATTCCTCCAAAGAGGATATATAGGCATACGATTAAAATTGTGGCGAGTCCCTCTGATTAAAATTAAAAGCCTTTCCCCTAATAAAATACTAAAAAACTCTATTCCCTAATGATTATTTCTAAATCTAATATCCTTGTGACCAAGGTAGATGAGGAGTGCCTAACACCTTCCCTTCGTCGAAAACTGAGTCAAAAAACCTAGAATCTCTAACTTTTAGGGTTATCATTTATATTCCATGTCCTAGGATAAAAATCAAGGGTGGAGACTGTAACACCCCAAAAATCATAATCAATTATTTAATTAGTTATTTATGATCATTTAGAATTTATTATGATTTATATGATGCATCGTGGTGTTTGGTAATGGTATGTTGTGGGGTAGTGTTGGAATAATAATATATGAGGAGTATTTGATTAGTTTATCATTATTTAGAATTTAAATAATTATTTTGGATTTATTGGACTTTATAATAATATTTAGAATTATTATTATTATTAATAAAAGAAGGAATAATGGTGTAGAGCTAAAAAGGGCTAAATGGTAATGTCACGTGGATTATTGAGGGTAAGGTGGTAATTGGTAAAAGTTCAAGCGAGGACAATATGGGAAAATATTAGGGGTCCTGTTGTTAAACAAATAAGAGGAGAAATTGTTTCATTAGAACGATCGTGAAATATTCGAGACAGATACTGAGAGGAGAAAAGCTAGGGCATGGAGAGGCAAAGAGGAATGATAGATCGCAAAGAGGATTGGGAATCTAGCAACAATTTCTAAGATAAGGGGTGTTTATCATTGTTATTATAATCGATCTAAGGTTTATATAATTGTAGGATTATGTTTTATATGATGATTTTGGGATAAAGATTGATAAAATTGATGAAAATCATGCGTTAAGTAAATGGAGGAATGAATACTTGAAGAATGTATAATGTTAGGACCTTTAAATAAGTGTTATAGGATGTTAATAATGTTGTATAAACATAGGATTTCGAATTCTGAAACTGGGACTTTTTACGGAATCGAATTTGGAGTTCCGGAAGGCCTCCAATGGTGAAAAATTGTAGGAGGAGAAGTGTTGTCTGCGACACAGCGCCGGGCGATGCAAAGGCAACGTAAAAGTGATGCATCGCTGGGCGACACTAAGATTTCGCCGGGCGACGGGTGGCATAATTGAACGGCTGTCTAATTTTCTTTAACATTCCATAACTTGAGTTTCAGGAGTCCGATTGATGCGTCGTACGATGCATTGGAATGCTAACATGATGAACTATATTATGATTGAATTATATGAGTGTTTTGATACATGATTCTAGTATCTTTATATTTATGTGATATATTTATTACATGTTGCTATACCGTGATGTGTTATTTTAATGATAAACATGATGTTGATTATGATGTTTTACCGTGGTGATTTGTTAATGATGTTGTTGTGACATAAATGATGTTATTCATGATGATAGTTTGGTAATATGCCTGTGCAAATATAATAAATGCTATTGTGGTGATTTTATGATGGTTTTGGTGAAATGTTGTATTATGAAGAACTCATATTTAAATTGATGAAAGTACTATGTTGAATTTTCATGAGTTGGTGTATATAATGTTTATAATATTGTGTAGTTGTTGTATAGTGAATCTATATTGAAAACTATGAGGATCGTGACTGTTTTGGTGTAAGTTCGCAAGAGTGTTTGAAACTGAACAGGTGCAGGATCACAATAGAAAGTTGCTACCTGGTGTGCATCGTCGGGAGACGGAGGAGGTGTCGTAGGGAAATGAAGCTTTTCTATGTAGTCTCTAGGCGAAGGCGGGGCGAGCCAAGGAAGGAAAATGGGGTGTTGGTCTTGTGATGTGTCGTCGAGCGATGGATGGGTTTCGCTGGGCGATGGGAGGCAGAATTGGAATGTTAGATTGAAATCTTGAAACAAGCATAACTTTAGTTCTAGAGCTCAGAATGAAGTGTTGTTCGAAGTTGTGTGTAGCTAACATAGTATACTATAGTTAGGTGAAATAAAATGAAGACTTAGGGGTATCTTTATAAGAACTAAGCTAGAGTAAGAATAGTTTCCCCGTGTTAAATCGCATTGACGATCTATTTAACTATGGTGATGCGTTATTATTATGATTATGTGATGATGTTATGACGATGCCTTGATTACATGAGTATACATGATGATTATATGAGTATACATGATGATGTTTATGTGATGATGTTAATTAATACATGAATGATGATGCGTATTGACTATAGGTGGTCGTTTATATTTGTTGTTGCGCATCATGAAATTATGGGACAACTTTGGTCTGTTTGATGGTTAAGGACGTTGGTCCAGTGATTTAGTTTTGATGATTTAGGACTACGGTCCAGTGATTTGATCTCAATCCCATTGTGTGGATTTGGGATATATATGATTTTCTCCGGTTCTAAGTGGGGATTGATCCTATGATTGGGGTCTTTGGAGGGTGATGGCCTAGTGTCCATCAAATGAATTGGTATCATATGTATGAGCCTTTGTCCTTGCAGTACATCTTGTGTGGCATTACATGGTTCTTGAATTGATGATGTGTTGTTGTGTTGTGGAATTTGTATGATTGTTGATGTAATTGGAATGTAATAGTGTTAGGTTTATGTTGTGATACTTTTGGTTTATTCTACTATGTCTGTTCCTTATGTCTTTTATAATGGTTATGATTTACTCACCCTTTCTGCTTGAATGTTGCCTCTACGTGGGTAACATGAAGGTAATCAGAAGTAGTTCCTAAAGGCTTGGAATAATATCTTTGGAGCATGATTTATTTTCATTGATTCTAGAAGGTCTTGCTCTGATATGTAACATTGGGGACGGGAACACTTTGTTTTGAAAACTATTTTGTTCTTGTTTTATATGATATTTTAAATTGTTTACATTGAGTTTAAGTTGTGTTGAGTCGTGAACCATGAACTATGAAGTATTATGAAGTGTCTTTAATAAAGCTTGTTTTGAACTATGATTCCATTGCATTTATGTGAAGTGTTGACAATTGCATATGTCACAAACGATTTTGAAAACCCGTGTTACAGAGTAAGAGTAGCACATATGATTATTTTCACGAATAAAATGTGACACCCTTTTGTTGTATCACTCTGATATTATTTTAAATAATTGTGAATATTCTATTGGGTTTAGAAGGGTGTTGCAGAGACTCTCAAATTTAGAACCAGTTACAACACATACTCACCAGCAGATTCCCCTAGCGGACAAAGGAGCATGACCTTTTCCCCGACAATGTCGCCAACCTATGGAGTCCTAATCCTTGTCAGAGAGTATGTCACCAGCATTGTTCACAGAAATTCTCTTTTCCAGCTGAGTTCATTTCTCCATCACTGTAAAATCCCATCCAGAACTCTCTTCTCTAGCAGAGTTCATTACTCCAACATGGTTTATTTCCCCAACAGGGTTTATTTCCCCAACATGATACAATCTCCCCCTTGAGTCTATCCCTTTGACTACTAAAAATCGCTGACAAAATTTCTCTCTCCAGCAAAGGGAAGTCCAGACCACTATCCTCAAAGAGTTGCTACGAAATCTGAAACTGGACCAGATATCGTTTAACCTTATCCTTCCCAGACAAGTTGACATCCATATCAGAAACTCTGTCATATGGTATCCTAGAAGGTTATCCATCTTTTTTATCCCCAATCAAGGTATATAAGAATTAAATTCCCCAGTAGAGCGATGAGCGACCAATGTTCTTGAACTCTTCTCTCCAAGCAGAAATCAAATTCCCCAGCGGAGTTTCCTCAAACAAAAAGCAGGATGTTATACATATTATTCATCCCCAACAACAATCATAGATTTATTTTCCCCAATCAGAGATGTTATACAAAGCTACCAATACACTTCAACGACATTTCACATTCATACATCATTTACAAATATCATAGCATATGCATATGAAACGCATATAGCACTCTCGTTTACTTTGAGAACATCATTATGGAATGCAATCCATACATCATGACATTGTATACAAATAACTCTATATATTTTTAGGTAAGGTCTACAAACAGATGAATATCATAAACAATTTTCAAACAGGTCACAGATTAATTCATGAATCAAGACAGGGAAAATATCTGTATGACCAGACACGGATTCATTCCTGAAATAAGACATGGAAACTATCTGTGAAAACAAATTGTAGATCAAAATTCCCGAAATAGGACGGGGATACTATCTACAAAAAACAGGTTGAATATTAAATACCGAAACAGGACAGGGAAACTATCTATACAACCGAGCAAACATTAACTCCAGAAACAGGACGGGAAAACTATATTTCTATATTTATAACAATATGAAGATCAATTCCTGAAACAGGACAGACGACTATCTTTATCACCAGTGGTATGAACTCTCGAAACATGACAGATTTACCAACAAAACCAGATTGTAGATTAATTCCCGAAACAGGATGGGCGACTATCTATATGACAAACACTTCCCTTCAGAGATTGAATTCTGAAAAATCATTTCCTTCAGGGATTCATTCTTAAAACCATTTCCTTCATAGGTTCTTTTTTAAAATCATTTTCCTCAGATAGGATCGAATAGATTCATTCTAAAAAGCATTCCTCAGATATAGTCAAGCGTAGACTCATTATGATACTTCTATCAACAGTTACTTTAGATGGAATCTATAATCTCATCTCCAATGATTCTCCATCACCTCTCTGAATGGCATCTTTAAGCCCATCCAAGCAATATCATTAACTAACAGTGTTATCGCCTGCACATGCGAGTGCAAATTTTTGGGCACTTAAGTGTTCAATCATCTTCTACCTTCATGTCATGAATGGAGGACATGCCAATCTAACTCTTCAGGTTTAAGAAGATTGAACAAGGGCAGTTGTTGTACCCAAAAAATTTCCCTCCCATTTCTTCAAGGCATTCTCCTAGGGTTCTCAAAATGCTCAAGGATGCTCAAGAGTTGGTCAACAAATTCTTCTCCTAAGCAAGGGGTTCACACCTAGGGTTTCACTTTTCACAAGGAGATTTGGGTTTATAAGGTCTTAAATGGAATTCATGGTTTCTTATATGTCTTCCTAAATTCTCATACCAAATTCCAAACCTTGCATCACAAGTTTGCCCAGTCAATTGCTCAAATGACCGAAAATCAACTATATCGGACAAAAAGTCAACTATGGTCAACATACAGTCAAACTTCAATATTTTTGGTCAACATCAACATTTTTAAGTGGTATTCATCATTTGATCAAGGGTTGTTCATGATTCTTCAAAAAAATCTCTCAAATCATCAAAAGTCATAAGTTGCTAAATTAGGGTTTCCTTAGGAGAAGTCAACTGAAATTTGACCAAGCATAACTTTCACATGATTCATCATATTTTCCCCAACCAAAGCTCATTTTTAAGGAAATTCAATTCTCTACAACTTTTTATCTCTAATCTCAAGTCCAAAAAGTCCATCATTTGAGAAATATGATTCAAAACATTACAGGTCATTTCAAAAGTCAACAAAAGACACTTTTTGTCAAGGCAACTTACATCAAGATAAAATCTCCAAATGCAAAAATGATTAACATTGAGATTATATAGGGCATCTTCAGATTTTAAAAAAGTCAAAGATCACCTTCAAAATATGAAAATTGAGAGAGTTATGACCAGTGCAAGTTGGGAAATCTTGAGCAAATGTATGAAGTTCAAATTGAACAAACTTGACATCTTGGGTTATTGGGCTATTATTTCAGAGTCCAAGTGTGTTCTATATCTCATGTGCACCTCAAGACTTATTCATACACCTCCCTTTAATTTATTTTATTTATTTTTGATTTTTTATTCATTTAAAAGTCAAAATTAAATGAAATAAGACAACGCCTTCTTACACAAAGACCAAGCCCATATCTTTGCCCTAATTTCAACCTATATATTTTCCAATTCATTATCATACAAGGACACGAAAAAAACCCTTGCCTCAAATATTTGTCAAAATATAAAAAAATTCAAAGAACCCTAGAAAATTCAAAACCCTTGTTACAAACCCTTTCACTATAAAACAGCCCTCTCATTCACTCCTAACAATCATACAGAGTAAGGTTGGTTCAATTTTGATGTTCCAAAACACATAAAACCCCATCGCATGGCATATCCAATTTCACATTCTTGCAAAATTCATATTTTTTATTTTGTTTTGTTTTAAACCACACTGATGTTACTAACATGTTTCTGAGATGTATCTGAACAGGTTTGGACCATCGTAACGATCCCATGCATGCTAAATCATAGAACATCATCGTTGCCCCGATTCATGCATTTTTCTTTATAACTCAAAAACCATGGATTTTTAGACCAAAATAATCCTTCCATTGAACTCGTAGCCCTCGATTTAGGGGGGTAGGTTGTTTTTGGATTACTAATCTTGGTTATTTTGCAGGTTGGGAAAAAGAAGGTCACCAGAGAAGACGACCGGAGCTAGGACTCTAGTGCCTCTCCGGTTCAAGTATTTTGTTTATATTATATATTTATGGTTTGACATAAATTAATGGATGTACAGTCGCCCCAGTGGTAGAAGCGTGCGCGTTAAGTCATTTGTGTCAAAGGGCCTGGGTTCGATCCAGCCTTTTGCCACTTTATTTTCCTAATATTTCATATTTTGCAGGGTAAAATACAAAATGCACTGAACCTGTTACCCATCACTAAGGCACGCCTAGCCTGGTGGTGAGTGTGTTGTTGGAAGGTCCTGAGGGCATGGGTTTAACATCCACCCCTACCATTTGGTTATTTTTTTCAATAATTTCTTACTCTTTCCTTTTCCTACTGTTCATCTTTTACAAAACCTTTTTTTCAAAACATTTTTCTTAATAAACCCTAATTTAATTTTAGGTTTTTAATTTAATCAACCGTAATTTAATTTTTAGATTTTCTTAATTAAATTAAAATCAACTTAGATTTTAGGGTTTTGTTTAATTTAATTAACTAACTTTCTTTTTTAATTAATTAAAACCAATTAGGTTTTACGTTAATCGTCAAACTTTTTCATCAAAACGATCACAAAACAATTTTCTCTTTTCTTTTTCTTTTTACCGCTTCGCATACTTTATTACTTTCGCGTTCTTTTTCCAATTATGTAACTGCTTACGGTTGTAATAGTTTAATTAGGGTTTACTCTTTCCCCCCAGTTTTATTGTTTGTACCCCCACTTCTGAAGCCTCGTAATAGCGTAGAATTTTATTTCCCGCACTTTATCACTTTTCCTTATTGCTATATTATTTTGCTAGTAATTAGGGTTTGTATGGCAAGACATAAAAACAAAGGTAGAAAACCCTAATTACAAGACTAAAATAACTGAACATGAATCACTTTTCACACTTGCACCTCTAGGGTGACCTCACTTGTTGCCTTCACAAACACAGTCATGTCCCTCGAACGTAGGGATGCTTTAGCAAAGACCCTCGGTTAAAAATATCGTAGTCCCTCGATGACCCTTTCGAATGCTGCCTTCGGTAAATTATCTAGTCCCCTACAAATTGTTAAAGCGCCCCTACGAGTTGCCTTTATGATTGTACGATGACCCACGCATGTCCCTTCACATCCAATGATAAGGCTTCCTACTAACTAATGGTAGGATAGAACTATCTAAAGGAGGAGGAAAATGACATGAAAGACTTTGAGTAGGTAGATAGTTCTTAATTGCTTGCTCGTGAACATTTCAAAACATCTTTTTCACAGACAACTTCTCTGAAATATTTTCAAAAAAACAAACACTTTGTACGAGTTCTTGAGGACTGATATAAGAATCATTACAAAGTTTTTGCCTTACAATTGGCATCTTTTCAAAATATTTTTCAAACATACACAACACAAAGCATTTTCAAAGTAAGCTAGCAATTAAGATCCTGTAGATAACTACGGATGAAAAGGGTGCTAACACCTTCCCTTTTCATAACCTACCCCCCGAACTCAAAAATTCTCGAAGTTCTTTCCTGTTCTTTTCACCCTTTCCTTATTCGATAAAAGATATGTCGGTGGAGACTCTTGCTATCCGTAACATTTGCGATAAAACGCAAAACCAAGCCAGTTCTCCCATCGTATTACAACTAGTAATGAGCAAAAAGTAAATTATGACTTTTTATAATAGTGAGCAACATGATAAGGGTAAGTGTATGATTTTCCACCTGATGACTTTCACTCTTGATCTTTTGAACAAGTTCATTAACCTCAACTACCAATTCTTAAGATTATTCTTCCCTAAGTCCTTAGTGAAAAACCTTTATCCTTCTTCCCTAATTTCAATATCCATTCAAATTAGTGAAGAAGTCAATCATTTGATTATCTAGAATTTATCTGGTCATTATAGGATTGCCCTAGCCCTAGGTGTAATTTTCTACAATATAATTATTTCAGAAAACCCTAACACGACTGTACAGTTCTACCGTGTTAAGAAAAGTAAACCCTATTGGTCCGATAAGGCAAAACGATATTATAATCTGAAACAATTAAATTGACGAAATATAATTAATATGTTGATAAAACAAAGAGACCAGTATCATTGCAATGACAAATCAGGGACAGCCCCTAGCATTGGGGGGTTTATCCTCTCATAGAATTTAAAAGAACAACAATGATAATAATAGAGCTAGACATTATAAAAAGGTTGGATTTGTAGATCTTCAATGGCTTCAGCGCCTGAAAGATTCTCTGTCTCCAAAACTCTTCAAACTCACTCCTTCGGCATGCAATTCTTCAATCATTCAAAAGGTCCTTTTTCTTCTCAAAAACAGGTCTAAATAATGTTAGGCCATTCTTAAGCTATGCCAAAATGTCCCAAATGCCCTTAATGCTCTAAGACACTTAAAATTCCAAAAATCAGACATATTAGCATTTTGACTGACACGGGACGTGTCATGTGACACAGGAACCCGTGTCATCCTCTGCTTCTCGCTTCTTGGCACGCTCTCATGCAGGTGTTTTGACACGGGCTGTGTCGTGTGACACAGGCACCCGTGTCAGCTTCTATCTCTTGCTTCTTGGCACGCTCCATTCATGTGTTTTGACATGGGCCATGTCGTGTGACACGGAAACCTATGTCATCCTCTACCTCTTCACCCAGACTTCCATTATGTGTCCTCTCCTGACACTGCCCGTGTCAGGTGACACGGGTGGCCGTGTCAGGACCCCTGTAGTCTAAAATTCTTCTTCTCAACATTGGGACTCCCATTTTCTTTGTGCAAGACCATTGGGCTCTTTTCCTGAATCTGACAACAAAAACCACTACCAAGAAAACACATCAAATGCAACAAAAAGATATAAATTTATACTAAAAATAATACGAGAAAGGAAAATTGGAAAATTCAAATATCTTCAAAAACAATAGGCAAAAGAACCAAAGTGTTATCGATTTTCGCAGATTCATGCCGAATAAATAAATGAAAACTAGTAGAATTAGTGACCGACCAAGTACCATGTTTGCTTGTTCTTCATCAGACTCATCTTCTGAAGAATCTAAGTCATCCCATGTAACAATCAACCCTTTCTTTTTCCCTTTAAAGACTTTCTGCTTTGGCTTGTCTTTAATGAGTTTGGGACACTCATACTTGTAATGACCTGACTCCTTCCATTCAAATCATGTGATGTCTTTGTTTGCACCTAACTTCCTTTGTCCAGAAGTTGATTCGAAACGACCACATGTCCTTCTGAATCCTCTTCCTTTTCCTTATTTTTTCCTCCAGAGTTGATTAACCCTTTTGGAGAGAAGAGACAACTCATCTTCTTCTTCTGATTCTTTTTCTTATTCAGCTTGAAGAGCTCTGGTATTTTTAGACTTTCTAAAAGATCTCATAGCCACAAATTTTCCTCTTCTCGGAGGCTCATCTTCTTCAAGAACTATCTCATGGATTCTCAAAGAACTAACTAGTTATGATAATTTTCTTCACGTGATCTATCGTATAATACCCTTTGTTTAGAACTTTCAGTCCTGCAACAAGAGTTTGATACCTTGAAAACATGTTCTCAACAGTTTCATCATCTTCCATCTTGAATGCTTCATACTTTGAATCAAGGCAAGCGCCTTAGTCTCTTTAACTTGGGCATTTTTTCATGAGTCATTCTCAAAGAATGAATTATAGACTTCACATTGTCTCTATTTTTTATCTTTTCATTAACAGTATAAGAAATAGTATTCAGTAGAATGGCTCTCGCTTTATGGTGATTCTTTTAGTCTTTCTTTTGTTTCTCATTCATCGCTCTTCTTTCTATCTTATTCCAACTAGCATCAACAGGATGTTCATAGACATCGACTACCGTATACCATAGATCTACATCGTGACCAAGAAAGAAACTCTATATTCTGTCTTTCTAGTAATCATAACTTTCTCCATAAAAGACTGGAGGTTTGGCGTTATAGTTATCTCTTTCATTTACAACGGTGCAACTGGTGGAGTGATTCTTTCCATAGTGTTTCACAAAAAAATATAGATCTTTATCTGACACGGTTAAGTGTTTGATACACAGCCAATACTAGAACCAAAGCTCTGATGCCAATTGAAGGTACAAAAAACATAATTAATTGAGGTTTGAATTGGGTTTCAAGTATTGAATATTTTTCTTCCCAAACAAACAAATATGAAACAAGAGCAAAAATAAATGAACTCAATTATTTTTATCCAGGTTCATCGTTAATGAAGTTAATCCAGTTCACCCTCCAAGATGATTTTGCCTTTTTTTAACAAGGACTTAATCCACTATAATAAAACTGATTACAAACCACAAAGACTACTCATCAATGTCTTCTTGATAAATTTTAACTATACCCTAGTCTCTCAAGGAACAATCAACTCAGCAGTTGAAATATAAATAGGTGTGTTTATAAGATGCTTCTAAGAAAGCAAACTTACGCAAGTTTAAATACAATGATAAACACAAATGTGTTTTTAGCAAGTTAATGAACAAAAATTCCTTACTTTGCAGCTCTTTACAAAAGAATAAATGAATTAGAGAATTTTACGCAGAGTTTCTTTTCAATAGTGCAAAGTTGTTTTTCCATTCTTCCAAGTCTTCTTTATATAGCCAAAGAAAAATCAGTTGGAGGGTAGAATGGAAATTCCAAATTCCAGTTATATTCTTGCATAACATCTAGTGTGAATGGTAGACAACATTTTACCATAGTATTGTCCTTGTGCCACAAAATCAGTGTAGTGGAAGGAATATTTGATCTTGTACCATATACTATTTACTCATATAAAACTTTTTAATCTTATCTTCTAATCTTCAGAGGCTTCAGAAAGTGTGTTAGTGAAGCATGTTTATAAGGATTAAAACACAATGAGAGTCTTCAGAACCTTTTCTTCAGAGTCTGCAGAACTTTTTCAGCAGAACCTTGTCTTCAGAGTCTTCAGAGCTTGTTCTTCAGAACCTTAGAACTTGATAGTGCATAATCTTCAGAACCTTGTCTTCAGAGTCTTCAGAACTTGTTCTGCAGAACCTTTCCTTTAGAATCTTTAGAACTTGTTCTTCAGAACCTCAGAGTTTGAGAATTTCTCAGAAGCTCTACCATCAAAGTCACATCCAAGCTCTAGACTAACGTTCATCAAAACCGTTATTTATAAGCATTTCTGAACTTGACAAATTCTTGTAACACATAATTTGTATCTCTCCAAAGTCAGAGTGTGTTGACTCTAAAACTGATGACATCACACGTCATTCTATTAGAGCCATAATCTGTTAGCAAAAGATACATAGTAGACAAACCCATTAGGGTACAAAATTATTCTCTAATAAATACCGTATTTTTATCATCAAAACTAAAGGTCAGATACAGAACTAAATCTTATTCTTACACGACCTACCCTAGACAGGCCCAGGCTAGGTTAGGTTTTTTTTAATTAGAAAAGGCATAGACTTTTTTATAAGCCTATTTAGTTAAAAAGGTTAGGATACATACCATAAAATTCTTTTAAGCCTATTAGACAAACCTATTTAAATAAATATAAATAATTTTATTAGTATTATTATATTTTTTGTACTTTGAGTGAAAATACAAAAATAAAGCGTAGTTATCTTGAAGAACTTATGAAAATAAGTTGAAAAAAACCTTATGAACAATGTCATGAATTGTTTTCATAAGTTTACTCAAACACATAGTATCACACAATTTATGTTATTAGGTAAACTCAAAGAAGTCAATGAAAATAAATATTTAGTCTCATTTATCTTTTAATTTGTTAGTCTATTTAAACATTAGTTGATTGCTTATTTACGAATGTTCAAATGAATTATGTTTTTAATTAGGATAATAGGATAATTAGACATTTAAAAAGCCCAAGCTCGTGCCTAAAAATTATCCTATGATAGGTTATAAGACAGACTTAGGCTTCAAATTTTTTAGCAGACCACACTCAAACATGGCAAAGCCTAACTCAGCCTAGAATATATCCACCCAACCAAGTAACCTGCATGTTATTGATGACTTTATATGACACTAACACACTATTTTGGGAAAAACAACATGTTGTCAAAATTCTTTAATATTCTTAACACGGTGATATGTGATTTGTGTCGTCTTTGTAGCAATTATGTATCTGATTTTGAAATTGCAGCCCTTATCTACCATGCACATATATAAGAAGAAATTCTCTAAACAAAATGTACACATTCTAACTCTTTTGAATTTTTTTTATTCTCTAAAACTATATTTAACTTGAGCATTATAATTCTTGTAAGTACACCATCATCTCCAGCATATCATCCTCTTTCACCAAATCCAAACAACTTTGTCGTCATGAATCAGTCTTTTAGGGTTTGTTTGAGATTTTAGAACATAATGGAGGGGAAGTCTTTGAAAAAAAAGAAGAGTAAAGTGAAAAGAATAAAAGGATTTTGATTGTGAGAGTTTTGGTTTTAATTATAACACAAAATCCCCTTAATTTGGGTGAACTGAAATATTGTTTTAAAGAAGGGGTTTGGAGGATTTTAGAAGGTTTGGCAAAATTGTTTAAATATAACTAGTGAGAAACACGCGTGTCCGTACAGATTCTGGTGTGTGTTAGATCGTGTATAACAGGAAAATATGTTCCTGTCATATAATATATAAAAGGTATTCCTATAAAAGCTATAATAAATATATTATAAATTGTAAAAGTAATAACTAAATGTTAATATAGAATTACACAGAGAAAAAAAAAACTAGTTTATATTAAAAATTATATGGCATATAAAAAATATTAATGAAGTTAATAAAAATAAATTAGTTTAGGAAGCATTTGTTTAAGGTTGATGTGGGGTTATTTATAAATGTAAATTGTAGCTATTTTTGTATATATCTTTTGTTGCACTTATCAACTTTTTGTTGTTAATATAGATTGAATAAACCTGACTTTTGTATAAATACATTTAGTTTGTGTTTAATTGTGTTTTTATTTACATAGTGTAATGTTTGATAATTTTAATGTCTTTTGTATGTATTTGTTGCATATTTAGAGCATCAAGGAATAAGGTGTCGAAGATACGGCTCCAGATGCGCATTTTCGAAATAAAAGATCCAGTTTTGAGAAGTTTTGCTCAGGGAACCGCGCTAAGTGCATCCTCTAGCGCGCTACGCGCATTTTGAATATTTTGGTAGAAGATTTATAATTTAACCTCATTAGCACGGTTTAGGTGGTTTAATGTGTAAATATCAGGTAGTCCGCTTAGCGCGGTGAGCCTGCTAAGTGCGGTCTGTTGAGATTTGTTTTATAACTTAGTTTTCAGTTTATTTTTAGTGATGGTTTTTTGGGTGCTTTTGTTCCCAAATTTCATCAACCTTATTTTTCATATATTAGCTTAGAAAACAACACTAGGGATTTTCTTAAGGATGATTGGAGGTGGATTTGCCATTGATCGGTGCTGACAAACCAGAAGATTTGTGGTTTATCTCTTCTCCTCTCTTTGTATTTCTCTTTTATTGGGTTTTGTAAGTATTTTTACTTTGAACTCATGTATATTTGTCGCCCATGGAGTTATATAAAAGTAGATTTAAAAATCTTTGTCGATTGCTATCCTTGATTTTTTCTCTGTGTTAGGGATTTAAGTTGCTATAGACGTATACTACTTGGATTCTTATCAAGGATGATTATCTGTTAGTTTTTGGATTCTAGAGATAGATTTAGAATTGTCATTCACTTAGGGTGTCTGTGATTAATGCCTCTGTGTTGGTTGTGTCGTTCTGAGATATTGTCGATGCGATTAGCACGGTTGACTTTTGCATTGTTGAGATGGTTAAGAGATCGCCTCCGAGGTGATACAGTGGGTGTTGCGTGTGACATGTGATGACATTGATGAATATTATAGGTTAAGTATTATTGGTCGATAGGTTTAATTTTATGATGAGTAAAGTACATTCGAGCCAGATAAGTTTGTCTTTCCTTTTTATAGATTTCTTTTTTGTTCATACCTTTCTATACAAACCAACTCATTCAAACATCAAACTCATTAACGAGAGATTTGTCGAATGGCATTTCAATACACCAATATCTATGGACACGATACGATATAACCTATATATCACCCGGTAAAAATAATACTTTAATTTTTACTTGCCACTTTACCGCTTCAGCAAAATGACATCATTGTCGGGGATTGGTGTTTATTGTTTCGCATTGTGATATTTTCTTTGTTTTTGAGTTTTGTAATTAATGTTATGTTGTATAGAATTTGTAAATGAACTTGTTTATGTTTAATTATACATCTATCTATATATGTTTACCAAACTTGTAAATAGTTACATGTTTTCTATACTTGTATATTTTTTTTTCTTTTCACGTTTGCCAAAAGTGTGGTTAGATGTGTAGTTTCGGTTAGAGCTCGAGGAGATAAGAGAAAAAGCGAGAGTGAAAGCATTTGGCATATTCAAAGAAACATGTTGGTTTGTAAATAACAGGCCTCGAGCTTACAACGTAAAACAAGAATATTTTTATTGTTTTTAGTTGTTTTATTGTTTTTCATTGTACTAGTTTAGGTAATGTGTGAATGTTATTTTAACAAGTTGAAATTGGACATGTTTTAAAACTCTCAGATCTTCACTTTTTAACTTGTTAATTCACTTTCACCCATTTGCTTGTCAATTTGGGTTTTTCCAAAAGATTATCGTGTTTATCTTGAGGAAGTTTGTTAATGTTGTAAATATTGTAATTGTTGTAAATTGAGTGTGTAGGGTGATTGTGGAGGATGTTGTGTTGCACCAGTTGCTATTGTCCTGTCTCTGCACCTGGTGTAGTGCGTTTAGTGCGGTAGAGCCCTCTTAGCACACTCTTATATGTTGCGCCGGTGAATTCTTTTTAATTTCTCTTGGCCCTCCTTTTTCCCACTTTCACCATGGATTTGTATTAGTAAATAACAATAGTATTATTTTTCTAACTGTTGTTGTTTGGACTCCAATTTTAGTCTGGTAAATTGAAGAATTTCGAGGTGATTTTCCGGTTTTGATTGATTCAACTTGAGGATGTATGATAATGATAGTTTTTGAAGTTGGTACACGACAGGTACTCGTTTATCGCTTTTTGTAGCATAACATGTTTAGGAAACTTATCATTTGTATAATTACCATACTATTCATTCTTTTTGCATTACTTGTTTTTGATTGAATCACTTTAGTTTGCTTTTTACCCTAATTGTGAGGAAGCTTTCCATTGTTCATATATGCTGGAGGCTACAATTCTTGTTTTAACTGGATTTTATTATGTTTAATATTTTGTTTATGTTGATTGTATGAAAGCATGAACATAATCAAGGTATTTTTGTTTCATTTTGAGCACAACTACCTTGGCCAAATATTTAATTCACCTTGTGAGTGTGTGAACTTTTGTTAACCCTTTTGAGCTTTTTGTCGATGTCCATGTTGTTGTTTTTAAAATGCTTGTCTATGAGTGTTTAGTTCATCTTTTATGTATGGATGTTGATTCTTTTGTTTTATTTAACCCTCAACTATGATTTATAGTTTGAATTTTTGCATTACCTTATAAAGTAGGGAGTATTCACATTATGATTTTGGTTGAATTCAATTTGGGAAGAGAATTGTTTGCTTGCTCTTGTGTGAATTACTATGAGGTTGAGAAAGAAAAAGAAAAACAAAAGAAAAGAAAAAAATGTGAAAAAGAAGTGAAAAGAAAAAGAAAGAAAAAAGAAAAAAATTGAAAAACAAAAACAAAAAGAGTAGAATAATGTTGTGTTGAATAAGTATTGTGATTGGTGTGAAATTTTGGGGATGAAGAATAAGTTTGATTGAGATTTTCTTGCTTGAAACTTTGTGAGTTGATCACTTCCTTAGGTTTAGGCAAGTTTTTGTTTCGATTAGCTTTAGGACTTATACCTTGTTTATTAACCAATCCACATTACAACCTTGAAAAGCCCTTGTGATTCTTGCCGTTGTATTTTGCAATATGAGTTTTTGGATGAATTCATAATTTAGTCTATTGTTTGCAAAATTATGGATGAGTGTTTTTTATTCCTTACTTTTATGTGTTCTTCATCTACCGGTGAATTTTTACTATGTGTGATTCATGATTGAGCTTGTTTTGTTTTAGAATGTTTAATATGATTTTTGTACATAGGATTTATTTCGTTTACATGTTGTCGTTGTAGGATTGTGGTAAGTATTTACCTTGCGTGTTCGTTTTTGTTTGAACCATTTTTTTTTCGTTTTTCAAACATGTTGATTCATGATTCTTTGGTTGATTACTTTTGTTTTTTGAGTTGTTTGGCCTTGTTTGAGGACAAACAAGTTCAAGTTAAGTAGAGTTGGATAAGTGCAAATTGTAGCTATTTTTGTATATACTTTTTGTTGCACTTATCGACTTTTTGTTATTAATATCAATTAAATAATACCGACTTTTATGTAAATACATTTAGTTTGTATTTAATTATGTTTTTATGTACATAGTGTAACGTTTGATAGTTTTAATGTCTTTTGTAGGTGTTTGTTTCATATTTGGAGCATCGAAGAATAAGGTGTTGAAGACACGGCTCCGGTATGCATTTTCGGAATAAAAGACCCAGTTTTGAGAAGTTCTGCTCAGGGGATTGTGCTAAGCGCATCCTCTAGCATGCTATGTGCATTTTGAAGATTTTGGCAAAAGCTTTGTAATTGAGCCCGCTTAGTGCGGTTTAGGCGGTTTAATGTGTAAATATCAGGCAGCCCGCTTAGCGCGGTGAGCCCGCTAAGCGCGGTCTGCTGAGATTTGTTTTATAACCTTATTTTCAGTTCACTTTTAGTGATGGTTTTTGGGGTGCTTTTGTTCCCAAATTTCATCAACCTTATTTTTTATAGATTAGCCTAGAAAACAACACTTGGGCTATGCTTATGGATGATTGGAGGTGGATTTCTCATCAACCGACACTGATAAACTGAAAGATTTGGGGTTTATCTCTTCTCCTCTCTTTGTATTTCTCTTTTGTTGGGTTTTGCATGTATTTTTACTTTGAACCCATGTATATTTGTCGCCCATGGTGTTATATAAAACTTGCTTTACAAATCTTTGTCGATTGTTATCCTTGATTTTTGCTATGTGCTAAGGATTTGAGTTGCAACAGACATAACTTCTTGGATTCTTATATACGATGATTATCTATTAGTTTCTAGATTCTAAAGATATATTTACAGCTAACATTCACTTATGGTTTCTGTGATTAATGCCTTTGTGTTGGTTGGGTCTCTCTGAGAGATCGTCGATACGATTAGCACGATTGACTTTTGTGTTGTTGAGGTTGTTGAGAGATCTCCGCCGAGGTGATATAGTGGGTGTTGTGTTTGACATGTGTTGACATTGATGAATATTGTAGGTTGAGTATAACTGGTTGATAGGTTTAAGTTTGTGATGAGTAGAGTACATTCGAGCCAAATCAGTTTATCTTTCCTTTTTATACATTTATTTTCTATTGATACCTTTTACCTTTCCTTTCAACCCATTCAAACCCCAAACTCATTAGCGAGAAATATTTGAACGGAATTTCAATACACTAATCTTTGTGGACACGATACGATATAACTTAAGTATCACCCGGTAAAATAATACTTTACTTTTTGCCCGCCGCTTTATAACTCCAACAGTTATATAAAACTAATACAAAGTAAATAGTTGAGTGAACATGTGTAATAAAAAAATAGAAAACTAAAGAATGAAAAATGTGTCAATAGGTGTGGAATTGTAAATGTTTAGACTTTATATCCCATTGGAAACAAAATTTTCACATTAAATCATCTACCTCCCTCTACAAACGTATACACCAACTCCAAACAGTGTCACTCAAGAAAACCATTTGCATCATTCGTCAGGTATCTGATCTCGTCAGCTAACTCAAGGATGGCCGCCTTTAGCAAGTCGAAAGTGTTACCCAATATTGAGGAGAACCCATCACTGTAAGTTCATCCATTGTGCATGTGTGAAAGGATGTAGTAATTTATGTTATCTCGGTGTACATGTGACTAAAATACAGTTGAATGTGTTGTTATTGAACATTGTTTCATCTGATGAAAATGTTGTTTATGGTTCTAGGGTTTATAACCCTATAAACATGAAAGATTAGTAAATATGGGACGTTTATGTTAAGTATGTGTGTCATTTAGGGTTTGTTTGGGTTTGCATGTTTGATTTGTATATATTGTGATATTCACCAGTGACCCTATATATTTTGGCAGTCATCATGTTTCACATGATGAAGTGGATGTCGGACAAAAAATAATGTGCTTTGACATCGATTATCTGGATTTTAAGGAGACGCATTCAATGAAGAAAGGATAGGAAAATGCAATTGATGGTGGCCTTGCGTCTGGTGTTCAATCCCTGATGTTGGTGAATACATTGTGATTTCATTGGACAACGAGAGGTAGTTGTGATATCACTTATATGAAATTTGTTAGTTATCCTTGAAACTACAATATGTTGTTAAGTTTTTGTTAATAGTCACACAATGTATTTTGTTATGGTGAAACATTGCAGGCTCTATACCCCTATATATGAGGAGCTGCATGAAGCAGTCTGAGACCGTGTAATAACTGATCCAATGGCTCTGCGGTCAAATTCCCTTGTAAGTAAATCCTACCTTATACTATTTTGGGTTTCCATGTGTTTTACCCCAAATTTTTCCCTCCAATTTTCTTCAACACATTCTTCTATGGTTCTCAAATACTCAAGGATTCTCAAGGGTTGACCAGTCAAACCTTCTCCTAAGCAATGGGTCCACAACTAGGGTTTCATATTACACAAGGAAGAATGAGTTTTAAAGGTCTCAAATGGTTTTAATGGTTCATCATAGGTCTTCAACAATGCTCATGTCAAGTTTCAAGCCTTGCATCACAAGTTTGTTCAGTCAATGGCTCAGATGATTGAAAATCAACTGTATTGGGTAAAAAGTCAATTGTGGTCAACATACAGTCAAACTTAAAAAAATTTGGTAAACATCAACATTTTGAAGTTATATTCATCATTTGATCAAGGGTTAATCATGATTCCTCAAGGAAATCCCTCAAATCATCAAAGGTCAAAAGTTGCCAAATTAGGGTTTCCTTAGGAGAAGTCAACTAAACTTTAACCAAGCATAACTTTCACATGCTTCATCAATTTTTCTCCAACAAAAGCCCATTTTGAAGGAAATTAAATTCTATACAACTTTGTAATTATTCTCAAGTCCAAAAAGTGCTTCATTTGAAATATATGAGCTAATATATTACATGTCATTTCAAAAGTCAACAAAAAGACACTTTTTGTCAAGGCAACTTACATGAAGATAAAATCTCTAAATGCAAATATGATCAAAAGAGAACTTGTAGAGGACATCTTGAGATTTCCAAAAAGTTCAATATCACCTTTAAAAGATGAAAATTGAACAAGTTATGATTTGTAAAAGTTGGGAAATGTTTGAGAAATACATGAAATCACAATTGTTCAAATTTGTGATTTTGGGCTATTGCGCCTAAGTTTTGGAATTCAAATGTGTTCATGACATGTTTAAAGACCCCTAAGTGCACTCATGTATTATTTTAGTTTTTTATTTTATTTATTTAAAATTAAAATTAAATCAAATAAAATGCAAGCTTAATGTACAAGGCGTGTAAAGCTTGTGATCTAATCTTTTAGAGGCCCAAACAACTCATTCCAACCTGTTACAAACATGCCAAAATCGTGTGAGATGAAGAAGGCAAGAAAAATCTCAAGAAAGGAAGTATTTTAATTTGTTTTATTCTTGTCCCATAAGCCATGAATGCATTGTTTACTTCCATACTTATTCACCCTCACTTCCTCCCTCTATTTAAGAACAATAAGTCAGGAGAAAAGGACACGAGTTGCTTCCTCAAAGAAAGCTTGCCAAATTCTCAAAATTATTCAAAGAACCCTAGGTTTCAAAACTAGTGTTACAGGCTTTATCGTCCCAAAGTCTCAATCATATTCCCTTCCTGGAACATCAAAGGTTAGGTTTGGATCGATCATGATGATCCTACACACATGAAATCGCATAGCGTAGCCTTGACGGTTCCATTTTTTTAAAATCATATCTTTTATCTTGCTATATTTTAAATCGACTTGATGTTTCTAACATACACTTGATCTTTGTTTGAACAGGTTTAGATCATTAGCATGGTCCCATACACGTAGATTTGCTATGTGCCATTTTCTTCTCCGATCGGTGTAACTTGATTTGAAACACACGATCCAAGAGCTTTTAGCCAAAACTAAGGCCAGATTCGGATTCGGGAGGGTCGAATTAGGGGGGCATGGTGTTTTAGAACCTTAAAAACTGATTTCTACGTGTTTCACATTTTGTAGGTTGTCAGAGATGACGACCAGAGCTAGGGCTTCGGCGCCTCTCCGGCCATTAGTGTTTTGCTTCATTTTTGTTTTTATTGTTTGGTTATAGGAACTGATGAAACATTCGTCCCAATGGTAGAAGCAAGCGTGCAAAGGCATTTGTATACCAGGGTACGGGTTCGAGCCCTGCCCCTGGTATATTTATTTTTGCATTATTTTTTGAATTATTATTTTTATCAAAATAAGAACACAAAAAATATTTTAAATAAATAATTAAATTGATAAAGTTTTATTTAATATTATTAATTATTTTATTAATTTCATTAAATAAAATGATTTAGTTTAATTAGTTATTTTATTAATTAGGTTTTCTAGTTTTAAATTAATCAATTTCTTTCTTAATTAAGTAAAATTAGTTAGTTTTTTTAGATTAATCACAAATATTTCTTTTTCATAAAAAAACAACAAAAAAACAATTTCTTTTCCCGTTTCTCGTTTTACCACTTCGCGTACTTTATTTTCGCATTAGTCTTTTTCCCAAATTATGTAACTGCTAAAGATTGTAATAGATAAACTATGGTTTATTGTTTCTTCCCCCATTTTTATGGTTTGTAACCCCCTTCCAAAACTCTGTAATAGTCTAGATTTATTTTTCCGTAATTTACTGCTCTCTTTATTACTGCTAGTTTAATAGGATTGTATGGCAAAGACTAAAAAGCAAACGCTAGATAACTATAAATCCAAGACAAACTAATTGAAATCAAAACACTATTCACACACGCGCATCTCTAGGGTAACCTCACTTGTTTCCTCGGATAAAAACAGTCATGTCCCTCGATCGTGGGACGCTTTAGCAAAGACCCTCGGTTAAAAGATCATAGTCCCTCGATGACCCTAGGATGCTGCCTCAGTAAACAATCTTAGTCCCTTACGACAAATTGCTAAAACGCCCTACGAGTTGCTTTTATGACTGTACGATGACCCGTGCCTGTCCCTCAAACATCCAACAATAGGGTTTCCTACTAACCGATGGTAGGGTAGCACTATCTAAAGGAAGAAGAAAATAACGCGAAAGACTTTTGAGTAGGTAGATAGCTCGTAATTGCTTGCTTACAAACATAAATATTTTTCACACATACACTCTTTTCTAAAATATTTTCAAAACAAACACTTTGTATGCGTTCTTGATCAGTGCATTTTAATGAACATTCTTCCATATTTGAATTTAAGCATTTCTATGCTTTTATTTATTTATTTTTATATTTTATAATGTTTTTCCAATTTAGTTTATTTTTTGTTTAATTTGATTTTCGTACTTTATTTTCAGCATTTGCAGCTTTCGTGGAAACATTCATAACTGGAGCTACAGACATCGGATCGAGGCGTTTGATCATGCGTTGGAAAGCTAAGAGAAAGACCTACAACTTTATAGTTGTGGCCAGAATCTGATTTTGGTTATAGCAAGGTTGAAAAAGTCGTTGAAGTTGCAGCATTTTATATTTAAGTTTTGGGTCATTTGTTTTGGGCATGGGTTATGTTTTCGACCCAGCTGGGTTATGAACTAAATCCTTGTCCTTTTTATACCTAGAAGTCGCTACAGTAATTTCGTTTTCACCTTTTCATTATTCAGAAAAAATACATTTTGCTTTTACGATTGTGATGAGGAACTACACATCCAGAGTCAATCTGTTGTAACCGCGCTTCCAACGCTTTGAGGTTTTTTACTTTATCAATCAAATTCGTTCTCTTTCAATACTATTTTGTGATTTAAATTTGTTTATTTTGTATTACATAAAATTGTTTTGATTAAATTCGTATGATTGGATCCCTAACGTTTATTCGTTGTTACGTTGCTTTATCGTTAATCCGCGTTTGTAATTCGTGTTTTCTTAATTCACGAGGGCTTAATCTGTTTGCTTAATTCGGAATAGGAATCCAATCTGTTTGTATTTGTTGCGCTTGACAATAGGTATAGAAATCGAATAGAGATCGATTCTGCTTAGGAAATTGTTAAGGTAAAAATCAATGATTAGCAGGAAACCGAACAGTAGATTGGCTTAATTCTATAATCACTTATTTTACATTGCTTATTTGCTTTTTGTTTTCTGAATCGAAAACCTAAAACCAAAACCCCCTCATTTAGTTACGTTTTATTAATACAATCAAGAATCCTTGTGAGACTATTCGAGTCACATTGTCATTGTACTACATTTTTAAAAATACTCATTTTGATCCGTGCGCAACAGCGGATCAAATTAGCGTCGTTTATGGGGATTCTTGTTTTTATTAATCATTTTTAGCTTCATAGGGTTAGTGTCCTCGAGTCTAGGCCTTAGTCTCCTCACGGTTTCATCTAATTCTCATTTTAGAGTCAAATTAGAAGAAAAAAATCGGTTTTGGGAAAATCGCTTCCGAATCGAATTCTGTTCCGAGCATCCTTTGTGAAAAAATTCTATGGTCATTTATCCCATACTACAAAATAGTTATGGGACTTCGCTTTCAAATTCCCAAATTCATCTCTCTTTTTTAATGAATTTTTTACTGTTTTCATAGAGTCGGAAAAAATCGAAAAAATTCTCAAAATTGCTATTTTGCCCAATTAGATTAAATCTGGTGTTATTTTATTTTTCCAAATTTTATTTAACCGATTTCCTTCTTTGTGTTTGCTTTTAGGGACATTGTTGGCATTTTGAATATTGTTTATGCATTGTTGTATTAGTCCTGGCTACTAGGTCTTGCTGTTCTAACTTGTTGCTTTTGATCTTGGAGTAGAGAGAATCTTGCACACACGACGTAGAAGAGTCCAGGCTACCACTAGTTCACCACCCACAATTGAGTCTGATTCTGAGTCTGACTATTTGCATAACTTGTTTGCTTTAAATTCTGAATTTGTTTTTGATATGGCTGCCCCTGATGTGAATTATAATGGCATGTGTATTGAATATGATGACGTTATTGTTCCTTTTGAATTAAAATCGGGTTTAATACAATTGTTGCCCAAGTTTAGTGGTCTTACAGGTGAGGACCCGCACAAACATTTGAAAGAATTTCAGGTCGTGTGTTCTACACCATTGAAGCCTGAAGGGGTCACTAAAGATCACATCAAACTTCAAGCTTTTCCTTTTTCATTGCAGGGTGCAGCAAAGGATTGGATATACTATCTTGAGCCAAATGCAATCGCAAGTTGGAATGCTCTGAAAAAAGTGTTCTTGGAGATATAGTTTCTTGCCTCTAGAGTGCCTCAATAAGAAAGGAAATTTGTGGTATTAGACAAGGCAATGAGTTGTTAACCGAGTATTGGGAGAGATTCAAACACTTGGTATCTAGCTGCCCATAACACCAGATTACCGAGCAACTACTTATCCAGTACTTTTATGAAGGTTTGTTATCGATGGATAGGAACATTCTTGATGCTTCTAGTGGTGGAGCACTTGTCGATAAAACTCCAGCTGCTGCCAAAGCCCTTATTGAAAATATGTCTCTTAATTCTCAACAGTTTACCACTAGAGATAATTTTGTTCAAAGCAAAGGCATGGATCAAATTCAGGTTTCTTCCAATAAAGCTTTAGAGACCATAATTGACGATCTCACTGCCTTAGTCAAACAGCTGGCGGTAGCAAAACCTTAAACAACAACTGTGTGTGGTATTTGTACTTCTCATGAGAACCCGACCGATACCTGTCCTATTCTGAGAGACGAGTCCACTACCGAGCTGCCTCAAGCTTATGTAGCCAACCTTTGCAATCAAAACAGGTACAACAACACTCCTGACCTGTCCACCAACAAATACCATCCCAATTGGAGGAACCATCCCAACCTTCAATATGGAAATCCACAAACCAGATAACAACAGAACCCACCCCAAGTGGTTGCCCATGCACCTCTGGGACCATCCTTAGAGGATCTTGTCAAACAAATGGCTGTCAACAACCTTCATTTCCAATAAAGGACCGATTCTAGCATTTAGACCTTGCACACACAGATGGGGAAGCTTGCTACTCAAATAAACACCATGCAATCCCAAGGGTCAAACCAACTTCCAGCCCAAACAGTTGGCAATCTGAATGGTCCTAATGCTAATGTCAGTGCAATTTCTTTGAGATCTGGAAAGGTTACAGAACCAGCCCCTGAAAAAACATAAAAAAAATTATTGAGGTAACATCTGAACCTTCTTCTTCTGAATTTGTTACACCTGGACTCTCCTCACCTTATTCTGTTGCGGTGGAAACTGAAAAAATTAAAGAAAACGAGTATGTTCCACCAGTTCCCTTCCCACATAGAGTTCTGAAAAATAAAATAATTGAGGAGGGAGATAAAGAAAGAAAGATATTGGATGTTTTCTGAAAAATCACAGTAAACACTCCGCTTCTTGATGTAATTAAGCAGGTTCCTAAGTATGCTAAGTTTCTGAAGGATTTGTATACCAACAAGAGGAGGATTAAGGGAAGTGAAAGAGTCAACTTGGGAAGAAATATTTTTGCTTTTATTCATCCCAAACCTTCATCCTAAAAGGTTGTAGGCGAGCAAAATGATTCAGCGCTCACTACTCAGGTTCTGCCACAAAAGCAGAAGGATCCAGGAAGATTTGCTATTCCTTGCACCATCGCGAACAGTAAATTTGAGAATTGCATGCTTGATTTAGGATTGGACATTAATGTTATGCCTACTTTCATTTATAATAACCTTTGTCTTAGTCTTTTGCAGCATACAGGTTTAATCATTTAATTGGCGAACAAAAGCAACGCTCGCCCCGTCGGCGTAGTCGAAGATGTCCTTGTTCAAGTTAACGATTTGATTTTTCCTGCAGATTTTTACATTCTGGACATGGAAGGAGAAACAAAATCCAGCAGAGCTCCCATCATTTTAGGCAGACCATTCATGAAAATGGAAAAAACAAAAATTGAGGTTGACGATGGAACCATGTCCATGGAATTTGGTGACATTGTCGCAAAATTCAACATTTTTGATGCCATGAAACATCCCCAGGAGGAGCATTCCGTTTTTCACATTGAGTTGATCTCTGGATTGGTTGATGACACTTGTTCTGAATTATTTCCCATTCATTTTCCGTCTTTATCTGGATTTGATGATGTTTACTTGTGTTCTGATTGTATTGACAATAACTTGTGTGTTGTGTGTGCTAAGATTGATGTTGCCTTGCAGGCTGATGTGTTTCCTACATGTCAAGTTGTTATTGATGAAGTTGTTTTTGTAGATGATTCCCTTAACATCTCGGCTGACCCAAACACTCCACCATTGAGCAGCCCCCATCCTTAGAGCTGAAACAACTCCCTGGAAACCTGAAATACGTTTATTTGGAGAGTAATGAAAAACTCCCTTTTATTATTTCTTCTAATAACCTTGATTTAGATCAAGAAAATAAACTTTTGCAGGTCTTGAAAAAGCACAAGAAGGTAATCGGATGGACATTAGCCGACCTTCCTGGTATTAGTCCATCAATGTGCATGCACATAATTTTACTTGAGGAGGAAGCGAAAACAGTAAGGCAGCCCCAAAGGAGGCTTAATCCTTTGATTCTTAATGTTGTGAAGAAAGAGATAACCAAACTATTGCAAGCAGGTATCATTTATCGTATCTCTGACAGTAAATGGATAAGTCCAGTGTAGGTCGTACCTAAGAAATCTGGACTCACAGTGGTGAAAAATGAAAAGACTGAACTTGTTCCCACTAGAGTTCAGAACAATTGGAAAGTTTGTTTTGATTACAGGAGATTGAACCAAGCGACTAGAAAGGATCACTTTCCTTTACCGTTCATTGACCAAATGCTTGAACGACTAGTTGGTAAATCACATTATTGTTTTCTTGATGGCTTTTCAGATTCATATTGCACCGGAAGATCAAGAGAAGACCACTTTTACTTGTCCCTTAGGTACCTTTGCTTACAGGAGGATGCCTTTTGGTCTTCGCAATGCTCCTGGCACTTTCCAGTGATGCATGATTAGCATCTTTGCTGATTTCATTGAAAATTGCATGGAAGTTTTTATGGATGATTTCACTATTTATGGTTCTTCTTTTGATGCATGCCTGAGTAGTTTGAATATGGTTTTAGAAAGATGCATTGAGACTAACCTTGTTTTAAATTATGAAAAATGTCATTTTATGTTTGAGCAGGGAATTGTTCTTGGTCACATAATTTCTGAAAAAGGAATTTCTGTTGACCCTGCTAAAATTGATGTGATTTCCACACTGCCTTACCCTTCTTGCGTTCGCGAGATTCGTTCTTTTCTTGGTCATGCAGGTTTTTATAGGCGTTTCATCAAGGGTTTCAGCAAGATAGCTCTTCCACTTTCAAACCTATTGAAGAATGACATTACTTTCAACTTCGATGACAAATACAAACAAGCGTTTGACTTCTTGAAGAAAGCATTGACCTCCTCTCCGATAATCCAGCCCCCTGACTGGACCCTCCCTTTTGAGCTTATGTGTGATGCTTCTAATTATGCTGTTGGAGTTGTCCTTGCACAAAGAGTTGACAGGGCTGCCCATGTTATATACTATGCTTCTAGGACTTTAGATTCTGCACAGTCAAATTACACTACCACTGAAAAAGAACTTCTAGCTATTTTTTTTGCTCTTGATAAATTCAGATAATATTTGCTAGTTTTCAAGGTTGTTGTTTTTACTAACCATGCAGCTTTAAAGTACTTGTTGAAGAAGTCGGATGCAAAACCGAGATTGATTCGGTGGATGTTGTTGCTCCAAGAGTTTAATGTATAGATTAAAGACAAAAGTGGAGCTGAGAACTTAGTGGCTGATCACTTGAGTAGGATAGAAAGAGATGAAGATCCTTTTCCCGTTCAAGATGACTTTCCTGATGACCAGCTTTTACTTTTGCATGGGGTAACTCCTTGGTTTGCTGACATTTTTAATTATCTTGTTGCTGGTGTTTTTCTTGCAGGTGCATCCAGGTCACAGATTCACAAACTCAAGAGTGATACCAAATGTTATGTTTGGGATGATCCATATCTTTGGAAGTTTGGTAGTGATCAGGTAATTAGGAGATGTGTCCCTGACTATGAGATTGAATTTATTTTGAATTTTTCTCATTCATCCCAAGTCGGGGGACACTTTGGTCCACAAAGGACTGCAAGAATGGTCCTAGACTCGGGCTTCTATTGGCTCACTATTTTTAAGGATGCTTATGAGACTTACCGCACTTGTAAAGAGTTCCAGATAGCGGGTACAAACATCACTCGCAAGAGTGAAATGCCTTAGCAGCCTATGCTTTTCTGTGAGGTATTTAATGTATGGGGAATCGACTTCATGGGTTCCTTTCCTGTATCATTTGGTTTCCTTTACATTTTACTTGCTGTTGATTATGTTTCAAAGTGGGTGGAAGCTATCCCCACTAGAACTAATGATTCTAGAGTTGTTGTAGATTTTGTCAGGTCTAGTATCTTTTGCAGGTTTGGAATACCAAGAGCTATAATAAGTGACCAAGGCACTCATTTTTGCAACCTCACCATGGAAGCTTTGCTCTGGAAGTATGGAGTTGTGCTTAGAGTCTCTACTGCATATCACCCACAAAGTAATGGGCAAGCTAAGATCTCAAATAGATAGATCAAACCGGTTTTAGAGAAAATGGTGTAGCCAAATAGGAAGGAATGAAGCCGTCGTCTAGAAGACGCACTTTGGGCTCAAAGAACAGCTTTCAAGTCACCCATTGGGATGTCTCCTTATTGACTTTTTTTTGTAAGGTATGTCATCTTCCTGTTGAGATAGAATACCGTGCTTATTGGGCGGTGAAAAGTTGTAATTTGGAGATGCAACAAGCAGGTATTGAAAGAAAACTCCAATTGCAACAACTTGAAGAGATTAGACTAGAGGCTTATGAAAGCTCTAGGATTTATAAAGAGAAAACTAAGCACTTCCATGATAAAATTATTTCTAGAAAGGAATTTTCTGTGGGCCAACAGGTTTTACTGTTTAACTCCCGCCTTAAGCTTATGGCTGGGAAACTCAAATCCAAATGGATTGGCCCTTTTGTTGTTACTAATATTTTCCTTCATGGTGCAGTAGAAATTAAAAGTGCAGGTACTGAAAAAGTTTTCAAAGTTAATGGGAAGCGCCTAAAGCTATTCCATGAAAGTTCAGTAGCTGAAGATGCAACCATAGAAGATCTTTCTTTGGAAGCACCCAACTACTCTACAACTTGATCAGGGAGTTTGTCTTTCCTTCTCTCTAATTTAATAGTTATGTCCTTTCATTGAGGATAATGCTTTCTTTAAGTGTGGGGGAGGGAATCCTTTATTTTATTTACTTTTGTTCTCTGTTTTCTTGTTTTGATTTCAGTTATAAAAATATATATAAAAAATGCATCATTTTGAAATTTTTGGGCTATAGATTAATCTGAGGTTAGTTGTGAGACTCGGGAAAAGTTCACAAGATCGGTATCGTCTTAACACTATAAGTCTCCTGCATATGGAAGTTAATTTGAATACTTATTATGACATAGTCTTGATTTCTCATTCTTCTCTTGAGTAGTTTATCTTTGCAGTCAGCAACATCTCACACATGCTCTACGTAAGGAAGCCGATGAAAATAAGTGAGTGATCCAAGTTTTAAAAAGAAAAAGAAAAGGAATGCACCTTCTATGTTTGGTGACCCTCACCCGGTCATTTAACCCAACAATTTTAAAACCTACAAAAAAAATTCAAGACCCATTGTTAGTTGGTTCAGTGGTTTCTGGTGCTGAACTTGGTAGAGCAGATTACGGTCTGATCCCCCGCAACTGCAATTGGGTAAGCAAAAGGTTATACCACTTAGGTACCAGAACCCCATGCAAAAAAGGATCAGAGCCACTAACCGGTCGCCTTACTATGAGTGTGTTGAGATAACGGGCTTAATGTGATTGCGCCTGAATGAAAAATAGGAAGATGGGTAAGTTAGGCTTAGGCATAATAACATGATTCAGATTGATTTGTATATGTAGGAGGCTTATGACTGCATAATTATGGATTACTGTTCCTACAATATCCTTAGTATGCAAGATTAGTACCTATCATTGTGATCTTAACCAAATAAGAGTTTGTAGCCTAGAAAGAGTAACTGATGATGTTGTTGTGTTTCTTTTTGAGTTTTGATTTTATTTTGCTCGGAGTGCAAAAGTTCAAGTGTGGGGGAATTTGATAAGTGCATTGTAATGCATATTCTTCCATATTTGAATTTAAGCATTTCTATGCTTTTCTTTATTTATTTTTATACTTTATAATGCTTTTCCAATTTAGTTTATTTTTGGTTTAATTTGATTTTCGTACTTTATTTTCAGCATTTACAGCTTTCGCGGAAACATTCATAACTGGAGCTACAGACATCGGATCGAGGCGTTTGACATTGCGTTAGAAAGCTAATAGAAAGATCTACAACTTTCTAGTCGTGGCCAGAAGCTGATTCGGGTTGTAGGAAGGTTAAAAAAGTCGTTGAAGTTACAACATTTTATATTTAAGTTTTGGGTCATTTGTTTTGGGCCTGGGTTATGTTTTCGACCCAGTTGGGTTATGAACCGAATCCTTGTCCTTGCTATACCTAGAATCCGCTACAGTAATTTTGTTTTCACCTTTTCATTATTCAGAAAAAATACATTTTTCTTTTACGATTGTGATGAGGAACTAAACATCCAGAGTCAATATGTTGTAACCGCGTTTCCAACGCTTTGAGGTTTTTACTTTATCAATCAAATTTGTTCTCTTTCAATACTATTTTGTGATTTACATTTTCTTAATCTGTATTACATAAAATTGTTTTGATTAAATTTGTATGATTGGATCCCTAACGTTTATTCGTTGTTATGTCGCTTTGTCGTTAATCCGCGTTTGTAATTCGTGTTTGCTTAATTCACGAGAGCTTAATCTGTTTGCTTAATTCGGAATAGGAATCCAATTTGTTTGTATTTGTTGCGCTTGACAATAGGTATAGAAATCGAATAGAGATCGATTCTGCTTAGAAAATTGTTAAGGTAAAAATTAATGATTAGCAAGAAACCGAACAGTAGATTGGCTTAATTCTATAATCACTTATTTTAAATCGCTTATTTGCTTTGTGTTTTCTGAGTCAAAAACCTAAAACCAAAACCCCCCTCATTCAGTTACATTTTATTAATACAATCAAGAATCCTTGTGATACGATTCGAGTCACGTTGTCGTTGTACTGTGTTTTTAAAAATACTCATTTTGATCCGTGTGCGACAGTGGATCAGTTCTCAATGATACGAGAATCATTACAAAGTTTACTGAACTTAGGCATTTTCGAAATATTTTCAAACTTACACATTCACAAAGCATTTTCAAAGTGAGCTAGCGATTAAAAGCCCATAGATAACTATGGATGAAAAGGGTTCTAACACCTTCCCTTTTCCTAACCTACCCCCACTTACTCAGAAAAATTCTTAAAGGTCTTTCCTGTTCTTTTCACCCTTTCCTTTATTAGATAAAAGAAAAGTCAGTGACGACTCTTACTATCCGCAACATTTGTAATAAAATGCAAAACCAAAAGTCAGTTCTCCCACTGTATCAGAGAACTGGCGACTCTGCTGGGGAAAACTAAAAGTGGGGTTACCTTAAGAGCTAGATCATCTTTATTTCTTTACTTGTTTTCCTTGTATGCTTTATATTTTGGGATATGTTCAGGTTTATTTCTTGTATAGATCCTATACCCGGATTTGGGGACATTTTAGGTAAGTAGCAATAGACCGTGAAGACTGTACAGTGTATACCGATATGGTTGAAGCGATGGCTACATTAGTGTGACACATTGGTTGGTGCTAGTATCTCTTGAGTTAAGTCAAGGAGAATGATGGGCTGCCGCGTGGTATCATAAAGCACTAACTGACCGTAGAACCTTAGTTGACACAACTTAGCCATTAGAAAGTAGTAAGATAATCGGCTTTGGTGCAGACTGAAGTTGGTTGATACTCAATGCTACACTCATTGAGATTGGACTCTCGGGATATTTTGGTCGCAAATCATATGCTTGTGCTGAAACAATGCATGGGAGAAAGTTCAGTGATATTGAGACTCCTAGAACCCGGTTACTTCTTTTAGGACTGGTTGAGCCAACTATAACTTCAAGAGGGTACTTACCTACAAACTCCATGCAAGCTTAAACCTAAGGCCTTGTGTGTTTTGTTTGTGTATGATTAATTGTTCGAACATGACATCATAACATATGACATCATACCATATCATTTTCACTAACCATTTCAAGGACCAAGGGATTTATCTTTGTTCTTTGTTGTAGGTTATGGCATCCGCTCACAGAAACATTATTCGGATCAACTTTCTAAGGGTGCCTCCTCAGCTTAATGAGTTAGTCTCAAGAGTTCCTGAAAGTTCTTCATTCATCAAAAGGCATGGTCGACTACTCAGTCTGGTTACCCCATGCTTTGAGGAATACGTGATGAGTGTTATATTCCAGCTCTTTGACCCTGCATAGATTATCTGTTGGTACCCACAATGGAGGAGTTATCTCAATTACTGGGAGTACTTGTTCTTGATCAGACACCCTTCACCGGTTTAGAGGAAGCTCTGAAACCAGAAGATATTACAGCAGCCTTACATCTGAAGTGGACTGACATTGTATCTAATTGGGAAACGAGAAGTGGATTCAAAGGTTTTCTGGCTAAATTTTTTATAGAGAAGGCTTAACTATTTCTGGATGCTATGAGTTTTTAGGCTTTCGAGGAGATCTTGGCTTTGTTAATCTATGGATTGTTCTTATTCCCTAATCCATACCAACTCATAAATGTGAACACCATCAAGATATTTCTTGCTCGTAATCCTGTGCCTACCTTGCTCGGAGATATTCTGCATTCTCTTCACACTCGTACTATGAAGAGGAGAGAAAATCTCATGTGTTGTGTACCTCTTCTATCCAGGTGGTTTATTTTTCACCTTCCCCGCTCGATAATGAAGAACGAACAAGGTTTGAGGTGGTCGCAAAGAATAATGTCACTTTCTCATACATGCATCTACTTGTATTCCCGATCTCATGGGGATATCACTATCATTGACCGATGTGGGGAATTCCCTAATGTTCCGCTCCTTGAAATTATGGGAGGTATTACTTACAACCCTTCTCTGTCTCTATGCCAATTTGGTTATGCTCGAAGAGATGGTCCTCGTGACACACTTATCCAGGGTATTATGTTCGATTACGAAAATGATCCTCAAGGTTATCGTTAAAAGTTTATACATTCTTAAGGCATGGTAAGCAAGGTTGATAGTAAGACTTTAGGACAGAAGAACTCCATCCCTCTGGAGCCCTATCTCAAATGGGTATAAACTCGTGCTCAAAACCTTATGTTTCCATATCCTACTATCTTACCAGTGATCATGGAGCCTGTTGTCGAAGGAGACGTTTCTCGCACCATCCTTCATCCAGACATGCCTACTTACCTTGAAGAATTGTAGAAGTCCTGAATTCAACTCAAGAAAGAATGGGACACCTTTGAGACTCAATTCTATGCAAGTGAAAAGAATGTTTTGGAGCTCACAAAGAAACTTCACGAGGAACAGAGTCTTAATGCATACATCAACATAAAGAGGAAGCGTTTATGGGAGACTTGAGTCTTAGGTTTTAGGAGTTTGTATTATTGTCTCTTTGAGACCCTTTTGTTTTCATTGTAAGCCTAAGAGGCAATTGTAATTTTGGACTTACCAATAAAAATCTTTGTTTATGTTTCCTCTTGGTTAGCAAATTTAAATCTCCTAAGGTCCTTGAAAACATTGCATTTACATATCATGCATCATTACATAACAAGTTTTCCATACAGGTTTTCTCATTGGCTTATTGTTTATTTAAGTATAAGATGGCCCTCAAACAAACTGTTAAGGATCTCCAAGTTCAGCATGCACAATTTCAAGAGACTCTTCTGAATCTGGCACAGGGACAGAAAGATCTGAGGGCGCTTGTCGCCAGGAAAAAGAAGACCAAGAAGCTGGTTGTCGTCCTCAATATGAGGAGAAGATTCAAAGGCCCTGCTCAACCGGTTCAAGTGGATGATATTTACTCTAAGGAAGATGAAAACCAAGAAGAGGATGGTATAAGTATCAAGCTTGAAGGTAGAAATAATCAGGTTTCTGAATATGAAGACTACTCCGACGAACAGTATCCTCCTGCAGATGACAAGTACAAGCAGTTGGAAGACCGTCTCAAGGCTATGGAAATCCAGAAAGTGCCTGGACTAGATTTTGGAGAACTAGGTCTGATCCCGGGGGTGGTCATCCCTCACAAATTCAAGGACCCTGAAATTCTGGTATCAGATATGTGATATTGAATGACATGTCACGACACAAATATTTGTTTACAAGTAAAGAGAAGTAATAACAAAAGCAGTAAAAACACAAGAGATTTTTTACCCAGTTCAGTGTACAACAACACCTACTCTGGGGGCTACCAAGCCAAGGACGAGCCCACTAAATAGTATCAATTCATAGACCATCAGTAAACAACCAGTTTATGATCTAATCACTACCCATGCTATACTTATACTTCTACCTAAGACTCACCTAGGTATGAGGCCCTCATTAAATCCCTTCAATCACTTACAGTGAAGAAACAACTGAAATACTAAGTTTAAAAACTTAAATCCTTCAATGATTAAAAGCTTATGAATGATACACAATTAACAATCCAAATAACAACACAAGTATTAAATCAATACTAGAGTGTTTGACAATCAAAAGACTTAGACTTTTTAAAACATAAAGAAAGTATTCTTCTTTAAAAGTTACAGTAGTTTGAATAAGGAAACAAGTCCTTATATATGTGCAGATGTGGGCTTGGGCTTAAAACCTAATATTCAATTCTTTTGAATATTTCCATAAAAATAGGCCAAGATAAAATCCATGCAATTTGAAAAATATTCCTCCATATTTTTCGCAGCCTGTGAGTCACAAATCCTGAATTATGTAGCGCAAGAAATCAGGAAATAGATAAACATAAACTGATGTTGGCTAAGATCAGTTCAGGAGGCAGATGTCAAGAAATATGCTTTGACATCATTGAAAACAGTTTGCTACAAATGTCAAGACATTTAGCAAAACATTAACAGTACATTGTTTTACCAAAATTGCTGACAACAAACACTTACAAACTCCCCCTTTGGCAAATTTTGGCTAAAACATTATCAGAGCAATATGTTATCAGAGCATTATCAGAGCAACAGCATAAGCAAAGCAAGCAAAACAAAAAACAACTCAGTTAGCAGTTATCTGTTAGCAGGGAAGATGTCAAAACATCTTCTGAGACATGAGGCTCCCCCTCAAGTATTAAGCTCCCCCTCAATCAGATGTCAGTCAGTGGTCAATGGTCAGTTAGTCACTTTCTCTCCCCCTTTTTAGTCATAATATGCCAAATAAAAGGATGCATTCAAGAGTGTATCAGTAATTTAGGTACAGACCATAGAAATCAAATGTCAAGCACATACAAGTGCTAAAATGAAACAAAAGGGTCCAATAAAGAAACATCAATTAGTCTAACTGTCATCAGGACCAGTTGACTTGGCTGGGCCAGAACTTCCTTCCTCACTAGAGTCTTCACCTTCAGAGTTCAAAGTATCATCAAGGTTGTTGTCCTTTTGCAGGTCCTTGTTCATCTTTTCAAAGGTTAGCTTCCTTGTTGAGCTAAATTTGATCACATCATCCAATTCCTTGCAGGCTTCTCTTAATTATTTGATCATGTCATCCTTGGTGGAGGTCTTTTCAGCAGGTGCAGATGTTAAAACAATGTCTGGGACATGTTTTCCCAAAAAGAGCTTAAAATGAAGGGTTAAAGCAGACTCCCGCTTGCACACTACATCATTTCCACTTAGGGTTCTAGGATGCTGATTAAGAATAATTCCACAGATGAGGGGAGGAAAATAAATTGGCATCTTAGTGGCACAAGTTCCTGCATGCTTAATAGTCTGACCAAAGATGTAGGTACCATAATCAAAAAGTTTTTGGTTTCCAACAACATTAATAAACTTTCCTAATCCAATGGAGATGGTTGAAGTGTGATTAATGGGAACCAAATTTGCAGCTCCAATCCTATGTAAAATAGAATATTTCACACTCAGTTTGCTAATAGGAAGTTTATCTTTCATGGGCCATTCACTTACTTGATTAGCAGTGATGGCTATGCACACTTGATTATTTGTAACTTCTAGCTCACAGCAAACATCTTCAGACCTATCTAGAAATCTATTTATGATGGTAGGATAATATTCTACACACTTTCCTCTAACAAAAACCTTTCTATACTCCTTACTTTTATGGTCAGTACAGTCAACAAGAATATTAACAATAAACTCCTTAACAAGAGTTTCATAGAAATTGGCAAACCTGGTAACTGTTTTAATCAATCCAGCATAAGATATCAGCTCCATGATTTCTTTACATTCCAAAGCACCGGCTCCCAGTTCTCTCTCCAGGGAAATCCTTCTTTGATACACATACTTCCACTTTTAACCATTCCCAATAGAATGGAAAGAGATGTTGTCAAGTAGGGCATCAGGAACCCTAACAGAAAATTTCTTACTTGCAGACTTTTTGACAGGAGAGGTGTCCTGGACATCTTGCTTGACATCATACTCAGAGTCAGTCTCTTCAACTAGAACAATTTTCTTCTTACTCTTGGATCTTTTTATAGTATCCTCATCATCATCATTTGTGGAGCTAACAGGTCTAGCTTTTCTTTTGCTAGAGGGAGGAACCACTTTGCTTCCTGACTTTGGGGGTCCATACATGATTTTCTTCTTGGTTGTCTTGGTAGGGGTGTGACACTTGCATCCTTTACTTTCCTTTAATTTAGCCTTCTTGCAATACCAGGTACCACATTAGTAATGTGCTCATTGTCAGATAGCTCAACTACAAAAACCATATTCTCAGCATTTTGACCTTCTGCATCCTTGGAGGTAGCAGCATCTTCCTTAGTAGGAGAGTTCTCTTCAACATCTTGTTCAACATTTTTTCTTCCACTTCTTTTAGAGAAGAGATAGCAAGGTTCTTAAGTTTGCTTTCAGCATCATCTTTCTTGAAGGTGGATGGTTCATCATCAACACTTTTAGGATCATTTCTTTTGTCAGTAGGAGGAGGCATTCGTGCAAGATGGGTAGAAATCCCATGAACAGTAAAGCCTTCATTTAACACTCTTTTTACTAGAATTCTAATGATTTTATCAACATTAACAATTTCTTCTTTTGTCCTATTGTCAGTAGCAGTAGAAGAGTTACCTTTATCATCTTTGGATTTCTTAGCAGCTGATGATATAGTTTTCTTGACCTTCTTATCAAGAGGTCTGATGGTTGTTAGAGGAGTAGCATCAAGTACTCTGTCTAGGAAGAGATTCTCAGTGGCTGATTTTGGGGAAGACAATGTATGATGTTGAGACATCTTTGAAGATTTTTGAGCAGGAGGATGAAGAATGACTAGGGTTCTTTTTCTGTAGAGGATAATGAAAACTTTGTGAAAGTAGAAGGATGTTATGCCATAGCATGTGGGAAACACTTTAAGGCAGTCTTGTAATGATTGCTTTCGAAATTTTATTTGTTGGGAACACAAATAATATAATATCACTTTAATGATATTCCCACACACATTTAATTTCTACAAACCCTCATATAGGCAAATCCTTAATTTTCCTCTTAAGTTCTCAAACTGATTAGCATCCAAAGCCTTAGTGAAAATGTCAGCCAGTTGCAATTCAGTGGCTACATGTTCTAAGACAACAATCTTTTCTTCAACAAGCTCTCTTATGAAGTGATGAAGAATATCAATATGTTTTGTCCTGCTGTGTTGAATGGGATTCTTCGATATGTTAATAGAACTTAAATTGTCACAGAATAATGTCATGACATCTTGTTTGACATTGTATTCTATTAACATTTGTTTCATCCAAACCAATTGAGAACATTTAATTCCTGCAGTAATATACTCAGCCTCTGCAGTGGACAGAGACATACAGTTTTGCTTCTTAGTGAACCAAGATATGAGATTATTTCCCAAAAAGAAGCATCCTCCTAATGTACTTTTTCTATCATTATCACTTCCTGCCCAATCAGCATCACAAAAACCAGTTAAGGAAGAATTAGATCCATGAGAGTATAGCATACCATAGTCACTTGTCCCATTCACATATTTAAGAATTTTCTTCACATGGTTGACATGGCTAACTTTAGGATCAGCTTGATATCTTGCACACACTCCTACAGGAAAGGCAATGTCTGGTATGCTATTTGTGAGATATAGAAGGTTGCCTATCATACTTCTGTAAATACTTTGATCTACGCTTATTCCTTTTTCATCTTTAGTCAACTTCAGATGTGTGGGAGTAGGGGTTCTTTTGTGACTGGCATTTTCTATCCCAAACTTCTTTACTATATTCTTGGCATACTTTCTCTGAGATCAAAATATGGAACCTTCCATTTGTTTAACTTGCAGACCAAGAAAATAGGTTAATTCACCAACAAGACTCATCTCAAATTCTGACTACATTTGCTTGACAAAATGTTGAACCATCTCATTTGACATCCCACCAAACACAATATCATCAACATAAATCTGTGCAATCATGATCTTCCCTTCTTCTTCCTTGACAAAAATAGTTTTGTCTATGCCACCTTTCCTGTATCCATTCTCAACAAGAAATTTTGTCAGTTTCTCATACCAATCTCTTGGAGCTTGCTTTAATCCATACAGAGCTTTCTTCAGTTTGTAGACATGTTTAGGAAAACTTGGATCAACAAATCCCTTTGGTTGTTCCACATAAACTTCTTCATTTAGATAGCCATTTAAGAATGCACTTTTTACATCCATTTGAAATAATTTAAATTTCAGTATGCATGCAACTCCCAAGAGTAGTCTGATTGATTCAAGCCTGGCCACAGGGGAAAAGTTTCATCAAAGTCAACTCCTTCAATTTGAGTATACCCTTGTGTAACTAACCTTTCCTTGTTTCTAGTGACCACCCCTATTTCATTAGATTTATTCTTGTACACCTATTTTGTGCCAATCACATTTGTCCCTTCAGGTCTTGGAACAAGATCCCAAACATCATTTCTACTGAATTGTTCTAGCTCTTCTTGTATAACATTAATAAAGAACTCATTAGTTAGGGCCTCTTTTACATTCTTAGGCTTAATTTTTTACACAAAGAAAGAGTTTGATATCCCTTATCTTCATCTGGTATGTTGTACCCCAAAATTTTCCCTCTCATTTTATCAATATTTCCCCTCACAAGACTCTTTGAACTCCAGACAAGATTAGGGTTTTGCTCTGCTCAAGACATCTCCTTGCACTGATGACCCAAATTAGGGTTTGAGTTTGCACAAGTATTTTTGGACTTCCAATGCTCAAAGTGACTTTCATACTTCATGTTGGACTTATAAGATTTCCTCTACCAAGTTTCAAGCTTTGAATCAAATTTTTGCCCAGTCAATTGGACAGTTGACCTAGAAATCAGCTGTATTGGGGAAAAAGTCAACTATGGCCAATTTACAGTCAAACCTCATAAATTTTGATCCACATCAACATTCTAGGCTCCTATGAACCATTTTATCAAGTTTGGACCATAACTCCTCAAGAAATTTGATCAGATCATCAAAAAGGCAAAATGGTCATTTTTAGGGTTTTTACTGCACAGGGGCAATTTCTGATTTTTAACCTAGCCAATGGCAAATTGGGTTCAAGCATGGACTCAAGGACTCAATGGCATCATCTTGACCTATTCACAAGGCTCAAAAGATCCCAAATGCATTGGATTGACAGATGAATTTTTCAGTCAACTGATCAAAATTTGATTGTACACTGAAAAGTCAAACTTTGACTTTTTGGTCAAAATCAAGTGCCAAGGGTCATTTTTCATCAAGATGTGTCAAAACATGAAAATTGTTCATCAAGAAACCCAAATTTTCAAATTAGGGTTTAAGATTGAAAATTTTCATAACTTAGAATTTTTCGAAGTTATGAAATTTTCTTAATTTTTCCCAAATTTGCCCAACATTTTCACCATGATGCAATTGGATTCGAACAAAACTTCCAACATGAAAGTTGTATTCATCCACAAAGTATACAACTTTGATTCACAAAGTTTTCTCAAAAGAAGCTTGTATCTCAAGTTATGATTTTTGGAACAAGGATCCATGAAACTTTTAACAGTGAAATTTTGCCCTAGTTTAGGCAGGATTTTGACCCATCTTCATGACCATTTTTCACATAGTTCCACTTGGAATATCAAATTTAATTTCAAAGATGGATTACAGAGAATGTTACAAGATTTCTAAAAAGTCCAAGAACTCTCTAAAATCATTTGTGGTTAGGGAGAAACGAAAGCTTGAAGTTGGCAAAAACTCACTTTTGATCCATGGCATGTTCATATTGATACAAGTTGCAAACTCTAATCAGCTTTGTTTGCACTAGATTACAGGTGTCAAAACCCTTCCATACTCAATAATTAAATGCAAATCTATTGGTCTAAGTCTTTTTTTTGGTCATGAGAGGATTACACAAAGAATTAATCCTTAAATGGTAAAAGGTAACATTGCCATTTTTGTCAAAAGTGCTTTATGTCAAACCACATCTCTTGAGCCTTGAACAAGATCTTGTACTGCACACAATATGCACCAACTTGAGGGGCCAAGTGCATAAGTTGCACACTGATAGATAGCCTGTACAGGCTTGTCTTGCATCATGGTTTTTCTTTTTGCTTCATATACAAGAAACATGTCAAAATTCACACAACTTAAACATCAGATAGAATCAACTCTTGAAAGCTTTTGAGACAAGTTTCACACATTGTATTGAACCTAAAACATGAGCCTTTGAGTCTTGAAACCTCCCATAGCACAAAATCACCTTCCATTGGCAAAACAGGGCAGCTTCTGCATCTTGAGTTCTATCTCACAAGTTGCTCGTGCGTTTTGCCCCAAACCTGTTCAAACACCTTCCATACAACCTATCCAAGCTATCCCAGCCCTTAAACACTGACTGTAACTCCATTTGCAAGGTTTACAATTTTTTATTTCAGCTTGTGCAGGTTGAGTTCTACAGGCTTGTTCAAGCACATTCAAGGCAAACTAGGCATTGGGGAAGGTTAGAGGAAGTTCAAGCAAGCTCCCAAACATCTCAGGCCTCATAGAAAAGCTCCACATTGCCATACACGAAGTCAACTGAAACAGGTTTTTATCAACTTCATATCTCTCTATTTAGGAATCATTAGGCTTAGGTTTGTGAATAAAAAATATAGTATTCATAGCCATGAAGTTGTACATATGCTCAGTTTTCATTTAAGTTAAGCATGTTAAGAGAATTTGATCCATGAACTTCCTGAAAAAATTAGGTTAGGATTTAGGGCCAGAGAAATTCTCTCTAGTCTTTGAGAGTTAGAATGAGTTATTTACATGGTTGGATTCGTCCTGAAAAATGCTACAACTTTGATGTTATGGGTTTTTGCATTAGAGCATGTATGCAGGTTGTTCATGATTGAAGTCAGGCGCGCGTTTTTTTGAACGAGAGGTTGAAGATGAAGTCTGGATTTGGGCTGGGCTTTGACTTCTTGTTTTTGACACCCCCCTTTTACTGATTGCACCCCCTGACCCATTTCTTTATATTTTTATATTTTTCCATTTTATTTTCATTTCTGATTTTATTTTCTTATTTTTCAAACATAAAAAATATCAAAAATATATTTTTAGAAATTTTCACATTTATTTTGTATTTTATTTTTATTTTTTCTAACATAAAAATAATTTAATTAGTATATACTTTTATTTAATGAAAACTTGAAAATAATATATAATAATATTATACCTTTATTTTTATTCTTTATTTTATTTACACTCAAAAAATATTGTTCTAAGTATATTTTTGTCTTGTATATATTTTATTTTATTTTTATTGTACATGACTAATGTAATTAATATATATATATATATACATACTTTTATTTTATTTAATGAAAACTTGAGAATAAAAACATAAAAATATTGTACCTTTATTTTTTTATCATTTATACTTAAATAATATTTTTTCTAAATATATTTTATTTTTGTATATACATTATTTCATTTATTTGTACATAGAAAATATATAATATATATTTACTTTCTTAAAAGAAAATTAGGGTTTTTCCCTTAATAAAAAATAATAATAATCTTTTTTTATTAATTATTATATTTTTACATATATAAAAATAAATAAAATATCTTTTGCATATTCATAATATTTTTGCATATTTATTTAATTTGTTTATTTAAATCTTGTTCATTTATTATTGGTACCAATTGTTCAATTTGGATGTAATAGTAATATTAGGGTTTTATTTCTTGCAAATATCCCCCATTCAAAAATTGTATCCCCCTTCCCATATCAAACGTTGTAATAGTGTAGAGTTATTTTACGCATTTATGTTTTCAATTATGCCATGTTAGAGATTAGGGCTTGTATGCAAAAATCCAAAATCAAACAAATAATTTGACTAATACAAAGATAAAAAGCATGAAAATTGACAACACAATGCACACTTGCACCCCTAGGGTTTCATCCACTTGTTGCCTTTAAAATGGCCATGTTATACATGTCATAGTCCCTCGATGACGCTATCTTGGTTGCCTATATAAAAATGATCTAGTCCCTCGAAGTTGCTAAAGATACTTGACACAATTGCTATCATGGTCAATACGATGACCCCCGCCTGTCCCGTTTAACATTCTAATACAAGGTTGTTTACCAAATGCAATGGTAAAACAACACTGTCAAAAGGGTTAAAAACGTGTAGGAAAATCTTTGAGTAAAATAGGGTAGACAACTCTTAGTTACTTGATCAAAACTTGCAAAAAAACATCCTTGCTATTTTCAAACACACCTCACAACACAATTTCAAAACATTTCCCAAAACAAAATTTCAAACTTTCAAACATTGAAACATCTTTTCAAAAAGACAAATACACCTTTGTATACATTCAAACAAGAATCATTAGAAAGGTTGCCACAACGATGGCCTCTTTTCAAAACATTTTCAAAACCACACACACAAAGCACCATTTCAAACAATTGAAAAGCAAAAGCAAGTGATCTAAATAAGTAACTAAGAGCCCATGGATAACCATGGATGAAAAGGGTGCTTGCACCTTCCCTTTTCATAATCTACCCCCCGAACCCAAGAAAACATCTCAAAGGTCTTTCCTGTGCTTTTTGACCTTTCCTTTGGATAAAATAAAAAGTCGGTGGCGACTCTTGCTAAACCGAAACATTTGCGAACACAAACGCAAAATCCCAAGTCAGTTATCCCATCGTATCACAGAACTGGCGACTCTGCTAGGGATTTTAATAAAAGTGGAGTAACCTTAGGGTTTTAGATCACCTTTACATGCTTATCTTGATTGACTTGATTGCTTTACATTTGGTTCTGTTGTTTGGGTTTGAAATCCTCTACCCGGATTTGGGAAACATTCATAGGTAAATAGTAATACATTGTGGAAACTGTGCGGGGTATACCAACATGGTTGAAGCAATAGCTATATTAGTGCGACATATTTGTGGGTACCGGTAGCCTTTGAGTCAATCAAAGAGAATATGGGGCCGATGAGTGATGTCATGAAGCACTAATGAACTTTTAGAACCTTTACTTTACCATCTTGGCCTTTTTAGGGGTAGTGAGATGACCGGCTTCGGTGCAGTCCGAAGTTGGTAGATACTCGATACTACACTCATTGAGGGTTGTTTTCTTGGAATATTTCGGTCGCCAGTTAAGTGGCTAAACTGAAACAATGAACACAGAAAATAATCCAGTGATATTGAGCTCCTTAGAACTCGGTTACTATTTATAGGACAGGTTGAGCCAACTAACTTCAAGAGGGTACTTACCTATGAAACCCCATGCAAGCCTGAAACTAGGAACTTGTGTGACTTGATTGTACATATACTTGTGCATACATCATGAACATCATAAAGCATCATGTGCATCCACTAACCATTTCAAGGGTTTGGATCTTCATCTTTGTTCCTATTTTGTAGGTTATGGAATCACTCCGCAGAAGAACAATCCAGGTCAACCTTGTGAGAATCCCTCCTCAACTCAAGGAGCTTACTTCCAAGATTCCAGAGAATTCTCCCTTCAATGAAAGACATGGTAGACTTCTCAGCTTGGTCAACTCCAACATTGAAGAAGACATGGTGAAAGTTCTCTTCCAGTTCTTTGACCCCCTACACCACTGTTTCACATTTCCTGATTACCAACTAGTGCCTACTTTGGAGGAATTTTCTCAACTCCTGAGGATTCCTATTCTCCATCAACTACCCTACAACGGTACGGAAAGAGATCCAAAGTCTGAAGACGTTGCTCAAGCCTTACACTTGCAACCATCTGATATCAAAGGTCATTGGGAAACCAGAAGTGGTGTCAAGGGTTTCTTGGCAAAGTTTCTGTTTGAGAAGGCACAAGACTGCTGGAATTCTCTAGATCTGCAAGCTTTTAAGGAGATTGTAGCACTTCTCATCTATGGGTTGGTCTTGTTCCCAAACCCTGATCAGCTTATAGATGTGAATGTTGTCAAGATTTTCATATCTCAGAATCCTGTGCCCACATTGCTTGGGGACATCCTACACTCATTTTACACACGAACAATGAGGAAAAGAGGTGTTCTCATGTGTTGTACTCCTCTTCTAGAAAGGTGGTTTATTTCTCACTTTCCCCAGTCAGTCTTGAAGAATGAGCAAGGTTTGAGGTGGTCACAACGGTTGATGACTCTTACACATTCTGATGTTCATTGGTGTTCTCGGTCCAGAGAAAATGTCACCATCATTGATCGTTATGGGGAATTCCCTAATGTCCCACTACTTGGCATTAGGGGAGGCATTACCTACAACCCTTGTTTAGCTCTGAGACAATTTGGGTACGCCCGAAGGGATGGCCCTCATGACATGCTGATTCCATACTTGGTTTTTGACTTCGACAACGACGCTCAAGGACTTCGACAAAGGTTTATCCGAGCTTGGAGGATGCCCAACAAGGTGGACAGTAAGACACTGGGGCACAAGAATTCCATCCCCCTTGAGCCTTACCTCAAGTGGGTACGAACCCGCGCCCAGAGTCTTATGATGCCTTACCCCTACATTCTGCCTATGATCAAAGATCCTGTTATGGAAGGAGAGGTTCCATACACCCTCCTACATCCTGACATGCCTACATCATTGGAGGATTTGCAAAAGAGTTGGATACAGCTCAAGGAAGAACATAAAACTTTTGAAGCCAGCTTCTACGCCAGTGAGAAAAAGGTTTTGGAGCTTACCCGTCGACTTCATGAAGAGCAGAATCTCAACACCTACATCGCGCCAAAGAGGATGCGCAACGTCTTTTTACATTAGAATTTTGTAATATTTTGCCCATGGGGCATTTATGTACTAACAAATTTCTTCTTATTAATATGATGTGCGTTCTATTTTGTTTACAATAAATTTGAATTTCTGAATCCTTGAATGCATTAAATGAATACATATCATTCATCATATGCATAAACAGGTCTTTACACCAGGTTTCCTTATCTCCCTACTGTTTAGTTCAACAAGATGGATATAGAGCAGACGGTCAAAGATCTACAAGCACATAATTCGCAGTTCCAACAACTCCTCATGACCTTGGAAAAGGGTCAAGAGGACCTTAAAGCACTGTTAGAGAAGTAAAAGGAGAAAAAGAAAAAGAAAAGAGTTGGTGTGGTCACTATGGGAAGAAGATTTGAGAATCAAGCTAGAAGAGTCCTGGATTTCCCCTCAATGTCTGATGAAGGGGTTGGTAAAGGAAAGGGAGCTGCAGTGCCCTTCGAGTCTGAGGAAGAAGAAGAAGAAGAAGAGGATGAAGATTACTCTGAGCAGCAATATCCCCCTGCGGACGATAAATATAAGAATCTGGAAGACCGGCTGGCAGCCATGGAGGTACAAAGAGTACCTGGGCTGGATTTCGAAGAACTAGGGTTGGTTGCTGTGATTGTTATTCCCCCTAAATTCAAAGTGCCTACATTTGCTAAATACGACGGTTTGTCATGTCTTAAGATGCATCTGCGGTCTTACGTCAGAAAGATCTAACCTCACTCTTCTGACAAGGATCCGTGGGTCCACTTTTTTCAAAATAGTTTGTCGGGTACGTAATTGTACTGGTTCTACCAACTTGAAAGATCTGGTGTACATAACTAGGAGGATTTGGCTGCTGCCTTTTACCGACAATATCAATATAATGCAGATTTAGCCCCTACTCGTACTCAACTATAGAGTATGGGTATGGTTTCTAATGAAGGCTTTAAGGAGTATGCCCAGAAGTGGCGAGATTTGGCTGGAAGGGTACAGCCACCATGTCTGAAAGGGAACTTGTTGATATGTTTTTGGGGACCCTGTCAGGTCCATTCTTTAATCACTTGATCGGGAGCTCATCTGCAGGGTTCACCGAACTAATTCTGATAGGTGAAAGGGTCGAAGCTGGCATTAAGAGCGGTAAAATTCAGAAGGATGCATCTGCTTCCACTGCTATCAAGAAGACCTTCCCAGCCAAGAAAGAAGTTTATGTTGTTTACACCCAGAGAAATCAAGGAAGAATGGAGCGCCGACCAGCGGTGGGGGCTGTGATGATCCAGAACTCCTCAGCCGATCAACCTCGAAGCAGTCAACCTAGAGCTAACTAAACCAGGGTGGAAAGGCCACAACGGTAATTCACTCGGATCAATATGACACCTGCTCAGGTTATCCCTCATCTGTTAAAGTTAAACCTTACAAACTTGAAAGAGGCGCCGAAGAACCCAAATACCTCTTCTCCCTATTATCATTCAAATGCAAAATGTGCCTATCATTCGGACAGCGTGGGGCATGACACTAATAACTGTTGGGCCCTTAAAAACAAGATCCAAGATTTAATAGATGCCAAGGAGGTAGAGTTTGACGCACCTGAAAAACCTAATGTGATATCCGCTCCAATGTCAAAACATGGTCATAATGTCCATGCTATTGTAGAAGACCTTCATGTTACTGCTGTTGATGACTTAATGACTCTGTTGCCAATGATCAAGATGAATCTGTTGAAAGTCGGGATTTTCCCGGGCTGTGGAAAAGATTGTTACCTTTGTTCAACCTTGCAAACCAATTGTCCGTTATTGAAGTTAGGCGTCCAACGCCTAATGGATAATCAAGAGATCCTCTTTCAGAAAACTCATGTTACCCCTGTTACTCCTGTTTCTCCAATCAATCATGTTGCTATAATTACCATTTCCTACAATCTTTCCAAGGTCTCCAAAAGACCTATTAAGATTACACCCGATCCAAATTTTGTACCACTGAAGATTACTATGTCGGGGCCTATCCCATACAAGTCCAACAAGACAATACCGTGGAATTATAGGGGAGAGATCTTCTACCACGATGTTAAGCAGACCGAATCAGTTGAAGAAAGTTCCGATGAAGAAACTCCTGACATAGGAAATATTGCAGGGACAAGTAAGATCACTCGTAGCGGAAGAATCTTCTCTCCAGAGATTGCTCCTCCAAGGTTAATCTTCGGATCCTCAAATGCTCTTATGCCAGTCAAGATATTTGTGCGAACTCCGGTGATTGAAGAAATTGTTACTCCCGAAGTTGTACCCTCTGCTATTACTGCTGACAAAGGTAAGGGGACCCAAGAAGCGCCCGTCAGGACAAGGGCTCAGACTTTGGTTATCCCCGAGACCACCCAAAAGGAGATGGAGGAGATTTTAAAGATAATTAAGAAAAGCGACTATGATGTCGTAGAGCAGCTGGGGCAAACCCCTTCAAAAATCTCTATGCTGGCTCTATTGCTCTGCTCTGAGGCTCATGCCAAAGCCTTGATCAAATTCCTGAAGACGGCGCATGTGCCTCAAGAAACTTCTGCAGATCAGTTTCAAGAGTGTATAGCCAGCCTTACAGCCGACAATGGTCTTGGCTTCTCTGATGTCGATCTGACGTCTAAGGGAAGAAAGCATAATGATGCGCTGCATGTCTCGGTAGAATGCAGAGGAACTACACTTGCTCACGTTATGGTTGATACCGGTTCATCTTTAAATGTCCTACCAAAAAAATCGTTGGATAGATTGGACTATGAAGGATTGACCCTAAAGCCCCGTAATATCATTGTTAGAGCCTTCGACGGTTCTAAGAGGATGGTTCACAGAGAAGTGGACATCCCAATTAAGGTGGGAACGGAAATTTTCAACTCTACATTTTATGTGATGGACATCCGTCCTTCATATTCATGCTTGTTGGGAAGGCCATGGATCCACAACGCTGGGGCAGTCACTTCTTCTCTACACCAGATGCTCAAATACCCAGTTCAGGGTAAAATCATAACAGTTCATGGTGAGGAGGAGTATATGATAAGCCACCTTAACTCTTTCCGCTACTTGGAGTTAGATGGTGAATTCATAGAAACACCTTTCCAACACTTTGAAGAGGTTTCTCCTGAAGTTGCGGTAGCCAAGACAATGACTTTTGTGCCCATCATTACCAAACCTGTGTCCTGGATGTCATCCCTTAAAGATGCGGAGGTTGTGATCAAGGAAGGAGGAAGTACAGTATGGGGTCAACTGCCAGATTTTCCTTACAAGACAGATAAGTTTGGTTTAGGTTTCACTGCTGCTAGTCAGAAAGTCGTGCGTCGCTCCCGGGATGGAGGACCACCATTAAAAATCACTCATCATGGAGTTCATGCTTTAGAGGATGATGAAGAAGAAAGCAATTTTGAAGACTGGATCTTTCCAACCATTGAAGGAAGACTGAACAACTGGGAGGCGAAAGACTTCGTTCCCATTACTTTCATCAATCAATAATTTATCTTTTGAACATTTCCTGTTGGTCTGTAATAATTTTAAAATAATTTGTACACTTTTTGCCTTATGCCTTACCCGGGGCATATAGGTCCCTTTGTAAGGGTTTTGATTCTTCATTTTCATATTCCATTTTTAATGAATCATGGACGTTTTCATCTATAAACTTTTGTGTTCATTTTCTTTCTTTTTACATTTTATTTTGTTTAAAGGTGGCTATCCCTTGCACACACCCACACTCATGAAATGCAGGTACCCATCTGTGATCGGTGGATCTGGAACTGACTGTTTAACGCTGGTTCGCGAAATGTCGCGGAAGCAAGAGTCGCCACCGTCTTTTATTTTCTCCAAATGGAAAGGACAAAAGCACAGAAAAATTCCTTAAAGAGATTGCTCTCGGTTCGGGAGGTAGGTTATAGAAAGGGAAGGTGTTAGCACCCTTTCTATCCATGGTTATCCATGGGCTCTTAGATACTTGCTCATTTGTGTTTTCAAAAATGGTTTGCTTTTCAATTGCGGGTTTTAAAAAAGTTTCTTTGAAAATTTCAGTTCGACTCTTGTATCGGTCCTCAAGAGTGTTTGAAAAATTGCTTTCGAAAGCTTTTTGAAAATGTGTTGGTGTGAAAAGTATTTTTTTGATTTGTTTTGAAGTTTAGAGCAAGTATCTAGAGTCGTCTACCTACCCTAAGGAATTCGTCTGTGTAAATGTCCTTTAAAGTAGTGCCATCCCACCATTGAGAGGTAGGTAGCACCACCGTTGGAGGTGTTCGGGTCAATTCGAGGTTCGGGACATGGTGATCACCAGAGCAATGGGAAGACACCTTAGAAGCTACCCTCATGCCAGGTTCCCGGATCATGAGGACTTACTAAGACATCCTCTACTCGACGATCACCTTTCGAGGCAAGGCAACAGTGAGGCGTACCCTAGGGGTGGTGTGTGTGATTTGTGTGTCGTTTTCATTTGCATTTATCTTGTCATGTTGTCGGTGTTCTACGCTTTTGTTTTTATTTTTATTCATTCATTCTTGCATGCATTGTTTAACAGTTAAAAATATTGCGGGAAAAGTAAAGTTCCTAGCTATTACAAATGGCGCGGGTCCACATCGCCAAAATTAACCAGGACCCGATTTGACAGAAAACAAATAAAGTAAAAGAAAATAAAAGAATTAAAAGTGCGAGAAGTAATTAAAATGTTACAAGGCCTCGGGAGAGATACATGAATATTTAAACGGAATAAAGCAAATATGCGAATTAATAAGAAATTAAGAACGAGGGCGTTGGACCCCTTTTAATTAAATTAAATTAATAATAGAGTTAATTAATTAAAAAAAGAAAGAACTTGTTTTTTTTTATATTTTTTAGTATTTTAAGATTTAATAGAAAAAAAAATTAATTGCAATTAAACGCTAACCCTAATTCTATTTTATTTTAATTTATTAAGAAAACATTAGAATTTAACCTAAATTAACCCTAATTTTTATACACAAATTTAATTATAAAAATAAATAAAATAAATAATATTATTATTAAAAAGAAAAATTAAAAAGGAACAAAAACATTAATTAAACCTAATTCTATGTTTTTTAGATTTTATTATGAAAAGAATTAAAATTACAACCTAATTTAAAACTAAATAATTATACACAATTTATTTAATAAAAATTATTTATTGTTTTAACTCTTTTCTGATTTTTTTATGATATTTTATATTTTTGTGAAAGTAATGAAACTAATTAATAAAGCAATAATGCAAAAAAAGTAAAAATAATAATAAAAAAAGTAAAGAAAGTAAAAGAAAAATATGGGCAAACCTGGGGGTTCAGACCCCAAAGTGGAGGGCTTGTTAACACTTTCAGGCCCATTAAGCTCCTGATTTCGTTGACCTTTCATCCCAGCGTGAGAGTGCATTGACTCACGTTCATGGTGTCCTTCAAACTGTAGCCTTTGGATTGACCTAAGCATACGCGTGGAAGGCTGGATTTGGTGAGTGTATGGTGGGCCTTTACACTGAAGCTGCATGTGAACGTAAATGGAAAAATAACATTGAGATAATGCAGACCTGGGGCTCGAACCCAGGTCATGGATGTTGCCAGCGTATGTGCCTTGCCACTGAACCACTGTGCGCGTTGTTAACATATAGTAACGAATAAATAATATAAAAGAAAACAAATGTATTAGTGGATTCTGCGCGCGAAATTCAAAAGAACCAACCAACGTACGCCACGAGGTCATCTTCTTCATGGTGTTATTTTCCTGAAAAAAACAAATATGTTAGGCAACAGTTTTGCACGCGTTCTCCTAGGCCAGTTTTGGAAAAATAGCGATTAGGCCTAGGAAGCTCATAAATTGAGCGCGAGCATAGCTTTGTAATCGTCTGAACGTGATGATTTGAATGGTGATGGTCAGGGGTTCCAATTTTTCCTTGTTACAAAACCCCTAATCTGAAGCTTGCAAAACCCTAATGTTCTCTCATGGCGAAATCGTATACAGCACATAAGAATACAATTAAATATATTGGTTAGCTTCAGAATTTCATAAGGAATATGAATTAATGAATAAAATGTTATGAGGATGCCTGCAAATCAAAATACGAATGTGCATTTTTCATGAAACATATTGAATTCTGTATACCGATTCCTGAGGTTTTGATGAGCGTTTGTGATTGGGAAACGTTCAATGGTGCTTGAGGAAGCTAATGGAATGGAAATCGTGGCTTGAAACCACCTCCAAGTCAGTTTTCAGAATTGAGTTTATTTGCAAAATTTTCAAGTTTGATAATGGCTTTTCTGAGCAGCTGCGCGTGTTCTTGAGATTAGGTTTATGTTTAGGCTTATGTACTGAACGAATTAGGTTAAAGAAACCACTCCAAATCTCTTGCAATGATGGTTTTGAAGATTTGATTTTCAAGCTTTGTTTTTTCAATCTTTTCCATGCATTTTTGTATCAATTATGATCTAATCAATCCAAATCTTTCCTTATTTGGCTAGGCACGAATTATTGAGTATAAAACATGCACAAAAAGATTTAAAACTTTAGGTTAAGTATTTTCCATGTATTTAATTTGATTTAAATGAATTAATATAAATAAAAATTCAAATAAAAAAAAATGAAGGAATACTTCCCTTTGGGCCAAGTGGTCGTGCACATGCCATGGATGATGAATTATGGAAGAAAAATGGGCCCATTAGCAATTTTAGGTCATTTGAAGTAATGTTGACTTTTCAAAATATCCAAAAATTTCCCAACTTCCACAAGGCATAACTTGCTCAATTTTTAAGCTTTTCTCATGTTCTTTGACATTTTGGAAAGGTCTTTGAGTCCTCTAACCAATGCCTTTGGTCCCATGTCATTTTGATTTACCAATCTCAAGTTATGGCCTTTGACTTAAAGTCCCTTTTTGTTGACTTTTGAAAATGACCTATAATGTTGAAATTGATAACTTTTTGTGAGAGCATTCCTTGGACTTGAAGTATGAAGATGAGTTGTAGGAAATGTCTTTCTCTTCAAAATGAGCTTTGGATGGAATTTTTCTGATAATCCATGTGAAAGTTATGCCCTAGTCAATTTACAGTTGACTTTTTCAGCTGTCCAAATAAGGAAACTCTTGCATCTTGATGATTTTTGAGCCAAATTTTGAGAATCATGATCAAGCATTGATCAAATGATGTCTGTGGCTTCAAAATGATATATTGACCAAAAATTTGAACTTTTGACTGCCAAATGACCATTTTGCCCCTACAGTTGACTGTAGTGCAATTAGGGTTTTAACTGTGCAATCTTGAGCTGAATGTCTTGAAACTTTGTATGAGGATGCTTGACCATATTTGTAGGCATGTGAGACTTGATTGAGCTCTTGAAAACTTCAACTTCTTGATCAGAACAAAAACCCTAGTTTTGACTGCTTAGGAGGCCCTTGCACTGTGCAACCCCTTGGGAATCTTTGAAGCATGACTTGGCAATTTCTTGAAGAATATGGGAGGGCAAATTTTGGGGTACAACAGTTGCCCCTGTTCAATCTTCTTAGACCTGAGGATGCAGATTGGCTGGCGTGCTTTTCATAATCCGAGGGTAGAAGATGATTGAACACTAGAGTGCCCAGAAATTTGCGCTCACATAGTAGCAATGTGATGATGGAAATGGGCTTATAGATGCCATTTGAAGATTGATGAATAGGATGATGGGCTTATAGATGCCATAAGAGATTCCTTAGCGAGAACCTGCGTACCTGCAAAACAGAAAATGATTACCTGACACGTTGCAGGAGCTGATTTTCAGATGCTTAGTATAGATGTGTCCTGTCTGGTTACAGGAGCTGGGTCTGGAGCTTCACAAGATGATGAATGAACCAGGGATGGTTACTACCTTAGCATGAACGGTAAGAGAACCTGGGGTGACTTTAACTTCAACAACGCTCGTTGAGAAAATCTTGGTGGGAATTACCATCTTCGCAGTATCGGGAAGAGAACCAATAGGAAATTATAATCTCATGCACCGTCGGAGAGAGCACCAATAGGACATTATAATCTCAAAGGAAAACCTAAAATGGAAATCTCATGCACCATAGGAGAGAGAACCAATAGGACATTATAATCTCAAAGAAAAATGGAAATCTCATGCACCGTCGGAGAGAGAACCAATAGGAAAATATAATCTCAAAGAAAAACCTAAAATGGAAATCTCATGCACCGTCAGAGAGAGAACCAATAGGAAAATATAATCTCAAAGAAAAACATAAAATGGAAATCTCATGCACCGTCGGAGGGAGAACCAATAGGACATTATAATCTCAAAGGAAAACCTAAAATGGAAATCTCATGCACCGTCGGAGAGAGAACCAATAGGACATTATAATCTCAAAGAAAAACCTAAAAATGGAAATCTCATGCACCGTCGGAGAGAGAACCATTATAATCTGATAACTTCTATTGAGTCTTCATCAGAAAAATCTGTTGGGAGTCGATTTAGCTGGACTAGAGAAGGCCTTGGACTGGATAAGAAATCTTTTGAGTCGGTTAACTGAACCGGTCTAGGTCTTGAAATATGGTTGAGAATTTAACTGCCTCTTTCCTGAAAGGTAAAGGTCAGTCATATGCGATGCATGATATGGATCAGGCAATGATGCTCTCAACATAAATGAGGTTTGTATGATATGATGCGTATATGCATGCTATAATGGTGTATGTGATGTTTTATGAATGTGTTTTTTCGTCTAGGAAAGTAAATCCTTGACGGATGCCGGGAAGTCATATCCTAGGCCGACGTTGAAGAATAGATTTTGCTTCCGCTGGGGATGATAATTGCAAGAATACCGGTAGGAGAAGATGACTCCGTTTGGGGAATGAACTTGGCAAATGGAAGATTCTGCGGGGAGAAAAATACTCTAGCGACCATGCTGGGGAGTGATACTCTGTGGGGATAGAGATGCTTTGCTGAGTGTTGATAGTAACTTGCTGAGGATATCTTTGCTATATGGGGGTGTTGATAGATTTCGCTGGGGATAAGAAAATTTCGTCGAGGACGCTCTTTCCATGGCTTTTGGCTGAGGATAACCCAGTTATATCCTGTTACGGAAATAACTCTTTAAATAAAGTCGGACGACGCGTTCGTGCTCTGCGAGGGATAAGCTTCCAGAATCTACTGGGGATAAGCTTGTTGCTTGGGGGTATGAATTCCAGCTTCCTGGGGAAACTAGATTGGACTCTCCTGGGGAGATTTTGAACTGTAATTTTGTAAGTTGAAAGAGGGCACATATGTAGGGTTGCCTGCTGATGAGCTCGTGTAAAACCGCATCTGAAATGGAGAAGGAACCTGGGTAGGGTTACTTTGATGATGAGTTCGTGTAAAACTTCGCTCTTGGAAAGGGAGAACCTGTGTAGGGTTTCTGGGTGACGAGTCCATGTAAAACTGCATCTTGAAGAGAGGGAACCGATGTAGGGTTGCTTGGTGAGGTAAGTTCATGTAAAACTTCTTGATGAACTGGGGTGAGGTTATCTTGAGCTAAATCCATGTAAGACTTCTGGGGGGAACCGGGGTTAGGTTGCCGCAGGATAAGTTCGTGTAAAACTTCTTGACGAACCGAGGTAAGGTCATCTTGAGATAGGTCCATGTGAGACTCTTGGAGGAACCGGGGTTAGGTTATGGCAGGATAAGTTTGTGTAAAACTTCTTGATGAACCGGGGTTAGGTCATCTTGAGATAGGTCCATGTAAGACTTCTGGAGGAACCGGGGTTAGGTTACTTGGATAAGTTTGTGTAAAAACTTCTTGATGAACCGGGGTTAGGTCATCTTGAGATAGGTCCATGTAAGACTTCTGGAGGAACCGGGGTTAGGTTACTTGGATAAGTTTGTGTAAAAACTTCTTGATGAACCGGGGTTAGGTCATCTTGAGATAGGTACATGTAAGACTTCTGGAGGAACCGGGGTTAGGTTACTTGGATAAGTTTGTGTAAAAACTTCTTGATGAACCGGGGTTAGGTCATCTTGAGATAGGTCCATGTAAGACTTCTGGAGGTACCGGGGTTGGGTTACTTGTGATAAATCCATGTAAGATTTCTAGAGGAACCGGGGTTAGGTTGCTTCGGGATAAGTTCGTGTAAAACTTCTGGATGAACCGGGGTAAGGTTACTTGTGGGATAAGTTTGTGTAAAACTTCTTCTGAAAATTGAGAAGGAACCGGTGTAGGGTTGCATGTTTTTGATTAAGTGGATGATTGTCCTGTTTGGTTTCAGATGTTAACCCACGATCTGGAATTTGTAAAGGTAGATGGTAATCATCCTTATGTTGATCTTTCCTTTGTACTTTGGTTGACAGAGCAATTGGATCGCCTGGATAACTCATTATTGCCCCTGCTTCGGAGATGAGGGAAGAGGATACCTGTGTGGGTGATTGACAAATCTTCGGGTAGACAAGTGACGAGATGCCGGGACATAGTCGTACGCTTTGATCCCTAACTTTTGCCTGGACCGCCCTTTCGGGTTTTCAATCCACCGGGATACCCATTTTTGCCCCAGCCGCCTTTTCAGGTTTTCGACTTGCCGGGTGTACATATTTTTCCGTTTTCATCCCTTATTTTTTCCCGAACCCTTTTGGTTCGACGGGAAGCCCTTATTTTTGCCTAGGCGTGTCAACCTAGCGGGTCTTCGATTATGCGCAGTATTTTTTCGACTATGTCCACGCTCTCAGAACGTAGGGAGTTGCCCCTGTTGGAAGTACTTTGTCATGCCATGCCCCTTGATTGAAAGTGCTCCTTCCACTAGAGGGACTCTTTTGTTGAGAAGATCTTCGTTCATCGGATATTCGTTGCGCAAAGTTCTTTGCTGTTCAGACAAATAATCGTATGCAAGCAATGTTATCTTAAGAATGCAAAGTTTATGTCTGTCTTGAAATTTTTGAAAATGCATTTTTTCGATAAAGGCCAGTGGATTTTGTAAAACGTGATGTGAACTCAAAATTTTTACAGCGAGCCTTAAGGAGTCAGGATACCTTTTGTAACAGTATGCTTTCGAACTAACCCATGCTTCAGCTAGGACTTTTAAGGGTTATAACGTGGCCTGGTTCACGGTTCAAGAAACAAAGGATAAAGGCTCAAATTTATTTGTACCCACCCGCTCTTCGTGATGTTCTTCAAACCTAGACTCAGTAGATCGTGCGTTAGACCTTGTTCGAGTCTTTGCTTTGATATACCAATGATGGTTCAGATAATGATGATTTATTCTGAATGGGCAGTCATTTCTTTTTTTGTCGAGGGTTTGTGTGACCTCTTTTTTTGATTTTATTATCCCTATTTTTTGCCTGAGCTGTTTCCCTTTTTTTGGAATTACAGTCAGCGGGATGCCCCAGTTTCGTAAGTCCCCTTTATAGGTTTTGACTTTTTGGGCTTTTCATTTATGCATTTGATAATGACTGCCTGTCTTTATCGATTATTCGGAACCATCACTGTCTTTCTTCGTTTTGTAAAGATCTCTTCGGTGCCATTCGTCATGCACTTGGATCAACTGAGAGAACTACCCTGCCCCAGGTTATGATTAAAGGGTTTAAATTTCAAAAAGAAAAACTCCTACTTCTTTGGCTCAGATGGGGTTGACGAGGGATTATCTTCCTTATTACTCCAGTGTTTAGGAATTGAAATAATGCCTGTACCTCATCAGCGGGGTCTGTTCAAAAGCATATTGTAAAGATCGTGGTATTGTTTTCGTCATCCTCCCTTAAGAGGCTTAGAATTTTCAATTAAGAGTTGACCATCACAAAAATATGAAAGTAGTTTTAAGCATAGTAAACATAATTAAATCAAGACAAACATGTGTAATGCATTCATGAAATAAAAGAGTTTAACATGATAATTGTTTATCTGAACAAGAAAAGAAAAATACAACTTGAATTCAAATGAACAAAAATCTCTCGACCCTAGCCATGTTTTGGCAATGGAGCAGTGATCACGTTGGGAGTCTCGGCAGGCTCGAACTCGATCTCTTTGGCATCGATCATGTTCTGAATCTTGTACTTCAGTGCCCAACAGTCCTCAGTATCGTGCCCCGGGCTATCAGAATGATAAGCACACCTCGCTTCTGGATTGTAGCTTGGAGAGGAAGTCTTGGGATTTGCAGGAGGGTTGATCACCGCAATCAGGTTCATTTTCAACATGTGCTGCAATGCTTGTGACCATGGCATGTTAATGTTGGTGAATTGTCTTTTAGGCTCGTCCGGCCTTCGCTGGTTTCCCTTTTGTGGTTGGCGACGTGGTGCAGAACCAGAAATCATGACTGCCCCTGCATGTTGGTCACGACGACTCTTTTGGCTGTATGCAGCATTAGATTCTTTCTTTCCCGTGTAAGGCTTTTTGTGAGTGTCAGAAGGTGTGGCCTCTTGAATTTTCCCACTCTTGATACCAGCTTCAATTCTTTCGCCAGTTAGGATGAGGTCGGTAAATCCTGCAGATGAATTACCGATGAGATGATTGAAGAACGGCCCGGATAGGGTCCCCAAGAACATATCAACGAGTTCCCGGTCAGTTAATGGAGGCTGTACCCTTCCAGCAAGGTCTCTCCATCTCTGCGCGTATTCCTTGAAACCTTCACTTGACCCCAGCGACATACCCTGGAGTGGGGTACGTGTAGGAGCAAGGTCGGCATTGTACTGGTAATGTTTGTAGAAAGCAGTGGCTAGGTCTTCCCAGGTATGGATGTTGGCTCCATTCAATTGATAGAACCACTCGAGCTGAGTCCCTGAAAGACTCTCTTGGAAGAAATGGATCCATAAGTTTTTGTCAGCTGTATAGGGCTGGATCCTCCTTGTGTAAGCCCTGAGATGCAATTTAGGACAGGATGCCCCGTCGTATTTAGCAAAGGCAGGTGCCTTAAACTTGTGCGGGATCACTACCCCAGAAGACAGACCTAGATCCTCGAAGTCCAGGCCAGGCACTTTTTGTATCTCCATAGCACTGAGCCGGTCTTCCAACTGTTTGTACCTATCCTCAGCCGGAGGGTACTGTTCGTCGTTGAAATCTGTCTCGCTGTCGGAGACCACTGGACTGGGAACCCTTTCCTCTTGATGACTGCCTTTCCCCACAGATGGAGTTGTCCTCTCAGCTTCATCCTGCAGGGTATTCCCAGATCTGCGTCTAGGGCTGAACAAAACAGTCCTCTTCTTCTTCTTTTCCTTCTTCAAGAGCAAAGCCTTCAGATCTTGTTGCCCCTGGGTCAAATTCATGATCAGCCCTTGGAACTGGTCGTTCTGAGCCTGGAGGGCCTTGATAGTGTGCTCGGTTGAGGATTCAGGATTCATGATGAGACTGCTGAAATAAACAGCGAAGAAGGTAAGTAACCTACAGAGAAAGGGTACCTGTTATGCAATGATATGTATGATATGCATGCAATGATTTCAAGGACCTCGCGGGGTAAACAAGAAAATTTGTTAGAACTTGGGTCCGGTAGCTTGATTGAAGGAGCTCCATGTTGTTGAGAGTCCTTCTTCAAGGGTCAAAGGCTCACCATCTCCAGTGGGTCATAGCCCCTGACAACCTTGGCTAGAGGAAAATAAATCCTCTTTTCCCCTTGCTAGATGTTTGATTCATCCTGACCTGCATCACAAACCCTTGAGATCCTTGAAATGGGTTAGGATGTATGCAATGGTATGATGTTATGCTATGCATGGGGTAATGTGGGTAACCCTGTTACGAGTCCCAATTAAGGACTGCAAACCAAAACCTACAAGAAACTTAGGATACCCTGTTATGAGTCCTAATTAAGGACTACAAACAAAACCTGCAAGAAGCTCAAGTGTCGGACAAAAAAAGCATGCAAGTAGTCCAAGTTTGAAGGCACACAAGTCACACAAGAGAAGCCCTTAGAGTTTAGGTCAGCATGGGGGCTGGGTATTACCCTCTTGAAGTTGGTGGGCTCAAAACCTGTCCTATCAGAAGTAACCGGGTTCTAAGGGTCCCAATATCACTGGATTGCTTTCATTGTTCATCGTTTCGATTTAGCCACTGAACTGGCGACCGAAATATTCCAGGAAAGCAACCCTCAATTGGGTGTAGTATCGAGTATCAACCAACCTCGGACTGCACCAAAGTCAGTTATCTCACTACCCTAAAGAGGCTAAGATAGTTCAATTAAGGTTCCTAAGGTCTGTTGATGCTTCACGACACCACACGGAGGCCCCGTACTCTCCTTGACTGAACTCATGGGTTACCGGTACACACCAAAGTGCCACATCAACGTAGCAGACTGTTTCAACCATGTCGGTATACCCCGCACAGTTCCCTCACAGCCTTGTTGCTACTTTCTAAGAAAGGTATCCCCCAGATCCGGGTTTAGGATCTATAGAACTCCCAAGCAACCCACAATTTAAAGCACACAAGGAAAACAATTGAAAACACGGTTATGAACTAGCCCTAAGGTACACCTCACTTTATAAGATGTCCCCAGCAGAGTCGCCAATTCTGTGATCGGTGGATCTGGAACTGACTGTTTAACGCTGGTTCGCGAAATGTCGCGGAAGCAAGAGTCGCCACCGTCTTTTATTTTCTCCAAATGGAAAGGACAAAAGCACAGAAAAATTCCTTAAAGAGATTGCTCTCGGTTCGGGAGGTAGGTTATAGAAAGGGAAGGTGTTAGCACCCTTTCTATCCATGGTTATCCATGGGCTCTTAGATACTTGCTCATTTGTGTTTTCAAAAATGGTTTGTTTGCTTTTCAATTGCGGGTTTTAAAAAAGTTTCTTTGAAAATTTCAGTTCGACTCTTGTATCGGTCCTCAAGAGTGTTTGAAAAATTGCTTTCGAAAGCTTTTTGAAAATGTGTTGGTGTGAAAAGTATTTTTTTGATTTGTTTTGAAGTTTAGAGCAAGTATCTAGAGTCGTCTACCTACCCTAAGGAATTCGTCTGTGTAAATGTCCTTTAAAGTAGTGCCATCCCACCATTGAGAGGTAGGTAGCACCACCGTTGGAGGTGTTTGGGTCAATTCGAGGTTCGGGACATGGTGATCACCAGAGCAATGGGAAGACACCTTAGAAGCTACCCTCATGCCAGGTTCCCGGATCATGAGGACTTACTAAGACATCCTCTACTCGACGATCACCTTTCGAGGCAAGGCAACAGTGAGGCGTACCCTAGGGGTGGTGTGTGCGATTTGTGTGTCGTTTTCATTTGCATTTATCTTGTCATGTTGTCGGTGTTCTACGCTTTTGTTTTTATTTTTATTCATTCATTCTTGCATGCATTGTTTAACAGTTAAAAATATTGCGGGAAAAGTAAAGTTCCTAGCTATTACAAATGGCGCGGGTCCACATCGCCAAAATTAACCAGGACCCGATTTGACAGAAAACAAATAAAGTAAAAGAAAATAAAAGAATTAAAAGTGCGAGAAGTAATTAAAATGTTACAAGGCCTCGGGAGAGATACATGAATATTTAAACGGAATAAAGCAAATATGTGAATTAATAAGAAATTAAGAACGAGGGCGTTGGACCCCTTTTCATTAAATTAAATTAATAATAGAGTTAATTAATTAAAAAAAGAAAGAACTTGTTTTTTTTGATATTTTTTAGTATTTTAAGATTTAATAGAAAAAAAAATTAATTGCAATTAAACGCTAACCCTAATTCTATTTTATTTTAATTTATTAAGAAAACATTAGAATTTAACCTAAATTAACCCTAATTTTTATACACAAATTTAATTATAAAAATAAATAAAATAAATAATATTATTATTAAAAAGAAAAATTAAAAAGGAACAAAAACATTAATTAAACCTAATTCTATGTTTTTTAGATTTTATTATGAAAAGAATTAAAATTACAACCTAATTTAAAACTAAATAATTATACACAATTTATTTAATAAAAATTATTTATTTTTTTAACTCTTTTCTGATTTTTTTATGATATTTTATATTTTTGTGAAAGTAATGAAACTAATTAATAAAGCAATAATGCAAAAAAGTAAAAATAATAATAAAAAAAGTAAAGAAAGTAAAAGAAAAATATGGGCAACCCTGGGGGTTCAGACCCCAAAGTGGAGGGCTTGTTAACACTTTCAGGCCCATTAAGCTCCTGATTTCGTTGACCTTTCATCCCAGCGTGAGAGTGCATTGACTCACGTTCATGGTGTCCTTCAAACTGTAGCCTTTGGATTGAGCTAAGCATACGCGTGGAAGGCTGGATTTGGTGAGTGTATGGTGGGCCTTTACACTGAAGCTGCATGTGAACGTAAATGGAAAAATAACATTGAGATAATGCAGACCTGGGGCTCGAACCCAGGTCATGGATGTTGCCAGTGTATGTGCCTTGCCACTGAACCACTGCGCGCGTTGTTAACATATAGTAACGAATAAATAATATAAAAGAAAACAAATGTATTAGTGGATTCTGCGCGCGAAATTCAAAAGAACCAACCAACGTACGCCACGAGGTCATCTTCTTCATGGTGTTATTTTCCTGAAAAAACAAATATGTTAGGCAACGGTTTTGCACGCGTTCTCCTAGGCCAGTTTTGGAAAAATAGCGATTAGGCCTAGGAAGCTCATAAATTGAGCGCGAGCATAGCTTTGTAATCGTCTGAACGTGATGATTTGAATGGTGATGGTCAGGGGTTCCAATTTTTCCTTGTTACAAAACCCCTAATCTGAAGCTTGCAAAACCCTAATGTTCTCTCATGGCGAAATCGTATACAGCACATAAGAATACAATTAAATATATTGGTTAGCTTCAAAATTTCATAAGGAATATGAATTAATGAATAAAATGTTATGAGGATGCCTGCAAATCAAAATACGAATGTGCATTTTTCATGAAACATATTGAATTCTGTATACCGATTCCTGAGGTTTTGATGAGCGTTTGTGATTGGGAAACGTTCAATGGTGCTTGAGGAAGCTAATGGAATGGAAATCGTGGCTTGAAACCACCTCCAAGTCAGTTTTCAGAATTGAGTTTATTTGCAAAATTTTCAAGTTTGATAATGGCTTTTCTGAGCAGCTGCGCGTGTTCTTGAGATTAGGTTTATGTTTAGGCTTATGTAGTGAACGAATTAGGTTAAAGAAACCACTCCAAATCTCTTGCAATGATGGTTTTGAAGATTTGATTTTCAAGCTTTGTTTTTTCAATCTTTTCCATGCATTTTTGTATCAATTATGATCTAATCAATCCAAATCTTTCCTTATTTGGCTAGGCACGAATTATTGAGTATAAAACATGCACAAAAAGATTTAAAACTTTAGGTTAAGTATTTTCCATGTATTTAATTTGATTTAAATGAATTAATATAAATAAAAATTCAAATAAATAAAAAAAATGAAGGAATACTTCCCTTTGGGCCAAGTGGTCGTGCACATGCCATGGATGATGAATTATGGAAGAAAAATGGGCCCATTAGCAATTTTAGGTCATTTGAAGTAATGTTGACTTTTCAAAATATCCAAAAATTTCCCAACTTCCACAAGGCATAACTTGCTCAATTTTTAAGCTTTTCTCATGTTCTTTGACATTTTGGAAAGGTCTTTGAGTCCTTTAACCAATGCCTTTGGTCCCATGTCATTTTGATTTACCAATCTCAAGTTATGGCCTTTGACTTAAAGTCCCTTTTTGTTGACTTTTGAAAATGACCTATAATGTTGAAATTGATAACTTTTTGTGAGAGCATTCCTTGGACTTGAAGTATGAAGATGAGTTGTAGGAAATGTCTTTCTCTTCAAAATGAGATTTGGATGGAATTTTTCTGATAATCCATGTGAAAGTTATGCCCTAGTCAATTTACAGTTGACTTTTTCAACTGTCCAAATAAGGAAACTCTTGCATCTTGATGATTTTTGAGCCAAATTTTGAGAATCATGATCAAGCATTGATCAAATGATGTCTGTGGCTTCAAAATTATATATTGACCAAAAATTTGAACTTTTGACTACCAAATGACCATTTTGCCCCTACAGTTGACTGTAGTGCAATTAGGGTTTTGACTGTGCAATCTTGAGCTGAATGTCTTGAAACTTTGTATGAGGATGCTTGACCATATTTGTAGGCATGTGAGACTTGATTGAGCTCTTGAAAACTTCAACTTCTTGATCAGAACAAAAACCCTAGTTTTGACTGCTTAGGAGGTCCTTGCACTGTGCAACCCCTTGGGAATCTTTGAAGCATGACTTGGCAATTTCTTGAAGAATATGGGAGGGAAAATTTTGGGGTACAACACCATCCACTCCGGATTCCATGGGTAACAATTCTTCTATGGCCTTCAGTGACTCTGAAGATCTGGTCAATCATGTCGAATACGAAGATGATGAAGATTGTGAAGTGCCTGGAGAATTGGCTAGACTTCTGCAACAGGAAGAAAGGGCTATTCTGCCCCATGAAGAGTTGTTAGAGACTATCAATTTGGGAACAGAGGAAGACAGAAAAGAGGTTAAAGTGGGTGCTATCCTGGAGCCAAATGTCAAAGAGCGCTTAGTTTAGCTGTTGAATGAATATGTTGAGATCTTCGCCTGGTCCTATAAAGACATGCCGGGACTAGATACAGATATTATGGTTCACTGTATCCCTACAAGAGAAGAATGTCCACCAATCAAACAGAAAGTCCTCCGAATGAGGCCCGACATGTCCGAAAAAATCAAAGCTGAAGTGATGAAGCGGTTCAATGGGGGCTTTCTTGATGTTACTTCTTATCCACAATGGGTTGCTAACATTGTGCCCGTGCCTAAGAAGGACGGAAATGTCATAATGTGCGTGGATTATAGAGATTTAAACAGGGCTAGCCCTAAAGATGACTTCCCACTACCGCACATTGACATCTTGGTTGACAACACAGCTCAACACAAGGTATTTTCTTTCATGGATGGATTTTCAGGGTACAACCAGATCAAAATGTCCCCCGAAGACATGGAGAACACTACTTTTGTTACGCAGTGGGGTACCTTCTGCTATAAAGTGATGCCATTCGGACTGAAGAATGTCAGGGCAACCTATCAGCGAGCCATGGTAGCTTTGTTTCATGACATGATACATCATGATATTGAAGTCTACATAGACGACATGATAGCCCGTTCACAAAAAGAAGAAGAACACCTCGACCATCTGCAGAAGCTGTTTGTCAGATTTAAGGAGTATAAGCTCAGACTGAACCCTAGCAAGTGCACCTTCGGAGTTAGGTCCGGTAAACTCTTGGGATCATCGTCAACAACAAAGGCATTGAGGTTGATCCTGCCAAAGTCAAAGCCATACAAGAAATGCCTGCCCCTCGCACTGAGAAAGAGGTCAGAGGTTTCTTGGGACGCCTAAACTACATTGCAAGATTCATTTCTCACCTAACGTCTACCTGTGAGTCAATCTTCAAGCTGTTGAAGAAAGATCAGGTGGTTGAATGGAATGATGACTGTCAAGTTGCTTTCGATAAAATTAAAGAGTATTTGTTGGAACCTCCTATCTTGATGCCACCCGTCGAAGGAAGGCCTTTAATCATGTATCTGACTGTCTTAGATAATTCAATGGGGTGCGTACTGGGCCAACATGACAAGTCTGGCCGAAAAGAGCATGCCATTTATTACCTTAGCAATAAGTTTACCGACTGTGATACACGATACTTACTGCTCGAGAAAACTTGTTGCGCTTTGGTATGGGCTGCTCGCCGGCTAAGGCAGTATATGTTGACACATACCACTCTGTTGATTTCTAAAATGGATCTGATCAAGTACATCTTCGAGAAGCCTGATTTATCCGGAAGAATCGCTAGATGGCAGATGATCCTCACTGAATATGATATACAATACACGACCCAAAAAGCTATAAATGGAAGTGTGCTAGCCGACCATATGGCCCATCAAGCAGTCGAAGATTACCAATCCATGAGGTTCGACTTTCCCGACGAGGATATCATGACTTTGAGCAACATTAAAGAAAATAGACCGTATGACGGACCTGAATAAGGATCCCGATGGACTCTGTATTTTGATGGCGCCTCCAACGCACTTGGGAACAGTATCGGCGCGGTACTTATCTCTCCAGAAGGTTGTCATACACCTTTCACTGCTAGACTCTGCTTCAGCTGCACCAACAACATGGCCGAGTATGAAGCTTGTATTTGTGGTCTCAAGGCCGCTATTGACTTGGGAATCAAATATTTTATTGTATTTGGGGACTCAGCTTTGGTTATCAGTCAAATCAAAGGAGAGTGGGATACTAAACATCCAAACCTCATCCCTTAAAAAGAACATGTCCTGACATTGTTACCACATTTCGAGCAGATCACCTTCAAGCACTTCCCGCGAGAAGAGAATCAGCTAGCAGATGCGTTAGCTACAATGTCCTCCATGTTTAAACTTAACTGGGATAATGAGGCTCCTCAAATCACCATTGAACCAATGGACGAACCTGCACATTATCACGAGATTAATACCGAAGAAGTGGTGGACCGACCTTGGTTTCATGACGTCAAAAGGTATCTCGAAGCACAAGAATACCCTGAAGGAGCTTCAGTAAACGACAAAAAGTTCTTAAGGAAGTTCGCTGCCAAGTTCTTTCGGAGCAATGGTATTCTATACAAGCGCAATCTTGATTGTGTCCTACTCCGTTGTGTGGACAAAGTTGAAGCTGAGCAGATCATGGTTGAACTACATAATGGCACCTTTGGCACCCACTCAAGCGGTCATACGATGGCTAAGAAGATTCTACAGGCCGGCTACTACTGGTCTACCATGGAAGCTGATTGTCATCAACATTCCCGTACTTGTCACAAATGCCAAATCTATGCTGACAAGGTACATATTCCTCCAGTTCCTCTCAATGTCTTAATAGCTCCTTGGCCATTCGCGGTGTGGGGAATCGACATGATTGGAGAGATCAAGCCTACAGCATCCAATGGACACCGTTTCATCCTTGTGGCCATTGATTACTTTACCAAGTGGGTCGAAGCAGCTTCCTTCGCCACCATTACAAAGAATGTGGTTGCCCGCTTCATCAAACAGAACCTCATATGCCGGTATGGTATCCCTGTTAGGATCATCACTGACAACGGTACAAATTTGAACAATATTATGATCACCGCTTTGTGCGAGCAGTTCAAGATTCAACATCACAATTCATCTCCCTATTGGCCTAAGATGAACGGTGTTGTCGAAGCTACGAACAAAAATATCAAGAAGATCATTCAAAAGATGACAGTCACCTACAAGGACTGGCATGAGATGTTACCGTTTGCTCTGCACGGGTACCGTGCCACGACACGCACTTCAACTGGGGCAACACCCATTTCTTTGGTATACGGCATGGAGGTTGTTTTACCTATCGAGGTTCAGATTCTTTCCTTGAGAATCATGAAGGATGTTGGTTTGAGTGAAGACGATTGGATTCAAACCCGGCTTGATCAACTTAACTTGATTGACGAAAAGCGACTAACTATTGTTTGCCATGATCAGGCGTATCAAAAACGTATGATCAAGGCCTTCAACAAGAAAGTCAAGAGACAAGTATATCAAGTCGGGGACCTTGTAATCAAGCGAATCATCTTGCCGCAAAGTGATCCCAGGGGCAAATGGACTCCTACTTACGAAGGACCATTTGTGATCAAAAACATCTTTTCTGGTGGGGCAATGATTCTGACCACCATGGACGGTGACGATCTGCCGCATCCTGTGAACACAGACATAGTCAAAAGATACTACGCATAAACGACCTGGCAAGTTGAAAACCCGAAAGGGCGACTTGGGCAAAAATGGGCATCCTGGTGAATTGAAAACCCGAAAGGGCGGTTCAGGCAAAAATTAGGGATAAATAAAAAAAATTTTACACCCGGCAAGTTGAAAACCTGAAAGGGCGACTTGGGCAAAAAAGGGTTTCCCGGTGGACTGAAAACCCGAAAGGGCGGTCCAGGAAAAAGTTAGGGAAATAAAGCGTATGACTATGTCTCGTCGGATCACTTTAAAGAAAATCTCTTCACGGACAAGCTCCAAGCTTCTGGTCAATCCAATCATCTGCGGACGAAGCGACAAATGGATAAGATACTCAAAGTTACGAAGGCTATAGCAGAATGGGAACCCCATGGAATCGTTACATATAGCCATCTTTCTTTGTATAGAATTTTTCTTATTTTTATGACAACATTCTCTTACTAGGATGTCTGTCTCCTTTGTACAAAATACTTACACACAGTTAATACAAAGATACTTCAAAGTGTATAAATTTGTTTGCCTTTTCTTTCTTTTCACACTTGTGTTTTATTTGAAAACGTCCAATGATTTATTAAATGTGCATATGCATTTGAATATAATCACTGCTTACAAATAAAACGAAATGAGAAAGGATAATTACTGATAGGTTGAAAGTATAGGAAAACGTCTTTAGGCTATTCCAGAAGAAATCCCCTGCAGTACATCATCCAGATCCTCAACAGAGCTAAAGCCTTGAAATACATATCCCCAGCGGAGTCAAGTTTCAAAATCCCCATCAGAACTAAGTTTCTAAACTCCCGATCCCCAGCGGAGCCAGAAAACTTTAAACTACAAATCCCCAGTGAAGATGAAACTTTCTTCCCCAACGGAGTCCAAAACTTCAATTCTTAAACCCCGGTGGAAGACCATCCAGTTTCCTCCAATTCCCTAGCAAGTTATCTTAAAGCTTGGAAATCAACCAGATAACAGTTAACTTTTGTTTTATCCCCAACCAAGGATAATCCCTCAGAAGATTGGCATACTCCCAACCTCCTGATACCCTTAACAGAATGAAGATTCTCATTCTTAAAACCCTAGAAGATTGGCATACTCCCAACCTCCTGATACCCTTAACAGAATGAAGATTCTCATTCTTAAAGCCCCAGAAGATCGGCATACTCCCAACCTCTTGATACCCTTAACAGAATGAAGATTCTCATTCTTAAAACCCCAGAAGATTGGCGTACACCCAACCTCCTGACCCAAATGCCCGAATGAAGATTCTCATTCTTGCTTCCTTAATAGATTGGCATACAACCCAAGCTCTTGAAAACTCTTCAAACAGAATAAACATTCTCCCCACAGATTTATTTCCCAGCAGATCAAAGATTCTCGGTCTCATTTCTCCAGTTGAAGCCTCCCAGGTCTTAAAGCCCCAGTAGAGATCGTCAGAGTTTTTCTTATTCCCCAGGAAAGTCATGAAGGATTCTCACATCCCCACAGAAGTTGTCAAAGTTCCTGTTAATCCCCACAAGTCACCAAGGATTTTCAATCTCCAACAACGGTCAAGGATTTATTTTCCCCAGCAGCAGTCGAAGATTTCATTATCTCCATTTATCAAGAATATATTTTCCTCATAACAACAGCTAATCAGCTTACATGCACATACATTACATTCATATACCATAAACATTGATAAGGCACATTTTATTGCATCATACATATCATGCAACATAACTTTGTGTTTTAGCTAACATTTTACCCTTTTCAGGATAAGATTAAAAGCTACCTCTAACAAATATTCAAAGATTTCAAATACAGTACGGATACGCTCCAAGACATGGAAGTCATTATGTTACTCATTCATATCTCTTATTCAGATACAGTATGGATATACCCTAGACACGGAGGTCATTCTATTACTCATTCAGAATTCAGTAATCAGATACAGGCTAGATACGCTCCAGACACGGAAGACATTCTATCTCTAATTCAGATTCAACTATCAACTTCAGGTTCAGATACACTCCAGACACGGAGGTCATCTGTCACTTATCAGATCCCAGTTACAGTACAGACACACTCCAAGACATGGAAGTCATTCTGCTACTCATACAGATCTCAACGTCAGATACAGTCCATATACGCTCCAGACACGGTAGTCATTCTGTCACTCATTCAAACCTATTCCCCAGCCCAGAGATACTCCAGACACGGATGTTTTTTCTGTCGCCCATTCAGAATTCAGATACAATAGAGATACACTCCAGACACGGCAGTCATTATGATATTCATTCAAAGTCAAATACAATTACAACTCAGATACGTTCCAAATACGGATATCATTCTGATATCATTCTCCTAATTTTCAACAAACAAGTCTTGGATGGCATCTTTAAGCCCATCTCCAGCAAGATTCTACCATCTCCAAATGGCATCTTTAAGCTCATTCCCTCAGCTGCATTTTGACGAGTGCAAATTTACGGGCACTATAGTGTCCAATCATCTTTTACCTTCGAGTCACGAAAGGCAAACTCACCAATCTAACTCTTCAGGTTCAAGAAGATTGAACAGGGGCAGCTGTTGTACCCCAAAATTTTCCATCTCATTTTATCAAGATTTTCCCTCACAAGACTCTTTGAACTCCAAACAGGATTAGGGTTTTGCTCTGCTCAAGACATCTCCTTGCACTGATGACCCAAATTAGGGTTTGAGTTTGCACAAGGATTTTTGGACTTATAATGCTCAAAGTGACTTTCATACTTCATGTTGGACTTATAAGATTGCCTCTACCAAGTTTCAAGCTTTGAATCAAATTTTTGCCCAGTCAATTGGACAGTTGACCTAGAAATCAGCTGTATTGGGGAAAACATCAACTATGGCCAATTTACAGTCAAACCTCATATATTTTTATCCACATCAACATTCTAGGATCCTATGAATCATTTTATAAAGTTTGGACCACAACTCATCAAGAAATTTGATCAGATCATCAAAAAGGCAAAATGGTCATTTTTAGGGTTTTGACTGCACAGGGGCAATTTCTGATTTTTAACCTAGCCAATGGCAAATTGGGTTCAAGCATGGACTTAAGGACTCAATGGAATCATCTTTACCTATTCACAAGGTTCAAAAGATCCCAAATGCATTGGATTGACAGATGAATTTTTCAGTCAACTGATCAAAATTTGACTGTACACTGAAAAGTCAAACTTTGACTTCTTGGTCAAAATCAAGTGCCAAGGGTCATTTTTCATCAAGATGTATCAAAACATGAAACTTGTTCATCAAGAAACCCAATTTTGCAAATTAGGGTTTAAGATTGAAAATTTTCATAACTTAGAATTTTTCTAAGTTATGAAATTTTCTTAATTTTTCCCAACTTTGCCCAACATTTTCACCATGATGCCATTGGATTCAAACAAAACTTCCAACATGAAAGTTTTAGTCCTACACAAAGTCTACAACTTTGATTCACAAAGTTTTCTCAAAAGAAGCTTGGATCTCAAGTTATGATTTTTGGAACAAGGGTCCATGAAACTTTTAACTTAGTGAAATTTTGCCCTAGTTTAGGCAGGATTTTGACCCATCTTCATGACCATTTTTCACATAGTTACACTTGGAATCTCAAATTGAATTTCAAAGATGGATTACATAGCATGTTACAAGCTTTCTAAAAAGTCCATGAACTCTCCAAAATCATTTGTGGTTAGGGAGAATCGAAAGCTTGAAGTTGGCAAAAACTCACTTTTGATCCATGGCATGTTCATATTGATACAAGTTGCAAACTCTAATCAGCCTTGTTTGCACTAGATTACAGGTCTCAAAACCATTCCATACTCAATAATTAAATGCAAATCCATTGGTCTAAGGCTTTGTTTTGGTCATGAGAGGATTACACAAAGAATTAATCCTTAAATGGTAAAAGGTAACATTGCCATTTTTGTCAAAAGTGCTTTATGTCAAACCACATCTCTTGAGCCTTGAACAAGATCTTGTACTGCACACAATATCCACCAACTTGAGGGGCCAAGAGCATAAGTTGCAGGCTGATAGATAGCCTGTACAGGCTTGTCTTGCATCATGGTTTTGCTTTTTGCTTCATATACAAGAAACATGTCAAAATTCACACAACTTAAACATCAGATAGAATCAACTCTTGCAAGCTTTTGAGACAAGTTTCACACATTATATTGAACATAAAACATGAGCCTTTGAGTCTTGAAACCTCCCATAGCATAAAATCACCTTCCATTGGAAAAACAAGGCAGCTTCTGCATCTTGAGTTCTACCTCACAAGTTGCTCGTGCGTTTTGCCCCAAACCAGTTCAAACACCTTCCATACAACCTATCCAAGCTATCCCAGCCCTTAAACACTGACTGTAACTCCATTTGCAAGGTTTACCATTTTTTATTTCAGCTTGTGCAGGTTGAGTTCTACCGGCTTGTTCAAGCACATTCAAGGCAAACTAGGCATTGGGGAAGGTCAGAGGAAGTTCAAGCAAGCTCCCAAACATCTCAGGCCTCACTGAAAAGCTCCACATTGCCATACACGAAGTCAACTGAAATAGATTTTTATCAACTTCCTATCTCTCTATTTAGGAATCATTAGGCTTAGGTTTGTGAATAAAAAATATAGTATTCATAGCCATGAAGCTGTACATATGCTCAGTTTTCATTTAAGTTAAGCATGTTAAGAGAATTTGATCCATGAACTTCCTGAAAAAATTAGGTTAGGTTTTAGGGCCAGAGAAATTCTCTCTGGTCTTTGAGAGTTAGAATGAGTTCTTTACATGGTTGGATTTGTCTTGAAAAATGCTACAACTTTGATGTTATGGGTTTTTGCATTAGAGCACGTATGCAGGTTGTTCATGATTGTAGTCAGGCGTGCGTTTTTTTGAACGAGAGGTTGAAGATGAAGTCTGGATTTGGGTTGGGCTTTGACTTCTTGTTTTTGACACTCCCCCTTTTACTAATTGCACCCTCCTGGCCCATTTCTTCATATTTTTGTATTTTTCCATTTTATTTTCATTTCTTATTTTATTTTCTTATTTTTCAAACATAAAAAATATCAAAAAATATTTTTATAAATTTTCAAATTTATTTTGTATTTTATTTTTATTTTTTCTAACATAAAAATAATTTAATTAGTATATACTTTTATTTAATGAAAACTTGAAAATAATATATAATAATATTATACCTTTATTTTTATTTTTTATTTTATTTATACTTAAAAAATATTGTTCTAAGTATATTTTTGTCTTGTGTATATTTTATTTTATTTTTATTGTACATGACTAATGTAATTAATATATATATACATACTTTTATTTTATTTAATGAAAACTTGAGAATAAAAACATAAAAATATTGTACCTTTATTTTTTATCATTTATACTTAAATAATATTTTTTTCTAAATATATTTTATTTTTGTATATACATTATTTCATTTATTTGTACATAGAAAATATATAATATATATTTACTTTCTTAAAAGAAAATTAGGGTTTTGCCCTTAATAAAAAATAATAATAATTTTTTTTTTGTTAATTATTATATTTTTACATATATAAAAATAAACAAAATATCTTTTGCATATTCATAATATTTTTGCATATTTATTTAATTTGTTTATTTAAATCTTGTTCATTTATTATTGGTACTAATTGTTCAATTTGGATGTAATAGTAATATTAGGGTTTTATTTCTTGCAAATATCCCCCATTCAAAAATTGTATCCCCCTTCCCATATCAAGTGTTGTAATAGTGTAGAGTTATTTTACGCATTTATGCTTTCAATTATGCCATGTTAGAGATTAGGGTTTGTATGCAAAAAATCCAAAATCAAACAAATAACTTGACTAATACAAAGACAAAAAGCATGAAATTTGACAACACAATGCACACTTGCACCCCTAGGGTTTCATCCACTTGTTGCCTTAAAAATGGTCATGTTATGCATGTTGAGTATCTTGGCAAAACAAAAACAAAACAAAAGTTCATAGTCCCTCGATGACGCTATCTTGGTTGCCTATATAAAAATGATCTAGTCCCTCGAAATTACTAAAGATACTTGACACAATTGCTATCATGATCAATACGATGACCCGTGCATGTCCCGTTCAACATCCTAATACAAGGTTGTTTACTAAATGCAATGGTAAAACAACATTGTCAAAAGGGTTAAAAACGTGTAGGAAAGATCTTTGAGTAAAATAGGGTAGACAACTCTTAGTTACTTGATCAAAACTTGCAAAAAGACATCCTTGCTATTTTCAAACACACCTCACAACACAATTTCAAAACATTTCCCAAAACAAACTTTCAAACTTTCAAACATTGAAACATCTTTTCAAAAAGACAAATACACCTTTGTATACATTCAAACAAGAATCATTACAAAGGTTGCCACAATGATGGCCTCTTTTCAAAACATTTTCAAAACCACACACACAAAGCACCATTTCAAACAATTGAAAAGCAAAAGCAAGTGATCTAAACAAGTAACTAAGAGCCCATGGATAACCATGGATGAAAAGGGTGCTTGCACCTTCCCTTTTCATAATCTACCCCCCGAACCCAAGAAAACATCTCAAAGGTCTTTCCTGTGCTTTTTGACCTTTCCTTTGGATAAAATAAAAAGTCGGTGGCGACTCTTGCTAAACCGAAACATTTGCGAACACAAACGCAAAATCCCAAGTCAGTTCTCCCACCGTATCACATGGTAGTAACTCCTGTATTTAGATCTCCTATGATAAGCTCCTTAGGATGATCTCTTTGGGTTCTAATTGAAGGTCCTTTATTGAGATGACTAGGCTCAAGATCTTCTTCAAGTGGATTAGAATCAATATTTCTGTCATTAGATTTTGTTGGAATATCAGACACAGATGTTCCAACATCTTCTGAGACATCTTCTTCAGCACTTCATGCTCTATCATCAATAATAACATTTATTGATTCCATCATAACTTTGGATCTGGAGTTAAAAACTTTGTAAGCTCTGCTATTTATAAAGTAACCCAGGAATATTCCTTCATCACTCTTCGGATCCATCCTCCTCCTTTGTTCATGATCAGCTAAGATGTAACATTTACTTCCAAAAACATAAAAGTATTTAACAGTTGGTTTTCTTCCCTTCCATATTTCATACAAGGTGGCTGAAGTGTCTTTCCTTAGAGTGACGGTTATGAATATAGCATGTAGTATTCATAGCTTCAACCCAAAAATGGTAGAGTAACTTCTTAGCATGAATCATGGCTCTGGAAGATTCTTGGAGAGTTTTATTCTTGCATTCCACAATCCCATTTTGTTGAGGAGTAATGGGAGAAGATAATTCATGGTTGATTCCTTTAGAGAAGAAAAAGTCAGCAAATTTATTGTTCTCAAATTCCTTTCCATGATCACTTCTGATTCTTATGACATGACTTTCCTTTTCCCTTTGAAGCTTTTGACATATATCTTTAAACACTTCAAAAGTTTCTGATTTTTATCTAATAAAGCTTATCCATGTGTATCTAGAAAAATCATCTACAATAACATAAGCATACTTCTTACCGCCAAGACTTTCAACCTGCATAGGTCCCATCAAGTCCATGTGAATAAGTTCCAAAACTTTTGATGTAGTGAGTTGTTGGATCTTCTGATGTGACATCTTAGTTCGCTTTCCAATTTGGCAGTCACCACATATTCTACCTTCTTCTATCTTGAGCATAGGAATCCCTCTCACTGCTTCTTCAGATATAATTCTTTTCATACCTTTCAGATGTAAATGCCCCAATTTTTGATTCCATAGTTTAACTTCATTCTCTTTAGCTAAAACACGTGTGAGGAGAAGTTCAACTCTTGAGGAACCCATAGATAACAGTTGTCTTTAAATCTAATTCCTTTCATAATAACTTCATTCTTTTCATTGCATACAAGACATTCTTCCTTGGTAAAGTTAACTTTGCATCCTTGATCACACAATTGGCTTATACTTATCAGGTTAGTTGTTAACCCTTTAATAAGTAACACATCATTAAGCTTAGGGACTCATGAATAATCAAGCTTGCCAACACCTTTGATTTCACCTTTTGCTCCATCACCAAAAGTCACATAACTGGTGGAATGAAATTTGACATCCACCAACAGATTCTTGACACCTGTCATGTGTCTAGAACAGCCACTGTCAAAATACCAGTCATCTTTGGTTGATACTCTAAGGGAGGTGTGAGCTATGAAACTAGCAACATTAGACTTGGGAATCCACAGGTTCTTCTTTTTGCTATTTTGTGGAATCTTATCAGCCTTGGGAGGAGGAGGAGTCTTAGGATACCCATACAACTTGAAACAGAAGGTCCTTATATGACCAAGCCTTCCACAGTGATGACATATCCAGGGCTGGGGATTCTCCTTGGTGTGATTAAACTTTTTCTTGCCATGATGTCCTTTCGTGCCATAATATTTAGACATTTGATTCGACATCCTTGGTTTAGTCTTGGCATGAGTGGAATCTACTGATAGTTCTTTAAAATTTGGTTCCTTTTTCTCATTAAACCCTGGACCACTCTTGTCTCGTGTCACTCTTCCTGCTTGAAGAATTTCATCTAAAGTGTCAGACCCATTATTCAACATTTTGAGAGATTTAACCATTCTATCAAGGTTTAACTTCAAGGAGGTCACTTCACTTTCCAATTTAGAAATAATTATTAAATGATCTTCCCTTTTTGCCTTCTATTGAGTTATGAGGACTTTCTGCTTCTCCCCTTCAAGGCACACTTCTGTACTTCTGAGACACAATTCTTTGTATGAAGCAGCAAACTCATCAAAGGTTAGTTCCACATCACTAGACTCTTCATCAGATACACACTTCCCTGTCAATGCTTTAACATACTTGGCAGATTCTTTAAGATCACTCTCTGAGTCCTCTTCAGACCAAGTAACAGATATATTCTTCTTTTATTTCTTGAGATATGTAGGACATTCAGCTCTAATGTGACCAAAGCCTTCACATTCATGACATTGTACTCCCTTCCCTTGAGTGGATTTTTCTTCAGCCCTTTTTCTTCCAAACTCATTTGACTTATGGATGTCAGATGAGATGTTCTTGAAATTTGATCTTTGGTTCCTATCCATTCTTTTTATAACTTTGTTAAACTGTCTTGCAAGCATAGCTAAGGCATTTGATATTCCTCCATCTGTATCTAAATCACATTCTTCCTTTTCATCTTCGGTATTTGATACAAAGGCTATGCTTTTGTTCTTCTTTTCAGATCTTTCATTTATGCTTGATTCAAATGTCGGGAGGGGTCCAACAAGTTCATCCACTTTCATTTTGTAAATGTCTTGAGCTTCTTCTATAGCAGTCACTTTCATATCAAATCTCTTGGGAAGAGACCTGAGCATCTTTCTCACCAATTTGTCTTCTGGTATTTTCTCTCCTGGATGCATTAGCAATTTCAATAATGTTCATACAGAAGTCATTAATACTTTCATCATCCTTCATTCTCAAATTCTCAAATTTTGTGGTGAGCAACTAAAGTCTTGACATCTTAATTTTAGATGTTCCTTCATGAGTAGATTGAATAATTCCCCATGCATCCTTAGCTATTTCACATGTGTTCACTAATCTGAAAATATTCTTGTCAATTCCATTGAATATAGCATTCAAGGCTTTAGAATTTCCAAGAGCAATTTCATCTTCTTCTTTAGACCAATCTTCTTCTGGTTTTAACTCAGAAGTAGGTTCTCCATTTTCTCCCAATTTAACAGGGTGTTTCCATCCTTTTAAAACAGCTTTCCAAGGTATGTTGTCCAAAGACTTTAAAAAGGACACCATACGTGGTTTCCAGTAGTAATAATTACTTCCATCCATAATGGGTGGTATGTTCACAAATCCTCCTTTCTTGTCCATATCACCTGAAAGTATATTCCCTAGATCTCACCCAGATAAATAACAAGATGCCTGCTCTGATACCAATTGAAATTCTGGTATCAGATATGTGATGCCGAATGAGATGTCACGACACAAATATTTGTTTACAAGTAAAGAGTAGTAATAACAAAAGCAATAAAAACACAAGAGATTGTTCACCCAGTTCAGTGTACAACAACACCTACTCTAAGGGCTACCAAGCCAGGGACAAGTCCACTAAATAGTATCAATTCATAGACCCTCAATAAACAATCAGTTTACAATCTAATCACTTAATCACTACCCATGCTATACTTCTATCTAAGACTCACCTAGGCATGAGGCCCTCCTCAAATCCCTTCAATCACTTACAGTGAAGAAACAACAGAAATACTAAGTTTAAAAACTTCAATCATTCAATGCTTAAAATCTTATGAATGATACACAATTAACAATCCAAATAAAAACAAAAGTATTAAATCAATACTAGAGTGTTTAAAAATTAAAAGACTTGGACTTTGTAAAACAGAAAGAAAGTATTCTTCTTTAAAAGTTGTAGTAGTTTGAATAAGGAAGAAAGTCCTTATATATGGGCAGCATGGGCTTGGGCTTAAAACCAAATATTCAATTCTTTTGAATATTTTCATAGAAATAGGCCAAGATAAAATCCATGCAATTTTAAAAATATTCCTCCATATTTTTCACAGCCTGTGAGTCACAAATCCTGAATTGTGGAGCACAGGAAATCAGGAAACAGAAAAACATAAACTGATGTTGGTTGAGATCAGTTCTGGAGGAAGATGTCAAGACATCTGCTTTGACATCATTCAAAACAGTTTGCTACAAATGTCAAGACATTTAGCAAAATATTAACAGCACATTTTTTTACCAAAATTTCTACCAACAAACACTTAAAGTCCCCATCTTTACTAAATATGATGGGGTCTCTTGTCCCAAACTTCATCTGAGGTCGTATGTTCGAAAGATCCAACCTAATACTGCTGACCAGAAATTATGGGTCCATTTGTTTCAAGAAAGTTTGGTTGGCACTCAACTTGAATGGTTCTATCAGCTCGATGGAACCAACATTCAAACATGGGAAGACTTGGTTGCTGCTTTCTACAAGCAGTATCAATATAATGTTGACCTTGCACCGACTCGAGTGCAATTGAAAAACATATCCATGGGCTCGAATGAAGGGTTCAAGGAGTGTGCACAATAATGGATAGATTTAGCTGGAAGGATGCAACCTCCCTTGTCTAACTAGGAACTGGTAGATATGTTCATGGACACTCTAACTGGCCCATTCTTTAATCTGCTCATCGGGAGTTCTTTAGCTGGTTTTACTGAGCTGATATTGACAGGAGAAAGAGTTGAAAGTGGTATTAAGAGTGGAAATATTTTTATGGCTATGTATTTTAATGCTGTGAAGAAGCCACTCGGTGGTAAAAAAGAAGCCAATGTTGTCTATAGCCAGAAGGGTCGTAGTAAAAATGATTGTCATCAGTCTGTGGGAGTGGTGTTAATCTCTAATCTGGTGCCTGTTCAACAACAACAATAGGGCAACCAAAGAAGGTCAGACCCTTCATTAAGGCAGATTACCAAGATCGGCATGCCTTTATCTTAGGCATTGCAACATTTGTTGAAAGCTGAACTCATTTCACTGCGAGATCCTCCTCAGAATCCCAACACATCCTCTCCTAAGTACAATCTGAACGCGAAGTGTACCTATCATTCTAACAGTCATGGGCACGACACCAACAATTGTTGGGCCCTGAAAATCAAAACCCAGGACATGATTGATAATAAGGAAATTGAGTTCGACCCTCCAGAGACTCCGAACGTGATTACTGCACCTATGATGAAGCATGATAAAGGCATAAGTGCTACTGAAGATGTTTTGTATGTTACCTCTGTAAGTGATCTGGTTACTCCTCTCTCAACAGTCAAAAAGAATTTGTTACAAGCCGATTCATTTCCGACTTGTGTTAAAGAATGTTATTTTTGTGAAGTCCAACCCAATGGTTGCGGGTTACTGAAGGAAGGCGTTCAGCGCCTGATGGATGAATAAATAATTTTGATCGAGAAAGTTCTGTATGCTGGGAATTTGTGCCAAGATTTTTCTGTAGTATCCAGTACTCCTATCAGGATCACTCTCAAAGGTCTTGTAAGGATTACCGCCAATCCTTCAACCCCTGGACCCATCACATATTCCTCAGAAAAAGCTATCCCATGGAACTATGGATCCGACGTCTACTACCATGGCGTCAAACAAGAATTTTCTAATGAAGATGTTGAATATGTTGATCCCAACATTGACAATATTGCAGGGACCAAAAAATTTACTAGAAGCGGAAGGATTTTCTCCCTGCAAATCTCTCTGAAAAATGTTTCTACACCTGTTCAAGTCATAATTACCAAGTCAACTGCCAAGGCTCGGGGTAAAGAGCCAATGATAGAGTCTGCCCAGACAGAGGCACCTAAAGAAACCATAGTTGAGGACACCTCTGGACAAGAGTTAGAAGAGGTTCTGAATATCATTCGCAAAAAATATAAAATTATTGAACAGTTGGGGCAAACTCTGTCTAAAATCTCCATGTTATCTTTACTGCTGTGATCGGAAGCCCATGCACAAGATTTAGTAAAGTTCTTGAAGATTGCTCACGTACCGCAAGATATTTTGGCTGATCAATTTGGAAGTTATGTGGATAGCTTAAAAATTGATAATGGATTAGGCTTCTCCGATGATGACCTGACTCCGGAGGGGAGAGATCATAATAGGGCCCTATATGTCTCCATTGAATGCAGGGGCACTATGTTGGCTCATGTTTTAATTGATATTGGCTCTTCTCTGAATGTTCTTCCAAAAGGCGCTCTTGACAGATTAGATTGTGAAGGGGTTGTGCTAAAGCCCGGTAATATTATAGTTCTAGCCTTTGACGGATAAAAAAGAATGGTGCATGGAGAAGTGAACCTCCCAATCAAAGTGGGTTCACAGATATTTGAGTCCACCTTCTATGTAATGGACATTCGGCCAACTTATTCTTGTTTATTAGGATGCCCCTGGATCCATGGGGAAGGTGTTGTCACCTCCACCTTACACCAGAAATTAAAGTATCCTATAAAATGAAAGGTTGTTACTGTCTGCGGAGAAGAGGAGTACATGGTCAGCCACCTGAATTCATTCTGGTACATGGAGATGGACGGGGAATTCATTGAGACTGCCTGTCAAACTTTTGAAGTGATTTCTCCTGCTATTGTTAAAGATGTTTCTTCCATTCCAAAAAACACCAAGATTCCGCACAAGATGGCTTCCTTGAAAGATGCCAGAGCTACTATAGAAGAAGGTGATTATACTATTTGGCGTCAGCTTCCTGATATCCCTTATAAGTCTGACAAGTTTGGCTTGGGCTTTACTACAGAGGGTCAAAGAGTTGTTCATCGCGCTCATGGTAGAAGACCTATGTTCTGTATCAGGAACAACAGAGTCAATGCTATAGAAGACGCTGACAGTGATTGGGACTTCGACACCTGGATATTCCCTACCATTGGCAACAGACTCGACAATTGGAAGGCGAAAGAAAGTATCCCTATCTCATTTATCCAGGAGTAATAGCTACATTTCTATCTTATTTGCTTTAAAAGATATTTGTTATGTAATAAACAATGACTTTAAACCTTGTGTCTTACCCGGAGCACTATGGTTCATTTGTTAAGGGTTGATAATTCATAAACATTGTTCATTCAATAAAAAAAATTGGACGTTTTGCATTCAAATTTTGTGCACACTGTTTTTCTTTTATCTTATTGCATTTTCAAATAGCTATGTGTTCTTACACACACCCATACACTACATTGCAGATCCTTTTCCACTCTGGATCTCGTTGATAACGATTCTGCTATTGCCACTTATGACTTTGAAAATCTGATCTACCAAGCTGAGGATGAAGGTGAGGAAGATTGTGAAATACCTGGAGAACTTGCCAAACTCTTAATACAAGAAGAAAAGGATATCCAACCACATGAAGAGCCAGTCGAAATTGTAAATTTAGGAACTGATACAGACAGAAAAGAAGTTAAGGTAGGCACCAACTTAGAGAGCAGCGTCAAGAACAGATTAATCCAAATGTTGCATGAATATGTTGAAATCTTTGCTTGGGTCATACGAAGACATGATAGGGATTGATACTGATATTATGATTCACCGTCTGTCAATAAAAGAGGGTTGTTCTCCAATTAAGCAGAAGGTTCATTGCATGCGTCCCGAGATGTCAGAGAAGATCAAGGTCGAGGTTATGAAGCAATTCAATGCATGTTTCTTATCAGTGACATCATATCCTTAAGGGGTTGCTAATGTTGTTCTAGTACCAACGAAAGATGTCAAGGTACGTATGTGTGTAGATTACATGGATCTGAATAGGGTGAGCCTCAAAGATGACTTCCCACTGTCACATATTGATGTTCTGGTCAACAACATCGCTCAACACAAGGTATTCTCCTTCATGGATGGTCTCTTAGGCTATAATCAGATCAAGATGGTGCATAAGGACATGTATAAAACTACCTTTGCCATACAGTGGGGCACTTTTTGTTACAAGGTTATGCCATTTGGTTTGAAGAACGTCGGGGCAAATTATCAGCGTGCCATGGTAGCCTTATTTCATTACATGATTCATCACGAGATAAAAGTCTACATTGACGACATGACAGCCAGACCATAGATTGAAGAAGATCATCTTGATCATCTGCATAAATTATTTGAAAGACTGAAGAAGTACAAGATAAGGTTAAATTCGAACAAGTGCACTTTTGGGGTGAGATCCGGTAAACTCTGGGTTTCATCGTCAATGGTAAAGGTATTGAAGTTGATCCTGCAAAAGTTAAAGCTATTCAAGAAATTCTGGCTCCCCGTGCCAAGAATGAAGTCAGAGGTTTCTTAGGACGACTAAATTACATTGCCCAATTCATCATTTAACTGCTACTTATGAGCCAATCTTCAAGCTGCTGAAGAAAGATCAAGTAGTAAAGTGTAATGAGGACTGTCAAATAGCCTTTGATAAAATTAAGGAGTACCTACAAGAACCTCCAATTTTGATGCCACCAGTTGAAGGAAGACCTTTAATCATGTATCTAATCGTGCTGGAGAACTCAATGGGTGTGTATTGGGGCAGCATGACGAGTCTGGTCGAAAAGAGCATGCAATATACTACCTTAGCAAAAAGTTTACCGACTGTAAAACAAGATATTCACTGCTCGAGAAAACTTGTTGCACTTTGGAATGGGCTTCTCGTCAACTAAGACAGTATATGTTGACCCATACTACCTTGTTGATTTCTAAAACGGATCCCATCAAGTACATATTTGAGAAGCCATCTCTCTTCAGATGAATATCCCGATGGAAAATGGTCTTAATAGAATACGACATTCAATACACCACTCAAAAGGAAATCTAAGAAAGTGTACTGGCAGATCATTTGGCACATCAAGCTGTAGACGACTATCAATCTATGAAATTCGAATTCCTGAATGAGAACATTATGCTAGTTACAGATTATGAAGAACCTGGACCGTATGAAGGACCTGATCCAAGATCCCGATGGACTATGGTTTTCGAAGGAGCTTCTAACGCACTTGGCAATGAAATCAGTGATGTAATTATCTCTCCTCAGGGTTGTCATATGCCCTTCACTGCCAGATTTTGCTTTGATTGCACCAATAATATGGCTAAATATGAAGCGTGCATCATGGATATTAAAGCTATTATTGACCTGAGAATCAAGTTTTTGAGCGTATATGGGGACTCATCCTTGGTAATCAGTCAAGTTAAGGGAGAATGGGATATGAAGCATCTGAATCTTATCGCTTACCGGGAACATGTACTAACCTTGATGTCGTATTTCTAAGAGATTACTTTTGAGCATATCCCAAGAGAAGAGAATCAGTTGGCGGATGCATTGGCTACCATGTCATCCATGTTCAAGGTCAGATGGGACAATGAGGCTCCCAGAATTACCATTGAAAGATTTGACAAACTGGAATACTTCTATGAAATAGGTACTGGTGGAATAGAAGAAAAACCTTGGTTTCATGAAGTGAAAAGGTGCCTTGAGGCTCAAGAATACCCTGAAGAGGAATCAATCAATGACAAGAAATTCCTACGGAGGTTCTCAGCTAAGGTCTTCTTGAGCAATGGAATTTTATACAATCGCAATCATGATTCGACTCTGATTCATTGTATGGACAAGAAGGAAGCAGAATAAATTATGGAAAATATGCACGAGGGTATCTTCGGTACTCACTCTGGTGGGAATATTATGGATAAGAAGATTTTGAGAGCATGTTACTATTGGTCGACTATGGAAACTGACGCGTATGAGTAATTTTGTACGAATTATGATCCTCCTTTCTCCCTAACACTAAGGAACTATTTATAATGTTCTAACCATAACGGTATTATTCTAATGAAAAGCCACGTCGCTTCTTGCATGTCTTTCGACACTCTAAGGCTTCCACGCGTCTTTCTTATCCAAAGAAACTATTTCGAATTTCAAACATTCCCGCTCAAGCCTTCAGCAACAACTTTCTCACGTGGCCGTCGAAATGCGCATTTTTGACAAAACAAAAACACTTGTCCTTTCAAACTGTCTTTTTCGACTCAGATCCAGTAACAACATACTTTGTTTATAGATTTTTCAAGCCATCTTGTGGAAATTTAAATGAATGATTCCTTTATTATCCTGGTCTAAATTCCCAGCAAACAAATTACCCCCAATAAATGTTTGTTTCGAATATGTGCAGAAATAGGTATTTCTTGTGATTTACGTTATTTTGACCAGCAAAGAGAATCTTTTCATGACATCTCTTTCAGAGTTACAGGCGAGGATTGCTGAGGCGAAAGAGAGACAGGCTGCCATTCAAGGCTTGGATGACCCTCAGGCTGATCTCCTGGCGAAGGAAAGTGTTGTTCACGTAGAAGCGGCTACCAACATGGACAAAGAAATAGCTAAGATCCAAAATTCCAAAGCGGCTATCTAGTATAAACTCAGTTTGTCAAATATTAAATATGCAAGGATAAAGAACAATCTTCCTTTCTAGCTTTTAGTTGTGCGCCTTAACTTTCTTGTTGTATTGCCCTTTAATTGTAATATTCGGACAAATGCCATTCTTTGGCACTTTTAATTAACTTTTGGAAATCTATGATATGCTACAATAGCCATTTTAGTATTTCCATCTTGGCTTCATTTTACTTATTTGTTACTACTCTTTTCTTATTCTAATTTCCTGCATAAATGGTTTGTACTTCTTTAAATATTTCCCATTTACCCTTAGGATCCTTCAATCCTCTGTTAGTTCTTCCACCTCAAACGCATTATTCGAAAATACTTTTAAGATTCGAAAAGGACCTTCCCAATGGGGAGACCACTTGCCTAAAGCTTGGTTCTTTTTATCCATAGGTAGAATAACTTTCCAAACTAAATCATTGGCAACGAAAGTTTTACCTTTCACCCTTTTGTTGTAGGCTCTAGCTACTTTTTCCTTCTGCCTTATTAACACTTCTAAGGTGTGCAACCTTTCTTCGTCTAAATCTATCAATTCATTCAACATCATTTTCCAATAAATGTTTGGAGCTATCTCTTCTTGTATTTGAATGCAAACTGACTGCAAAAAGATTTCGACTGGTAATACTGCATCATGCCCAAAGGTAAGTTGGAATGGTGTAGTATTGGTTGCTTCTTTAGGTGACGTTTGACAAGCCCAAAGTGCTTGATCTAACGTTTTATGCCAGTTTTTAGCCTTCTTTCTGACATGCTTCTTGATTAAGCCTATTATGACTTTGTTAGCTGCTTCGACTTGACCATTTGCTTGAGAATAATATGGTGTAGATGTTAACAATTTGAACCCCATTTCTTTCGCGAATTCTTGCATCTTTCGACCAGTAAAAACTGACCCTTGGTCCATAGTTATACTTTATGGGATTCCAAACCTATATAGTATCTGTTTTTGGACAAATTCAATGATTGTTTCTTGGTCTACATTCGCCAAAGGAATATCTTCTACCCATTTGGTGAAATAATCTATTCCTACCAATATATATCTTTGTCCTTTGGACGAAGTGGGTCGAATCTCTCCTATTAAATCCAATGCCCATCTTCTAAAAGGCCATGGCTTAATGATTGAATGTAATTCACTTGCAAGGGCATGTTGAATGCTTGCATGCATCTGACATTCTTGACAACCCTTGGCGAAGTCTATACAGTCTTTCAACATAGTTGGCCAATACATTCCATATCGAAACAACAACCATTTCATCTTATGTCCTGCTTGATGGGCCCCATAGGCTCCACTGTGAACGCTTGATAATGCCAAATATGCTTCGTTTTCTCCCAAGCATTTTAACAAAATTCCCTCAGTGGATTTTTTGAATAATTTGTTTCCCATCAAGAAATAAGATAAAGCTTTGTATCTAACCTTTCTATCCGTGTTGATCGAAGGGTCTTTTAGGTAGTTAATAATTGGGCTTCTCTAATCTGTATCTGCCAGAGTACCTATATTTAGTACCTCAAACTCTTCTGGGTTGGAAAACCCTAGCCTAGTAGTTTCTAAGTCAATTAGGGATAACCTCGTAGCCAATGCTTTCCCTTTTATCTCAATCAATCCTTATAATCTTTCCTTTGACACTTTGTACCCTGAGGCTATTTGTGCCAAGTCATTTGCTTCTTGGTTTTTTATTCTAGGGACATGTTTTATATCCACATATTCAAATTTCTTGAGCAATCTATTAACCAAGACGAAATACATAATCAAGTTCTCTTTTATGCATTTGTATTCTTTTGTTAGTTGCTTTATTACCAAGTCAGAGTCACCTTTGATTTCGACTCTGGTTGCCCCCATTCCAATAAAGCTTTGAGTCCAGCAAGCAACACTTCATACTCAGCTTCATTGTTTGAAATTCCTTCAGGAGAAATCAAAAGTATTCCAACTCCGCTACCATTCTGGTGTGTTGAACCGTCGAAGAATAATCTCCAAGATTTCAGCTCAACATAGAGTTGGCTTTCGACCACTACATGGTCTACTATAAAGTCTGATACTATTTGACCTTTCATTGCCTTTAAAGGCATGAAAGTTAAAGAATATTATGTGAGGGACAAAGCCCATTTGCCAATTCTGCCATGCAAGATTGGCTTTGACATCATATGTTTTATAACATCACAATGAGACGAAACGAAAACATCTACTGGTTTTATATAATGCTTGAGTTTTGTACTGGAGAAATATAAACATAGACATAACTTTTCTATTGCAGTATATCTCGTTTCTGCATCATTTAAAACTCTACTAAGATAATAGATGGCTCTTTCGACGCCATTTTCGTCCTCTTGGGCTAACATACTACCTAAAGTAGTATCAGAGGCTGATATGTAGAGTCTCATAGACTTCTTCCCATTTGGGGGTGACAGAATGGGCGGTTGCACCAACTATTTCTTGATCTTGTCAAAAGCTTCTTGATGTTCCTTGTTCCATTCAAAATTTCCTTGCTTTAGGCGTAGGAGGGGGGGAAAGCTTGCGTTCGACCACTGAGATTAGAGATAAATCTTCTTAGGAAATTTACCTTCCCCAATAGTGACTGCAATTCTTTTTTATCGAAGGTGCCTTTGTTTCCATGATAGCCTTCATTTTATTCTGATTGATTTCTATCCCCTTCTTATGGACCATAAATCCCAGAAAGTCTCCTGCCTGCACAAAGAAAGCACACTTAAGAGGGTTCATCTTTAAACCATGTTTTCTCATTCTTTCGAATGATTGGCGAAGATGATTAAGATGGCTTTCGTCTGATCCATACTTCACTACAATGTCATCTATATACACCTGCATAAATGTTTCAATATAATCATGAAATATAGAGTTCATTGCTCTTTGGTACGTTGCCCCATCATTCTTTAGGCCGAAAGGCATAACAATCTATTCATAAGTGCCAATTACCCCAGGGAATCTAAAGGTTGTTTTAGGCACATCTTCCTCAGCAATAAAGATCTGATTATAACCTGAATACCCATCTAACATACTAAGGTATTCAAAGCCTGCGGCTGAATCAATCAGCATTTCTGCCACTGGCATCGGGTATTCATCCTTGGGGGTAGCAGCATTCAAATCACGAAAATCTATGCATACCCTCAAAGAACCATTTTTATTAATAACAGGTACTATGTTAGCAATCCATTCGACATACCTTGTGGTCCTGATGAAATTGCAACGCAGGAGTCTTTCGACCTCTATCTTGATTTTTGAAAGGATTTCTGGGGCGAATCTCCTTGGAGTCTGCTTGATGGGCTTCTTTCCATCCTTTATAGGCAGTCTTAGTTCGATCAGTTCCCTTTCCAAACCAGGCATTTCTTCATAATCCCAAGCAAAACAGTCTTTATTTTCTTTAAGGAGCGAAGTGACTTTTTCCTTCAAACTGGGTTTCAGTTTAGCACTGATGTAAGTGATTCTTTTTGAACTCACATCTCCAAGATCAATCTCCTCAAGGGGGTCTTGAGCCAACATCTTAGGACTTGACGCTGTCGGATCTTTTTCGAACCCCAAGGGTTCTTCGTCATAGATGGCGTCTAATCTTTGACTTACCTGCTCACCTTGAACATGTTCCTCAGTTGGTTCTGAGTTGAGGTTTGCTCCAGATTTTGCCACTTTGGTTGCTTTGGTAGTGGCTTCGCCATCCACATTTGTTGTTGCAGCTTCAACAGCCGCCTGTCTTTTATTCTCGGCTACATAAGCTGGAAGTCTTTCAAAGAAAGAGGGTTCAGAGATTTCCATTTCTTTGAACCTAACTCTGAGACCTTCAGTAGTCTCATTAGTAATTTTCAAAGAACCCTCAGTAGTCCTAAATTTGATTTGTCCAGCCTGGGGGTCTTTAACGTCAATGTCGAAGGATCCTCTGGTGTTTAGGCTATCAGTAGCCTACTTTCCATCTTCCACGATCTTTGCTTGGTCAGTGTTGACTATGTCCACCATATTGATATCCAAAGGTTCAGCGTAGTTGGTGGCAGCCACATTCAAAGGATTAGCATCCACCTTCATAGGACCTTTTCCTTTATCAGCGAATTTCAGACGTCCATCCTTGATAACATTCTGAATTAAATCCCTGAAAAGAAAACAAGTTGATATTTTATGGCCAAGAAAACCATGGTATTTGCAATAACCTCTTTTCTTCCGTTGTTCTAACGGAGGAACTTTAGTGTTAGGAGGCACTATCATTTGGCCATCCTTTACGAGTAAATCAAATATTTCGTCACATTTAGTGACATCAAAAGTGTAAGTTCTTTTAGGATATTTATCACTCTTTTCCTCTTCGACGGGGTTCTTCCCATTCGAAGGTGTTAACATTTTACAAGAGTAAGGGGGTGCCTCTTTTAATTCATCCAAATCTATTTCTACTTCTTCAACACCATAAGGGTTGTTATGCGGCTCATATTCTTCATTTTCGGCTTCGACATAGGCTACCCTTGCTTTTTTATGATTTTTACTTGCCCTGGCCTTTTCAGCTTTCTGTCGTTCGACCTGTCAAACTCTATCTGCCAACTGGGCCATATCTCTCAAGTGTTGAGTATCTAACTTCTTTCTAATGGAATAATCTAATCCACCTGCAGCCATTTCGACTAACTCATGCTCATGCACCACAGTAAAGGATCTAGATTTCAGAAGATGGAACCTATTTAGGTAGTCATCTATGGGTTCTGTGAATTTCCTCTTTACGCTTGCCAATTCCTTCAAACTTATCTTCGTTTGTCCCACGTAAAACTGTTCATGGAACAGTTTCTCTAAGTAAGACCACGTATCTATGGAACTAGGAGGTAATGTGGTGAACCATGTAAAAGCATTTTTGGTTAGTGAACTAGGGAAATATTTTATTCTTAGGTCTTCATTGTTTGCCAAGTTTCCTAACTCTGTCAAATATCTGGCTATGTGCTCAATAGTGGATTCATTTGTATCCCCTAAAAAATTGGTGAATTTCGGGATCTTGTGACCCCTTGGCAATTTTGTTTGCAGAATAAGTTCCACTATAGGGGAAGTGTAGTTGGGGCGTCGAAACCCTATGTTTAAACCATGATTAGCCATGATTCTTTCGACTATATTTGTTATATTATTTTCTACCAACAGGTTGTCTTGTCTCATTCTATGAACAACTTCATCTGCATCTTGGCCTCTATTGACCATGGCTATTCTCCTGGGTGGTTCCTCAGGATTTGGCTGTCGAATACCTACTGGTTCAACTCTTGGTTCTTCGACAATATTTTGTCTAGGTTGTTGAACCTGGTTTAAGGTTGGTTCTTCTTGAACTCCTATGATATTCTGCCTGCGTCGAACAGGTGGTTGGGGGTTCCCAAAGAAATCCGCTATTCGCGCCATATGTGCTGACAACTGTTGGTATGATTGGGTGTTTTCTTGATTGGTTCTGTTTATATTCTGGATTAGGGGAGAAAAAATAGTATTCATTTCCCTTGCCAATATTCCAACCATATCATGGTTACTAGCGTCCATTTGTTGTCTAAGTGTTGCCTGGGTATTTGTTGTTAAAGCAGGCATCTGGGCTGACAAGCCTTGGTTTTGGGCGCTTCGACCAATTGAACCAACATTTTGAATCGGCGAAAAAGTACTTACGTTAGGTTGCATATATGCGGAAGTGCCATTGTGTAAACCCCACATGAATGATAATGAGGGCCCTCCATATGATTGTTCTGTCCAAGGCCTAAAATTTTCTAATCCTGGTGGCCTGGGGGGTGTCGAAGGTGGTACTTGGCCTCCTACATATGTCAAAATAGGGCCATTTTGAATATTCGAAAGAGACTCTGATGTACCCCTAAAAGGGGGCACGTTGATCAAACTAGCCACAGAAGCAATTCCTGTGTAAGGTGGATTCGAATTAGTTGCGGCCATTGATCCTATTGATGTTGGAATGGCCTGGGAACTAGTTGTCGAATTTGTACCGATCATTCCTGATCCTTGTGGAGGATTTTGTCCTCCTTGATCATTAGTTGTGTTAACCATTCTTCTGGTATGTTTTTTTTAGGTATTGGTTGAGATTCACTAATAATTTTGCCACTCCTAAGGTTCATACAACGCTTTTGCGTATTTTACCAGAAAATAGTCTTTTAAACCGTCTGTTATGATTACAACTGGTTTTTTCTTAAAACGTTATGACACAGTCCCATTGGGCGTGCCAATTTGTTCGCAGTGATTTCTGGCGAAACAACCGCTAGTCTTCTAAACAAATTTGATATGTATGGTTACTCGCAGGATCGACTAGATTGATCCTAGGACATGTGTCTTAACATTAATTGTAACACTTACTTGACGGTTTATGTTAAACACGACGTAGTTCTTGTGCATGTGTTTGTGTAAGGCTTAAAATACAAAGACTTCTGGAATTAGATTCAAATGTAAAGGTTTGGACGAAACGTCTTAATCAAAAAAGGTTTGAATGTAAATACTTGACAATGAAAAGACTTAAAACTGGAATTAAAGGACTTGATTGTAAAGGAAAGAGCCTTTTAAAAGAAACTTGATACATAAAGCTTTACAGGAAAATGAAGCAATTCGACAGAACGTAAAGAAATTAAGAACAATTGCAAGAGTACGTAAAAGAATGGTTCAAAAGAAATTATATTGATAAATGAATTTCAAAGATAAAATGTGTGATGTCATACGTACATTCTCAATGAACTCTTTCTCTGTAACTTGGTACTTGAGTATTTTATGAGTAATTTTGTACGAATTATGATCCTCCTTTCTCCCTAACACTAAGGAACTATTTATAATGTTCTAACCATAACGGTATTATTCTAATGAAAAGCCACGTCGCTTCTTGCATGTCTTTCGACACTCTAAGGCTTCCACGCGTCTTTCTTATCCAAAGAAACTATTTTGAATTTCAAACATTCCCGCTCAAGCCTTCAGCAACAACTTTCTCATGTGGTCGTCGAAATGCTCATTTTTGACAAAACAAAAACACTTGTCCTTTCAAACTGTCTTCTTCGACTCAGATCCAGTAACAACATACTTCGTCTATAGCTTTTTCAAGCCATCTTGTGGAAATTTAAATGAATGATTCCTTTATTATCCTGGTCGAAATTCCCAGCAAACACACATACATTATTTTCTAAAATATTTTCAAAACAAACACTTTGTATGCGTTCTCAACGATACGAGAATCATTACAAATTTTGCCGAACTTAGGCATTTTAAAAATATTTTCAAACTTACACATTCACAAAGCATTTTCAAAGTGAGTTAGTGATTAAGAGCCCGTAGATAACTACAGATGAAAAGGGTGCTAACACCTTTCCTTTTCATAACCTACCCCCCTTACCCAAAAAAATTCTCAAAGATATTTCCTGTTCTTTTCACCCTTTCCTTTATTGGATAAAAGAAAGGTCGATGGCGACTCTTGCTATCCGTAACATTTACGATAAAATGCAAAACCAAAAGTCAGTTTTCCCACCGTATCATACCATGCTGACAAAAGTACGTTATTAGTTTACATGTTTGCATAATCTAAATTTATATTTCAATTTTCAGCAATTTCCGAGGCGGGTCATCAAGAGCTGCATCTGGGGAGGCACCAGACCCACTCAACTCTACCGCGCTGACAATGACGCCTCATACCATTGCATGCTAAAAAAGAGACATTGTAGTATCGAAAGGTATCTCCTGGGGGAACGGTACGACTTTGCTAAAGATGCCAACTTGAAGGTAGGTGATAAACTCATATTTCACATCCAGTATCCCCCCGTGGAAGAAATTATCGTTACGATGGAGCACGGAGATGCTACTCGGGGATGGCGGTCCTGGTAGGTTGGTGTACATGGAGGCGAATTAAATTTTGAAGGAAGGAAGTTAACCTTTTGGGAATGATATATGAAGCTGGCTAAAGGGGTTTATGTTGTTTAGATGTATGGTAATATTAGCAAGTGTTTAAGTTTATATCCATATTGTTGTACCCCAAAATTTGCCCTCGCATTTTTCCACAAGAAATCTCAGCTTCAGGCGTTTCCTGATTTTTCAAACTGGCTCAAGAATCGGTCAAACAGACTTTTCTCGTCAGTCAGGACACAATTAGGGTTTTACTGATTTTCAGGGCTCCGGAATGTTTCACCCAAGTTGGCTTAGGGTTTTGGTTGATTCTGGCTCAATTGTGATCAGGTGAACGTTCTTTGGCATTTAATCAGGAATTAAGGTTTTATGGGCATATTCTCAGAAAGATTAAAATTCCACAGCACTTTGCAAGTTATTCCAAGATTCGGGTTGAATTCGCATTGTTTTGATTTAATCAGTAAAAGAGGCAGTTGGTTTGAATTCACGTTGTTTTGTTTGAGCCAGTCAAAAGAAATACGCAGTTTGGATTTACAGTGTTTGTTGAAAATCAGTGAAGAGGGAATGCGCCTGTTTGGTTTGTTTCGGTTAACTGTTACTTTGCTTTGGACATTGGAAAGGCCAGGATTAACTGATCAATTACTAAGGCATTGTTTTATTTAAATTATTTATTATTCTAAATTAAGTGATTGAAATTTATTTTTCAATTATTTTAATTCAAAGAGTTTTAAATAATAAATAAACAATAAAGAGAAAAACAGAATTAATAGGATATTGGAAACTTTTATTTATTCTTAAATTAACTGTACAATTATTGTTTATAATTTAATTACAAACAATGGTTTTACATCAATTTAAATTTAAATAAAAAAGGAAAACTATCCTATTTCTTCTAATTCTTCAGTCTTCATTTAGTACCCCTCCATCCATTTTTATTCGTCTGCAAAAGAAAAAGAGAAAAGTCAAAAAGCAGATAAAATAATAAACGACAAAAGAAATTCATCATTAAGGGCCACTGATTGGGATCAGTTAACCCTCTCTGCAAATCACGGGATTTCTCCCGGTTCACAAAGAGGGAAGAATTTTATGCAAAGTGTCAAAATACATAAGTTCAAAATGTCAAACTGCACAAACTCAATCTCAAACTCCAAGTTCAAACCAAACTGAAAAAATCCAGATTATAACTTTCTATCAAAATCCAAAAAGTACAGTTTACTGTCAAAATGCCAAAAAGTCCACCCAAGCTGTCAAAGAAAAGAGGATTTGGGCAAAGATATCAAAAGGAGAAAAGTACAAAAGCTGTCAAAAGAAAAGATAAAATATGCAGAGGAAATTTGTTAAGCAAGCAAGACACTTTCTTTTCATCATTTCCCAACAAAATGGCCACTTTCAGAACTAAAAGTACAGTGTAAAACATAGTTTAATATTTAACTGTACAGAGAGAGAAAAAGAAGAGGAAAGTAAGCAGGTTTTTTAGGCTTTTAGGCAGGAAAGCAGAAAGACAAAAACGAAAAACACAGTGGATAAGGCATAGGAAGAAAGATATAACACACAAGAACTGAACACAGTAAAAAAAAGGCAGAACTTTCACCAAAGTTAAGGAGAAACCAATACAAACTGATATACAAAAACGGCTAAGCATTCAACCTACTGTCCAGAACCTTAAGCAAGAAGCCTCAAGCTTAACAAAAACTTGTCAAGGCCAAGCCTGTACCTGCTACATCAAACACCTAAACATCAAAAACCAGTAAAAATGCCAAACCTGCATAAAACCTACTAAAAACACATAACCTCCAAACACATAACCTCCAAACACATAACCTCCAAACAATAACCTGCAACAAGCCATACCAGTATATAACCTGTCAAGCCATTATACCTCCTAAACCAGCATAGAACTTGGTCTAAACCTCAAAAACCTGTTCAAGGCCAAACCTGAAACCAACATGGCTCAAAGCCTCCTCCTATCTTAACCTGAAACATGCATATGCCAAACCTGCTGAAGCACACCACCCTACTGTCAAACCATAAAAAACCTTAACCACTAAAAACACCTGCATATGCAAAACTAGTCCAAAGCCTCACTTGAATCGGTCCAAAACCTCCAGCCCTCAGAGCACTCATCATAGGGCGTTTTTTCTAACAAGCACCAAGGCATATTCAACAGCATACACAAGCATTCAAGGTATACAGACCCTCAGAACCCTAGGCTCTTCATTGGGCAAGAAATAAAATTCCTTCCAAAAACAATAAGCAACCGAGGCAACTCAGTGTCCAAACCCTCGAGCCCTCAGGAAGATAACATCATTGGGAAATCAAAATAGGCAACATAAGCAAGCAGAACAACACAGGCAACAAAGAGACAGTCAAGGAAGAAGCATGTTCGTAAGGCAATCAAGAGGCACATAAACGAAAGGCATCTCAAAGCAACAATTCAAGACAACAAGTCAGAAGAAGAGAGAAGCGTTCAAGGCAACAAACAGTAAAGGCGAAAGAGAAGAAGAAAGAGGTAAATCTAAGAGGAGGTTTTCAGTCAACATCATCAAACCAAGAGTGAGACAAAAAGGTACCAGTTACCCTTGTAAAGCTAGCATCAAGCCCATCGAGCGGTCCCCTTCACCACTGAGCCTCCGAGCATCTCCGCGCCCACCTCCTTCCCCAAACGAAAGGTAGTAAACTTATTTTCTCTTCCCTTTTTTCCTCAACCTCGTTAAAACAAACAAAATCAAATGCCTTAGTCAAGGAGAAGCAGTAAACCATAACATGCAAATAACGAAACTCTAAAAAATACGCTAGACAAAGACGAAGTAAGGGCGATTACCGTTCATTTCGCTTCATTGAACTGTGGAGGAAGAGGGCTGAGGCGCTGATGGCTTAGGCGAAGAGGACGACTCTCTGAATCCATGTCAAAGAAAATGAACGAAACCTCCATGAACGCCGCCGCTGCACAAACCCTAAAGCCTTGTCTCCAAATGAAAACAACTCCAAACCCTAAAAACTTTTTGAGTCCAAACGTGGGCCTTGCCCATTCTGAATACAAAGCCCAATGCATCTGCTTTCTTTTTGTTCCTTTGCCTAACCTAATTTTCTTTTTATTCTCTCTTTAATAAACTTAAATGAACACTTTTTGTTCTTTCTTTACAATAATTTTTATTACTAATAAAATACCCTTATTTAAAATACATTAATTGAAAATACATTTTTTTCTTAAACATTTAATTAAGATACATTTTTTGCATCATATAATTAAAATTGAAAATACCCTTTTTATTCTTTTAATTAAAACACTTTTTTTGTACATAATAAGTAAACACACATTTTTACATAATTTAATTTCTTAAAATATACTTTTGTACATAACAAATAAAAAAAAAATACTTTTTTGTATATATAATTAAAACTTAGAAATATTTTCTTTTCTTAAAACATCATTTTTATACATAATTTAATTAAATTGAAAACATTTTCTTTTCATTAAAACATTCTTTTCATACATATCAAAATACAAGATTACAAGACCAATTAATTAAATAGACGTTTAATTTTTCTTTAGGTCAAAACAAATACCTAACATTACTTTCTTAAATTCACATTCCGCATCTGTAAATAATCACATGCTTACACAATACATCTCATACTTACACAATACAAATACACAATACAAATACACAATATATTGCTCCTATACACACTTGTTTATCTTATACATTGATATTCGTCATTTACATTTGATCGCAAATTCGATTTGGTTGTAACTTATTGGATATTATAAGTCTCATCCCCGTTCATACACATGTACCCCCACTGTCGGATACTATTTTGTAATAGCGTAGATTTTACATTTTCGCAATTTACCGCTTTCAATTATACCATGGTTAGACCTAGGGTTTGCATGTACATAAAATCAAACGCTAGATAACCTAACACAAGACAAATACATGAAATCAATACACAATCACACTTGCACCCTCTAGGGTAATCCCACATGTTGCCTTCCAAAATGGGCCATGCTTGCACGTCGAGTTTCTTTGGCAAAACGAATTCAAATGATCATAAGACCCACAAAGTGTTGCCTAAACGGAATGATCAAGTCCCTTCAAAGCAAATTGCCAAAGACACTTGGCATCATTGCATCCATGGTCCATACGATGACCCGCGCCCGTCCCGAACAAACTTCCTAAACGCAAGATTGTCCACCAATTTCAATGGTGGAACAAAATTGTTTAAAAAAGGGGTTAAAACATAACAAAAACCTTTTAGTACAATAGGGTAGACAAAACTCTTAGTTACTTGAGATCAACTTGCAAAAACACTTGCCTTCTTTTCAAAAACCACAATCCACAACACTTTCTAACAAACTCTCAAAAACATTTGAAACATCTTTTCAAAAAGATACACACTTTTGTAAAACACTCAAACATGAGTCAAATACATTGGTCGCCTAAGACAAGGCATCTTCTTCAAAAACATTTTCAAAACACACACACACACACACACACACCATTTTCAAGCAATCAAAAAATCAAGGCAAGTGATCTAAAAAAACCAAGTAACTAAGAGCCCATGGATAACCATGGATGAAAAGGGTGCTAATACCTTCCCTTTTCATAATCTACCCCCCGAACCCACGAAATATCTCAAAAGGTTTTTGCTGTGCTTTTTCAACCTTTCCTTTAGGATAAAATAAAAATTCGGTGGCGACTCTTGCTCAACCGCATAAGTGCGAATACGAACGCAAAACTCTAGTCAGTTCTCCCACCGTATCACAGAACTGGCGACTCTGCTGGGGAGAATTTTTAAAAGTGGGTTTCCTTAGGGTTTAGATCACCTTTTATTTTCTTGCTTTAATTGACTTGATTGATTTATCTTTTGGGTTCTTGTTTGGGTTTTGTTGTAAATCCTCCACCCGGATTTGGGGCACCTTTTTAGGTAAATAGCAAAAAAACTGCGAGGGAACTGTGCGGGGTATACCGACATGGTTGAAGTAGTAAGCTATGTTAGTGTGACATATTTGTGAGTACCGGTAACCCTTGAGTAGTCAAGGAGAGTGCGGGGCCGCTGTGTGATGTCATGAAACACTAACGAACTCTTAGAACCTTAATTGACCATCTTAGCCTTTTTAGGGGTAGTGAGATGACCGACTTTGGTGCAGTCCGAAGTTGGTAGATCCTCGATACTACACTCTTTTGAGGATTGTTTTCTTGGAATATTTTGGTCGCCAGTAAGTGGCTAAACCGAAACGATGAACACAGAAAACAATCCAATGATATTGAGCTCCTTAGAACCCGGTTTCTATTTTAGGACAGGATGAGCCAACTAACTTCAAGAGGGTAGTACCTGAACCTCATGCAAGCCTCAACCTAAGGACTTGTTTGCTTTGTGTGAATATGTTTGCCTGTATATACACTCACTTGCTTGTGCATACATGTACATGACATCATGACATCATACCATAGCATTTTCAATAACCATTTCAAGGATCTCGAGGGCTCTTTTGATGCAAGGTTACGTTGAACCAAACGTCTACCAAGGAGCAAGAGGTTTCTCCTCTAAACAAAGTTCTCCAGTCAAAGTTCAAATACAAAAACTTGAATCAGTGGCTATGACCCACTCGACATGGTGAGCCTGATTCTCGTGGAAAGACATCCACTGATACAAAGTTCTCTAAACAAAGATCAAGTGCAACAACTTGAATCAGTGGCTATGACCCACTCGACATGGTGAGTCTGATTCTCGTGGAAAGACATCCACTGATACAAAGTTCTCTAAACAAAGATCAAGTGCAACAACTTGAATCAGTGGCTATGACCCACTTGACATGGTGAGCTTGATTCTCGTGGAAAGACATCCACCGGTGCGGAGATCTCCAATCCAAGAGCCAAGTTCAACCTCTAACATTTTCTTGTATTTACCCCAAGAGATCCTTGAAAGCATGCATCCACATATCATGCATTGCATTTTGACAGTCTTTTCTTTTTCAGGTTTCCTTACTCTCATACTGTTTATTTCAGTAAGAGATGGCTCTAGAAAGGTCTGTCAAGGACATCCAAGACCAGACTGCTCAGCTGCAGGAGATGTTCCTGAACTTGTCACTGGGGCAAGAAGAAATGAAAGCTCTCCTCACCAAGAGCTTGGAGAATTCCAACAATGCCAGGAGTGATCAGCTTGCGGAGCTGCAGTTTGATCTGACAACCTTGAGGACCCAAATGATGGGACAGTTGGTGGGCCAGATGGCTCTCATCCAAGACTTATCTCAAAGACAAGAGGAACTCAGAGTTCTTGTCCGCCAATTGCTTCCAAACAACCAACTGGGGCAAGCATCTGAGGTTGAAGAGCGAGTCACCGCTCAGCCTCCATCAACTCAAGAAGACAAGGGGAAAGCTCCTTTGCTTGCTTCAGGGTCACAAGCCCTTCAATAACCTCGCCAGCGTCAACGGGGTAATCGGTGTAAGCAAGAAACGTCGAGAAGACAGTTCACGGAGACTGAAATACCATCATTCTTCATACTGAAGCGCCTGATGGAGGTCAACCTGCTCACCCTGAAGGACCCTCCTCAGAAGCCCAATACCTCATCTCCTCACTATCATCCCGATGCATTTTGTGTTTACCACTCCTACAGCCCGGGACACGACACCAACGACTGTTGGGCCTTGAAGAACAAGATTCAAGATCTGATCGACATTGGGGTGCTGGAATTCATGCCAGACGGCGAGATGAAAATCTTCCGTTAAAGGGTTCTCCACTTGAAGTGACGAAGCTCAAGCTGAAAGACTTTTACTTCTTTTTGAATTTTCGAAGTTGTAATTTCTTTTGCTGTCAAACAATTATTTGTTGATGTTAAACTCTGTTTTCATTAATGTATTGCATATGTTTGTCTTGAATCCATCCATTCGTTTCACTACTCTTATGCTTTTCTTTATGATATTTGACTCTTGATAAAAAGCTGTAAGCCTTTAGAGGGAGGATGACGAAACAATACCATGATCTTGATCTTATACAGTATGCTTTTGAACAGACCTTGCTGATGATGTACAGGCATTTCTTTCAAATCCCAAACACTGGAGTTATAAGGAAGTTAATCCCTAGTCAGCCCCTTTGAGCCAAAGAAGTAGGAGTTTTCTGTTCTAAACAATCGAAACCTTTGATATAAACCTGGGGCAGGGTAGTCTTTCAGTTAATTCAAAAGAAAATACGCATTTAAGTTGCAAACTCTCAGTTCTTAATACAATGAACGACGTCAAAAAAGAAAACATTCCTTTGGAATCAAAAGACAAGGGTGGTTCCCTATCACATAGACAGTCAATCTCTCAAAAGAGAAAAGCCTGCCGAGCCAAAACCTATAAAGGAGGCTTAAGAAAGCTGGGGCATCCCGCTGACAGTAATCCCGGAAAACGGTAACAGTCAGGCAAAAGTTAGGGATAACAAATCAAAATCAAAATAGTGAGGTCATTACAAAATCCTCAACAACATGAAAAATGTTGAAGAAGAAAAGAAGAGATGATGACTGTCTCCCCAAATTCAACTGGTGAACCATCGCCCAAAAGTCGTTCAAAACTCAAAACAAAGAGTGACGCACAATTAACTGAGCTTAGGTTGAAGAACATCACGAAGAGCGGGCGGGTACAAATATACTTTGAGCCTTTATCCTTTGTTTCTTAAACCATGAACCAGGCCACGTTACAACCCTCCAAAAGTCCTAATTGAAGCATGGGTTAGTTCGAAAGCATACTGTTACAAAAGGTATCCTGACTCCTGTAGGGCTTTGCTCTAAATCTTGTGTTGACTTATCTTATGAAAAGTTTTCTGCTAAAAACGCATTTTTCAAAACTTCGAGACAAACATAAACTTTGCATTGCTTGAATATCACTGTCTGCATTTGCCTTTTTGGTTGACAACGAAGCAATTCATACAACGAGTGTTCGGAGGAACGAAAACTCTCTCAGTGAGCAAAATCACTTCAAAAGGGCGACACTTCCTTTACAAATCTCCTATCAGCAAGGGGCATGACATGTCACCATCCAATTAACCTGGGGCAGTCCAGTCAAGGTCCAACAAGATCTTTCAAAGTTCAGTTAACCTGGGGCAGTCCAGTCAAGATTTCAGGAAATCTCTCAATATGCAGAGTAATCTGATTCAAGACTCCTTCACCACCACTTGGGGCATTCGAATGTCAAAAGTGTTCAACAAATCAACTATTACAATTCCAGATTCGACTCCTGCATCCAGCCAGGGCATATCTGTTGACCACTTTCCCAGACTCGATTCCTGTATCTAGCCAGGGCACGTCTGAAGAGTTGGAAGATTCGATTCCTGTATCCAGTCAGGGCATATCTATCAACTATCACCTTTCCAGATTCGATTCCTGTATCCAGCCAGGGCACGTATGAAGAATTCCAGATCAACACCTGTAACAACCCAGGAAAACATCTGTGAACGACCGATTGTAGACCAACACCTGTAATAAGCCAGGAAATTATCTACATCACCACTTGGGGCATTCGAATGTCAAAAGTGTTCAAAAAACCGATGCAGTTTTACACGAGCTCATCATCAGGAAGCCCTACACCGGTTCCTCTTCAAGACTTCTGAAAACAGTTTATGGATTCTTCCCAACAACGGATGTTAATCTATCAGCTTGTTCAGATGCAACCTTTGAAAACAGTTTACGGACGCTTCCCAACAACGGACGCGGCTCTATTGCTGATTCAATTTCAAGATTTCTGAAAACAGTTCACGGGTTCTCCAAGTAAACGGATGTTAACCTATCACTTGTTCAGACTCTTCTTCAAGACTTCTGAAAACAGTTTATGGATTCTTCCCAACAACGGATGTTAATCTATCAGCTTGTTCAGATGCAACCTTTGAAAACAGTTTACGGACGCTTCCCAACAACGGACGCGGCTCTATTGCTGATTCAATTTCAAGATTTCTGAAAATAGTTCACGGGTTCTCCAAGTAAACGGATGTTAACCTATCACTTGTTCAGATTCTTCTTCAAGACTTCTGAAAACAGTTTATGGATTCTTCCCAACAACGGATGTTAATCTATCAGCTTGTTCAGATGCAACCTTTGAAAACAGTTTACGGACGCCTCCCAACAACGGATGCTGCTCTATTGCTTATTCAATTTCAAGATTTCTAAAAACAGTTCACGGGTTCTCCAAGTAACGGATGTTAACCTATCGCTTGTTCAGATTCTTCTCAAGCTAGCTCCACTCAGAGTCAAGCTTCATTATCCCCAGCAAAGCTAAAACTTCAAATTATCAATCCCCAGCGGAGCCAGACCATTGAACCTTCTCCCCACAGAGTTTTGGGAGGGTAAATCTTGAGTTCCCCAGTGAAGTCGCCAAAGTTACTTCCCACCGAGCTGAAGATTCTCAGTCTTACCTCCCCAGCAGGAGTCTACTAGTTTGGAACTCCCAGTAGAGGTCATCAGGAATTCTCTTCCCCAGCAACAGCCAAGGAATTATTTTCCCAGGCAGTAGTCAAGATTCTTTTATCTGCAGCCGACTCAGGATTCATTTATCCTCAGCAGGATAGCTCATCAGCTTACATGCGCATTCATCACATTCATGTCATAAACATTGCTGTCGCATACATTGCATCATGCATCATGACATTGCATACGACTAACCCTTTACTTTTTCAGGTAAGATCAGTCGACAAACAAAGATCACCTCCCGAGATTCATCCAGAAATAGTTCAGATGTGACCCGGACACGGTGACATTCTGATACTTATTTCAGATCCATTCAGACGCATCATCAGGAAACCCTACACCGGTTCCTCTTCAACTTCAAGACTTCTGAAAACAGTTCACGGATTCTTCCCAACAACGGATGTTAATCTACCAACTTGTTCAGACTCTTCTCAACTTTTGAAAACAGCTTACGGACGCTTCCCAACAACGGATGCTGCTCTATTGCTTATTCAACTTCAAGATTTCTGAAAACAGTTCACGGGTTCTCCAAGTAACGGATGTTAACCTATCACTTGTTCAGACTCTTCTCAACTTTTGAAAACAGTTTACGGATGCTTCCCAACAACGGATGCTGCTCTATTGCTTATTCAACTTCAAGACTTCTGAAAACAGTTCACGGATTCTCCAAGACACGGATGTTAATCTACCAACTTGTTCAGACTCTTCTCAACTTTTGAAAATAATTTACGGATTCTCCAGACACGGATGCCGCTCTATTGCTTATTCAATCTCAACTCCTGAAAATAATTTACGGATTCTCCAGACATGGATGTCGATCTATTGCTCATTCGGACCCCCAATTCAGAGATGTTCCAAAACATGGATGCCCTTCTGATACTTGCCCACTCACTATTGACATACAGTTCAACATGTCCAGATGGCATCTTTAAGCCCATCACCAAATGGCATCTTTAAGCCCATTATCAGATGGCATCTTTAAGCCCATCACCAAATGGCATCTTTAAGCCCATTATCAGATGGCATCTCTAAGCCCATCCCCCGACAAGATTCTATCGCACCAGATGGCATCTTTAAGCCCGTCTCCAAATGGCATCTTTAAGCCCATTCACCTCTACCATCACATCGTCGAGTGCAAATTTTCTGGGTACTTTAGTGTCCAATCTTCTTTTACCTTCAAGTCGCGAAAGGCAAGCTTGCCAATCTAACTCTTCAAGTCCAAGAAGATTGAACAGGGGCAACTGTTGTACCCCAAAATTTGCCCTCGCATTTTTCCACAAGAAATCTCAGCTTCAGGCGTTTCCTGATTTTTCAAACTGGCTCAAGAATCGGTCAAACAGACTTTTCTCGTCAGTCAGGACACAATTAGGGTTTTACTGATTTTCAGGGCTCCAGAATGTTTCACCCAAGTTGGCTTAGGGTTTTGGTTGATTCTGGCTCAATTGTGATCAGGTGAACGTTCTTTGGCATTTAATCAGGAATTAAGGTTTTATGGGCATATTCTCATAAAGATTAAAATTCCACAGCACTTTGCAAGTTATTCCAAGATTCGGGTTGAATTCACATTTTTTTGATTTAATCAGTAAAAGAGGCAGTTGGTTTGAATTCACGTTGTTTTGTTTGAGCCAGTCAAAAGAAATACGCAGTTTGGATTTACAGTGTTTGTTGAAAATCAGTGAAGAGGGAATGCGCCTGTTTGGTTTGTTTCGGTTAACTGTTACTTTGCTTTGGACATTGGAAAGGCCAGGATTAGCTGATCAATTACTAAGGCATTGTTTTATTTAAATTATTTATTATTCTAAATTAAGTGATTGAAATTTATTTTTCAATTATTTTAATTCAAAGAGTTTTAAATAATAAATAAACAATAAAGAGAAAAACAGAATTAATAGGATATTGGAAACTTTTATTTATTCTTAAATTAACTGTACAATTATTGTTTATAATTTAATTACAAACAATGGTTTTACATCAATTTAAATTTAAATAAAAAAGGAAAACTATCCTATTTCTTCTAATTCTTCAGTCTTCATTTAGTACCCCTCCATCCATTTTTATTCGTCTGCAAAAGAAAAAGAGAAAAGTCAAAAAGCAGATAAAATAATAAACGACAGAAGAAATTCATCATTAAGGGCCACTGATTGGGATCAGTTAACCCTCTCTGCAAATCACGGGATTTCTCCCGGTTCACAAAGAGGGAAGAATTTTATGCAAAGTGTCAAAATACATAAGTTCAAAATGTCAAACTGCACAAACTCAATCTCAAACTCCAAGTTCAAACCAAACTGAAAAAATCCAGATTACAACTTTCTATCAAAATCCAAAAAGTACAGTTTACTGTCAAAATGCCAAAAAGTCCACCCAAGCTGTCAAAGAAAAGAGGATTTGGGCAAAGATATCAAAAGGAGAAAAGTACAAAAGCCGTCAAAAGAAAAGATAAAATATGCAGAGGAAATTTGTTAAGCAAGCAAGACACTTTATTTTCATCATTTCTCAACAAAATGGCCACTTTCAGAACTAAAAGTACAGTGTAAAACATAGTTTAATATTTAACTGTACAGAGAGAGAAAAAGAAGAGGAAAGTAAGCAGATTTTTTAGGCTTTTAGGCAGGAAAGCAGAAAGACAAAAACGAAAAACACTGTGGATAAGGCATAGGAAGAAAGATATAGCACACAAGAACTGAACACAGTAAAAAAAAGGCAGAACTTTCACCAAAGTTAAGGAGAAACCAATACAAACTGATATACAAAAACGGCTAAGCATTCAACCTACTGTCCAGAACCTTAAGCAAGAAGCCTCAAGCTTAACAAAAACTTGTCAAGGCCAAGCCTGTACCTGCTACATCAAACACCTAAACATCAAAAACCAGTAAAAATGCCAAACCTGCATAAAACCTACTAAAAACACATAACCTCCAAACACATAACCTCCAAACACATAACCTCCAAACAATAACCTGCAACAAGCCATACCAGTTTATAACCTGTCAAGCCATTATACCTGCTAAACCAGCATATAACTTGGTCTAAACCTCAAAAATCTGTTCAAGGCCAAACCTGAAACCAACATGGCTCAAAGCCTCCTCCTGTCTTAACCTGAAACCTGCATATGCCAAACCTGCTGAAGCACACCACCCTACTGTCAAACCATAAAAAACCTTAACCACTAAAAACACCTGCATATGCAAAACTAGTCCAAAGCCTCACCTGAATCGGTCCAAAACCTCCAGCCCTCAGAGCACTCATCATAGGGCGTTTTTTCTAACAAGCACCAAGGCATATTCAACAGCATACACAAACATTCAAGGTATACAGGCCCTCAGAACCCTAGGCTCTTCATTGGGCAAGAAACAAAATACCTTCCAAAAACAATAAGCAACCGAGGCAACTCAGTGTCCAAACCCTCGAGCCCTCAGGAAGATAACATCATTGGGCAATCAAAATAGGCAACATAAGCAAGCAGAACAACACAGGCAACGAAGAGACAGTCAAGGAAGAAGCATGTTCGTAAGGCAATCAAGAGGCACATAAACGAAAGGCATCTCAAAGCAACAATTCAAGACAACAAGTCAGAAGAAGAGAGAAGCGTTCAAGGCAACAAACAGTAAAGGCGAAAGAGAAGAAGAAAGAGGTAAATCTAAGAGGAGGTTTTCAGTCGACATCATCAAACCAAGAGTGAGACAAAAAGGTACCAGTTACCCTTGTAAAGCTAGCATCAAGCCCATCGAGCGGTCCCCTTCACCACTGAGCCTCCGAGCATCTCTGCGCCCACCTCCTTCCCCAAACGAAAGGTAGTAAACTTCTTTTCTCTTCCCTTTTTTCCTCAACCTCGTTAAAACAAACAAAATCAAATGCCTTAGTCAAGGAGAAGCAGTAAACCATAACATGCAAATAACGAAACTCTAAAAAATACGCTAGACAAAGACGAAGTAAGGGCGATTACCGTTCATTTCGCTTCATTGAACTGTGGAGGAAGAGGGATGAGGCGCTGATGGCTTAGGCGAAGAGGACGACTCTCTGAATCCATGGCAAAGAAAATGAACGAAACCTCCATGAACGCCGCCGCTGCACAAACCCTAAAGCCTTGTCTCCAAATGAAAACAACTCCAAACCCTAAAAACTTTTTGAGTCCAAACGTGGGCCTTGCCCATTCTGAATACAAAGCCCAATGCATCTGCTTTCTTTTTGTTCCTTTGCCTAACCTAATTTTCTTTTTATTCTCTCTTTAATAAACTTAAATAAACACTTTTTGTTCTTTCTTTACAATAATTTTTATTACTAATAAAATACCCTTATTTAAAATACATTAATTGAAAATACATTTTTTCTTAAACATTTAATTAAGATACATTTTCTGCATCATATAATTAAAATTGAAAATACCCTTTTTATTCTTTTAATTAAAACACTTTTTTTGTACATAATAAGTAAACACACATTTTTACATAATTTAATTTCTTAAAATATACTTTTGTACATAACAAATAAAAAAAATACTTTTTTGTATATATAATTAAAACTTAGAAATATTTTCTTTTCTTAAAACATCATTTTTATACATAATTTAATTAAATTGAAAACATTTTCTTTTCATTAAAACATTCTTTTCATACATATCAAAATACAAGATTACAAGACCAATTAATTAAATAGACGTTTAATTTTTCTTTAGGTCAAAACAAATACCTAACATTACTTTCTTAAATTCACATTCCGCACCTGTAAATAATCACATGCTTACACAATACATCTCATACTTACACAATACAAATACACAATACAAATACACAATATATTGCTCCTATACACACTTGTTTATCTTATACATTGATATTCGTCATTTACATTTGATCGCAAATTCGATTTGGTTGTAACTTATTGGATACTATAAGTCTCATCCCCGTTCATACACATGTACCCCCACTCCCGGATACTATTTTGTAATAGCGTAGATTTTACATTTTCGCAATTTACCGCTTTCAATTATACCATGGTTAGACCTAGGGTTTGCATGTACATAAAATCAAACGCTAGATAACCTAACACAAGACAAATACATGAAATCAATATACAATCACACTTGCACCCTCTAGGGTAATCCCACATGTTGCCTTCCAAAATGGGCCATGCTTGCACGTCGAGTTTCTTTGGCAAAACGAATTCAAATGATCATAAGAACCTCAAAGTGTTTCCTAAACGGAATGATCAAGTCCCTTCAAAGCAAATTGCCAAAGACACTTGGCATCATTGCATCCATGGTCCATACGATGACCCGCGCCCGTCCCGAACAAACTTCCTAAACGCAAGATTGTCCACCAATTTCAATGGTGGAACAAAATTGTTAAAAAAAGGGGTTAAAACATAACAAAAACCTTTGAGTACAATAGGGTAGACAAAACTCTTAGTTACTTGAGATCAACTTGCAAAAACACTTGCCTTCTTTTCAAAAACCACAATCCACAACACTTTCTAATAAACTCTCAAAAACATTTGAAACATCTTTTCAAAAAGATACACACTTTTGTAAAACACTCAAACATGAGTCAAATACATTGGTCGCCTAAGACAAGGCATCTTCTTCAAAAACATTTTCAAAACACACACACACACATCATTTTCAAGCAATCAAAAAATCAAGGCAAGTGATCTAAAAAAACCAAGTAACTAAGAGCCCATGGATAACCATGGATGAAAAGGGTGCTAATACCTTCCCTTTTCATAATCTACCCCCCGAACCCACGAAATATCTCAAAAGGTTTTTGCTGTGCTTTTTCAACCTTTCCTTTAGGATAAAATAAAAATCGGTGGCGACTCTTGCTCAACCGCACAAGTGCGAATACGAACGCAAAACTCTAGTCAGTTCTCCCACCGTATCACACATATGTTAGGACATAAGTTATGTAATACCGTTATAATGTTATTGATAATAACTTTGGTTTTAAGGTTGTATAACATGTACTTTTGGATTGTCCAATTTCATGGACTGCATTTGGGTGTAATTTTTAAAAGTCCTAGGTTGGGCAAACTATGTAAATGCATATTAACAATGATACAGTAAGTCATTAGGCAGAACTTGGAAGTTAGACAAGGTACATGTAAGATCAATCAATAATGCAAAGTCAAACGATTGCCGAAACATTGTGGGCACAATGACATGAATATCATATCCCTGCAATCAGTCAAAGATCATACAGGTTATTATATTTTTCACAGTTAATCCTAAACGGAAAATGATAAATAAATCTACCAAAATATGTGAAAAACATGGTGGTAAACATGTGGTTGACACCAGTTGGTACATATAACATATTTGAGACACTATTGTTCACAAAAACACCGCTCAGCATATCAAAAAGACAAACATTTCCTAAACCTCCAACTGCTATTTCAGAGGGATGTCAAAATACTTTGATGTGTAACAAATGTAAAGACTAAAAGAGACAATAAATGACAAGTTTGTCAATGACGACCATTTTAAAATATTCCTTCATTGTTGATTTCATCGTCTATTTGTGATGTACTCTCACGATAAGCTTCCACAACTGTTTTTTATTGCTAATGTCCTCGATAAGCTCGAACAGACACGCCATGGAGAAGGTAGTTACAATCGGTGATGATATCAAATTCGTAGAACTCTTACAAAGACGACGGTGGGGAGATTTGAGAGGCAACAAGGTAATGGGATTATACAAGCTTAAAGGAAGTGAGAGATTTGGTATACATGAAAGTAGATGGAAGTATTGTGATGTAGACATATTGGAGAAGCGTGTAGAGGTTCACAACTCGTATACTACTTTACATGATTTAGTTACATTTAGTAGTAGTGGGTACAAATTAGTTGTAATTCAGCATAGCAAACGTGAGGCAAGCAGAAAAGGCATGGTTCAAATGCAAGTTATGTTTACATAGTTATGACAAATGCATAAAAATACTTGAAGTGATGTTAAAATGACAATGTGGAGGATAAACAAGCAAGGGTAATTTTGATCTTTCTACAAATAAGAGGGTTCTTATATAGTAGATTTATGTTGTTATAATATTTTAAAAATTAAAAATATATTAATAATAAATACTCTTTTATTATTCTAAATATATTTTTTTAAATATTAAAACTTTTTCTATAATTAAAAAAAAAAAGTTTTTTCAAAGCTCTCATTTTCTCTTCCCGTAAAAATCAATAATATTTTTTTGTAAATTGTATATCATGTATATATATATATATATATATATATATATATATATATATATATATATATATATATATATATATATATATATATATATATGGATAGAATGCAGTCAAAAAAAGCTTTATGGATAGAATAATAACAAACGTGTTACTTCTACTACTTGTTCCCACCTTAATTTCTCACCAATTGACATAAAACCATCTTTATATGATTTTAAACTCCGCGTTACAACCTAATCCCACCGACACATCTTACAAACCATAGCCAGAAGACACTTTGTGGGACAACACTATGCATTATGATTTTCTTTTATTCTAAAAAAATAACTAGAATAAAATAATATCCTTATGAAGATTTTGATTAAAAATATTAAAAAATACAACTATGGAATATGCCATGTTCCTTCGTTATGAGATCCAAAACTAGAAGCATCACGTTGGTGCTTAATAATCATGAGAGAGATCCACCATGTTTGGCTATGTTGTCCACTATCCACCTTTACATGAAAAGATTAAACAAAGTCAATGGCTATTTTGACTATGTAAAATTAATGTGTGCATCAAAATAATTTTCCACCTAAAATTAAAGAACAAAACCTAGTTTTTATAGATTGGTCCTCTCTAAAATTCCAAGTAAAAGTCTTAATGACTATATATACTCTATAACGACTTGAGTTCATACCAAATATTTTTCCAGCTACCTTTAAATACGGCTTTAATGATGGCATAATTTTTTGATTAAATTTGTCACCTAATGGCTACTATGAGGCAACGTGGCTTGACTTTTATGGTTATTATCGGATATTTATGTATAAATATGCTTCATTTCCTTTTTTTTAAATTTATTTACTCAATATGCTTCACTTCCTTGTTTCTTTTACAAACAATAAATAAATAGTTATACGAATAAAACTTAAGTATAATTATTTAGGTGGTTTTTATTATTTTTCAATGAAAATATAATAAATATATAATTTTCACATATGTAATTATTTATATTTTTACTATTTAAATATATTTATTATATTTTTATTGAAAAAAATAATAAATATCACATCTAAAAAATCATATTTATATTTTGTCTTATAAGTACTAACATAATTAATTAAATATTTTTATTCTAATTTGAAAGTGGAATTCTAGATTTGTGAATTCTCTCAGTCATATATCCGAGTTTTAAAAGAAAGTTTGAATTTTTTCTGCTATACGAAGATTTTTCTGTTTTGATTCTTCAAGAAATCTAATCATTCAAATGGTGTTGGCACCCGTTTGAGTCATTGTAAGCCGGAAATCATACCGACAATTTGAGTCATGAAAAGGTCGCTTGCTTAATCTAAAAAATAATGACATGACAGAAAGATTTTTCAAAAATAGTCAATTTAATGAGGCAAAATTGATATAAATCTTTAAAAATTACATGACATTTAATAGGTTATTGATGGGTAAATTTCTTGAGGGGGTCAAAGAGAGAAATCTTCATATGGCTAAGGGTGTAATTGGTTCAGTTTGGACCCATATTTTTTTATTAAAAAAAAATCCAAACTAATTATATCTCCATCGATTTCGTTTGGTTGATTTTTAACATTTTTAAAGAATGGAACCGAATCAAACTAACAATTATGGTTCGATTTAGTTTAGTTTGGTTGATTAGTTTACAATTTTTTTTCAAACATTATATTCATTAGTTTATTCTCCACTATCGTATTTTTTGGTTTATTTTATGCTATTATTTTTTTAAATAATACATTTTATGTAATTTACTTTGTGCTCTATTTTTCTAACAAATTACAAGTTGCTTTTAATCCATACGAAACAGTGACATAATTTCTATTTCATCATGAAATAAATCTACTATCAAATATAAAATTTGACATTTGATATCAGAAGGTTGGGAAGAGATTTGAAAGCTTAACAAATATAACACAATAAAATACACATTAATCAACATTTTTTCACCTCAAATACACATCAAAATTATTTTGTAACAAGACTATAAGGAGATTTCTTGAAAAAGAAGAAACAAAAAAGGTAAAAAAATAAAAATTAACGAAGAGAACTTGAACATGAAGAAGACGACAATAACATATCAGAACGATGGTAGAGAGAGCAATAGTTTTGGCAGGCAGCGAGAGCATCAATTAAGTGAAAGCAAGTTTTTGCGATTTATGATTTATGATTTCTACTTTCTATGTTTTGGAGTTTAGTTCTAGATGCGCGTTTTGATGAAACGAAAGAAGTATAAACAAAGATGAAGAATGATTTGACCGATATAAAATTTGGACTTAATTATGAGTGAGATAAAAGATCTATAGCATAATTATATCCATTGGTTCGGTTCATCGATTTGGCGGTTCCTAAAAACTAAAACTGAGAACTGATCCAAACTCTATTGATTTTTATTGGTTCGGTCCGGTTTTAGAATCAAACTGGAAATAACTGGTTTTTATTTCAGTTTGGTTTGGTTTAGATTGTCAGTTTATTTAGTTTTTTCTGATCTATTTACACCCCTACATTTGGAAAATGGGGAAATTTAAGCTTTTTTTACAGATGAATTTTGCAAAACTCGCCTATATGACAAGGGAAAAATACATATTGAACTTTAATTAGATTTTAATATCAAATCACTTTAAATAGATTTGAGGAGAATTTAGAACTTTCATTTTCTTTCTAAATTATTGGACTAAGATAATTTATTTGAGACTGAATAAGGGATAATCTATGACTAAATAGCTTATGATATAATCGATTTAAGGATGGAAATGGGTTTAGACACCCAAAGTGGACTAGTTGCCTTAAATGTGTTAGGGCATCCAAAGGAATATGGTCGTCTGAAGGGTATGGCGAGTTATCCAATAAGGCTTGGATCCACCATCCATAATCTCTCACACTCATCACACGTGGAATAACGGTGAGAGAATGTAAATGAGGGGGAAAATAGTTTCCCCGTGATTTAGAGAAACTTGTCTCCTCTGTCCCATGTTCCAATTGATGGAACTATGGAAACCACTCATAGCTAAGCCCACATGATCTCTATAAATACAAACTACTATGGAAGATTTGTGCTGCTAGAATCAAGCTTTGAAGAACAACATCATCAACCCCATCATTGACAAAGTTTGAAGGATGGAGCAGCCCTCAGGAGCATGCGCCTACATCAACACCCAGATGGCTATCATCGGCTTAAATAAATCCTTGAAGTGCAATCTAGTTTCTATCACTTTTAAGGACACCACACTGAGATGATACATGAACTTACCACACTTGTCGATCATTAGTTACCAAGACTTGGTGAAGACATTAATCCACCAGATTCCTGCAACCTACAAAGCTATCAATTACAAGCCTTTTCAACGTCCACCACATATCCTTAGAGTTGTTGAGGGAGTATCTTGTCATTTTAAAGGAAGATACTATCAAATTCATACATTTGAACCAAGAAATATTCATAGGGGAATTTTGTCATACCCAAAATTTGCCAGCCCTTTATTTCTACGGTCAAAAATATTCTTAAACATTGGTTTTATAAATATTCCTTGATTTTTTCGCTTCCAAACCTATTTAAAAATATAATAATTTATTTCAAGATTATTTGTGTTTTTGAATAAACAAATACTTGCTCGACTTCATGTACTTTTAATTGGCTTTTTATTTCAAATAAGTAACGTAACACATTTGGTAAGGAATGAAGCTTGCTAGTATGAGGTTGCCGGTTCGAATCTCGGGTGTTGCACTTTTAAACATTTTTTTTCTTCTTATTTTTACTATTTTTCTTCCCATTTTTGGAGATCAAACTTTGGGATTTCTTTTGGGCTTTTGGATAACTTAGTCTCTAAGTCTTTTTAAACCTAATTCACTCTATAAATAAGACCTTAGTTTGTCCTAATTTTGGGATCCAGATATTCTCACACACACAATTCATCAAGAATTTCTCACAGATCACCAAAATTCTCACAAACACATAATATCCAGAATTCACCAAGAAATTCGTGATTCTGTCTTACAAATCAACAGATCAACAATTGTTTTGATTTATTACAGAGTTTCTAAATAGAAACTCTAAAACCTTGTTGTTGTCTATATCAGACAATAACTAATAAGCGGCCGATGATTTCATATGAGACCACTCACTCTCTTTATTTTCGATTTTTATCTTTTTCTTAAATTTAATGTATTTGTTGTTTTAGCCGTATGATATTTTTCGATAATTGTTTTTTATTTTATTTTTTGTATAAAAGTTAATCCATTCACACTGCAAAGGATCTTCCACTTTATTCATGTACAAACTTTTTACTATCTGTATATAACTCAAAAAGGTCTAAAACCTTTTTACTATTTATTAAAAAGAAAACACCATTTTTTTTGTCGGTATTACTGCTTCTAACATTACTTTTTAATACTTTACCAACAATACTAGCCACCGGAAAAATTTCTTTTTATCAAATCAATTCAAAACCAGTAACATTAAAACAATTTCTCCCTTATATTTTCTAAATTGAAACGAAAAACTATAGTCTATAAATAAAATATCATAATGCAACATTTAACTTAACAACTTGTATCCAGTGTTGTTTTACAGGAAAAGAACAATAAGAAAATATCAGAGGAAAGTTGAAATAGGAACGAAAAGAAAACGAATTCGCCGCAGATAACACACCCAACGACTTCTAGATCGTGACTCTGATTACAACCTACTCGAACACTTCCGCATCATAACCTCTATTCGGATCGTTATCCGTCTCCCCCGCACTTCCTCTGCTAGAGCTCATGTTAACAAATATGTTCTTCGCGTTGGTATGCTTGTTTCATGGATTGGATCTATCACTAGTTGTGTATCATTATCATTCACGAGCGTCCGCATCACAATCTCAGACTCCATCATAGACATCCCAACTGCATCCAAATTGTTGCTTTCTCGCTGGAATCAGAACAACCGCACAAAATCAGAGAAGAAGAGAAGGAGGGTGTGATACGGTGGCAGAACTGACTGTTAATATTGGTTTGTGTTTTGTATTTGCAAATGTGCCATAAGCAAGAGTCACCACCGACTTTTTTTTTATACAACAAAGGAATTGGTGAAAAGAACAGAAAAATACCTTTCTCGAGATTTTCGGAGTAAGGGGGGTAGATTATTGAAAGGCAAGGTGTTAGCACCTTTTCCATCTGTAGTTATCTACGGGATCTTAGGTACTTGCTCATTTTTGAAAATTGTTTTCGTGTTTGTGTGTTTTGAAAAAGTTTTGTTGGCTTTATAATAACTCTTATATCAGTCCTCAAGAGTGTGATAAAGCGTTTTTTGAAAATATTTTTGAAAGTATGGTGTAAAAAGGAATCCTAATTGAGCAAGTACTTAATAGCTATCTACCTACTCGAAAAAGGCATTTTTTTCCTCCTTTCCTTTAAATAGTGTTATCCTACTATTAGTGAGTAGGTAGCCATATCGTTGGATGTTGAGGGACTATCGTAAGGGACGTTTATGGTCATTGCAGGCAACATGTAGAGATACCTTAGCAGTTCGAAGGGATTGTCATCATATATTCATAGGCAACATCGAGGGACAAGATCATATACCGTAGGCAACTTCGAGGGACATCGAGGGACTATGATATTTTATGATGATTTATATTAAGGGTCTTTGCTAATGGTATCCCTACTTTTGAGGGACATGATCATTGTTTTCTGAGGCAACGAGAGAGGTTACCCTAGAGGTGCAAGTGTGAGAAGTGTGTTCAATTCAGTTATATTTATCTTGAAATTAGGGTTTTCTATTGTTTCTTTTTAGATCTTACCATACATGCCTAATTACTAGCAGTTAAATATATACAAGTTTACAAGAAATATAAAGGCAAGAAATAAAGTTCCTACGCTATTACAGAGCTTTGGTGTAGTTACATAAATAATGAAACTGCGAGAATTTAAACTACGACTATTACAATTATTACGCGACCTATACAATTTGTCTAATAAATATAAATAGAAAATGAATAGAATTAAAAATAAGAAAAATGTTAAGAAAATAATTAAAACCTAAGATTCTATATGTTAGAAAATATATTTTTTGGTATTTTTTGTTTGGAAAATGATAAAAGTGTGAATTAATAATTAAAAACCTAACTTTGATTAATTTACAAGTTAATTATGAAATAAAATCAATACTAATTAAATCAAAACAACTTTTATGTCAAAAATTATTTTAATTAATTAAAAGCCTAAAACTAATATTTAATGATTTTTTGTGATTTTATATGTTAATTAAATTAATGATAGAAAACAAATTAAATGAAAAATAAATAAATGAAAAGGGTTAGAAAAGAAAATAGTCAAAAAAGTGAAAAATTCATGGGGTGGGTGTTGAACCCATGCCCCTGGGGTCACAGTCAGGCGCCTCATCCACCAAGCCAAGCTATTGTTTGTGATTCAAACATGTTCTACGTAACAACAGGAACTCATTTGGCCAGTTAATAAACATTAGCAATGCATGAAATTAATTATATGAATGTTTGAAAGAAAATAAAATCGGAGAAGATGAGTATGCTTGTTTCAAGCATCAATGGACTTGACTTTCGACCTATTCTTACCATTAGATACATCAGGAATGATTTGTAATTGATGGCTTGGACTGAAAGTGGCTGGATCTTTGGTTTTGACTTGGCCCAAGTTTTAACAAAATTTGAGGTTTTTAGAGAGTGTTCTTGGGCAGCCAATTTCGTGCTCACTAGTGAATGAGGGTGTTGTGTTTATATAGATGAGGAATTTAAGTCAAAACTAATGGAAGAAATCTCATGGCATCAATTGCATGATTTGTTTCCAAAATTCATTTGAAAAACTTTCCAAACTTGTGAAAATCTTGTCTTAATGATATTTGCTTGGTTGTCACGATTTTGACAGCTTCCTATGAGCTACTTGTACCCCCAAGAAATTCAAATCTTAAGCCTTACATGCCTTGTGCATTAATCTTGCATTTTATTTGATTTAATTTGAGTTTAAATGAATAAAATCAAAAATAAATGAAATAAAAATTAAAATAATGCATGGATCGGTTTAGGGGTTCTTAATCATGTTGTAAACACGTTAAAACCTTAAAACCTAGGCCCATTAGTCCACAAGTTCAATATTTCTCAATTTGCACTTCATGCACTTTCTCAAAAATTGCCCAAATTGTGCAAGTCATAACTTGCTCAATTTTTATCTCTTGGATATGATATTTGACTTTTTAGAAATCTCAAGATGTCCCCTACAACCTCTATGTTTACTAGTTTTTAATTTGGAGAAATTATCTTGATTTAAATGGTCTTGGAAAAAAGTGTCTTTTGTTGACTTTCTAAAAGTGACCTGTAATGTATGAGCTTGTATCTTTCCAATGGTTAATTTCTTGAACTTGAGGGATGAAGAGAAGTTGTAGGTAATTGGATTATCTTAAAAATGAGCCTTGGTGGAATTTTTTTTGATAAAGTATGAGAAAGTTATGGCTGGTCAAAGTTCAGTTGACTTTTCATATATAAACCCTAATTAGCAATTTTTGACTTTTGATTAATTAAGAGCATTTCTTGAGGAATCATGATCAAACCTTTATCAAATGATGGATATCAATTCAAAATGTTTATGTTGACAAAAAATCTTGAAGTTTGACTGTATATAGGCCACAATTGACTTTTGACCTAGTATAGTTGATTTTCAAGCATTTGAGCAGTTGACTGAGCAAACTTGTTGTGCGGGGCATGAAATTTGGCATGGACAATCTTGAATACATATTAGTACCATGGAAAACATTTGAGACCTTTGGAGCTCACACATCTTGGTATGAAATTTGAGCAGTTGACTGAGCAAACTTGTTGTGCGGGACATGAAATTTGGCATGGACAATCTTGAATACATATTAGTACCATGGAAAACATTTGAGACCTTTGGAGCTCACACATCTTGGTGAAAAGTGAAACCATAATTAGAGGTTCATTGCTTAGGAGGAGAATTTGTCTGGTCAATTCTTGGTCATCCTTCAGCAATTGGGAACCTTAATGAGCATGACTTGGGTAAAAATGGGAGGGAAAATTTTGTGGTACAACAGCTGCCCCTGTTCAATCTTCTTAAACCCAAGGATTTAGATTGGCTTGTCTTCCTTTTGTGATCTGAAGGTGGAAGAGGATTGAACACTAGAGTGCCCATAAATTTGCACTCGCATGAAGTAACATTATTGGTTGATACTAATCGGGAATAGACTTACAGATACCATTTGGAGTAGATGACTGAGAGTCGTCGGAGATGGGCTTAAAGATGCCATCAGAAGTAGATGAATGAGAGTCATAAATGGTCCCTTTATGGGGATTCATGCTCCTGTTGTCTGAGGAGGAGTCCACTGGGGGGTGTTGATTTCTGTTGTTTTCCTGTTTGAGGAAAACTCTGGGGAATAGAGTCTAGGAAATTTAGTTGTCCATGACTCTACTAAGGGGTTATCTCTGGATTAGAGAGATGAAAGTTTTCTATTTTCTGGTTGAAATCCAGGTTTCACAGTAATTTGCTGGGGAGAATTAAATTAACTGATATATGGAAATGTATCAGAAGAAACCTGTGTAGGGCTGTTTCAGGATGAGTCCGGGTAAGACTTCATCTAGAAGTGTATGAGAAGGGAACATGGGTAGGGCTGTTTTAGGAGATATATGAGAGGGATCCTGGGTAGGGCAGCTTCAGAATGAGTCTGGGTAAAACTGCATCTGGAAATTGTAAGAAGGAACCTGGGTAGGGTTGGCTCAGAATGAGTCAGTGTAAAACTGCATTTGGAAATTGTGAGAAGGAACCTTGGTAGGATTGCCTTAGGATGAGTCCGTGTAAAACTGTATCTGGAGATTGTGAGAAGGAACCTGGGTAGGGTTGCTTCAGGATGAGTCCGTGTAAAACTGCATCTAGAAATTCAAGAGAAGGAACCTGGGTAGGGTTGCCTCAGGATGAGTCTGTGTAAAACTGAATCTGGAGATTGTGAGAAGGAACTTGGGTAGGGTTGCTTCAGGATAAGTCCGTGTAAAACTGCATATGGAAATTCAAGAGAAGGAACCTGGGTAGGGTTGCCTCAAGATGAGTCCGTGTAAAACTGCATCTGGAGATTGTGAGAAGGAACCTGGGTAGGGTTGCTTCAGGATGAGTCTGTAAAACTGCATCTGGAAATTCAAGAGAAGGAACCTGGGTAGAGTTGCCTCAGGATGAGTCCGTGTAAAACTGCATCTGGAGATTGTGAGAAGTAACCTGGGTAGGGTTGCTTCAGGATGAGTCAGTGTAAAACTGCATCTGGAAATTCAAGAGAAGGAACCTGGGTAGGGTTGCCTCAGGATGAGTCTGTGTAAAACTGCATCTGGAGATTGTGAGAAGGAACCTGGGTAGGGTTGCTTCAGGATGAGTCTGTGTAAAACTGCATCTGGAGATTGTGAGAAGGAACCTGGGTAGGGTTTCTTCAGGATGAGTCCGTGTAAAACTGCATCTGGAAATTCAAGAGAAGGAACCTGGGTAGGGTTACCTCAGGATGAGTCTGTGTAAAACTGCATCTGGAGATTGTAAGAAGGAACCTGGGTAGGGTTGCTTCAGGATGAGTCCGTGTAAAACTTAATCTAGAGATTGTGATAAGGAACCTATGTAGAGTTGCTTCAGGATGAGTCCGTGTAAAACTGTATTTGAAAGTCAGAAGAAACCCGTGTAAGATTGCTTCATGTTGAGCCCGTGTAAAGCTGTATTTGGAAGTCAGAAGAAACCCGTGTAAGATTGCTTCATGATGAGCTCGTGTAAAGCTGTATTTGGTTGTACAGATAATTACTCTGTTTTATTTCAGGAGCTAATCCTGGACCTGTTCAAAATTGTTAATGATAAATATTTGTTGATTGATCTTTCCTGAAAAGGTAAAGCGTTAGTTGTATGCAATGTCATGATATATGAAATGCATTGTGTAATGGTGTTCTCAAAATAAATGAGATTGGTATGTATGCATTTTGTTGTACCCCAAAATTTGCCCTCTCAATTATCAAGGCCTTTCTCACAAGGATTCTCAAGGTTCAAGCTTGCACAAGTACTTTGGAATTTTCCAGTACCAAAATTAAAAGGAAACTGTCAAAAGGGAGAAAACAGATAAAAATATTATTTTGACAAAAATTGGAGAAATACAAGTGTTCTTCGTTTCAGCTCTTTCGATTGGCCTTTAGGCCTCTTTCGATCAGCATCCTTCGATTGACTCTTGGCCTCCTTCGATTGCTCAAAATGGATGCTAGCGTGCCTCTTTCGCCTGGGCATGTGACTTCTTGTTGCAGGTTTAGTTTGTGTCTTTTGCTGCCTGCATGATTGCAATCGAAGGCCATGACCTACTGGTCACATGTACCCTGTTGTACCCCAAAATTTGTCCTCCCATATTTCTCAAAACATTTCAAGAAAAATTCACAAGTCCAATCCGGTGCATCATATTCAGGTGTTCTTTCGCCAAGATATCTCTGATAACATATTCTCAAATTCAGGTTCGGCTCAAGAGTCAATTCTTTAAAGAAGGTATCCGAATGTGTGAGTTTGCTCGAAGAAATATGGTGAAAAAGTGTGCTGAAAGTGCAGTTTTTACGCGCTAAAAAATTCATAACTTGAAGATCGTGACTCGTTTTGAACCCGTTCCGGTGGCCAAAATTCCGTCTTGACATTATCTACGTTTTCATCTCTCACAGCTGGAAGCCAATTTTGATCAGAAGGTCTTCAAAAATGTGGATTTATCAAGTATTTTCATACAGAAAATTTGTGACAGAAGTTTATTTGCGTCATGTTCAGAAAATCATAACTTGGTCGATTTTCATCGTATCGAGCTGGTTCTGGCGCCAAAATTTCAAAATTGAGTTGGCTACATTTTCCCAGAAGGTATTGAGTTCTAACGGTATTCAAAAGGCATTCGTTTTTTGCTCAGAGTGCGTGACACGCTGAAAATCCTGAATGCTGAATATTATTTCATCTGGGCCGAAACTTCGAAAATTCATAACTCGGTCAATTTTTATCGAATTGGGCTCATATTTTTACACAAGGTCCCTGACTCATAGACCTACAACTTTGCTTCAAAAGTCGAGACCGGATTATGCTCCGATCAATACCAGTTTTTTATTGAAGAACGTGTCAGAGTCGACACTGGAGCCCAAAATAAGTTTGTCTGAGCTGAAACTTCAAAAATTCATAACTAATTCACCGTTTATCCGATTGAGTCAATATTCGGACAGGAGTTAGTTATCGATGTCGGCTACATTTTGTTTTCACATTTCAACTTCAAAAATTGCACTTAAGTCCCTGCGATTTAGCCTGGAAAGTGACGAACTCAAGTGAACATTGGAGGCCCAATTGCACATTCAAAGCTCATTTTCTTTACCCTAATTTCCATTATATAATCACCTTCTTTTCACACAAACCAAGAGGAGAAAAAAGAGAGAAAAAACCTTGCCACAACACTGTTAGAATATCAAATTCTTTCAAGAACCCTAAAACCTTGAAATCCTTATTACAAATCCATCTCTCACTACAAACAAGCTATCACAGTTACAAACCAACACCTCACTACTTCTTCAGTAAGGATAAGGCTGGCTTGATCTCCATGATCCAAAGGGCATAAAAGCATTCAGGTCACTAATTTTCCAGTAAGGGTAAGATTGATTTGATCTCCATGATCAAAAGGGTATAATCATTCATACATGCCATATTGTGCCTAAACATTAAATTTCTTCATATATTGGCTTTATTTGCATTTTATGATTTTATTTAATGTGTTCGTGAGATTCAACACTGCAGATTTAGACAGGATCCCATGCAGGTTCATTAAGGAACGTTGAGGCCAAAACACAAATGGCCAAAAGTCAAAAGCCAAAAGCCAAATGGCCAAAAGAACAACTTATGCATGACACCAATACATGATGAGACAGACATCCTGAGAAGATTAAGGAACGTTGAGGCCAAAACATAAATGGCCAACAGCCAGAACACAAATGGCCATGAAACCCAATCCAATGGCCAAAGAACGCAGACCACGGTACTCAGGAGTCAATGAACACGCACGTGATGCCAGAAAGTCAAACAAGACTTTTTGTCTAATGGGCCAGAATACTTCAAAAAACCTCCCATTGGGCCTGAAACCCCCCTTGGTTTGCATCCTTTTTAATTTTATTTTCTTTTCTTTTCTAATTCTTTTTTTAATTGTTTTAATTGTTTTTTTCACCATAAAATAATTTTCTATAATAAAAACAAAAAAATCAAAAAAATACAAATATATTTAATTTCTTCACTAATTAATTTTTGTAAATAAACTCTAACAATTAACTTAGTTAATCTAGGTTTTAATTTTAACACTTTTTCTTAATAAATAAAAAATATGTAGAATTAGGTTTTGACATTTTCATCTTTTTCTTAAATAAATTATTAATCATCATTATTCATCATTATTATTAATTATCATTAATTTTGTAAATAAACATGTAAATAAATTAATTAACTAGTAAATTAGGTTAACTTTAATATTTTCATTAATAATTAAAATAATCTAGATTTAGGGTTTCCTTTTAATTCTTTTTCTTTATTTTTCATAAATACAAAAAACATAAAAAACACTTTCTTTTCTTTCTTTAAATAATTATTAGGCTTTAATTTAATTTAATTTCAAGCAAAGGGTCAAAACCCTCGGACGTTCCAATTTCTATTTCGCGCATTATTTTTCTTGTTGATTATTATGTAACTGCTTTCCGGATGTAATAGTAATTATGTTTACCGCATTTATTTACTTTCTGCATTTTATCAAAAACGGGTCTTTGTTAATTTGGCGATGTATAGACCCGCGCCTTGTAATAGCGTAGGATTTTACTTTCCGCATTTAAATCTCCGCACTTTTAAATTATAATTGCATGAAAGAATGTATGGCCTAAATTAAAAACAAGCGTAGATCACCATGATACATGTACAAGATAAAACATAACATGAAAATAACACACAAATTCATACACCACTCTTAGGGTACGCCTCACTGTTGCCTTGCCTTCGAAACGTGGTCGTCGAGTATAGGACGTTTTAGTAAGTCCTTATGTCCATGACATGATCCTGTTGCCTCAAAACAAGTTGCCTCGAAACGGTTGCCTCAGAATAGTTGCCTCGAAACGGTTGCCTCAGAATTAGAAAGGATCAATGGCATAAGGGTAGCTTCTAAGGTGTCCTACTGTTGCTCTGGTGACCACACTGTCCCTACAAACGAATTGACCCGAACACCTCCAACGGTGGTGCTACCTATCTCTCAATGGTGGGATGACACTACCTTAAGGACTTTTACACAGCCTAATTCCTTAGGGTAGGTGGATGACTCATGGGTACTTGCTCTATTCAAAAACAAATCAAAAACTCTTTTCACACCGACACTTTTCAAAAAGCTTTCAAAACATTTTTTCAAACACTCTTGAGGACTGATACAAGAGTCGATCTGAAATCTTTAAACGAAACTTTTTCAAACCCACTCACACTTTGAAAAGCAAACACTTTTGAAAACACAATGAGCAAGTATCTAAGAGCCCATGGATAACCATGGATAGAAAGGGTGCTAACACCTTCCCTTTCTATAAATCTACCTCCCGAACCGAGAAACTATCTCATAAGGAATTTTGATGTGCTTTTGTCCTTTCCTTGTTGGAGAACATAAAAGACGGTGGCGACTCTTGCTTCCGCAATATTTCGCGAAACCAGCTTTAAACAGTCAGTTTCATATCCACCGATCACAGAACTGGCGACTCTGCTGGGGAATATTATTAAAGTGAGGTGTACCTTAGGATAGCTTAGACTTGTGTTTTCAATTGCTGTGTTTGTTTGCTTTATATTTGTGGGCATTGCATCGGAGTTACATAGATCCTAACCCGGATCTGGGGATGCCCTGTTAGGTAGCATAAGCTGTGAGGGACCTGTCCGGCGTAGACCGACATGGGTGAAGCAGTGGCTACGTTGGTGTGGCACCTTGGTCTGTACCGATATCCCTTGTGTCGCAACGAGGAGAATATGGGTCTTCTGAGGAGTCGTTAAGCACCAACCGACCTTAGAACCTTAATTGACCCAACTTGGCCAATAGAACAGTAGCAGTATGCTACGCCCATTGAGGCTAAACTCTCGTGATGGTTCTGGCCGCAAGAAAAGATTGCGATGCCGGAGTTATGACTGATTGAGGGTAGTCAGTGATATTGGGATCCTCTAGAACCCGGTTACTTCTGATAGGACAGGTCTTAACCAACAAACTGAAAGAGGGTAATACCTAGACCCCATGCTGGCCTAAACTCCAAGGGCTCTTTGTGTGACTTGTGTGCCTTCGAACTTGACTATGTGCATGCTTGTTATCTGACACTTGAGTTTCTTGCAGGTTTTGTTTATAGTCCTTAATTGGGACTCATTACAGGGCCTACTTACATCACTCCATGCATAGCATAACATCATACCATTGCATGCATCCTACATAAGGACTAACCCATTTCAAGGATCTCGAGGGTCTGTGATGCAGGTCATGATGAACCAACCGTCCAGCAAGGGGAAAAGGGGATTTATTTTCCTCTAGACTTGAGTCAGGGGCTATGACCCACTTGATATGGTGAGCCTCGACCCTTGAAGAAGGACTCTCAACAACAGGAAGTTCCTTCAATCAAGCTACAATATTCTAACCAATTTCTCTGTCTACCCTGCGAGATCCTTGAAAACATTGCATGCATATCATACATATCATGGCATTATAGGTACCACTGTTTATAGGTCACTTACCTTCTTTGCTGTTTATTTCAGCAGTCTCATTATGAATCCTGAATCACCTACTGAGCAATCCATCAAGGCCCTCCAGGCTCAGAACGCCCAATTCCAGGAGTTGATTAAGAGTCTAGCCCAGGGTCAACAGGATTTGAAGACTCTTCTCTCTCTCGAAGAAGAAGAAGAGGACTGTGCTGTTCAACCCTAGACGCAAATCTGGGAATGGATCACAAAATGAAGTTGAGCTGACTACCCCATCTGTTGGAAAGGACAGCCCCCATGAGAGAGAGGTTCCTAGTCCAGTGGTCTCCGACAACGAGACAGAGTTCAATGATGAACAGTACCCTCCAGCTGAGGACAGGTATAAACAGTTGGAAGACCGGCTAAGTGCCATGGAGATACAAAAGGTGCCTGGCCTGGACTTCCAAGATCTAGGTCTGTCTTCTGGGGTGGTGATCCCTCATAAATTCAAAGCACCTGCTTTTGCAAAATACGACGGGGCTTCCTGTCCTAAGCTGCATCTCAGGTCATACATAAGAAGGATCCAGCCCTACACGGCTGACAAGAATTTGTGGATTCACTTCTTTCAGGACAGTCTGTCGGGAACTCAACTCGACTGGTTCTACCAACTGAATGGAGCCAACATCCGCAACTGGGAGGACTTGGCCACTGCATTCTACAAGCATTACCAGTACAATGCTGACCTTGCTCCCACGCGCACTCAGCTTCAGGGAATGGCTATGGGTGCAGGCAAAGGTTTTAAAGAATATGCTCAAAAATGGAGGGACCTTGCTGGAAGGGTACAACCACCTCTGACTGACCGGGAACTCGTTGATATGTTCTTGGGGACCCTATCCGGGCCGTTCTTCAATCATCTCATTGGTAATTCATCTGCAGGGTTTACAAACCTCATTCTGACTGGGGAAAGAATTGAAGCTGGTATCAAGGCTGGGAAGATTCAAGAGGCTACACCTTCGGATACTCAGAAAAAGCCTTACACGAGGAAGAAAGAGTCTAATGCTGCATACAGTCAAAAGAGTCGTCGTGACCAGCAGGCAGGGGCAGTCATGATCTCTGGTTCTGCACCACGCCGACAACCACAAAAGGGAAATCAGCGAAGGCCGGACGAGCCTAAAAGACAATTCACCAATATCAACATGCCATTGTCACAAGCATTGCAGCACATGTTGAAATTGAATCGGATTGCGGTGATCAACCCTCCTGCAAATCCCAAGACCTCCTCTCCAAATTACAACCCAGATGCGAGGTGTGCTTATCATTCTGATAGCCCGGGACACGATACTGAGGATTGTTGGGCGCTGAAGTACAAAATCCAGAACATGATCGACGCTAAGGAGATCGAATTCGAGCCGGCTGAGACTCCCAATGTGACCACTGCTCCCTTGCCAAAACATGGCTAGGATTGGAAATTTTTTGTTCATTCGAATGTTCAAGTTGTAATTTTCTTTGATTGTTCAAACATTTTATATCAAATGTTGTTATTTCATTAATGCATTGCACATGTCTGTTTTGAAGTAATCATTTCGTATTCACTATATTGCAAATTGCTTTCATATTTTTGTGTGATGATCAACGCTCGGTTAATAATTCTAAGCCTCTTGAGGGAGGATGACGAAAACGATACCACAATCTACAGTATGCTTTTGAACAGACCCCGCTGATGAGGTACAGGCATTGTTTCAATTCCTAAACACTGGAGTTATAAGGAAGATAATCCCTCGTCAACCCCCTCTGAGCCAAAGAAGCAGGAGTTTTTCTTTTCGAAAATTAAAACCCTTAATCATAACCTGGGGCAGGGTAGTTCTCTCAGTTGATCCAGGTGCACAACGAATAGCATCAAAGGATTCCTTCCAAGACAAAAGACAGTGATGGTTCCGAATAATCATAAAGACAGGCAGTCATCATTTCTCAAAATAAAAGCCCAACAAGTCAAAACCTATGAAGGAGACTTACAAGATTGGGGCATCCCGCTGACTGTAAACCGGTCAGGTAAAAAACAGGGATAACAAAATCAAAAAAGAAAGAGGTCTTACAAACCCCCAACAAAAAGGGAATGACTGCCTGTTCAAAATAAACTGTCAATATCCGAACCATCGCCAGAATATCAGGACAAAGACTCAAACAAGGTCTAACGCACGATCAGCTGAGTTTAGGTTTGAAGAACATCACGAAGAGCGGGTGGGTACAAATATAATTTTGAGCCTTTATCCTTTGTTTCTTAAACCGAGAACCAGGCCACGTTATAACCCTTAAAAGTCCTAGCTGAAGCATGGGTTAGTTCGAAAGCATACTGTTACGAAAGGTATCCTGACTCCTTAAGGCTTGCGGTAAAACAACGAGTTGACATCACATTTTACAAAATTCACTTGTTTTAACTGAAAAAACACATTTTCAAAAAACTTCAAGACAGACATAAGCTTTGCATTTCTTGCATATGACTAGTTGTTTGAACAGCATAGAAGTTCGCACGACGAATGTCTAATGAACAAAAGCACTTCCAATCAAGGGGAATGGCATGATCATTGTCCATCATTTGGGGAAGTTAAGTCAAGATTCAGAGAATCTCTCAATAGGCCAACCAGCTTGGGGCAAATCTCAGTCTGGATCACTTGGGGAATTAGACGATCAAACGAAGATCTTATGGTCGCATGGCAACACTATCAACAGGGGCATCTCCCTACATCCTGAGAGCATAGACATAGTCGAAAAAATACTACGCAAAATCAAAGACCCGCTAGGTTGACACACCTAGGAAAAAATAAGGGCTTCCCGGCGAACCAAAAGGGTTCGGGCAAAAATAAGGGATGAAAATGAAAAATCTGTACACCTGGCAAGTCGAAAACCTGAAAAGGCGGCTTGGGCAAAAATGGGTATCCCGGTGGACGGAAAACCCGAAAGGGCGGTCCAGGCAAAAGTTAGGGATCAAAAGCGTATGACTATGTCCCGGCATCTCGTCACTTGCCTACCAAAGGAAGATTTGTCAATCGGCAGTCATCAAGCACCTCCACAAGGTATCTTCTCCCCTCACCTCAGAAACAGGGGCAATAATGAGTTGTCTAAGCAATCTATTTGCTCTGTCCACCAAGGTACCAAGGCAAGTTCGGCTTAGAATGCAACCAAGATACCTTAATTCCCCAGAGAGTGAGCCAGCAAGTCAACATACTCCCCTGAGAAGAGTTATCTTGTCAGCCTTAAGGAAATCGGGTATCCCCAGCAGATCTCAACATTCCTCGGAGTATACAAACAGTTTTAACAAGCCTCCCCGGCAGTCTTGATCTAAGATTGTTCCCCGGCGGAATACCGAACACTCCAGCGGAGCCACTTCCCCAGTACAGTTCAAAAAAATTTCCCCAGGAAAGTCCCATCTCAAAATTTCCCCAGGAAAGTGGAATCCATCTCCCCAGCAGGAAGCTTATCCCCAGTAGATTCTGGAAGCTTATCCCCTGCAGAGTACGAATGCGTCTCCCGGCCTTATTCAAAGGTTATTTCCCCACCAGGATATAACTGGGTTATCCTCAGCCAATTACCACGGAAAGATCGTCCCCGACAGAGTCTTCCTATCCCCCAGCGGAGTTCATCAATTCCTTCAACATAACTCATCAATGGTATCCCCAGCGGAGTTATCATCAAATCTCAGCAAAGTATCTCTTTCCCCAGAGTTCACTCCCCGCAGAGTAATCTATTCGCCAAGTTTATTCCCCAACGGAGTCATCTTCTCCTACCGGTATTCTTGCAACTACCATCCCCAGCGGAAACAAGAAGCTCTACTATTCAGCATCAACCCAGGATTTAACTTCCCGGCACCCGTCAAGGATTTACTTTCCTAGACGAAAACATACATTCCTGAACATCATATCTTCATACATTATAGCATGCATACGCATCATACGCCACATATCTCATTTATTTTTAAGAACATCTTAAGATCATGCAGTTCATGCATCATGACACAGCATATGACTAATACTTTTCCTTTCCAGAAAAAAAAGGTCAATCAAAAGATGATTACCGTCTACCTCTATATCTCAAGATCAACATTGGTAACAAGCCAGGAAAAATCAATGGACGATTGATCATGGGTTAATATCCGAAACCAAACAGGATAATTATCTACTGGATCATCTTCGGGTAACCCTACACCGGTTCCTTTTCTTTCAGAAGAAGTCTTACACGGGCTCATCAACAGGCAACCCTACACCGGTTCCTTCTCAACCTCAGATGTAGTTTTACACGAACTCATCATCAGTCAACCCTACACCGGTTCCTTCTCAACCTTAGATGTAGTTTTACACGAACTCATCATCAGTCAACCCTACACCGGTTCCTTCTCAATTTTCAGACGAAGTCTTACACGGACTTATCATCAAAGTAACCCTACACCGGTTCCTTTTCTTTATCCAGAAGTCTTACACGGACTTATCTCAAGATGACCTTACCCCGATTCGTCAAGAAGTTTTACACGAACTTATTCTACAGTAACCTTACCCCGGTTCATCAAGAAGTTTTACACGAACTTATTCTACAGTAACCTTACCCCGGTTCATCAAGAAGTTTGACACGAACTTATCCTACAGTAACCTTACCCCGGTTCCTCCAGAAGTCTTACACGGACTTATCTCAGGATGACCTTACCCCGATTCATCCAGAAGTTTTACACGAACTTATTCCGAAGAAACCCTACACAGGTTCTCTCTCTCCAGACGTAGTTTTACACGGGCTCGTCGTCAAAGAAACCCTACACAGGTTCTCTCTTCCAAAGATGCAGTTCTACACGGACTCGTCATCAGAAATCCTACACAGGTTTTACTTCTTCCAGGATGCAGTTTTACACGGACTCATCATCAAAGTAACCCCATACAGGTTCCCTTCTCAAACTCCAGACGTAGTTTTGCACGGACTCGTCATCAAAGTAACCCTACACAGGTTCCTTCTCCATTTCAGATGCAGTTTTACACGAGCTCATCACCAATCAACCCTACACAAGTGTCCTTCTTTCCAAGATACAGCTTTACACGAGCTCATCACTAGGCAACCCTACACAGGTTCCCTCTTTCAACTTACAAAAAATACCTATCAACTGTCGCAACTTAAGATCTGATTCCTGTATCCTGCCAGGGTGTATCTGTTGATGACCATATTCCAGACTCGATTCCTGTATCCTGCCAGGGCACGTCTGAAGAGTTCGAAGATCCGATTCCTGTATCTCGCCAGGGTGTATCTATTGACGACTATTCTCCGGACTCGATTCCTGTATCTTGCCAGGGTACGTCTGAAGAGTTTAAAGATTCGATTCCTGTATCCAGCCAGGGCACATCTACATAAAGAGTGTGAAGATCAACTTCTGTAACAGGCCAGGTAATTATCTTTCTTTCTCAGGTACGCAAGTTCTCGCTAAGGAATCTCTTACGCGGTCGACACCTAGATGGCATCTATAAGCCCATCCACCTATCCATCATCTCTCCAAATGGCATCTGTAAGCCCATCCCCGCCATCACACTGCGGATACTCTACTATGTGAGTGCAAATTTTTGGGCACTCTAGTGTTCAATCATCTTCCACCTTCGGATTACGAAAGGCACGACAGCCAATCTACATCCTCAGGTCTAAGAAGATTAAACAGGAGCAACTGTTGTACCCCAAAATTTGCCCTCCCATATTTCTCAAAACATTTCAAGAAAAATTCACAAGTCCAATCTGGCGCATCATATTCAGGTGTTCTTTCGCCAAGATATCTCTGATAACATATTCTCAAATTCAGGTTCGGCTCAAGAGTAAATTCTTTAAAGAAGGTATCCGAATGTGTGAGTTTGCTCGAAGAAATATGGTGAAAAAGTGTGCTGAAAGTGCAGTTTTTACGCGCTAAAAAATTCATAACTTGAAGATCGTGACTCGTTTTGAACCCGTTCCGGTGGCCAAAATTCCGTCTTGACATTATCTACGTTTTCATCTCTCACAGCTGGAAGCCAATTTCGATCAGAAGGTCTTCAAAAATGTGGATTTATCAAGTATTTTCGTACAGAAAATTTGTGACAGAAGTTTATTTGCGTCATGTTCAGAAAATCATAACTTGGTCGATTTTCATCGTATCGAGCTGGTTCCGGCGCCAAAATTTCACAAATTGAGTTGGCTACATTTTCACAGAAGGTATTGAGTTCAAACGGTATTCAAAAGGCCTTCGTTTTTTGCTCAGAGTGCGTGACACGCTGAAATCTTGAATGCTGAATATTATTTCAACTGGGCCGAAACTTCAAAAATTCATAACTCGGTCAATTTTTATCGAATTTGGCTCATATTTTTACACAAGGTCCCTGACTCATAGACCTACAACTTTGCTTCAAAAGTCGAGACCGGATTATGTTCTGATCAATACCAGTTTTTTATTGAAGAACGTGTCAGAGTCGACACTGGAGCCCAAAATAAGTTTGTCTGAGCTGAAACTTCAAAAATTCATAACTAATTCACCGTTTATCCGATTGAGTCGATTTTCGGACAGGAGTTAGTTATCGATGTCGGCTACATTTTGTTTTCACATTTCAACTTCAAAAATTGCACTTAAGTCCCTGCGATTTAGCCTGGAAAGTGACGAACTCAAGTGAACATTGGAGGCCCAATTGCACATTCAAAGCCCATTTTCTTTACCCTAATTTCCATTATATAATCACCTTCTTTTCACACAAACCAAGAGGAGAAAAAATAGAGAAAAAACCTTGCCACAACACTGTTAGAATATCAAATTCTTTCAATAACCCTAAAACCTTGAAATCCTTATTACAAATTCATCTCTCACTACAAACAAGCCATCACAGTTACAAACCAACACCTCACTACTTATTCAGTAAGGATAAGGCTGGCTTGATCTCCATGATCCAAAGGGCATAAAAGCATTCAGGTCATTAATTTTCCAGTAAGGGTAAGATTGATTTGATCTCCATGATCAAAAGAGTATAATCATTCATACATGCCATATTGTGCCTAAACATTAAATTTCTTCATATATTGACTTTATTTGCATTTTATGATTTTATTTAATGTGTTCGTGAGATTCAACACTGCAGATTTAGACAGGATCCCATGCAGGTTCATTAAGGAACGTTGAGGCCAAAACACAAATGGCCAAAAGCCAAATGGCCAAAAGAACAACGTATGCATGACACCAATACATGGCGAGACAGACATCCTGAGAAGATTAAGGAACGTTGAGGCCAAAACACAAATGACCAACAGCCAGAACACAAATGGCCATGAAACCCAATCCAATGGCCAAAGAATGCAGACCACGGTACTCAGGAGTCAATGAACACGCACGTGATGCCAGAAAGTCAAACAAGGCTTTTTGTCTAATGAGCCAGAATACTTCAAAAAACCTCCCCTTGGACCTGAAACCCTCCTTGGTTTGCATCCTTTTTAATTTTATTTTCTTTTCTATTTTTTTTAATTGTTTAAATTGTTTTTTTCACCATAAAATAATTTTCTATAATAAAAACAAAAAAATCAAAAAAATACAAATATATTTAATTTCTTCACTAATTAATTTTTGTAAATAAACTCTAACAATTAACTTAGTTAATCTAGGTTTTAATTTTAACACTTTTTCTTAATAAATAAAAAATATGTAGAATTAGGTTTTGACATTTTCATCTTTTTCTTAAATAAATTATTAATCATCATTATTCATCATTATTATTAATTATCATTAATTTTGTAAATAAACATGTAAATAAATTAATTAACTAGTAAATTAGGTTAACTTTAATATTTTCATTAATAATTAAAATAATCTAGATTTAGGGTTTCCTTTTAATTCTTTTTCTTTATTTTTCATAAATACAAAAAACATAAAAAACACTTTCTTTTCTTTCTTTAAATAATTATTAGGCTTTAATTTAATTTAATTTCAAGCAAAGGGTCAAAACCCTCGGACGTTCCAATTTCTATTTCGCGCATTATTTTTCTTGTTGATTATTATGTAACTGCTTTCCGGATGTAATAGTAATTAGGTTTACCGCATTTATTTACTTTCTGCATTTTATCAAAAACGGGTCTTTGTTAATTTGGCGATGTATAGACCCGCGCCTTGTAATAGCGTAGGATTTTACTTTCCGCATTTAAATCTCCGTACTTTTAAATTATAATTGCATGAAAGAATGTATGGCCTAAATTAAAAACAAGCGTAGATCACCATGATACATGTACAAGATAAAACATAACATGAAAATAACACACAAATTCACACACCACTCTTAGGGTACGGCTCACTGTTGCCTTGCCTTCGAAACGTGGTCGTCGAGTATAGGACGTTTTAGTAAGTCCTTATGTCCATGACATGATCCCGTTGCCTCAAAACAAGTTGCCTCGAAACGGTTGCCTCGGAATAGTTGCCTCGAAACGGTTGCCTCGGAATTAAAAAGGATCAATGGCATAAGGGTAGCTTCTAAGGTGTCCTACTGTTGCTCTGGTGACCACACTGTCCCTACAAACGAATTGACCCGAACACCTCCAACGGTGGTGCTACCTATCTCTCAATGGTGGGATGACACTACCTTAAGGACTTTTACACAGCCTAATTCCTTAGGGTAGGTGGATGACTCATGGGTACTTGCTCTATTCAAAAACAAATCAAAAACTCTTTTCACACCGACACTTTTCAAAAAGCTTTCAAAACATTTTTTCAAACACTCTTGAGGACTGATACAAGAGTCGATCTGAAATCTTTAAACGAAACTTTTTCAAACCCACTCACACTTTGAAAAGCAAACACTTTTGAAAACACAATGAGCAAGTATCTAAGAGCCCATGGATAACCATGGATAGAAAGGGTGCTAACACCTTCCCTTTCTATAAATCTACCTCCCGAATCGAGAAACTATCTCATAAGGAATTTTGCTGTGCTTTTGTCCTTTCCTTATTGGAGAACATAAAAGACGGTGGTGACTCTTGCTTCCGCGACATTTCGCGAAACCAGCTTTAAACAGTCAGTTTCAGATCCACCGATCATATACCCCCTGCAAGGCAAGTCTTCGTTTGGGCACTCACCTTCTGTGTGCATGGATGAAAACTTCAGTTGAGCAAGAGCCTCCTTCTAATGCAACTTGGATTACATCCTTCGTTTTTAGCAAAAGCCTCTTTCAAATGCAACTTGGATATGTCCTTCATGTTGAACTCTAAGCCTCCTTCGAATGCAAGTTTAGGTACATCCTTCGTTTTGAGCAGGAGCCTCCTTCGAATGCAACTTGGGAATACCCTTCGACTCAGAAGCCAGTAACCTCCCTCACGCTAAAAGGCAATGACTCCCTTTATGTTTGTTTCGATCCACATGCTTCGATTGGGCAACATTGCTTCCTTCGAACACGGACTTTCGATTGGGAAATATGTTTGCTTCGACCCAGGCTTCGATTGGGCAATATGCTTCCTTCGAGCATGAGCTTTCGATTAGGCAATAGCTTCCTTCGAGTTAGCTTGTTTCGACCACAAGCTTCGACTGAGGCAAAGGCTTCCTTCAAACAGGTATGCTTCGATCTCACTCTTGCATTCGACTCAAGACCAAATCTCGTTTGCCAGGCTATGTTGCGTCCAAACCTTTACATAATCAGAAGTTTGTACAAGGGCTTTAAACTTTGTCTTTTAGATACTACTATTCTTAGTTAAAGGCTACATACTCTTTCTTTTCATAGAGAGTACTTTATCACAAAAGCAGCTTTCAACCTGAATTTGGTCTGAGCACAAGCAACGTCAGAGGCCTAAGTCACATCTTTTACACCCCAACTGCCAAGAGGCCCCCCACATGTACTTTCACATTACCTATTATTTTATTATTTTGCAAGGCTGGCTGTTGAAAACATGTCCATTCTTTTTCTCTATAAATAGAGGAATTTATGCAAAGCTAAGGGAGGATCTTTGGACCAGAGGAACGAATCTGCCAAATTTTCTCAAACACAACAAAACTTCTCAAGTTCATCAACACTTGAGAAATCAAAACCCAGAATCACAAACATTCACCTCTTCCGATTCTGAAGAACACCCCACACATAGAAGTTTGTTCAAACTCAAAGACAACCTTTTGTGACAACTCTTCGAACCAAAAGCAAACCCCCTGTGACTACTCTTCAAATTCCAGAAACGTCCAGGTAGAAGTTCCAGTTCGAATCCCACATCCATTCAAGGCCTGAAGCAAGGTAAGTCACTCTTACCCTTGAACCTTTCGTTTCATGGCATGGTATGTGAATAATCTTCCCTTTCATTTCAAGATATGTACATAACACTTTGGTTCTTTTCGTTTCCACCTACTTAATATATTTTTTAGAGCTAACCCTTTGGTTTTTTTGCTTTCTGTTTACCTGAACTTGCTTTAACTGTTAAACTATTTACCAAACAAATACTAGCATGGCCTCAGGCCATGTTGCCATTTAATGCTTTAAATGAAAGAAACAGGAAACAGGAAATAGGAAACGAAGCTTCTGGCTTCTATCCTCTTTCTCCAGGTCGAACGAAAGAGACAACCAGGAGTATGAAACGAAGCCTTTGGTTTCCACACTGAATTCCAGGCCCAGCCAGAGACACGATCACACTGATTTCACTGGCCCAATCGAAGAAGGCAACAAGGCAGAAAGGCCCAGCCAGAGGCACACCTACACTGACTTCCAGGCCAATCGAAGGACAGAACCTCACTGGTGCCAACCCCTAATCGAAGTACATGACTTGACTGGTGCCAAAGCCTAATCGAAAGACAGGACCTCACTGGTGCTAGCCCCAATCGAAGGAGGCCAACAGAATGCAAATCGAAGGCTGCTCCTGCCCAAATCGAAGGAGCTCAATTTTTTCTTCTTTTTATCTTTATTTTTCCTTTACATTTCTATGCACTTCAATATGGTTGTAATAGTGTAGGATTTATTTTTTGCACTTTTTATTGCTTTTGTACAAATGCTAGTAACTAGGTGTGTATGGCAAGATAAAACCAACAAGTAGACAACCTAAAAATCAAAGACAAATGCATGCAATAAAACACACTTTGCACACATGCACCCTTAGGGTAATCTCACTTGTTGCCTCATAATAGAGTCATGTCCCTCGAGCATGGGCGTTTTAGCAAAGACCCTCGATAAAAGATCGTAGTCCCTCGATGACCCTTGATGTTGCCTTCGGTAAACGATCTAGTCCCTAAAAACGACATTGCTAAAACGTCCCATATGTTGCCTTCTATGACTATACAAATGTCCCATGCCCGTCCCGTTCAACATCCTAACGCAAGGTTGTTCATCAAACACAATGGTGAAACAACACTGTTAAAAGGGTTAAAACATAAGAAAAATCTTTGAGTAAAATAGGGTAGACAACTCTTAGTTACTTGATCAAAAATCTTGCAAAACATCCTTGCCATTTTTCAAACACACATCACAACACAACTTCAAAAACAATTTCAAAACAAACTTTCCAAAAACATTGAAACATCTTTTCAAAAAGACAAACACCTTTGTAAAACATTCAAACAAGAATTTTTACAAAGGTTGCCTAGACAAGGCATCTTTTTTAAAGCATTTTCAAAACCACACACACAAAGCACCATTTTCAAACAATTGAAAAGCAAAAGCAAGTGATCTAAAAACAAGTGACTAAGAGCCCATGGATAACCATGGATGAAAAGGGTGCTAGCACCTTCCCTTTTCATAATCTACCCCCCGAACCCACGAAAACATCTCAAAGGTCTTTCCTGTGCTTTTTGACCTTTCCTTAGGATAAAATAAAAATTCGGTGGCGACTCTTGCTAAACCGAAACATTTGCGAACACAAACGCAAAATCTCAAGTCAGTTCTCCCACCGTATCACACATTTGTACTGCAGATGCTATGACATTTGTAGAATGATGTATGAATTCAATATGTGAATGTATCAGTTATTCTATTGCAGCACTGTTGAATTAGGGAAAATAAATCCCTGATTGCAGCTGGCGATGAAGAATGTAGGTCTTCAGATTTTGTTGAAGCTAAACTGCTAGGAGTTGATCTTCCGTTGTTAGAGAAATAAACCCTGTTGGGGAAGGAAAGCTCTGTGCACTGCCTAAGGATTTTATGAAATCCTATTGGGGAATCCTGAGAAGTTTGACGACTTTACTGGGGAAAAACAAATGTCAGAGCAGTAGTTGGAAATTCCTATTTTTCCAGGGATGCAAGAACACCTGGCATCACTAGGTTGTAAGCTGAGTATATGGTGGCGACTTTTTAGTACGATGCCCATGCCTTTGTACCCGCTGGAGAAAGTACATGCAGAGACTTTGTGGATGGTTTGAGTGTCATCCCAACTCTTGGGGTGCTTGGTAAATGCTGATCAGGATGATAAGTCTTCTACTGATAAACAAATAACAAGATGACGGGACATAGTCGTACGCTTTTAATCCCTAACTTTTTCCTGGACCGTCCTTTCGTGTTTTCAGTCCACCGGGATACCCTTTTTTGCTCAAGCTGCCTTTTCAGGTTTTTGACTTGCCGCGTGTACAATGTTTTTGTATGTATCCCTAATTTTTTCCCGAACTCTTTTGGTTCATCGGGATGCCCTTAATTTTACCTAGGCCTATCAACCTAGCAGGTCTTTTTCATGCGTAGTATTTTCTGACTATGTTCGCGCTCATAAGATGTGGAGAATTGTCACCGTCTATAAATTCCAGAACATGTTTATGTGATCGCATGTGCCCTTTCATATGTGGGAGCCTATGTGGGGCTGCTTCAGGATGAATCTGGTACACCTGATGTTTGATCAAGTTTCTGATAATCTTGAATTTCCTAGGTATCTTTTCTAAGAACTGTCATGGAAGGATTCGAAGACATGATATTGACACCATCTGATACTACTGGCACAGACAAGCAATTTGGTGGTACCAAAGATTCAAATTTCACAGTGATTTTTTGCTGGAATCCCCGATCAATGTAACAGCCTCTGAGTGATTCAGATGCAGATCTTCCCCCGGCTATTTAGCATTTTTGGAGAGATTCTTTGTATATTGGCTTGACTGCCTAAGATTAATTAAACACCATGTCATGCCCCTTGATTATGGAAGGCTTGTTATTGGGAATGTTTTTTTCCGTTTGAGGCGATTTTGTCTATTGAGGGGGTCTTCGTTCGCCGAATATTCGTTGTGTGAATTTCTATGTGTGATCGGTGGATCTGGAACTGACTGTTTAACGCTGGTCCGAGAAATGTCACGGAAGCAAGAGTCGCCACCGTCTTTTATTTTCTCCAACATGGACAGGACAAAAGCACAGCAAAATTCCTTATGAGATAGTTTCTCGGTTCGGGAGGTAGATTTATAGAAAGGGAAGGTGTTAGCACCCTTTCTATTCGTGGTTATCCACGGGCTCTTAGATACTTGCTCATTGTGTTTTCAAAAGTGTTTGCTTTTCAATTGTGAGTGAGTTTGAAAAAAGTTTCGTTTAAAGATTTCAGATCGACTCTTGTATCAGTCCTCGAGAGTGTTTGAAAAATTGTTTTGAAAGCTTTTTGAAAGTGTCGGTGTGAAGAGAAGTTTTTGTTTTTGAATAGAGCAAGTATCTATGAGTCATCCACCTACCCTAAGGAATTAGGCTGTGTAAATGTCCTTAAGGTAGTGCCATCCCACCATTGAGAGGTAGGTAGCACCACCGTTGGAGGTGTTCGGGTCAATTCGTTTATAGGGACAGTGTGGTCACCAGAGCAACAGTAGGACACCTTAGAAGCTACCCTTATGCCATTGATCCTTTTTTAGTCCGAGGCAACCGTTTCGAGGCAAATATTCTGAGGCAACTTGTTTTGAGGCAACGGGATCAATGGACATAAGGACTTACTAAAACGTCCTATACTCGGCGACCACGTTTCGAGGGCAAGGCAACAGTGAGGCGCACCCTAAGAGTGGTGTGTGAATTGGTGTGTTGTTTCCAGTTATGTTTTATCTTTGATCATTGTATCGTGAGCTACGCATTGTTTTTATTTTTAGGCCATACATTCTTTCATGCAAAGTTTAACAGTTTAAAAGTGCGGAAATTAAAGTGCGGAAAATAAAGTCCTACGCTATTACAAGGCGCGGGTCTATACATCGCCAAATTAACAAAGACCCGTTTTGAATAACAAATGCGGAAAGTAAATAAACTCCTAATTACTATTACAAGGCTTGAGCAATTACATAATATTTGGAAGAAAATAAATAAGAATAAGTGCGCGGAAAGAAATTAGAATCGAGTGTTCGAGGGCGTTGGACCCTTTAAAGAAATTAAATGAAATTAAAAATTAATTAATTATTTAATAAAGAAAAGAAGTTATTTTTTATGGTTTTTTGGTATTTATGAAATAAAGAAAATTAAAATTAAAAGAAACCCTAATTCTAAATATTTTTAATTATTAAAGAAAAAGATTAAAGTTTTAACCTAATTTACTAAAGAATTTATATACATGTTTATTTACAAAATAAATTAGTAATTAATAATAATGATAATAAGAAAATTATTTATTAAGAAAAAGAAATAAAAATGCTAAAAACCCTATTTTCTACATATTTTAATTTGTTAAGAAAAGATTAAAATTGAAAACCCTAAATTAAACTAAATTGATTATTAAAATTTATTTACAAAATAAATAATGAATTAGATAATAATTAAACATATTTTTGATTTTTCTGTATTTTATACTGTAAAAAAATTAATTTATGAAATTAAAGAAAACAATTAAAAGGAATATTTGAGAAGAATAAAAGAAAAGAAAATTAAGAGAAGAAATACAAACAAGGAGGGGTGTCTGGCCCTTTTGGAGGTTTATTGAGAAGTTCAGGCCCATTAGAAACCAAGGCCTTTTTGACTTTCTGGAATTACGTATGGCATGGTTGACCAGCGTACATGGTGGACCTCCATTCATAGCCTTCAGATGGACCATCATGCGTATGTGGCAAGCTTGGGCGTTGGGACATATGGTAGGACGTTTTGAATGAAACTGCACATGAATATGTTATAACAAAAATTATTGAGAATATGGGGGGACCTGGGAATCGAACCCAAGTCCCAGTACCTGCATGACAACTCACCAACCAGTTGAACTAATGCGTTTCTTTGTTAGTTAAGTGGAGCATGAATAATATATGTGAAAAAACAAAATTACGCTGAGGCAATCAAAAAAACGCGCCAGTATTCAAACTGACCAACCACACTCAGACACGCCACCTTCTTCTTCCTTTTGTACCTGTAAATAAAAGCAAATAGCAGGGGTTTTAAACCCCCACTAAACAAGACCAGGAAAAATAGCGAATAGGATATAGGCAAACATAAAAAGGGCGCGAGGTGTGAGTTAGCTTCGTTTAGATGTCACGAATCCATTGGTACCAGTTTGAAGGGCAAATTTTTCCTTATGAAGGAACCCCTAATTCAAAGCTTCTGAAACCCTAGAAGATGTTAATGGCATATTTCGATATAGGAATTATTAGTTCAATTAAATGGTGCTATTAGTTTCAGAACATCATTGTGAGTAAGAATCAATCAACAAAACACATGAATAATGCTTAAAAATCAAAACACGATAATGGATAATTTCATGAAAAGTGTGATGTCGTTCTACCAGTTCTTGAGGTATGGAGAGCTGGTTTTGATTGTAATAGCTTCCTGGATGTCTTGGCAACGTTTTGGAATGATTTTCAAGCCTTGAATCGTCCTCTAGGTATGAAAACAGTTTCAACTTTTTTGTGAAAAAATGCAATTTTGTTCTTTTTTTTTTAGCGCAGCTTCTGTGTCCCTTGCATTAGGTTTCAGTCTTGCATATGTATGTGAGTGAATTAGGTTAAGAAAACCAGCCCATAATCCATGCATTCATGATTCACATATTTGATTTTGTTACATCTTTTTTCAAATCTTTTTGCCATGGAAACTTGCCAATTGTGTAGAATATTTCCTTTTTGAATGATGCACGAAATATTTGATTCATAATGGAAGAATTTGCTGCATAAAAAGATTTAAAAAACATGATTTTAGTATTTTTCTCATAATTAATTTTAATTAAATGAATTAACAAGATTAAAAATTCAATTAATTAATTAAAAATAAGAAAATAACTCCCTTTTAGCTTAATGGGTCGTGCATAGCTTTTGGGTAATGATTCATGGAAGAAATTGAGGCCCATTAGCATTTTTGAACCCTTTTGTGCAAAGTTGACTTTTCAAAATTCCCAAAAATTTCCCAACTTCTACAAGGCATATCTTGCTCAATGTTTAAGCTTTGATCATGTTTTTGGACATTTTGGAAAGGTATTGAAGTCCTATAACCAATGTATTTAGTCCCATGTCATTTTGATTTACCAATCTCAAGTTATGGTCTTTGACTTAAAGTGCCTTTTTGTTGACCTTTGAAAATGACCTATAATGTTGAAATTGATAACTTTTTGTGAGAGCATTTATTGGACTTTAAGTGTGAAGATAAGTTGTAGGAAATGTCATTCTCTTCAAAATGAGCTTTGGATGGGATTTTTCTGATAAACCACGAGGAAGTTATGCCCTGGTCAATTTGCAGTTGACTTTTTCAACTGTCCAAAAATGGAAACTTTTGCATCTTGAGACTTTTTGAGCCATGCCTTGAGAATCATGATCAAGAATTGATAAAATGATGTTTGTGGCTTCAAAATAAGATGTTGACCAAAAATTTTGACTTTTGACTGTCAAATGACCATTTTGCCCCTGCAGTTGACTGTGAAGCAATTAGGGTTTTTGACTGTGCCATTTGATGCTGTGAGTCTTGAAACTTGGCATATGGATGCTTGACAATGTATGTAGGCATGTGGGACTTGTTTGGACCCTTGGAAACTTCAATTTCTTTGCAAGAACCAAAACCCTAATTTTTGACTGTTAGGAGTCAATTGGACTGTGCAACCCTTGGGAGATTTTGAAGCATGATCTTTAGCAAATCCTGAAGAATATGGGAGGGAAAATTTTGGGGTACAACAGTTGCCCCTGTTCAATCTTCTTAGACCTGAGGATGTAGATTGGCTGGCGTGCCTTTCGTGATCCGAAGGTAGAAGATGATTGAACACTAGAGTGCCCAGAAATTTGCACTCACATAGTAGAATGTCAGCAGTGTGATGCAGGGAATGGGCTTACAGATGCCATTTGGAGAGATGATGGATAGGAGGATGGGCTTATAGATGCCATCTAGGTGTCGATCGCGTAAGAGATTCCTTAGCGAGAACTTGCGTACCTAAGAATAGAAAATAATTACCTGGCCTGTTACAGGAGTTGATCTTCAAACTCTTCATGTTGATGTGCCCTGGCTGGATACAGGTATCGAATCTTTAAACTCTTCAGACGTGCCCTGGCGAGATACAGGAATCGAGTCCGGAGAATATAGTCGTCAACAAATACACCCTGGCAAGATACAGGAATCGGATCTTCGAACTCTTCAGACGTGCCCTGGCGAGATACAGGAATCGAGTCTGGTAATGTTGGTCGTCAACAGATACACCCTGGCGAGATACAGGAATCGGATCTTCGAACCCTTCAGACGTGCCCTGGCGAGATACAGGAATCGAGTCTGGTAATGTTGGTCGTCAACAGATACACCCTGGCGAGATACAGGAATCGGATCTTCGAACCCTTCAGACGTGCCCTGGCGAGATACAGGAATCGAGTCTGGTAATGTTGGTCGTCAACAGATACACCCTGGCGAGATACAGGAATCGGATCTTCGAACCCTTCAGACGTGCCCTGGCGAGATACAGGAATCAAGTCTGGTAATGTTGGTCGTCAACAGATACACCCTGGCGAGATACAGGAATCGGATCTTCGAACCCTTCAGACGTGCCCTGGAGAGATACAAGAATCAAGTCTGGTAATGTTGGTCGTCAACAGATACACCCTGGCGAGATACAGGAATCAGATCTTCGAACCCTTCAGACGTGCCCTGGCGAGATACAGGAATCGAGTGTGGTAATGTTGGTCGTCAACAGATACACCCTGGCGAGATACAGGAATCGGATCTTCGAACCCTTCAGACGTGCCCTGGCGAGATACAGGAATCGGATCTTTGAACCCTTCAGACGTGCCCTGGCGAGATACAGGAATCGAGTGTGGTAATGTTGGCCGTCAACAGATACACCCTGGCGAGATACAGGAATCAGATCTTCGAACCCTTCAGACGTGCCCTGGCGAGATACAGGAATCGAGTCTGGTAATGTTAGTTGTCAACAGATACACCCTGGCGAGGTACAGGAATCGGATCTGGAATTACGACTATTGACAATAATCATCTTTGTATTAACCTTTGTCCTGAAAAGACAAAACGTTAGTTATGTGTGATGCCATGATGTATGACATGCGGGATGTTCTCAGAATAAGTGAGATTGTATGTTCATGATGCGTATGTGCATGCTATAATGTATGAAGATGTGATGTTCGTGAATGTTTGTTTTGGTCTAGGAAAGTAAATCCTTGACGAATGCCGGGAAGTTAAATCCTGGGCTGATGTTTGAAGAATAGAGTTTTGTTTCCGCTGGGGATGATGGTTGCAAGAATACCGGTAGGAGAAGATGACTCCGTTGGGGAATAATCTTGGCGAATAGATTACTCTGCGGGGAGGTAACTCTGTGGGGAAAGAGAGGTACTTTGCTGAGATGTTGATGATAACTTCGCTGGGGATACCATTGATGTGTTATGTTGGAAGATTTGATGAACTCCACTGGAGGATAGGTAGACTTCGCCGGGGACGATCTTTCCGTGGCTTTCAGCTGAGGATAACCCAGTTATAAGCTCCGGTGGAGAAATAACCTTTGAATAGAAAGTCCGGGAGACGCGTTCGTGCTCTACAGGGGACAAGCTTCCAGAATCTACTGGGGATAAGCTTCCTGCTGGGGAGGTTGATTCCACTTTCCTGGGGAAATCTTCAGACTAGACTCTCCTGGGGAAATTTTTGAGATGTATTGGGGAAGTAGCTCCACTGAATGTCTGATATACCGCCGGGGAACAATATTAGATCAAGACTGCCGGGGATGCTTGTTAAGAATATTCGTATATTGCGCTGGGGAATGTTGAGATCTGCTGGAGGATACCCAACTTCCTTAAGGCTGACAGGATAACTCTGCTTGGGGAGAGTGTATTGACTTGCTGGCTCACTCTCTGGGGATTTAAGATATCTTGGTTATGTTCTTCAGCTGAACTTACCTTGGTACCTTGGTGGACAGAGCAATTAGATCGCTTAGACGACTCATTATTGCCCCTGTTTCTGATGTTACCTGTAACTAATCCTTTGTTTCGCATGCAAATATTTATGAGTTAGCAATTAGCGTCAAATGCATATATCACAAATTGAACCTTGGACGTTCTTCGCAAAACAAAACAGAAAAAGGAAAAACAATTGGCAATTGATCTGAAAAGTGATTTTTGTATTGATTTTTGAATTTGCCTATAAATAGGCGTTTTATGTACAAGAGGCTGACGTCCTGGTAAGAGAACGCCGCCGAACAACAGAGTTTATACAATTTTTTTGTAAAAAAGGGAAAACAAAACAGCTGTGTGGAAAGAATAATCCCACTGGGTTCCAACTCTGCTATCGCCTTTATATCTTTGAGCGTCTCATCACTTGGCTGCTCGGTTGAAGATGAAGCTGATCGATCGGTGCCGTTTGAACTTGATAGTTGATACTGGATTCTGGATGCAAAGTGATCCAATGAGACATAGTATTACGCTTCAATCCCTAACTTTTGCCTGGACCGCCCTTTCGGGTTTTCAGTCCACCGGGATACCCATTTTTGCCCAAGCCGCCTTTTCAGGTTTTCGACTTGCCGGGTGTACAGATTTTTTTTCATTTCATCCCTCATTTTGCCCGAACCCTTTTGGTTCGCCGGGAAGCCCTAATTTTTGCCTAGGTATGTCAACCTAGCGGGTCTTTTATCATGCGTAGTATCTTTTTACTATGTCTGCATTGGCGGGGTGAGGAAGGTCGTCACCATCCATGGTGGTCAGAATCATGGCTCCTCCCGAGAACACATGTTTAACCACAAATGGCCCTTCGTACGTAGGGGTCCATTTTCCCCTGGGATCACTCTGAGGAAGGATGATGCGTTTGATTACCAGGTCCCTAACTTGATACTCTTGTGGTCTGACTTTCTTGTTAAATGCCCTGATCATCCGTTTTTGGTACGTTTGACCATGACATATAGTAGTGAGTCTCTTTTCGTCAATTAGATTTAATTGATCAAGTCGGGTCTGGATCCAGTCGTCTTCGCTTAAATCTGCATCCTTCATTATCCGGAGATAGGGTATCTGCACTTCAATCGGTAAGACTGCCTCCATGCCATAGACCAAGGAAAAGGGAGTTGCCCCGGTTGACGTCCTTGCTGAGGTACGGTACCCATGAAGAGCGAACAGTAACATCTCGTGCCAATATTTGTAGGTCACCATCATCTTCTGCATAATCTTCTTGATATTCTTATTCGCTGCTTCTACAGCCCCATTCATCTTCGGCCGGTAAGGAGAAGAGTTGTGGTGCTGTATCTTGAATTGCTCGCAGAGCTCAGTGATCATCTTATTATTGAGATTGGTACCGTTGTCCGTAATGATCCTTTCCGGGACGCCGTATCGACAGATCAAGTTATGCCGAATGAACCGTGCCACAACATTCTTGGTTACAGTGGCATAGGAAGCTGCTTCAACCCATTTTGTAAAGTAATCGATCGCCACCAGGATGAAGCGATGCCCGTTAGATGCCGTAGGTTTAATCTCGCCGATCATATCTATACCCCACATTGCAAAAGGCCAAGGTGCAGTCAAGACATTCAGGGGAGCTGGAGGAACGTGCACCTTATCTGCATAAATCTGGCATTTGTGACATGTCCGAGAATGTTGGTAGCAGTCAGCTTCCATGGTGGACCAGAAATACCCTGCCCGAAGGATCTTCTTTGCCATGGTGTGTCCACTGGAATGTGTTCCGAAGGTACCTTCATGTAGTTCTGCCATGATCCTTTCTGCTTCAGTCTTATCCACATAACGCAGTAAGGTTAAATCATGGTTTCGTTTGTACAGAATGACGTTGCTGAGGAAGAACTTCGCTGCGAACCTTCTCAGAAACTTCTTGTCGTTGACAGATGCACCTTCAGGGTATTCTTGAGCTTCCAGATACCTCTTCACCTCATGATACCAGGGTTTTTCAGTCACTACCTCAGCCTCAAGGTCACAACAGTATGCAGGTTCATCCAGTTTCCAGATGATGATCTAGGGAGCCTCATTGTCCCATTTGACTTTGAACATGGAAGACATCGTAGCCAACGCGTCCGCCAACTGATTCTCCTCTCTCGGGAAGTGTTCAAAAGTTATCTCTGTGAAATGGGGGATCAATGTCAACACACATTCTCTGTAAGGAATAAGATTCGGATGTTTCGTATCCCACTCGCCTTTGATCTGATTGATCACGAGAGCGGAATCTCCGAAGACACTCAGAAACTTGATCCTTAAGTCAATCGCAGCTTGAAGACCCATGATGCATGCCTCATACTCCGCCATGTTGTTGGTGTAGTTGAAACATAGCCGGGCAGTGAGTGGAGTATGAGTGCCTTGAGGGGATATGATCACAGCGCCGATACCGTTACCCAAAGCGTTGGAGGCTCCGTCAAAGTGCATAGACCATCGGGATCCTTCCTCAGGTCCTTCATCCGGTCCAGGTACTTCACAATCAGTCACTATCATGATGCTCTCGTTTGGAAACTCAAAGTTCATTGACTGATAGTCGTCTACTGCCTGGTGTGCCAAGTGGTCTGCCAATACACTTCCTTTGATGGCTTTCTGGGTCGTGTACTGTATGTCGTATTCCGTCAAGATCATTTGCCATCTTGCTATTCTCCCAGACAGAGCAGGCTTTTCGAATATGTACTTTATTTGATCCATTTTTGAAATCAACAGAGTAGTGTGAGTCAGCATGTACTGTCTCAGCTGGCGAGCAACCCATACCAAAGCGCAGCAAGTTTCCTCGAGCAGTGAGTATCGGGTCTCACAGTCGGTAAACTTTTTGCTAAGGTAATAAATGGCGTGCTCTTTTCGGCCAGACTCGTCATGCTGCCCCAGCACACACCCCATTGAGCTGTCAAGTACTGTCAGGTATAGTATTAGAGGTCTCCCTTCAACCGGTGGCATAAGGATAGGTGGTTCTTGGAGATACTCTTTGATTCTGTCAAAAGCGGCCTGACATTCATCATTCCAACGTACTACCTGATCTTTCTTCAGCAGCTTGAAGATTGGTTCACAGGTGGCAGTTAGGTGCGAGATGAACCGGGCAATGTAATTCAGACGTCCTAGAAAGCCTCTGACCTCTTTCTCTGTCTTAGGAACTAGCATCTCTTGAATGGCTTTAACCTTGGCAGGGTCCACTTGAATACCCTTGTCACTTACGACGAAGCCTAGCAATTTTCCAGATCTCACCCCAAAGGTGCATTTGTTCGGGTTCAATCTCAGCTTGTATAGCTTCAGACGGTCAAACAGCTTCTGCAGATGATCAAGGTGTTCCTCCTCAGTTTGAGACCTTGCAATCATATCGTCGACATACACTTCAATCTCATGATGGATCATGTCATGAAATAAAGCAACCATGGCACGTTGGTAGGTTGCCCCAGCATTTTTCAACCCGAATGGCATGACCTTGTAGCAGAAGGTGCCCCACTGAGTAACAAAGGTAGTCTTTTCCATGTCTTCAGGAGCCATCTTGATTTGATTATAACCTGAAAAGCCGTCCATGAAATAGAACACCTTGTGCTGAGCAATATTGTCAACCAGAACATCAATGTGAGGCAGAGGGAAGTCATCCTTGGGGCTGGCCCTGTTCAGATCCCTGTAATCGACACACATCCTGACCTTACCATCTTTCTTCGGTACTGGCACCACATTGGCAACCCACTGAGGGTAAGAAGTCACTGCTAGAAACCCGGCATCGAATTGCTTCATAACCTCAGCTTTGATCTTTTCAGACATCTCTGGACGCATACGACGGACCTTTTGCTTTACCGGAGGGCAGTCTTCCTTGGTAGGCAAATGATGGACCACAACGTCGGTATCCAACCCAGGCATGTCTTCGTAGGACCAGGCGAATATCTCCACATAATCATGCAACATCTGAACCAACCGTTGTTTCACGCTGAGCTCCAGATTGGCACCAATCTTAACTTCCTTTCTATCTGTCTCAGTACCCAGATTTACCGTTTCCACTGGCTCTTCATGTGGCTGAATGACCCTCTCTTCCTGGAGTAACAGTCTTGCAAGCTCGCCAGGCACTTCGCAATCATCTTCACCTTCGTCTTCGGCTAAGTTGGTCGGATTTTCGAAGTCATAACTGGCAGTAGCAGAGTCGTTACCAGTGAGATCCAGAGTGGATTGAAACCTGTATGGGTGAGTGTGTGTAAATATAGCTGTTTTGCAATATATAAAGAAAGAAAGAAAGAAAGAAAGAAAGGGAGCACAAGACTTGAAATGCGAAAAACGTCCAATGTCTTTATTCATGATATATGGAAATGACAGTTATAAGCCCTCACAAATGAAGCCACGGTGCCCCGGGTAAGACACCGGGCCATAAAGTTTCAATTTATTGTTCATTACAAATTAAAGAAACAAAAGGAATTCATTACTGCGTAACAAAAGTAACAGGTATGTGATCTTTTGCGGTCCAATTGGTCAGTCCACCGTCGGTCGTCGGGAAGATCCAGCTGTTGAACTCAGACTCATCCACTTCGTCACCATCCCTGATAGCATTCACCCCATGATCAGGCAGGGGAGCTGTCACTACATTGGGTTTCTCAGGTGCCTCAAACTGTACCTCCTTCGCATCAATGAGGTCCTGCACCTTGTTTCTCAGGGCCCAGCAGTCATCAGTAGAATGCCCCGGGCTATCGGAGTGATAAGCACAGCGGGCATTTGGATTATACTTGGGAGATACAGTGTTCACAACCTTCGGAGCCTCTCTGACGGTCACCAAGTTGGTTGATAACAGCTGTGGTAAGATCTGTGACAAGGTCATACTCAGCCGAGTGAATTCTCTTCTGGGTCTCTCACCCCTAGGTTGGTTAGGTTGCCGAGGAGTGGCAGCAGGCTTAGCAATCACCACCGCGTTGACAGCTTGGCGGCGTTCTGGTTTATCTTGCCTCCTAGGCCCATACACAGCACTGGCTTCCTTTTTGAAAGGCTTCTTCTCAGAACTTGAGGACGCACTTTTCTGAATTTTACCTGACTTCATACCAGCCTCGATCATTTCCCCAGTCAGAATGAGATATGTAAACCCTGCAGATGAATTGCCAATAAGATGATTAAAGAATGGCCCGGATAGGGTCCCCAAGAACATATCTACCAATTCACGGTCGGTTAATGGTGGCTGCACCCTGCCAGCCAGGTCCCTCCACTTCTGCGCATACTCTTTAAAACCTTCTCCCGATCCTAGCGACATACCCTGGAGCTGGGTACGTGTAGGAGCGAGGTCGGCATTATACTGATACTGCTTGTAAAAAGCAGTAGCCAACTCCTCCCATTTACGAACCTTGGTTCCATCCAGCTGATAGAACCATTCGAGATGAGTCCCTGAAAGACTCTCCTGGAAGAAATGGATCCGCAAGTTCTTGTCCACAGTATATGGTTGGATCTTCCGCACATAAGATCAGAGATGTAGCTTAGGGCAAGACGCCCCGTCATACTTTGCGAAAGATGGTGCTTTAAACTTGTGTGGGATGACCACACCAGAAGATAAACCCAAGTCTCCGAAATCCAAACCAGGCACTTGTTGAATTTCCATGGCATTCAGATGGTATTCCAACTGCTTGTATCTGTCTTCAGCTGGAGGATACTGTTCCTCATTAAAATCAGTCTCGTTGTCAGAGACCACCGGACTTGGAGCCCTTCCCCCCTGGGGACTGCCTTTGCCTACAGAAGAACCAGCTTGCTCAACCTCATTCTGCAGTGTGTTACCAAACCTTCGGCCCGTGTTGAATAGAACAGTTCTCTTCTTCTTCTTCTGCTTGACCAGCAGAGCCTTCAATTCCTCTTGACCTTGCGCCAAACCCATAATCAGCTCTTGAAATTGGGCGTTCTGAGCCTGGAGGGCCTTGATAGACTGCTCGGTAGATGATTCAGGGTTCATGATGCTGAAATAAACAGCGAAGAACAATAAGCAACCTGAAAAGAAGAGTACCTGCTATGCACATGATGCATGATATGTGTTTATGCAATGCATTCAAGGGTTCGAAAGTTCAAATTTGTTGTAGACAAAAAGGAACACACGTTATCATTAAGAAATAATTGTTCAGTACATCAAGGCCTCCTGGGCAAAATTACAAGGTAAATCAATCCCAGAAGACACTACGCATCCTCTTTGGAGCTATGTAAGTGTTGAGATTCCTTTCCTCGTGCAGTAGGCGGGTGAGCTCCAAGACCTTCTTCTCACTAGCATGCAGACTAGACTCAAGAGAATTCCGTTCTTCCTTAAGTTGGATCCAGCTCTTCTGCATTTCTTCCCAGGATGTGGGCATGTCAGGATGTTGAATGGTGTAGGACACCTCTCCTTCCAAGATTGGCTCTTTGATCACAGGGAGGACATGAGGATACGGCATTACTAACTTCTGGGAGCGGGCTCGTACCCACTTGAGATAAGGTTCCAACGGGATGGAGTTCCTGTGCCCTAGTGTCTTGCTGTCTATCCTGTTGGGCATCCTCCAAGCTCTGATAAATCTCTGGCGAAGTCCCTGTGCATCGTTGTCGAAGTCAAAAACTATGTCAGGAATTAACATGTCATGAGGGCCGTCCCTCCGAGCATAACCAAACTGTCTCCAAGCCAGACACGGGTTGTAAGTAATACCTCCTCTGATTCCAAGTAAAGGAACATTAGGGTACTCCCCGCAACGATCAATGATAGTGACATCCTCTCTGGACCAAGAGCACCAATGTATATCAGCATGTGTAAGAGTCATCAATCGTTGTGACCATCTCAAACCCCGCTCATTCTTCAAGACTGATTGTGGAAGGTGCGAAATAAACCACCTTCCCAAGAGAGGAGTGCAGCACATAAGAACACCTCTTTTTCTCATGGTTCGAGTGTAACATGAGTGAAGGATGTCCCCAAGCAATGTAGGTATAGGATTCCTGGACATGAAGATCTGGACAGCACTGATATTTATAAGCTGATCGGGATTCGGGAACAAAACCAATCCATAGACAAGGAGGGCCACAACTTCTTCAAAGGCTTGCAGGTCAAGGGAGTTCCAACATTCTTGGGCCTTCTCAAACAGAAACCTGGCTAAGAACCCTTTGATACCACTTCTAACTTCCCAATGTCCCTTGATATCAGAGGGTTGTAGGTGTAAGGCTTTAGCAATCTCTTCAAGTTTGGGTTCCTTTTCCGTACCGTTGTAGGGTAGTTGTCCAAGGATAGGGATTTTCAGAAGCCGGGAGAACTCTTCCAATGTAGGCACCAGTTGATAATCCAGGAAAGTGAAACAGTGATGCAGAGGGTCGAAGAATTGGAAGAGAACCTTTATCATATCTTCCTCAATGTTGGTGTTGACCAAGCTGATGAGTCTTCCATGCCTCTCACTGAAAGAAGAACTCTCGGGAATCCTGGATACAAGTTCCTTAAGCTGAGGAGGGATTCTTACAAGGCTGATCTGAATTGTCTTTCTGCGAACAGTTTCCATGTCCTACAAAACAAGAACAAAGATGAAGAATCGAACCCCTGAAATGGTTAGTCAATGCGTATGATGTTGTATGATGTTATGATGCTATGATTAAACACACCACAAATATTCACAAGAAGCAAACATGGTAAGGCACACAAGTCACACCACAGCCCTTAGAGTTTAGGCCAGCATGGGGTCTGGGTATTACCCTCTTGAAGTTGGTGGGCTCAACCTGTCCTATCAGAAGTAACCGGGTTCTAAGGGTCCCAATATCACTGGATCGCTTTCATTGTTCATCGTTTCAATTTAGCCACTGAACTGGCGACCGGAATATTCCAAGAAAACAACCCTCAATTGAGTGTAGTATCGAGTATCAACCAACCTCGGACTGCACCAAAGTCAGTTATCTCACTACCCTAAAGAGGCCAAGATGGTTCAATTAAGGTTCCTAAGGTCAGTTGATGCTTCACGACACCACGCGGCGGCCCCGTACTCTCCTTGACTGAACTCAAGGGTTACCGGTACACACCAAAGTGCCACATCAACGTAGCAGACTGCTTCAACCATGTCGGTATACCCCGCACAGTTCCCTCACAGCCTTGTTGCTACTTTCTAAGAAGGTATCCCCAGATCCGGGTTAGGATCTATAGAACTCCCGAGACAGTCCCACAATTTAAAGCAAACAATTCAAAGCAATTGAAAACACAAGTGATCTTAGTCCTAAGGTACACCTCACTTTAAGTATCCCCAGCAGAGTCGCCAGTTCTGTGATCGGTGGATCTGGAATTGACTGTTTAACGCTGGTTCGCGAAATGTCGCGGAAGCAAGAGTCGCCACCGTCTTTTATTTTCTCCAACATGGACAGGACAAAAGCACAGCAAAATTCCTTATGAGATAGTTTCTCGGTTCGGGAGGTAGATTTATAGAAAGGGAAGGTGTTAGCACCCTTTCTATCCGTGGTTATCCACGGGCTCTTAGATACTTGCTCATTGTGTTTTCAAAAGTGTTTTCTTTTCAATTGTGAGTGAGTTTGAAAAAAGTTTCGTTTAAAGATTTCAGATCGACTCTTGTATCAGTCCTCGAGAGTGTTTGAAAAATTGTTTTGAAAGCTTTTTGAAAGTGTCGGTGTGAAGAGAAGTTTTTGTTTTTGAATAGAGCAAGTATCTATGAGACATCCACCTACCCTAAGGAATTAGGCTGTGTAAATGTCCTTAAGGTAGTGCCATCCCACCATTGAGAAGTAGGTAGCACCACCGTTGGAGGTGTTCGGGTCAATTCGTTTATAGGAACAGTGTGGTCACCAGAGCAACAGTAGGACACCTTAGAAGCTACCCTTATGCCATTGATCCTTTTTTAGTCCGAGGCAACCGTTTCGAGGCAACTATTCTGAGGCAACTTGTTTTGAGGCAACGGGATCAATGGACATAAGGACTTACTAAAACGTCCTATACTCGACGACCACGTTTCGAGGGCAAGGCAACAGTGAGGCGCACCCTAAGAGTGGTGTGTGAATTGGTGTGTTGTTTCCAGTTATGTTTTATCTTTGATCATTGTATCGTGAGCTACGCATTGTTTTTATTTTTAGGCCATACATTCTTTCATGCAAAGTTTAACAATTTAAAAGTGCGGAAATTAAAGTGCGGAAAATAAAGTCCTACGCTATTACAAGGCGCGGGTCTATACATCGCCAAATTAACAAAGACCCGTTTTGAATAAAAAATGCGGAAAGTAAATAAACTCCTAATTACTATTACAAGGCTTGAGAAATTACATAATATTTGGAAGAAAATAAATAAGAATAAGTGCGCGGAAAGAAATTAGAATCGAGTGTTCGAGGGCGTTGGACCCTTTAAAGAAATTAAATGAAATTAAAAATTAATTAATTATTTAATAAAGAAAAGAAGTTATTTTTTATGGTTTTTTGGTATTTATGAAATAAAGAAAATTAAAATTAAAAGAAACCCTAATTCTAAATATTTTTAATTATTAAAGAAAAAGATTAAAGTTTTAACCTAATTTACTAAAGAATTTATATACATGTTTATTTACAAAATAAATTAGTAATTAATAATAATGATAATAAGAAAATTATTTATTAAGAAAAAGAAATAAAAATGCTAAAAACTCTATTTTCTACATATTTTAATTTGTTAAGAAAAGATTAAAATTGAAAACCCTAAATTAAACTAAATTGATTATTAAAATTTATTTACAAAATAAATAATGAATTAGATAATAATTAAACATATTTTTGATTTTTCTGTATTTTATACTGTAAAAAAATTAATTTATGAAATTAAAGAAAACAATTAAAAGGAATATTTGAGAAGAATAAAAGAAAAGAAAATTAAGAGAAGAAATACAAACAAGGAGGGGTGTCTGGCCCTTTTGGAGGTTTATTGAGAAGTTCAGGCCCATTAGAAACCAAGGCCTTTTTGACTTTCTGGAATTACGTATGGCATGGTTGACCAGCGTACATGGTGGACCTCCATTCATAGCCTTCAGATGGACCATCATGCGTAGGTGGCAAGCTTGGGCGTTGGGACATATGGTAGGACGTTTTGAATGAAACTGCACATAAATATGTTATAACAAAAATTATTGAGAATATGGGGGGACCTGGGAATCGAACCCAGGTCCCAGTACCTGCATGACAACTCACCAACCAGTTGAACTAATGCGTTTCTTTGTTAGTTAAGTGGAGCATGAATAATATATGTGAAAAAATAAAATTACGCTGAGGCAATCAAAAAAACGCGCCAGTATTCAAACTGACCAACCACACTCAGACACGCCACCTTCTTCTTTCTTTTGTACCTGTAAATAAAAGCAAATAGCGGGGGTTTTAAACCCCCACTAAACAAGACCAGGAAAAATAGCGAATAGGATATAGGCAAACATAAAAAGGGCGCGAGGTGTGAGTTAGCTTCGTTTGGATGTCACGAATCCATTGGTACCAGTTTGAAGGGCTAATTTTTCCTTATGAAGGAACCCCTAATTCAAAGCTTCTGAAACCCTAGAAGATGTTAATGGCATATTTCGATATAGGCATTATTAGTTCAATTAAATGGTGCTATTAGTTTCAGAACATCATTGTGAGTAAGAATCAATCAACAAAACACATGAACAATGCTTAAAAATCAAAACACGATAATGGATAATTTCATGAAAAGTGTGATGTCGTTCTACCAGTTCTTGAGGTATGGAGAGCTGGTTTTGATTGTAATAGCTTCCTGGATGTCTTTCCAATGTTTTGGAATGATTTTCAAGCCTTGAATCGTCCTCTAGGTATGAAAACCGTTTCAACTTTTTTGTGAAAAAATGCAATTTTGTTCTTTTTTTTTTAGCGCAGCTTCTGTGTCCCTTGCATTAGGTTTCAGTCTTGCATATGTATGTGAGTGAATTAGGTTAAGAAAACCAGCCCATAATCCATGCATTCATGATTCACATATTTGATTTTGTTACATCTTTTTTCAAATCTTTTTGCCATGGAAACTTGCCAATTGTGTAGAATCTTTCCTTTTTGAATGATGCACGAAATATTTGATTCATAATGGAAGAATTTGCTGCATAAAAAGATTTAAAAAACATGATTTTAGTATTTTTCTCATAATTAATTTTAATTAAATGAATTAACAAGATTAAAAATTCAATTAATTAATTAAAAATAAGAAAATAACTCCCTTTTAGCTTAATGGGTCGTGCATAGCTTTTGGGTAATGATTCATGGAAGAAATTGAGGCCCATTAGCATTTTTGAACCCTTTTGTGCAAAGTTGACTTTTCAAAATTCCCAAAAATTTCCCAACTTCTACAAGGCATATCTTGCTCAATGTTTAAGCTTTGATCATGTTTTTGGACATTTTGGAAAGGTCTTGAAGTCCTATAACCAATGTCTTTGGTCCCATGTCATTTTGATTTACCAATCTCAAGTTATGGTCTTTGACTTAAAGTGCCTTTTTGTTGACCTTTGAAAATGACCTATAATGTTGAAATTGATAACTTTTTGTGAGAGCATTTCTTGGACTTTAAGTGTGAAGATAAGTTGTAGGAAATGTAATTCTCTTCAAAATGAGCTTTGGATGGGATTTTTATGATAAACCATGAGGAAGTTATGCCCTGGTCAATTTGCAGTTGACTTTTTCAACTGTCCAAAAATGGAAACTTTTGCATCTTGAGACTTTTTGAGCCATGCCTTGAGAATCATGATCAAGAATTGATCAAATGATGTTTGTGGCTTCAAAATAAGATGTTGACAATTTTTTTTGACTTTTGACTGTCAAATGACCATTTTGCCCCTGCAGTTGACTGTGAAGCAATTAGGGTTTTTGACTGTGCCATTTGATGCTGTGAGTCTTGAAACTTGGCATATGGATGCTTGACAATGTATGTAGGCATGTGGGACTTGTTTGGACCCTTGGAAACTTCAATTTCTTTGCAAGAACCAAAACCCTAATTTTTTACTGTTAGGAGTCAATTGGACTGTGCAACCCTTGGGAGATTTTGAAGCATGATCTTTAGCAAATCCTGAAGAATATGGGAGGGCAAATTTTGGGGTATAACACTATGCCATTTGAACAATTAACCATATGAAAACGATGTCATTTAAAGAATGCAAAGCTTATGTCTGTCTTGAAATTTTTTGAAAATGCGTTTTTTGTAGTAAAACAAAATTTGCAAGAATGTGATATCAACTCATGATTTATAGAAAACCTTACAGGAGTCAGGATACCTTTGTAACAGTACGCTCTCGAACTAACCCATGTTCAGCTAGGACTTTTAAGGGTTGTAACGTGGCCTGGTTCACGGTTTAAAAAACAAAGGATAAAGGGTCAAAATTTATTTGTACCCACCCGTTCTTCGTGATGTTCTTCAGTCCTATGCTTAATTAATTATGCATTTCGAATCCCAGTTGAGTTCTGGAATGTTGGCCCCGATATTCTAGTGATGGTTCAGAAATTGAACGTTTGTTTGAGAAGGCAGTCATTTTTGTGACCTTTTCTTTTTGTTGAGGATTTGTAGGACCTCTTTTTTTTATTTTGTGATCCCTACTTTTGCCTGAACTATTTCTTTTGTCTTTACAATCAGCGGGATACCCCAACTTTTCTTAAGTCTCCTTCATAGGTTTTTGACTTAACGGGCTTTTATTTTGAGAGATAATGACTGCCTGTTCTTAATGATTATGTGGAACCATCAGCATCTTCTACACTATTTGTAGTGTATGAAGGGAAATCTTGCGACTGAATGTACATCTGAATTAATTGAGAAAACTACCCTGCCCCAGGTTATGATTAAGGGTTTAAATTTGTGTGAAAAGAAAACTCCTACTTCTTAGGCTCAAAGGGGTTGACCAGGGATTATCTTCCTTATAACTCCACTATTTAGGATTTGAAACAAAGCTTGTACATCGTCAGCGGGGTCTGTTCAAAAGCACATTGTAGAGATTATGGTGTCGTTCTCGTCATCCTCCCTCTAAAGGCTTATAGCTTTTAATCAAGAGTTGAATATCACAAAAAGGAAGTAAGAAAGAAGTTTAAGCATATTGAAAACAAATTAATTCAAGACAAACATGTGCAATGCATTAATGAAATAACAAAGTTTTACATGACAATAATTGTTTGAACAAACAAAGAAAATACAACTTGAGAATTCAAATGAACAAAAATGCTCTCAATCCTGGCCATGATTTGGAATGGGAGCAGTGATCACGTTGGAAGTCTCGGGAGGGTCGAACTCAATCTCCTTAGTGTCAATCATATTTTGAATCTTGTATTTCAGTGCCCAATAATCGTTAGTATCGTGCCCAAGACTACCAGAATGATAGGAACACCTTGCATCAGGATTATAGTTAGGAGAAGAAAGTCTTAGGGTTTGGATGAGGTCCTATCAATGTAATCAAATTCATCCTCAACATATGTTGTGATGCTTGAGACAACGGCATGTTGATCTTGGTAAACTGTCTCTTAGGCTCGTCTTGCCTTCGCTGATTACCCCGTTGTTGTGGTCGTTGCACGCGTGCCTAATTAGAGACCAGCACTGCCCCTACAGATTGGTGGTAGTCTGCCTTATTACGACCCTTCTGGCCATACACAACATCAAATTCCCTCTTGCCAACAAATGGCTTCTTCTCAGCATTAGAAGATACAGCCATCGGGATCTTCCCGCTCTTGATACCAATTTTGATCCTTTCTCCAGTAAGAACCATCTTTGTGAACCCAGATGAGGAACTCCCAATCAGTAGATTAAAGAACGGGCATGTCAGAGTGCCCATGAACATGTCTACCATTTCCCGATCATTCAGAGGAGGTTGTACCCTTCCAGCTAGATCCCTCCATTTCTAGGCATATTCTTTGAAGCCTTCGCTAGAACCCATAGACATGCTTTGAAGTTGTGTACGAGTTAGAGCGAGGTCAGCATTGTATTGGTACTGCTTGTAGAAGGCAACAACCAAGTCTTCCCAGGTATTAATGTCTGTTCTTTCTAGCTGATAGAATCACTCCAGTTGCGTTCTAGCTAAACTTTCTTGGAAGAAATAGACCCTTAACTTCTGGTCATCAGTGTGAGGCTGGATCTTTCTGACATATGATCTCAAGTGAAGTTTAGGACAAGAGACCCCGTCATATTTGGCGAACGTGGGAGCCTTGAATTTTGGTGGGATGATCACGCCAAAAACCAACCCTAATTCTTCAAAGTCCAAGCGAGGTATCTACTGAATCTCCATAGCATTGAGACGATCCTATAGTTGTTTGTATTTATCATCAACAGAAGGATATTGCTCCTCCGAATAATCAGCTTTGTCATCATCAGCCTCTGGGTTGCTATCTTCTTCATGATTATCCCCCTTATTTGATGGAGTTGAAAGATCTAGAGCTCCTTTAACCGGTCCTCTGAGTCTTCTTCCCATATTCAGGATTCCAGCTAGTTTATTTTCCTTCTTCTTCTTCTTCTCATTGATGACGAGAGCTTTTAGTTCTTCTTGCCCTTGGGCCAAAGCCATGAACATTTGTTGGAACTGAGCGTTTTGAGCTTGAAGGTCTTTTACTGTTTGCTCAAGGGCCATTTCTTTTGCTGAAATAAACAACGAAAAGATGAGAAACCTGTACTGGAAGACCTGTTATGAAATGGCATGCATGCAATGTTTTCAAGGATCTTGCGGGGTAAACAAGAAAATTTCAGAAGTGTAAATTTGCAGCTTTGATTGAAGAACTTCGTATCGTTGAGTGTCCTTCTACGAGAGTCAAGCTCACCATATCAAGTGGGTCATAGCCCCTGACTCAAGTTATTGAGTTTTGATATTTTGGCGGCATTGGCTAGAGGAAAATAAATCCTCCTGCCTCTTGCTAGACGCCTGATTTATCATAACCTGCATCACAAACTCTTGAGATCCTTGAAAGGTTAAGGAAATGTTATGGCATGATGTTATGATGTGTATGCTATGCGTTAAGCAAAAGTGTAAGGTGATGAAGACAAGTGAGTCTAAGAAGTCCAGGTTACTAGATAATGACTGTAAACAAATCCTGCAAGGAGATCATGTTGTTAGATAAAAACCCTGCAAGTAGCTCAAGTTGAAAGCAAATAAAGCACACAAGCAGCCTTAGGTTTAGGCTTGCATGGGATTTGCAGGTAAGTACCCTCTTGAAATTTAGTTGGTTCAACGTGTCTTAGAAATAGTAATCGGGTTCTAATGAATCTCAATATCACTGATCTTTCTTTATCGGTATTATTTCAGATTAACAATCTTTTCTTGCAGTTGAAACATCCCGAAAGTCCGATCTTAATGAGTGTAGTATCAAGTATCAACCGATTCCCATCTTTACACCGAGGCCGGCTATCTCACTACTTTCTAATGGCCAAGTTTGTTCAACTAAGGTTCTAAGGTTCGCTAGTGCTTCACGACACCATGCGGAGGCTCCGTATTCTCCTCGATTCAACACAGGGGATACCGGTACCAACCAAAGTGTCACACCAACATATCTATCGCTACAACCATATCGGTCTACATCGTACAATATCCACAATCTATTGTTGTTTATCTAAAAAGATACCCCAGATCCGGGTATAGGATCTTAACAAGAATACCCCAACAAACCCTCAAAGATAAAATAGTCAAAGCAAACAAAGAAAGCAATTTTAAAATGATCTAGACCCTAAGGTAAACCCAACTTTATAATTGTCCCCAACATAGTCGCCAGTTCTGTGATACAGTGGCAGAACTGACTGTTAATACCGGTTTGCGTTTTGTATTTGCAAATGTGCGGTAAGTAAGAGTCGCCACTGAATTTTATTTTATCCAACAAAGGAAAGAGTGAAAAGAACATAAAAAGACCTTTCTAGATATTTTCTGAGTAAGGGGGTATATTATGGAAAGGGAAGGTGTTAGCACCCTTTCCATCCGTAGTTATCTACAGGCTCTTAGGTACTTGCTCATTTTCTTAAATTGTTTTCGTGTTTGTATGTTTTGAAAAAGTTTTGTTGGCTTTATGATAACTCTTGTATCAGTCCTCAAGAGTGTGATAAAGCATTTTTTGAAAATATTTTTGAAAGTATGGTGTAAAAAGGAATCAGATTTGAGCAAGTACTTAACAACTATCTACCTACTCGAAAAAGGCGTTCTTTTCCTCCTTTCCTTTAGATAGTGCTATCCTAATATTAGTGAGTAGGTAGCCATATCGTTGGATGTTGAGGGACTATTGTAAAGGACGTTTATGGTTATTGAAGGCAACATGTAGAGATACCTTAACAGTTCGAAGGGACTGTCATCATATATTCATAGGCAACATCGAGGGACAAGATCATATACCATAGGCAACTTCGAGAGACATCGAGGGACTATGATATTTTATGATGATTTATACCGAGGGTCTTTGCTAATGGTTTCCCTACTTTCGAGGCACATGACCATTATTTTCTGAGGCAACGAGAGAGGTTACCCTAGAGGTGCAATTGTGAGAAGTGTGTTCAATTCAATTATATTTATCTTGAAATTAGGGTTTTCTACTGTTTCTTTTTAGATCTTGCCATACATGCCTAATTACTAGCAGTTAAATCTATACAAGTTTACAAGAAATATAAAGGCAGGAAATAAAGTTCCTATGCTATTACAGAGCTTTGGTGTAGTTACAGAAATAATGAAACTGCGAGAATTTAAACTACGACTATTACAATAATTATGCGACCTATACAATTTGTCTAATAAATATAAATAGCAAATGAATAGAAATAAAAATAAGAGAAATGTTAAGAAAATAATTAAAACCTAAGATTCTAAGTGTTAGAAAATATATTTTTTGGTATTTTTTTGTTTGGAAAATAATAAAAGTGTGAATTAATAATTAAAAACCTTACTCTGATTAATTTACAAGTTAATTATGAAATAAAATCAATATTAATTAAATCAAAACAACTTTTATGTCAAAAATTATTTTAATTAATTAAAAGCCTAAAACTAATATTTAATGATTTTTTTTTTGTGATTTTATATGTTAATTAAATTAATGATAGAAAACAAATTAAGTGAAAAATAAATAAATGAAAAGGGTTAGAAAAGAAAATAGTCAAAAAAGTGAAAAATGCATGGGGTGGGTGTTGAACCCATGCCCCTTGGGTCACAGTCAGGCACCTCATCCACCAAGCCAAGCTATTGTTTATGATTCAAACCTGTTCTACGTAACAACAGGAACTCATTTGGGCAGTTAATAAACATTAGCAATGCATGAAATTAATTATATGAATGTTTGAAAGAAAAGCAAATCCGATGAGATGAGTATGCTTGTTTCAAGCATCAATGGCCATGACCTTCGACCTATTCTTACCCTTAGATACCTCAGGAATGATTTGTAATTGATGACTTGGACTGAAAGTGGCTGGATCTTTAGTTTAGACTTTGCCCTAGTTTTGACAAAATTTGAGGTTTCTAGAGAGTGTTCTTGGGCAGCCAATTTCGTGCTCCCTAGTGTATGAGGGTGTTGTGTTTATATAGAGGAGGAATTTAAGTAAAAAATAATGGAAGAAATCTCATGGCATCAATTGCATGATTTGTTTCTAAAATTCATTTGAAAAACTTTCCAAACTTGTGAAAATCTTGTCTTAATTATATTTGCTTGGTTGTCACGATTTTTACAGCTTGCTGTTAGCTACTTGGATCCCAAGAAATTCAAATCTTAAGCCTTACATGCCTTGTGCATTAATCTTGCATTTTATTTGATTTTATTTGATTTTAAATGAATAAAATCAAAAATAAATGAAATATAAATTAAAATAATGCATGAATCGTTTTAGGGGTTATTAATCATGTTGTAAACACGTTCAAACCTTAAAACCTAGGCCCATTAGTCCACAAGTTCAATATTTCTCAATTTGCACTTCATGCACTTTCTCAAAAATTGCCCAACTTGTGTAAGCCATAACTTGCTCAATTTTTATCTTTTGGAGATGATCTTTGACTTTTTAGAAATCTAAAGATGTCCCCTACAACCTCTATGTTAACTATTTTTGCATTTGGAGAAATGATATTGATATAAATGGTCTTGGAAAAAAGTGTCTTTTGTTGACTTTCTGAAAGTGACCTGTAATGCATGAGCTTGTATCTTTCCAATGGTGCATTTCTTGAACTTGAGGGATGAAGAAAAGTTGCAGGTAATTGTTCTCTCTTCAAAATGAGCCTTGGCGGAAAAATTTCTAATAAAGTATGAGAAAGTTATGGCTGGTCGAAGTTCAGTTGACTTTTCCTATAAAAACCCTAATTAGCAATTTTTGACTTTTGATGAATTAAGAGCATTTCTTGAGGAATCATGATAAACCCTTGATCAAATTATGGATATCACTTTAAAATGTTGATGTTGACAAAAAATCTTGAAGTTTGACTGTATATAGGCCACAGTTGACTTTTGAGTACAGTTGATTTTCAAGCATTTGAGTAGTTGACTGAGAAAACTTGTTGTGCAGGGCATGAAATTTGGCATGGACAATCTTGAAGACATATTAGGACCATGGAAAACATTTGAGATCTTTGGAGTTCACACATCTTGGTGAAAAGTGAAACCCTAATTAGAAGTTCATTGCTTAAGAGGAGAATTTGTCTGGTCAATTCTTGGTCATCCTTGAGCAATTGGGAACCTTAATGAGCATGTCTTGAGTAAAAATGGAAGGGAAAATTTTGGGGTACAACAGAGGTCCAGAAAAAGAAACACAAGCGTACCCTTTTTTATTTCTTCTCACCATTTTCGCTTCATATGTTGTAAACCATGTAATTTCTGAGCATATTGAAATTGGGAAAGGATTTCGATGGGAGTATGGGATTTGTTGGGGAATTGGGTTTTGGTATATTTGTTTCTGTTTAATACCGTTGGCTGATTTTGAGAGAGAATATGAAGAGGCAATGATGAATCGATGCAAGAAATAGAGATTGTTTGAAGCAACAGAGCATGGCGTAAGAAATTTCAGGGTTTTTTTTGGAGACCCGATTTTACTTAGTCTGGGGGTGGGTCGGGTTTCCTCAACCCGGATCTAGACCATTTGTTTTATCTTCCCTTTTTTGAGTTATCATGTTCTCTTGGGCCTCATACCCCTTGATCCGGATTTCCAGCCCTCTACGCTCAACGTTTTTTTCTCCCCATGTTCGTACGCACCCCTCCCCCCTGGTCTATATCATTTCAATATAGTTTTATTGTTACTTTTAAAACACAAAAATAATACAAATTTAAGAAAATGCATAATTCAAACCATTTTTGAAATTAAATTAATCCAAATATTTTTTCACAATAAATTTAATTTAATATTTTACATCAAAATATTAAAACCCGCGCAACTCACCAGATATCCTATCTACGAGCGACACGTGGCCAATATCTGGCTACGTGATGAGGAGGATATATCAGACTCCCTCGCTCTACGTCTTAATATAGCTAACCAACATCAAAACATTTTTATACTAACTTAATCAAAACTTCAAGATCATTTTCAAAAAGGATTAAATAGCATTGCCTTCGAATCAAACTGTGAACTACGTCTACGCTCACACAATTTTCAACTCAGACAAGGTTCAAGGATAACTCAAAAGAAATTCTACGCAATTCCATAAAAAAATGCAAACCAAATACGAACTACGAATTGGGACTCTGATTCCTCATAAGAGGATACATAGGCATACAATTAAAATCGTGACGATTTCCCCTATTAAAAAATTAAAACCCTTACCCTAAACCTTTAAAACCTAATCCATGGTACCCTTGCTAACAAGGTAGATGAGGAGTGCCTAACACCTTCCTTTCGTCTAAACGAAGTTAGAACCTAGAATCTTTGTGTACAAAATCAAGGTTCCCTATTAGATTCCTTGCTTTAGGATAAAAACTAGTAGTGGCGACTCGATTTTAAATCCAGTTACAATAGCCGGCGACTCTGCTGGGGAATTCAAATCTAGGGTTTAGTTTATTTTGGGTTTAGGGTTTTGGTGTTTTCAATTTTTTTCTATTTTATTTATTCATTTTTTGGTTTATTGCATTTATTTATTTATTATAATATTTATTCATTGGTGGGATTTTTATTATCGCAAAAATATTTTAAAGAAAACCTTAGAAATAAGGTCCGTCTATTAGCCAAGGGGTTACATCAGTCCTATGAGTTTATGTGATGACTTCGCCTAGAGTCGGTGGAATTCTACGAAAGGAATACGTCTTAAGAGACATCCTCTTGGGAAGTAGGACTTTGGAATGAAACCTATGGCTCTTTGTACAACCTTCAAACCAAAATCTCATGACGAGACCTTTCATGAGCTAGAGACAAAAGTTTTGGTCTATAAAGAGGCTCCGCTTAAGGAAGGCCCTTTTGCCTTTCCCTCTAGTGTTATTCATGATACCCTCAAGGAAATCACCTTATGGGGAGGGTAGAATATCCGTAGGCCAAAACTAGGAGCTTACCTTCTAAGGGTACCTTTCATAAAATCCCATCACTAAGCCCTACATTCATGCATTCATCCATTTTTTGCATTTCATATACTCATTACCTTCTATTTTATGTTGTTTGTCTTATTCACAGGATTAAAATAAATATAATTCGAAGGTGTGATACGGTGGGAGAACTGACTTGAGGTTTTGCTTTTGTGTTCGCAAATGTTTCGGTTTAGCAAGAGTCGCCATCGACTTTTTATTTTATCCAAAGGAAAGGTCAAAAAGCACAGGAAAGACCTTTGAGATGTTTTCTTGGGTTCGGGGGATAGATTATGAAAAGGGATGGTGCAAGCACCCTTTTCATCCATGGTTATCCATGGGCTCTTAGTTACTTGTTTAGATCACTTGCTTTTGCTTTTCAATTGTTTGAAATGGTGTTTTGTGTGTGGTTTTAAAAATGTTTTGAAAAGAGGCCATCATTGTGGCAACCTTTGTAATGATTCTTGTTTGAATGTATACAAAGGTGTATTGTCTTTTGAAAAGATGTTTCAATGTTTGAAAGTTTTGTTTTGGGAAATGTTTTGAAATTGTGTTGTGAGGTGTGTTTGAAAATAACAAGGATGTTTTTGCAAGTTTTGATCAAGTAACTAAGAGTTGTCTACCCTATCTACTCAAGAGTCTTTCCTACACATTTTTAACCCTTTTACATTGTTGTTTTACCATTGCATTTGGTAAACAACCTTGTATTTGGATGTTAAACGGGACAGACGCGGATCATCGTATTGACCATGATAGCAATAGTGCTAAGTATCTTTAGCAATTTTTTGAGGGACTGGACCATTTTTTGTATAGGCAACCAAGATAGCGTCATCGAGGGACTATGATCTTTTGTTTTGTTTTGTTTTGCTAAGATACTCAACATGCATACCATGGCCATTTTTAAGGCAACAAGTGGATGAAACCCTAGGGGTGCATGTGTGCATTGTGTTATCATTTTCATGCATTTATGTCTTGTATTAGGTCTAACTATTTGTTTTGATTTTGGATATTGCATACAAACCCTAATCTCTATCATGGCATATTTGAAAGCATAAATGCGTAAAAATAATCTAGGCTATTACAACATTGATATGGGGAGGGGGATACAATTTTGAATAGGGGATTATTTTGCAAGAAAATTAAAACCCTAAGATTTACTATTACATCTAAATTGAATTCTTTGCATCAAATAATAAATAAACAATATTTAAATAAGCAAGTTAAATATAAATATGCAAAATATTATAAATATGTAAAAAATGTTTTTATTTATTTTCATGTGTGTAAAATTATAATATTTAATGTATTAAAAAAAGAAAATAAAAAGTTATTTTTGTTAAGGGTAAAAACCCTAATTTTTGGTTTAAGAATATATATGAAAAATTATAATATTTATTTATTTATGTATAATAAAATAAATATAAAATAAAAATATATACAAGTGTCAAAAAATAAAAAGATATTAGAAAAAGTATTATTTTTAATAAGGGTGGAAACCCTAGTTTTTTTATTTTAAGATAATATACATTATATTATTTATTTTATGTACAAGAAAATAAATATAAATATATACAAAGATATTAAGAAATAAAACATGTGAAAAATATTATTTTATATGTATAAATAATAAAATAAAAATATATAACATTTCTATAATATTTATAAGTTTTTATTAAAGAAAATAAAGGTATATACTATTTAATAATTATCTTTATGTCTCAAAAATAATAAAATAAAATGTGAAAATTTATGAAAATGTTTTTGATATTTTTTTATGTTTAGAAAATATAAAATAAAATCAGAAATGAAAAATAAATAGAAAAATACAAAAATATAATGAAATGGGCCAGGGGGTGCAAGAAGCAGATCAGGGGGTGCAAAAAGTCATGCCAAGCCAAGCCCAGCCCAACACTTCATCTTCAACCTTCGTTCAAACACAAAAAACACGTGTTCTGATGTACAACTCGTATCTCCTGCATCTGTGCTTAAAAACGAAAACTTGCAACATGAAAGTTATAGAGCATGATCATACAATTCTAACCATATAAAAAACTTAATCTAACTCTCAAATACCAGAGAGATTTCTCTGGCCCTAATTTTTAACCTAACTTTTTCAGGATGTTCATCAATCAAATTCTCTTAGCACACTTAACTTAAATGAAATCTATGCATATGTACAGCTTAAGGGCTATGAGTACTACATTTTTTATTCACAAACTTAAGCCTAATGATTCCTAAATAGAGAGATAGAAAGTTGACAAATACTTGTTTCAGTTGAACTCGTGTATGGCAATATGGAGGTTTTCAATGAGACCTGAGATGTTTGTGAGCTTGCCTGAACTTCCTCTGACCTTCCCTAATGCTTTGTTTGCCTTGAGCTTGCTTGAATGAGCCTGTAGAAGTCAACCTGCACAAGCTGAAATCAGAAATGGTGAAGCTTGCAAATGGAGTTACAGTCAAGGGCCAATGGTTAGGATAGTTCAGATAGGTTGTATGGAAGGTATTGGAACTGGTTTGGGACAAAACGCACGAGTGGTTTTTGTTTTGGAACTCAAAGTGCAGAAGCTGCCCTGTTTTGCAAGAGGAATGTGTTTTGATGTTCAAGAGTGTTTAAGGGATGAATGGATCGTGTTTATGGCTCAAGGCAATGTCAAAACCTTGTTTGGAATGCTTACAAACTTTGGTTATATCAGATACTCAAGTTATGTCCTTTTGGCAAGTTGACTTGTTTTGAAAGAAAAGTGTGAAATGATACAAGATAGGCCTGTACAGGCTACCTCCAAGCATGCACAAGATTGCTGTACTTTTGCCTAAGTTTATGGAACTTGTTTGCTGCAAAGAAAGAGGTCCAAGGCTCAAGGGAAGAAATGTTGACATAAAGTTGCCTTTATGAAAATGGAAATGCTATCTTTTTGCCATTTTAGGATTAATTCAATGTGTAAACCTCTATGGATCAGAATAACACCTTAAACCAATGAGTTTGCATTCAATTTTTGAGTGTGGAAGGGTTTAGAGACCTGTAATCAAGTACAAAGCAAGTTTGGATAGATTTTGCAACTTGTGTCAACATGAAAATGCCATGGATCAAAGTGTTTTTGCCAAATTCAAATCTTTGATTCTCCCTAACCATAAATGATTTTGGAGAGTTCTTGGACATTTTGGAAATCTTGTAACATGCTATACAATCCATATTTGAAATTCATTTTGATATTTCAAGTGGAACTATGTGAAAAATGGTCATGAAGATAGGTCAAAATCCTGCCTAAACTAGGGCAAAATTTCACTAAGTTAAAAGTTTCATGGACCCTTGTTCCAAAAATCATAACTTGAGATCCAAGCTTATTTTGGGAAAAATTTGTGAATAAAAGTTGTAGAATTTGTGGAGGACTACAACTTTCATGTTGGAAGTTTTGTTTGAATCCAATTGCATCATAGTCAAAATGTTGGGCAAAGTTGGGAAAAAATAAGAAAATTTCATAACTTAGAAAAATTCTAAGTGATGAAAATTTTCAATCTTAAACCCTAATTTGCAAAATTAGGTTTCTTGATGAACAAGTTTCATGTTTTGACACATCTTGATGAAAAATGACCCTTGGCACTTGATTTTGACCAAAAAGTCAAAGTTTGACTTTTTAGTGTACAGTCAAATTTTGATCAGTTGACTGAAAAATTCATCTGTCAATCCAATGCATTTGAGATCTTTTGAACCTTGTGAGTAGGTCAAGATGATTCCATTGAGTCCTTGAATCCATGCTTGAACCCAATTTGCCATTGGCTAGGTGAAAAATCAGAAATTGCCCTTATACAGTCAAAACCCTAAAAATGACCATTTTGCCCTTTTGATGATCTGATCAAATTTCTTGAGGAGTTGTGGTCCAAACTTGATCAAATGGTTCATATGAGTCTATAATGTTGATGTGGATAAAAAATTATGAGGTTTGACTATAAATTGGCCACAGTTGACTTTTTCCCCAATACAGTTGATTTCTAGGTCAACTGTCCAATTGACTGGGCAAAAAATTGATTCAAAGCTTGAAACTTGATAGAGGCAATCTTATAGGTCCAACATGAAATATGAAAGTCACTTTGAGCATTGAAAGTCCAAAAATCCCTGTGCAAACTCAAACCCTAATTTAGGTCATCAGTGCAAGGAGATGTCTTGAGCAGAGCAAACCCTAATCTTGTCTGGAGTTCAAAGAGTCTTGTGAGGGGAAATCTTGATAAAATGAGAGGGAAAATTTTGGGGTACAACAGAAGGTTTTGGTGAATGTCTTAAAAATAAATCCCAAAGGAAACAATTTGTCTGTCAAGCCAGATAGGACAAAGATAATAATCATCAAGGAGAAACTGCCCGAGAGAGATGTGAAGATACTAGTTCTTCCAACAGTTTCTTTATGGTTCAAATGTTTTTTTTCAATATCTGAAATGTATTCGCTTTTGAAGATGATTATTGATAAAATTACTTTTTGTTTCCATATTCAAGCCGCACACTTATTTTTTAAGATATTCACCAATAAAAAAAGCAAAACTTAAAAAAAAAGCACACTTATATATATATCCAAGTGAATAAGAAATTCAAAAGTAGAAACCCTAGCATATTCATACGCATACATACATTCACAAACACCTGCATTTCATACAAAAACTTATCTTTTTCAAAAATTCTCTAGTTAAATCATTGGTAGAAGAAAAGCACCTCCTCTCCGACCACCGTACCAAACAAGAGACCATCAACTGAAAGTGTTGGAACAAATTAAAGAGAACCAAGCTACATTCAGAGAGGATTTGGAGCAATTCAAGAGCAAAGTCGGCTCAATAAGAGGAGACATGAGCCAAGCTCTAGCCTTGAAGAACATTATTGAAAGACAAGAACAAATTCCTAGAGCAGCCTTTAAAGAAGTAGCCCAGACCATTGGTGCATCAAGCGGTCACCAACTAAGGAAAGAGCCAGAAGCAGGACCTCAAAAGTCAACCATGGCTTAATAAGAGACAAGGCAAGCTGAGACTAGAGGGTTTGTCCCACCTCCACCGAAGGTAGAGGCATCCCATACCCTGCAGATTATGATTAATAACGCAGATAACTACTTGGATTTACAGTATGTAGACCATGATTTAGAGGATGTCAATCGAGCACCTCAAAAAACAAATCTTACTCATGCTACTGAGAATCCAATGGTGCTTGACCAGTACAAATCTATGGGGGAAAGGTTAAATGTTATGGAGGGTTATGATGCTTTCAATGTAGATGCTCTCGAAATGAGTATAGTTTCAGATGTGGTGATCCCGCTGAAATTCAAAGTACCTGATTTTGGAAAATACGAGGGGCTCACCTGTCCAAGGAACTATATGCGCATCTATTGCAGGAACATGCACACCTATGCTCAGGACTAGAAGATGATGATTCATTGTTTTCAAGACAGTTTGAGTGGGGCATCCCTAGATTGGTATATGTAGTTAGAGTAGGTTCATATCTAGACATGGGCAGATTTCCTGAAGCAATACAAATACAACCTGCACATGACGCCTACCCGCATGCAACTCCAGAACTTGTCTCAAAAGAAAGAGGAGAGCCTTCAAGGAATATGCCCAAAGGTGGAGAGAAATGGAATCCTGAGTACAACCACCACTCCTGGAGAAAGAATTGGTCGACATGTTCATGGGAACTTTACAAGGGATGTACTATGAAAAGATGGTAAGAAGTGTCTCTTCTGGATTTTCTGACTTTGTGACTATCGGTGAGAGAATTGAAGCAGGCATAAAGAGTGTAAAGATACAAGGGGCATCATCTAGTACCCCTTATAATTCAAAATGACATAACTTCTCACAAAAAGGGGAAGGAGAAATTAATGTTGTGACCTCACAACCAAGGGCACCACAACCATTAATAATTCCACAAGGACATCATTATGATAAAAGGCCGCAAAGAAAGTTTGACACTCTCCCCATGCCTCACAGTCAATTGCTGCAACATCTACTCGAAGCATCTTTGGTAGAGAAGAAGCCTCTAGCTCCTCCAATTGGGGCACCTCTACCAATGTATAACACAAATGTCAGGTGTGAGTATCATGCCAATTCTCTGGGGCATACTATAGAAAAATATTGGTCCTTTAGACACAAGGTTTAGGATTTGTTGGATTCTCAAGATATCACTTTTGACAAACCGAACACTAAGACAAATCCCATACCTCCACATGATGGTCCGACTGTGAATGCAATTGAGGTGGTCACTAACCATGGAGGGGTCAAAGAGCAGTTTCCTCCCATTCAGGAAGTCCCTATCAGCAAAGGGGAAGAACATGGTGGACAAGTAGCAATGATATCCAACAAGGACAACATCAAAAAGGGCATCTGATTTCATCCACGAATACCCCCGGACAAAGAACTCAAGAGCTGGACAGATGTGGAGATTCCCGAGATCATTTTATTTCCAAAGTAGTTTTTCTTGTTTTTGAAAGAACCTATGTCAAGCCCGAGGCATAGGGGTTTCTTATAAGGGTCCCCATTTTGTTTCAAACAGTATTCACGATCAATAAGAGTTATATTTTGTATTCAATTAAGATCTTTGTCTTTCTTTTGCGTTTATCACTCATATTTAAAAAATGGCAATACTTTTATTCATATGCATTTTTCCAAATTCACATACAAAAAAAACTACATCAAAATATGATAAACGTGTAGATCCATGCCCGAAATCACTGATAATATTACTGCTGCTATCCAATGTAATTTTGATGCACCCATCAACCAAGCTGAAGAGGAAGATGATGAAGATCTTGAACTTTTTGAAGAATTGGTGAGAGAGATAGAGCAAAAAGCTGACAACATACAATCATACCAGGAATCTATTGAGACCATTAACCTTGGCACAGAGGAAGATCCGAAAGAGATCAAGCTAGGGGAAAAATTAAAGAAAAGCGTCAAAGAAAGGCTGATCAAGTTATTACATGAGTATGTGGATATATTTGCATGGTCTTACAAAGATATGCCAAGATTTAATACGGACATTGTGGTACACAGACTACCTCTTAAGGAAGGTTGCTCTCCGGTCAGGCAGAAGCTCAGGAGAACTCGTCCAGATGTGTCCAACAAAATTCGAGAAGAGGTCCTCAAACAATTTGACGCAAGGTTCTTAGCGGCGGTAGATTATCCATATCGGATAGCTAACATCGTTCCAGTACCCAAAAAGGATGGAAAAGAATGTATATGTGCAGGTTATCGGGATCTGGATAAAACAAGTCCCCAAGACGATTTCCTGTTACCTCACATAGATGTTTTGGTGGATAACACATCTCAAGCTTTGGTATTCTCGCTCATGGATGATTTCTCAAGCTATAATCAAATCAAAATGGAAATAGGTCTAATGGGTCTAATCTGAACAACAAAGCGATGAAGGAGTTATGCGATAAATTCAAGATCGAACATCATAATTCCTCACCATAGCAACCCAAGATGAACGGGGCTGTCGAAGCTGCCAATAAGAATATCAAGAAAATCATTCAGAAAATGGTGAAGACATATAAATATTGGCATGAAAATCTTCCCAACGCTCTACATAGCTATCGCACCTCTACGCGTACATTAATAGGTGTAAATCCTTTTTCTCTAGTATATGGCACGAAGGCAGTACTCCCTGTTAAAATATAGATCACGTCACTTTGAGTCCTGATGGAAAAAAAGCTTGAAGAAGCATGGTGGGTATAGACACAACTTGATCAGCTCAACCTTGTTGAAGAGAAACGCTTGAAAGCTTTATGCCACATTCAATTATATCAGAAGCGGATGGAGAAAGCCTTCGGCAAGAAATTCCGCTCTCGAGTGTTCAAAGAAGGATATTTAGTACTCAAGAAGATTCTGCTACCTTGCCTCGATTCACGTGGTAAATGGACACCCGACTACGAGGTTTCAGTTATGGTAAAAACAACATTCGCTGGTGGTGGTCTCATCCTCACAATAATGGATGGGGAAGAACTACCGCATCCGGCAAATTCAGACGCAATCAAAAAATACTATGTATAAAAAGCTCGCTAAGTTCGAACCTTAAACGGGAGAATTAGGCAAAAAGGAGTGTCCGAGTGGATCAAAAGCCTTAAAGGGAGATCCAGGAAAAAATTAGGAACATACACTAAAAAATTATCCCGGTGGATTGAAAACCCGAAAGGGCAATCCAGGAAAAAATTAGGGATCTCATTCAAAGAAATAAAGAACAAAAATATTGCGATCTAAGAACTGCGACTACAAACCACAAAGGAAGGGATGGATCCAAATCATTCAAATCTAAAGCAAAGGAGATTAGGAGCTATCAAAAGGATATTGGGGAAAACAATAGTAGCAATTATCATTTCATTGCCATTTACAATTTTTATCAAAACTTTATGTAATTACCTTTTTCTAGGGACTGCATCTTGTATGCTCGCCTATTCAGAGGCGTATTTATCAATAAAAGCATTGAATTTTTCTTCAAATCTTTCAATTGCGTTTCTTTCTTTTCATACTTGTTTGCAAAATACTATGATTATTTTTGGTGAATAATGTTTGAATCATTTTGGGGAATTGACATACCATGCCTACGCCTACGCCTATGATATAAAAATTACATATGACACGTTGCCACTGTTCACCACACTTTATCAAAATTCAAATCAACTTGTAGATACAACAATTAGCAATAAACAATGTTAGGGAGTTAGTGATTACGAGAACCCGATGGTTTAACAAAGGAGAATTATCAAAAACATTTGCAAAATACTTGGGGGTATAGACATACATTTGGGGCATATACACACATAAGCCTTTTGGTACATGAGCATTTAAAACATTTGGGGCATATACATAACATTTGGTGCACATACTTAGGGAATATACAAACCTTTGGTGCGTATTTAAACACTCGGGGCATACATAAAGAACTCGGTACACTTTGGGGTTCCATATCAACTTAGAGCATGCATGGTATCTTTTAAAACTACTTTGGTTAAATTACGAACTTTCTTGGGGTCCATCATTAACAAGCTTATATGTGCGAACTAAATAGTTCAAACTTTAAGTGATTTGGGGTTTATTTTCTTTGTGTTGATAGTCATGGTTGAGGATGACACAACCGACATCATCATGAATTTGGGGTTTATTTTCTTCATGTTGATAGTCATGGTTGAGGACGACACAACCGACATCATCATGAATTTGGGGTTTATTTTCTTCATGTTGATAGTCATGGTTGGGGACGACACAACCAACTTCAGGAATTAATTTTGGGGTTTATCTTTCATGTTGATAGTCATGGTTGAGGACGACACAACCGACTTCAACGATGAATTTTGGGATTTATTTTCTTCATGTTGATAGTCATGGTTGGGGATGACACAACTGACTTTAGTGATGAATTTTGGGGTTTATCTTTCATGTTGATAGTCATGGTTAAGGATAACACAACCGACTTCAGCGATGAATTTTGGGGTTTATCTTTCACGTTGATAGTCATTGTTGAGGACGACACAACCGACATCATCGATGAATTTTGGGATTTTATTTTCTTGTTGATAGTCATGGTTGAGGACGAAACAACCAACACCATCAGAGAATTTTAGGTTCCATCGCTTCAAAGCTAGCATATTTCATTTGGTTATCGAGTTTTTCTTGAGGGCTGACACAACTGACATCGTCTTTCCAAGTTCCAAACATCCGGTTTCAAGTCCGTATTATCTACCTTCTAGGCTATGGTAGGTATACGAAAAATCTTTGGCTTATTGCGTTACTCTCTAAGTAGAAATGTATTATTAAGCTTTATGTTATTCATTCCCTGGGTTGCGATGAATATACAAAATCTATGTTACAAACTTACTATATTATTCTCCAAGCATTAGTAAGTCAGCTTCGCAAAACTTGTATTACTGTACCTCCTAGGTTATGGTAAATATGCAAACAATCTCTCCTTAGATACTGACGGGTTATCCGCGTCGTCATGTCTAGGTCAAAACAAAACTTTGGTTCAAATGATGGTAAAATGATACATCATCATCTATGCCTACTCTTCATAACCATGGGAACGCTATATAGCGTATCCTTATAATCTTTCAACTTGTGTTGTTTACCTCCTAGGTTATGGTAAATACGCAAAAACTATGATCTCTTTTTCTAGGTATTGACGAGTTATCCATGTCGTCATCTTTGCCTATTTTTTAAAACTCTTGGGTGAATGATATACATCCTATCTTATCTAGCCAACCTTTGGTCAAATTTTGGGGTCTTCCATTATTTAATAACCCTCTGATTCGAATGTGCGAGACCTGCGCATTCTCGCACCATTCAATCGAAGAATAATTAAATAGGAGCAGATGTCATATCCCAAATTTGCCCGCCCTTTATTTCTAAGGTCAAAAATATTCTTAAACATTGGTTTTATAAATATTACTTGATTTTTTCGCTTCCAAACCTATTTAAAAATATAATAATTTATTTCAAGATTATTTGTATTTTTGAATAAACAAATACTTTCTCGTCTTCATGTACTTTCAATTGGATTTTTATTTCGAATAAGTAACATAGCACAGTTGGTAAGGAATGAAGCTTGCCAGTATAAGCTTGTAGGTTCCAATCTTGGGTGTGGCACTTTTAAACATTTTTTCTTACTTTTACTAATTTTCTTCCCTTTTTTGGAGATCAAACTTTGGGCTTTCTTTTAGGATTTTGGATAACTTAGTCTATAAGTTTTTTTAACCTAATTCACTCTATAAATAGGACCTTAGTTTTTCCTAATTTTGGGATCCAGATATTCTCACACACACAGTTCATCAAGAATTTCTCACAGATCCACAAAATTCTCACAAACACACAATATCCAGAATTCATCAAGAAATCTGCGATTCCATCTTACAAATCAACAGATCAACAATTGTTTTGGTTTATTCAAGATCATTTTCAAAAAGGATTAAATAGAATTGCCTTTGAATTGAACTGCAAACTACATTTACGCTCACACGATTTTCAACCCAGACAAGATTCAAGGATAATTCGAAAGCAATTCTACACAATTCTATAAAAAACATAAACCAAATACGAACTATGAATTGGGACTCTGATTCCTCATAAGGGGATACGTAGGCATACGATTAAAATCCTGGCGAGTTCCCCTATTTAAAAATTAAAACCCTTACCCTAAACCTTTAAAACCTAAATCCTGGTATCCTTGCGAACAAGGTAGATGAGGGGTTCCTAACACCTTCCCTTCGTCTAAACGAAGTCAGAACCTAGAGTCTCTATGTACAAAATTAGGTTTCCTATTAGATTCCTTTCCTTAGGATAAAAACTAGTAGTGGTGGCTCGATTTAAAATCTAGTTACAACACATTTCATAATGGTTTAGGGGTTGGACACTTCAACGAGTCCCTTGTCCAAAGGCTGACGACTTCCATGATCGAAATCATGGCACAGGTTAAATGCCATATGAAGGGAGATGAAAGTAACACTGAGAAAAAGGCGACGAATGCTAAGGAACGTATATTCAACACTCATGAAGCAACACAACAACTATGCAAGAGTTACTACCCATCGCCTATAAGAGACCGGGCGACCTTCAAATGCAGCAAGAGGCCCATTATGAATTTCACATTGCTCAATACTCGTTGGGAATAGATATGACATGAAGTCTTCCACACTCACAATATTTTGCCTCCACTTTCCCTCAAGTCTAACACTATAGGGTCTTATCCTTGTAGATGTTGCAAGCATCACAAGGTGAATGGTCACCATATGGCGAATTTCTACCAATTGAAGAAGGAGATCAAGCGTCTCATTCAAGAGGTCCATATTTGGAATTACTTTTGAGGCATCTCCCTCCAATCAATAGGAGGATCCAAATCTCAAGGGTAAGAGCCACTAGAGAGCCATATATCAAGAAAGGGCAGGGATCAAGAGGAATACATGAAGATTGGTTAGTCGTATACATTCTCAATGAAGGATCTTTGCCTCTCTTTGAGGAAATTTTATATCGAACCTTCATTGAAGGATCCTTGCTTCCCTAAGAGGAAATTTTATGATGAGCCTTCACTGAAGGATTCTTGCCACACTAAGAGGAAATTTTATATTGGAACTTCGCTAAAGTATCCTTGCGACCATAAGAGCAAATTTTACATTAGATCATCACTGAAGGATCACTGCCACCCTAAGAGGTAATTTTATGTTGGACCTTCACTAAAGGATCTTTTTCTCTCCAAGAGACACTTTTACATTAGACCTTCACTAAAGGATTATTTTCGCCCTAAGAGGAAATTTTATGTTGAGTCTTCATTTAAGGATCATTGCCGCCCTAAGAGGAAAATTTATGTTGGATCTTTAATTAAGGATCATGGCCTCCCTGAGAGGATACTTTTACATCTAACCATTAGTAAAAGGTTCCCGCCGCCCTGGGAGGCAGCATATGAGCCAAAACTTCACTAACGAATCCATTCAACCAATAGAGCGCTATAAGTATACATTATACAAACAAAAAAATCAAAATCAAATCCATTTATGGTCAAGGTATTCCACATCAAATATATTGGAAAATTATAGACACCATTTTCCTTGGTGGTGACCATAAACGCCTCATCTTGCACCCACTCTCACGGATCTATCTTTATATTTTTTATAATTGTTAGAATATGGGGTGAATAATATTCTTCCGGACATGGCTCCTTTAGTCACCCAACCACTTTTGAGTCATGTCTTAGTATCGTAAAAAGAAAATAATATTCTAATGATGGGGTTAACCTTTATGTGTTGGCATATGATCTCAAACGCCCTTGTGAAGGCCCAGCCGTTGGGTTTTATCTACGAGGGGACGTCATTATTGGTTACGGGAACCTCAAATTAGAAATGGAAGAAACATATGAGTACTCCAAGGTCATGAACGACTAATAGGTACTTGTAAAATAAGGTGTAGGGGAATTCTATAAGGGGACCATGTTAGCCCACTTCATTTCGGACCAAGGCTCTAGGATCACCTCTCTCTCATCGTCCATTCTATATAGGTTTATATTTTTCATGAAGGAGTCCACTCTTTGCTGAAGGTGTAGTACGTCTCAAAATCCTCCATTCCTGAGCGCTTGGATGAACTAGTTGCCATTGCCAAATTCAAATTTCTTGAGAAAAATTAGGAAGAAAGAGACCCACTATCATTACTAGAATAAGAGGTTATCTCATAACTCCCAAACATTCCTACTTCAAAGAGTCTATAATCAATTGTTTCATCGACTCTCTTAGCATGGTTCATGCAATGTTCATATAATTTCATAAGGTCCCTCGTGTTGGATGGTTTAATCGCATTATACCTTTCGTCTAACTCCCTAATAATCATCATTTAAGAAGAAAAAAATAAGGTTAAAGAAAGGTATGGAAATGTTATACCTATTTGCGAAGAATATGAATTAAAGACTGGAGAAGTTATGAATGCAACTTGATCTGCTAGAGCAAAAACATTGGAATAATGTCCCGAGGATCTGCTTTTATAAGGGCATAAAACCTAGGTCACATAGGATATGCTATTATTATGCTAGGAACACACCACTAGTTTCATAATGAATCACCACACGTCTTATGTCTTGACACATGTCAGCGAACCAAGGGTCCTTTACAAACTTGGCTTCCCAAGACAAATCTTTTATAAAAAGCATGTAATACGACACATGATGCCTTAGGTTGTGCTTGAGGGACTCGACTCATGTTTTGATTAAGGGGCTCACACCATGCTTTTCTTGAGGGACTCTACCCATGCTTCTCTTGAGGGGCTCGCCACAAGCTCCGCTTGAGGAACTGCTATGTGCTTCACTTGATGAAATCATGGAATTTTAGGAAGAAAATATGTTGAAATTAAATCACTTCGTCATTTCCAAGTCCCCATGGTTGAGGGGTTGTAAAATGGTATAATTTATTTGGGTCCGAATAAGGGATTGGTTCATGACTAAATAACTTATGGAAAAACCAAGTTAGAAGACAGGAAAGGGCTTAGACGCCTAAAATAGACTTGGGAGCCCGAAAGGATATGGTCGTCTGAATGGTATGGTGGTCTTACCAACGGGACTTGGATCCACCACCCATAATATGCCTCACTTATAACGTGTGGAATAATGGTGGAAGGATTTCAATGAAGGAGGAAAATTGTCTCCCCTTGATTTTGGGAAACGAGTCTTCTCTGCCCTACATTCTTAATGATGAAATTATCTAAACAACTCCTAGATAAGTCTATTGGATCTCTATAAATTCCCTAGACTCTAAGGTTAGAGGGGGATATATAACTTTCATGGAGAAACACAGGATATCCCATAATCATCACCTTAGCAAGTTCTCATTCTCTCACTATTGAATTTTTAGCAAGTAAAATCCTTAAGAAAGAAGATTTTTTTTAGACTCATTAGTTCTCATAATAATCTACAAAATTACACATTTGAACAAAAATATTGACATATAGTTAATATTTGTTTAATCCTTCGTAGTCATGCTAATTCGTCTCTCAAATTTTGTGAATATGTCTTTTTGAGTGATGTGTATCTTATACATAGTATGCTACATCCGTTGCTACCCATAGCACACCCATTAATACTATTGTTTCCATATCCACAAGCATGACTACTATACACATTGTCCATCTACAAAGTACATATAATGTCAACACACCACGAAACAAACCTCTAAGCCATGTAAACTAAAATCAAAAGTGACATTCATCTTTTCTAACTTCTCTATACATTTCTTGCCTATTATGAACTTAAAATTTTTACACAAACTATGAAACACCTAATGAATTTTGTTTCCATGAAGAACAAGTACCCATCTATTGAGAAAAAAATAACACTTTGTCCCTTGTGCCACCTTTTCATAATAGTAAAACTATCGGTTATAAGTGGGTGTTACATGTCAAAGAGAATGCTTATGGCATTGTGAACAAATATAATGTTAGATTGATCATCAAGTGCATGGTTTTGAGTTCCATGAAACTTTTTTATCTAATTATTAAGCTAATGACTATTAGGAGCATTCTCACTATTTCTCTCATAAACAAATGGTCCACTAAAAAACTAAACATCAATAATGTTAGACCACATACACACATGTTCGATGCATAAAAGGACATAACCTTTTTGAGAAAAAAATAAAATCACTTGAACAACAAGCACAAAAAAGAAAGATTCTCTCCCTTAGAGGATTTACGAAGCCCTTAAAAGAGCCATCAATGATGGCAAGGGGATCCCTCTTCTAGATCAGTCATTGATAATATTAAAGGCTCTCTAGTGCGGTCCACTATATGTCTAAGGCCATAAGGCAGAAATGGAAAGACAAAGGACACCCCTTGGTTGAGGAATCTTCTATTGAATAAAAACTCAAAATAAAAATTGTCAATAGAGAAAAGAATAATGATATTAAAATGGTCCACATAAATAAAATTTAATTTCCTCCAAAGAGAAAAGGACGAAAGTGCAGGCACAACTACAAAAAGTCCTTATAACATCGGACGAGAAATGCGTTTTACCTCGGTTATAAAAGCGAGGTAAATAAAGTCGTCATAAAAGTATGGACTTAGCACCTCGGTGTTTAAAACACCGAGGGGTATTATAATTGCGCATAGGTTCGAACGCCAACAACTGTATTTTTATTATTTACAATAATAGTGCTTCATGTATCTCGAGTTATCAATAAAATCGAGGAGTAAATTATTTGTATTTTTTTAAATTTAAACTGGTTACATTGTTTACACAGAAAATTAATAAAATAATTTATTTTCAAAATACAATATTTACCCAGAATATTAAACTGGTTACATTGTTTACACAAAATATCAAAATGAAAATTAAGTTGTCGGTGAAGATCATATGTTGGATCTTTAAATCCTTGATATCCTGGGAAGATCAAATGCTGAGAAACAATATATTTTCTATGGATTTTCCTTGCATTTGTTTATGATATCAACAAAAAAGGTTAGATAAAAGAGTTAGATAAATAAATAATTTTCTTCTCAAATAAATATTTAAGTACCCAAACCTTAAACCCACATAATTTTTTACTCTTGCGATCCATCATAAAGAACTCTTCATGACAAAGACTTTTGCATATCTTAAAGTGGAGGATAGTTTAAAGCGCTTCATGATGTTTCATTATCAATTTTTGATATTCAGAATGCTTTTGTAATGGAAGTTAATCTATGTTTCACGGAGATCACTAATGGTAGTGTCTTGAACGTTGATAGTCATGAAATGATCGGCAAGGATTTGATTAAAGACAGTGACAAATATTCTCAACTTTAACACGAAAATATCCCTTCGATTTTTAGGAACACCGAGGTGCAAGATATATTTTTTTTTATGGTTACATTGTTTATAAAGAATATTAAAACACAATATTACAACAAATTCCTACTCCTGTTTAGGCTTAGTGAAATTAACAAAAGCATAGCCTTTATTCAGCCTAGTTTTGCAAATTAATAGTAAACTACACACAATCATCAATCATCATTATTTTTAAAGTATGAACATTGAATGGTCTAGAGAAGAAATTTGGTGGTGTGCCTGAATTTGGTAGACAAAATCAAAGGAGAAAGTGCTTTCCACAACAGATCTTTGGTGGAATCCAAATTTTGTTGTATACCTTTATATTGCATATCCAAAAAGTACTCAATAACTTATTATTTGTTCTATCATGATTTTTAAAAGAGATGCTCATGTTTATTATTCGATTCTCAAGCCTCTGATGAAGATCTGACTTTGAAACACTCAAACTTTCGAGTATCTTGAGAGGAGCTTGATTCGTTGGTTGGACTGAGAGATTTAAGACGGGAAAAATTAGAAGAATTGATAGGTTTGTTTCAGTGTTCACTAGTGCGATTGAGAATAACGAATCAACTCAGTTTTGGGAGTCAGTTAAAACTGACAGTGGACCACATACCACCAATAAATATATGTCGCCACCACATCTTATCACAACACCGATGAGGCATATGATACCACCACATCCTACCATAGCATCCAACCAACAAACATCAAACATCACACCACCAAAGTGCCCAAACATCACACCGTCAAAGCACCCAACCAACACATGCCTACCCAACACCACAACAACCATTATTTCGATTTCAAAACAAGTCAATATTCCATTTCAACGACCAACCTACCTACCTGTAACTCAACCAAGATTACATGTGTCAGTCCAATAACAGTGTATGCACCAAAATTTATGGTGTCTATGTATGCGATATTAAGTGACATCTCATCTATAATACGAAATTTTTTTATTTGAAACAAGAATATTTTAGTTAATTATGAATTTTCATAATTATTGTGATATTTTAATGGTAAATTTTGGTTACTTTAAAAAAAATTGTGTATTGAACAATTGTTTTGATTATATATTTTATTATTTTTCAATTTCAATGTTACTAAAAAAAATAATTTGTCAGATTATAATAAATATTATAAAAAATCAATCAATTAGATAAACATATTTATAAAAATCGGGTAAACACACTACAATACAACGCACCGAGTGTAATTATTGAATGGAATATCCAGAAGAAATCATTAACTAATAAAATAAACTACAGTATCTTTATTTCAAAAGAATCAAATAAATTATTACTATTATTAAGAAACATCTGAATTGTGACAGAGAAAAAAAAAAGGAAATTTCTGTGGTGTTTCATTTTCAATTCTTTAGCTAATCATACAATAAGCATTTTCCATTGTGGAAATGATCTGCACTTTAGCTGTATCTTATTGTCACCTTAAAAAAACAAAAGAAAAAGAAAAAGCAAAACTTTAAATTGCTGAGCTGTTTTTATTTATTTATTTATACAAAAAAATTTGGTGTGCTGTTGAAAACTAGAGTGAGATAACTTACATGTGCCAGCCTGTTCTTTCCAACTTACCTCAACTTGTCAATTAACCAATCAAAATGAGTCACTTTGTTCTAAAAATATATGACATAGTAAAAAAAAAAGTATAATTATCCAAAATATATGTTTGGATAAGATCTGATCGTTAGATCTAAATCAGACAAAAATATCAGCTTTTCATATAAGTGATTAAATATTTTGACCGCGTAAATCCAAATCTAAATTAAGTAAAACTCAAAAGATTTTAAAGCTGTCTTTTAGCATTATGAGACATAAAAAAGAAGCTGTTCTTTAGTTCTTATTATTCTTACTTTGAAAGCATTATTAATACCTTGCTTTAGTCTCTCAAACTAGTCCTCTCTCTCTCTCTCTCTAAACTTACTCTCTTATTCACAAAATTCCATAACAAATCTCATTGATTTTCTTGATTCATTTTTCAAAATCCAATCACACATACCAAAAAAAAACCTTAAAATATAACCATGACCCTTTAGTGTTCATACATCATTGGTCACCATTAATTATCAAACCCATCAACTCAAAATTCATTTCTTTTTTTTGGTTTTGATACCAAAAAAAAAGTTTTTATTTTTTATTTTTTATAGTGATGGCACCAAATTCAGTTACAATTGCAACTGACAAAGCTAATGATTTCAGTTTGTTACAAGTCCATGATTTGGATTCTCCAATCTTTCAAGAAAAGCAAAAAAAATCAGCAAGTACAAAACAGTTTACATGGGTTATTCTCCTTAAACTCCACAAACTTGTAACATGTTTAACATGGTTAACAAACGGTCTCAAATCAATGTTTTCTTTGGTGAAAAAGAGAGTTTCATTGTCTGATATAGCTGATGAGAATCCAAAGAACACAACGAGGTTATACAGATTCATCAAGTTTTTTCTAGCTCTTTCAATCCTTGCTTTGGTTGTTGAAATCATTGCTCATTTCAATCAATGGAATTTGCTTGTGTTTCAACCGTGGGAGGTGAAGAGTCTCTTGCAATGGTTTTATCTTGGTTGGTTGTCTTTTAGAGAGGACTATGTTGGTCCTTTGGTTTTGCTTGTGTCCAAGTTTTGTATTTTGCTGTTCTTGATTCAGTCTTTAGATCGACTTGTGCTTTGCGTTGGATGCTTCTGGATCAAGTATAAGAAGTTGAAACCTACGTTTGATGATGATGTTTATGATGTTGAGGATCCTTTGAGCTTTCCTATGGTTCTTGTTCAGATTCCAATGTGTAATGAGAGAGAGGTAACTAATCTATGGTTTATGCTTTTTTTCAAACAGGGTTGTGTGCATATTGGATTTGATGATTATTGCAATTTGGTAGCTTGATTTATAAACGATTTTCCAATTTTATGTTATTTTGGCCTAATTGTTTGGTTTCCGGGGCAAAGGGGTCTGGTAATCTGGAATTTGGCTGGTAAGTAATGTCTGGCTAAAGATTGTTCGAGCCAAAGTTTGTAATCGGTAGTCGTGACTGATTTGAATTTATGTGTATATTGGATTGAATTATGATAGGAATTCGGTAGTGTTATTCGAATCTCACGTTTTATTTTGTCTTAAACCTTTAATTCTTGGAAATGGTAGTAGTAAGTAAAGTCGAACTAATGATTGTTCCAATCAGAGTTCAAATTCGAGTCCTCCCGTTCGATTCAACATTTATCGAGCTCATTAGTCATTTGAACTCAAAAACTTGGTTTTCCAATTTTACATTTGATGCTGACACTTTTTTTTCCCCCTTGTTTTCTCTTTTGATTGAAGGTTTATTCGCAATCCATTGGCGCTGCTTGTGAACTTGATTGGCCAAAAGACAGAATACTAGTTCAAGTCTTGGATGATTCAGATGATCCTAATTTACAGATGCTTATCAAAGACGAGGTTTCATCTTGGAAAGAAAAAGGCGTCAACATTGTTTATCGACATAGATTGATTAGAACTGGTTATAAAGCTGGAAATCTTAAGTCAGCTATGTCATGTGACTATGTCAAAGATTATGAATTCGTCGCAATATTTGATGCAGATTTTCAGCCAAATCCTGATTACCTCAAACTAACCATTCCTCATTTCAAGGTATGCATTATAATTCTGTCAAAAATTTCAAAATATTTTCTCTGATATATGGGTGGGAATAGGACACACCAACTAACAGGAGCCTACGGCTTAGCCTACACAGACTTAGGTCAGAAAAACTAACAGGAGTCTACTGTCTAGCCTATTCCCACCCCTACTCTGATACATATTTTGTATGTGAAAATGGAAAAAGGAAACACCAGAAGTTAACAGCGATAATGATTTTGTGACATTTATGTTTATAGGGAAAACCTGAGTTGGGATTAGTACAAGCAAGATGGTCATACGTGAACAAAGACGAGAATCTTCTGACGAGGCTTCAAAACATCAACTTGTGTTTTCACTTTGAAGTTGAACAACAAGTGAATGGTCATTTCTTGAATTTCTTTGGATTCAACGGAACGGCCGGTGTTTGGAGGATTGAGGCTTTGGAAGATTCAGGAGGGTGGTTGGAGAGGACAACAGTCGAGGACATGGATATAGCAGTAAGGGCACATTTGAATGGATGGAAATTTATATATCTTAATGATGTTAAAGTTCTTTGTGAATTACCTGAATCTTATGAAGCTTATAAGAAACAACAACATCGGTGGCATTCTGGTCCTATGCAACTTTTTAGGCTTTGTCTTCCTGCTGTTATATCTTCAAAGGTATTGTTCATTTTCCTTCTTTTTTCCCCGACTTTATATGATAAAAACATTTATACTATAAGTGCTTATTTATACTATAAGTTTTCTGAATTTTGGTTTGCTATTTGTTGCAGATATCAATTTGGAAGAAGGCAAATCTAATATTCTTGTTCTTCTTATTGAGGAAACTTATACTTCCCTTCTACTCATTCACCTTATTCTGCATTATTCTACCCTTAACAATGTTCATACCTGAAGCAGAACTACCTCTCTGGGTAATATGTTACGTCCCTATCGTCATGTCATTCATAAACATCCTTCCATCACCAAAATCCGTCCCTTTCCTCGTCCCATATCTTCTTTTCGAGAACACAATGTCGGTTACAAAGTTCAACGCAATGGTTTCCGGATTATTTCAACTCGGAAGTGCTTACGAATGGGTTGTGACAAAGAAAACAGGTAGATCATCCGAGTCTGATTTGTTTGCGTTAGCCGAAAGAGAATCAAAGTCTTCGAATGAAGACAAGCTTCATAGAAGACATTCGGAATCTGGTTTGGAGTTATTAGGAAAACTTCAGAAATCAGAAGTGATTGTAAAGAAGAAGAGAAACAAACTCTATAGGAAAGAATTAGCACTTGCTTTTCTTTTACTCACTGCTTCTGCTAGAAGTCTTTTATCAGAACATGGTGTTCATTTTTACTTTTTGCTTTTTCAAGGTTTGTCATTTCTTGTAATGGGTTTGGACTTGATTGGTGAACAAGTTAGCTAAAACAAAACTTGTTTTTGACACCAATGTTTAAGTCTGTTTCGATTGACTTATTGTTATAAACACTTACGAAAACAGCTTGTGACAATGCTATAAGGTGTTTTCCGCTTATTTTTGTAAGTACTTTAAGATATGAACAATTTATACACAACTACTTATATGATAAGCGTTTACTTAAGCTGTTTATCCAAACAGAATCTTAGCGATTTTAAGTACTTATATCAGATTATCAGTTGAAAGAACTATATCAGCTGATAAGAAATGAGATAGAGTAAAGTTGATTGATTGTATAATCATAAAATGTTAAGAATTCATAGGGACAAGAATGTAATTCTTTTGTTCAGTTTACATTTTCTTAATGACTTGAAATTTGTTGGAGAATTATATCATTTATTTGGTTTTTTATTTTTAGTAGGACAAAGAAACCGGAGGCACAACTTGTCACCCTTACATGATATAGCTCTCAATTTTACACACACGTTAAAATCTCACAACCCTCAGTCACTTTGGATTGTCATATATTATACTTTTAATAAATACACTATTATATTTTTTTAAATAAATCATCAACTTTTATTAGAATTAGCCACTTTCGCTAACGAGTGGACAACTATATTCGCTTCACGATTAATAAACTTCACCTTAAAGTTTGGATTAACTAACAACAACTGTTTAATAGAAGAAACAATAATACTAAATTCAGAACATCCTATATTATTAGAATGTATGGTTTTACCAAAAGTTGAGAGTCACTTTCAAAGATAACCGCATCCAAATTCAAGCTGATGATGTTTTGAATAGCCTCTTTTAAAGCCAAAGTTTATGCTTCAATGATAGATAAAAGACCGGCATTCCTAGCTACTTATGTTGTAATATATCTATCCATATTATCTCGCATACACCATCCCCTATTAGACGTTTTCAACTGATTATTAAACCCAGCGTCAACATTATATTTCACCCACCCTATATTTGGTGGACTCCAGACTACAAGATTGTGAGAGGAGTTAGGATTATGCGATACATGAGTCTTACGAGCTGAATACCAATCTTGCTAGTTATACAAAGCTTGCATACCAATTCTCGATACCTCTTCCCGCTCATTATTCCAAACAACATTATTTCTATGCTTCGAAAGCGAGTTGATTCCATAGCAAAGCACCCGGCTTCCCATCTATCCTCCTTACTACATACATCAAGGATAAAGGATTTAGCATCGGTAAATAATTGTAAACGGGGCTCAATAATATGAAACAAACCTGCCGCTTGCCAACTCTGCTCTGTAGTACTACAACCAAAGAAAATATGCAAATCTTCTTCGTTTTCAATCTCACATGTCGGACAAGTCAGAGGGCAAAGGATATGATAATGACAGAGTCTCGTCCGCATCGGTAAGTAACCCCTACAAATTCTCCATAACAAGTGCTTATCTCTCAGCGGGACCATAATATTTCACAGACTATCCCAATCACCTACCACTCCTATCTCACTCTTCTTCTTTTGTAGCTTCCGCCACAGTCTATAAACAGATCTTACATTGTACTCTTCATCTTGTTCCTCCTTCCAAATCAAGGAATCCTAAACCACATCCTCAACCAACAAGACCTCTATGATCTCCTTAGCTACAATAAAATAAAAAATATATTGAAATATTAAAGAGCACTTCAATTATTTTTCCATTTTCAATTAGTTATTCCATTAATTATTTTGCTGAGTGACATATTGACACTTTTTTCTCTCTTTTCTATATATAAATAATTATATCCTTATATATATATATATATATATATATATATATATATATATATTATTTAACCCTTCAAATATGATAAACATATATATTCAGTCTGACATTCTGGCACTGTAATACAAGATTAAGACCGATGTCTTGACACAGTAACACGATGACAGGATAAATGTTATAACATTTGTTGACAGAAAACCTGCTAAAATTGTTGATTGTGCAGAAAGATAAATTGCAGAAATTTAAAGAACACAATCAATTGTTAACCTAGTTTGGGGCAACGTCACCTACTCTGGGGGATATCAAGCCATGAGAGAAATCGACTATATAGTATTAGTAAAAATCCTAAATAATTCCAGTTTACAACTTTTCTCCAAATCACTACCCCGTGCAACTTCTACCTAGAAACCTCCTAGATATTAGAATTTCTCACTTCCAATTACCACAATGATAAAAGACCTGCCCCAATCTCAGTGACAGTCTATAAACCAGTCACAATCATAATAACTAGTATCAAAACATAAGATTATACTTCTAAGCCACAATACTTAGTTAAGACTCTTAACTAAGAACAATACTCAATCCTTTACTTAAAAGCTCATGGGTGAGAATAATAACTTGATAAACAAGTAACAATCAGTCAACTCAATATATCAAAGATACATGAGTGACATACAAAAAACACAAACACAAAAAACCTAAAAGACTCTCAAAACCTTAAACCCTTATGTTGCACACACGATTTCTTCTTGTGAATGCTTGCTTTTTAGGTTATAGCAAGTCCCTTTATATGGACTCTTGCAGTATGGGCTTAGACTCTTTAAATGGATCCAATATTCACGTTTAAAAATAACTGCAAGATCTTCTCATTTAAAATAGTGAAATTTTCTGGTACAGGCAACACATGTTAATACTGATGTTCCAACATCAAAATAATATCACTACAGATGTTACAACATCTGTTGACACACTAAACACATTTATCAAGATGTAACTGATACTGAAACTAAACTACAAAATGATAAATAACACATAGAGTTGTTAACCCAGTTCGGTGCAATATCACCTACATCCGGAGGCTACCAAGCCACGAAGGAAATTCACTATTAGTAGTAACAATTCAAAACCTAAATAGCCACAGTTTATAACTTCTCACTTAATCCCTACCCAGTGTAACATCTACCTAGAAATCGTCATCTAGATATGAGAAATAACCATCTCACTCCCTAAATCACCTTAGTGATATCTAATAGTCCCAATCCCAGTGACTGTATCAAAAACAACTCAAAAAGAAGATTACACCTTCAATACAAAATACTTAGTTAAGACTCTTAACTAAGAACAATACTTGGATTTGCTTAAAAGTTTCATCCAAGAACAATACTCAACTCATTACCTAAAGGCTTCTGAGTGAGAATATTATTTCGACCAAACGTATCAAAATATACAAGGGTGACTTATACCACAAGAACAAGAGAGACTCTCAAAACCTAAGACTTAGCCTCCCCCTAATTTTACAATTGTGAAAAGTTATAATTACATTAGGTTAGGTATTCTTATTAAATACACCTCAGTAGTCCATGAGATTTGAAATCTTCACACAAATATATCTTGATCCACAAGTTGAGGGCTGCATCAATTATGAAGAAAAAATCTCCTTAAATCTTGGAACAAATATTTAAGTTTCTAAAATAGAAACTTTTGTACAGTTGTAAATCAAATTTCTTGTTCTAGATTAAATCTTCTTGACCTGCAAAAACAACTGAGATATATCCAAAAGAAATCACAAAAAATCAAATTAAATCTGTCAATAAAATACACAACATTCACTGCTGTATAGTAGGCAGAGCTCTCACGACATCTGACTTAATATCTGCTGAAAAACACATAACTGTAAAATTGTTATGAGAGTTGATGAAGATGTTAAAACATCTTGCTCAACACCAGTATAAAACCATATTTTACCAAGATTTAGCCAATCATAAAACTATAGAACTAACAATCTCCCCCTTTGGAAAATTTTGACTAAAATAACCAAAACCCAATAAAAATGGAGAGAGGAATAAAACCACAAAGAATAATACCACAAACCAAACTGCACAAAAACATGTATCAAAGATATAACAGTTACACAAACACAAGCTACATGCTAAATATGTAAACTTTGTACATGAGTAAGAAGATGACTTGCATCTTCAAAACCATTCAGGTTACTCCCCCTAAAGAGAACAACCAATTCTTGTCACAGAGGAATAAATCTTCCTCTCAAAAATTCAATATTAGAAGAACATGCAACAGAAGCATCACACATAACTCAGAGCAAAAGACACAATAATACTCATAACTCCGAACACAAGACACAACAGGACTCAGACACGCGGGATGCTAGAACATCAAGTAGGATTCCTGTAAACAACTACAACAGAAGTAGCAGCAAAAGCAGAAACCAGACAAACTTATACTCACATGACATGAAAATCACGCCCCCTAAAGTGTTGCATAAAACAAACAAAACTCGACTAACCTAGACCTACAAACACTTTTTCTCCCCCTTTTTAGAGAAAAATTGACAAAAAATGAGTAGAAGAGAAACTGATACAAAGAATCAAAAGAAGCAAGAATTGATTCAAGACAAACAGAAAACAAATTGACTCTATAACTTGATACATGAATAATAACATCAAAATGACTCAAAAGAAGCAACAAAAGAAATAGACTCGCCCAAACGGAACTAACTAGACCAAAGACAAAAAAATAAAAATAAAAATAACAGACTTGACCTAAAGAGACAAAAATCTCTTCAAAGAGACAAAAACTAATGAGACATAAACAAAATACTCAAACAGAAAACACTTAAGAAAGACTAACTCAATAGACAGAAAACACACCTTTTTTTTGTTTTTTTAAAATAAAAAAGATACCGTACAATAGCTATCCAACACAACCTTCAGAGTAAATGAAATTGACTCAATCTTTATCAGCATCTGAGTTTGAATCATGTATATGCACATGATTTTTCCTTGAGGGACTTCACCTTGATTGCAGATTTTTCATTGTCCTGGATGTTCCAGTAGATGTTCCAACATTTGTTATATTGTTGGAAACTATTCTCTTTGAACCAGAACCCACTACCTTCTTGGTTTCCAGCAAAAGAGCCTTATTTGCATCAATAATTTTGGAAGATTTGCTCATGTTAAAATGCAGCTTGTGAGGAGGGTGAGGTTGTAAGTTCTTTAAATACAAGGAGAGTTACTTAGATTGTAATGAAACCTTGCTTGTAACAATAATTCAGTCAATGAAAGCGTTATTGGAAGGAAATAAAATCTTCTTTAGTAATAGTGAACTACTCACCATAAGAGAGATACACATTCTTGTTCAGCTTTCTCTCTTTCTGAGCTTTGACTGCTTGAAAAATGTTACCCATTTGAAATAAAATTCTCAATGCCATTGAAAATGATTCTTCTAAGACTGCACATATCATTAGGAGAAGGAATATAGTTGCCATAACCGTCCAAATAGTTATTACTATACTTCTTCAACAATGCAATTCTAAAATTACCCATCATATTCTCAATGTAACTTGCATCTCATGTTATGATAAAAATACTTTCTAAAGCTTCTCAGCAATACCAAGCTTATGAGTGTCAATATAAGCCTGTAGAAAGATCCCTGACACAATGATGACAGAACCAATGATTTTGTTCTGCAAGCAGAATAAAATCCTTGTACCTTGATCATTGTACTCAATTGAAAATCCATCTTCCTTCAACAATGTACCTAATCTTAAAGATATACCAGGATTCAATTAATTTTAGTACAAGTGATAAGAATATCCTCCAATAATACAATCTTCTCCGGACTTGGCCAATAGCTTTTTACTCAAAGACTCACACTCATTATATATTTCATCTCTGAAACAACTGATGATCATAGACCAAGATAAACTCCAAATAATGAACTCCATCTTAAAATGTTTTCTTGAGAGCTTTCTTATTCAGTGCCTACTAGTCCTTTAGAATCTTCCACAAACTCTAGAGTAATGTTGACGCAGTAAAGAAACAAGAAAAAGATTGGAAGTATTCCAGGTTTTATCGTATCCACATGGATCAATGCAAGGTAAAGAAGCCATTCAACAGTTTCCCCATTTTTGAGATTAGTTTTGAATGGGTTTAAAGGTGTAAAGTGCAGAATGTAACACCCTTCTAACCCAATGAATCATTTCATGAATAATTTAATATTAAATCAAACATAAATCACCAATAAGGATGTCACATCTTCATACAACATCAATATACAACATCCTGCTACGTAACATGGGTTATCTAAAAATGAAACAATTATTTCTTTATAAACATCAACACATAACTTCAAACTTTCCAGCGGAGTTATTGTCTCAACATAGTTTCATTATAACTCTTCAAAGAAAACTTCATCATTCTTAAAATATAATTAAAAAAAACTCAACAATTAAAACATCTTAAATTTCATGTCAACACAAGGAACATTAAGGCTCAATTCAAACATTTCCCCAAAACCCCCAATATTATATATCAGAGCAAAACCCTTTTTATTCAATATAAAGTAGATAAATAACTCCATAAAGCTATCCTCGAGCTTCTACTGCTATTCTTGATTACTTGCAAGTTACCCACGTATCGAGGCAACTTTTCCAAGCAGAAAGGGTGAGCAATCACAAATCATTATAAAAGATATACAGAATAAATATTGTAGTTACAACAGTAGTCATCAAGAATTCTAAACATCATTATACTTCCCATATTTACTCACACTTTCATATCACCAATACACACCAATCATATCATTGTATCATCAATTCAACATATGTAATCAAACACCACTTAGGTCACAACATCACTTAATCAACAATCATGCAATGTCACAAATAATGCAATGCAACTTCATTGACTCATGCATGTGATACCAAACTTCACTGATGATCGAGTCATATTTCCTCCAAATATCCACACCTTAGGATCAATTCTTCCATGGAATCAGAGCACTTCACAAAAATGCACTCAATCCACATAATGGGATTGAGGTCATCACTGGACCAACGTCCTAACAACATCACTGGACCAATGTCCTAATATATACCATGAATGCATGATGCAGAACAACATAAATAATACTTGACCACTTCTAGTCAAAACACATCATCATCCATGTAATAATCACAATATCATCACATATTCACTATCACATAAACATCATCATATAGAACAAATACATATGATTATTATGCATATCATCAAACAACATTACAAGTAGAATTTGTCACATTACAACATCATTGAAAATCATTATTAGTAACTTCACAATAACATCATTGCTATCATTAGCCATAGGATATCACCAATTATAAATTTCACAAAGTATTTACGTGTAATTTCACAAAATAACATAACTCGACAATACAAAACATCCGTCCACACGTCAAATCATTGGAATTCTGGTACTAAAATATTTTTAAGAGAAAGTATGTTAAACTAACTTTCCAACAATCCGAACTACGCATCAATCAGACACTCAGATCTCGAGTTATGAATTTTTAAAGTTTTTTATAATAGTCCAATCCCAGTCTGCTCTCTTGAGAATCGCCCGATGAAGTAGACAGAAAAATCGAGTGTCGCCCGACGATGCATATGACCGCCCGACGATGCCTTATCGCCTCACGCTCTCTCGATGATGCTGAGGCACTTCACTTATTTTCCAAGAGGGTTTCATTTTTCTGCTCCCACCACTAAACCCTCGCTCGGTGCTGCTTGGGCAAAGTCTTACCGCCCGACGATGCAAGTGGACCGGCCGATGCTGGCCTTCTAACAACAACTTTTCAGTTGCGATCCTATATCAGTTCCACCCAATTCCATGTGATTTCCATACTAATTCAGTCCCAATTTCACCAAAAATCATCATATTATCATACCACAATATTAACACATTGGCATATACATTATGGATATGAAATCATGGGATTCATACGTCAAAATCATCACAATCTTCACAAATTCATCATAATCATCATGTTATCAAATTCATCAAAATCCTAAACACAATCCTACGTATACCTAAACCCCATATCAATCATAATAATAAGGATCACTCCCCTTACCTTAGATTCTAGCTTTGATTCCTGTTCCAAGCTCTACGATTGATTCCCTTCTCTTCTCTTCGTGCCCTAGCTCTTCATTATTCTCTTTCCAATTTTCACGATCGTGCAAAATGAAACACTGACCCTCTCTTTTTCCTTTTTGTCCAACTTATCCCTTGGACCCCTAATATGTTATTCCACTCTTACGCTCTTATTCCACATAACATGACTAATAAGCCCTTAACATCTCTACTCCAATTATTTTATTTTATTTAATTTTAAATAATAATAATTCTAATTAGTATTTCCAAAGAATTATAGTAATTATATAAATTATTATATTATTCTAATTTCCACCTTAATCCACACTATCCCACAACACACCACACATACATCGCACATCAAATGATCAATAATTCACACATAATCATATCACGTGTCATAATTCAACAATTAAGGTGTGATAAACACAAGAAAATGAGGGTTTGAATTGGGTTTTTAAATCAAAACTTTTATTTTAAAAATATTACCCTTTAATTAAAACACTGTTTCCTTCACTCTTGATAATAACAATAATTAAGAACATGAAGTAAAGAACAAAGTATGTTTATACTAGTTCACTTGAAAACTATCAAGCTAGTCTAGTCCACCCGCCAAGGTGATTTCGCCTCTCTCAATTGAGGACTTAATCCAATAATCTAACTGATTATTATAATGCACAAGCTATCCGCAAGTGACTAACAACCTCTAAGACACATAAGTCCTAAAATTCTTAAGGATACAGACCTAACCGGTCCCTTAAGGAAAACCAAACCTCTAAGACACACTAGTCTTAGACTTCTTAAGGATACATACCTAATTGGTCCCTTAAGGAAATCAAACAACTGTTTGAACACAAGATTTGTTTATAATAATATTGCTTCTACACAAACTGAATATGTAAACTATTTTAAGAAAAATGTCTTAAGAGTATGAAAGCTATGAACAACGCTTTCTGCATAGATATTTCATTGATTGGAAGCTTTCTCTTAGTCTTCAAGCCTTTATATAGCCAATACAATAATATATCCGTTGAGGGGTACTCTTGGGGTTTCCAAAACATTGGCATCTTGAGAAATCATGTGAGGGACAAGATCGTGCAATGCGTACGTCCTTTCATGGTAGTGGAATGAAATATTGATTGTACCATGTACTATTTGTACCATGTTAACATTATCTTCTTTCCTTCTTTACTTCAGAGTCTTCTGCGAGCATGAGTTTAGAAGCAAGAACATAACACAAGGTCATCAAAACTTTAAATCTTCAGAGTCTTCAGAACTGCGTTTTCAGAGTCTTCAGCACTTGGTCATGAGAACCTTTTCTTAGAACCTTGGTTCTTCAGAACTGAAAGTCTTTAGAGTCTTTAGAACTTCTGTCTTCAGAGTCTTTAGCACTTGGTCTTTAGAACCCTTTTCTTAGAACCATGAGTCTTTAGAACTTCAAGTCTTCAGAGTCTTTTAGAACTTCGTCTATCAGAATATTCAGCACTTGGTCTTTAGAATCCTTTGTCTTTAGAAACATTAGTCTTTAGCATCTGGATTTAAGTAGAAACTTTTGTCTTTACCGACTAGTTTCTTTAGAACACGTTGTCTTTAGAAGCATGAGTCTTCAGCATCTAGACTTAAGTAGAATTTTTGTCTTCGGTTCTTCTGACTTGTTTCTTTAGACAACCATCAAAGCCTACACTTCAGAATCTTCTAGAGTGTCTTGCTACTGTTCATCAGAACTTGTGTAGCGCAAAAGCGGAATTAATTCTCTTCTAATGTCTTGGCACGCCATCCATCAGAAGCAGAACCTGTTTGTTAAATATTCAAAAATAACAAATATTAGAGTATCAAAATTGTTCATACAGACATACTCATTTGTTATCATCAAAACTCATAGATAATATTGCAGAACCAAATCTTGTTCTTATAATCTCCCCCTTTTTTATGATGACAAAACTATGTATTTTGATGACACAATTTTATTCATATAATAAGAAAAAGTGAAAATAAAAAGGTAAGGAATACTTATCCTTTTTATGAAACTCCCCCTAAGTTAATGACTTGATGAAGATCAAATATCTTAACTCTGAACCATTTTAGTAGAACTCCCCCTGGTTCTAATAGATCAAATATTAAGATATTGAGAGTCTTGACTCTAGATGCCAATGAAAATAAAATCTATTGAAATCTTGAAACTTTAATGTCACTAAGACAACTTCCAGATTCTCATTTTTTGGAGTATGATTCCAAATTTTAATTCTTGGAGTCTGATTCCAGATTTCAATTCTTAGAGCCAAGTCTCAAACCAACAGGTTAGACATAAGCCTTGTATAATGCTATCAGATCTTTGTCTTTAATCAGAGTTCTCATTTCCCGAAAAAGAAAACAATTCTAACATAACAAAACTTTAACTAGGTTAGAATGTAAGCAGCTCTTTTCAGAGAACATTTTCCAGAACTTGATTATTGAAATCAAAATTATGTTAATTTAATTACTCCCTCTTTTTGTCATAATCCAAAAGGTAATTATGTGTAAAAAAACATAAAAACCAGAAGAAGATGACAAGTAAGAAAATAAGTGATAAGCCAAACGAAGACTTCATTAAATTCAAAAGATTACAACAGAAGGAGAAACAACAGAATGAAGACAAACAAGGAAAAATAGCTAAACTTCAAACACATCACAACTCTCATCAAATAGAGCATTGCCTCTGATGAACGAGTTTCTTCGAACAATTTCAATTACACCAGCTACCTCAAACAGTTCAGACAATACACGTCCATAAGGAATGAATGATTTATGGGAGTTTCTGGATGCAAGGATTGATAGCTTCAGATGATTAAATATTATTACCGAAATATGAATTGGAATACTCTTGCGAAGGCAATAAAGAAGACACATATCCATAGGAAAAACTTTATCAAGATCTTCCCCTCTGGGATGAAGGTTTTTCAATAAGAACTGAAACCCAATTTTTGCAAGCGGTTTCAAACTATCTAAATTAAAGGGCTCATATCTAAAGGGAGAATTAGGGACACTTGAAAACACATCAACATTCATGTAGGAGTTGAGTAAAGGTGGACTCTGGATGGCTTCATCAATGGAGGAGCGAGTGATAGTAATCAGAATACCAAAGATATGAGAATGAATGAGGTTTCCATCAGGACTGACAAAAACATGAAGCCAAAAATTATTCACGAGGTTAGGATAAATAAGACCTCTAAGCATTGTTGCCTACCCAGAACATCCTTGATTTTTAATAAAACCATTGATGAAACCATCATCAGACACATAATTGGGTCTTTTCTCTTTGATTACTTCGAGAAGATTTTCATCTCCTTGAAAGATTCTAACATCCATGGTATGCAAAAAAGCTTGAAGAAAAGAAACAGTTGAGGATGATACAAGGATACGGACTTGATGAAGGACTATAGATGAGAAGAGATATAAATAGTTAGTCAAGTCGCTCAAGAAATGAAACGATTGAAACACTCAAAGGAATTAATTTCGAGAGAGAGAATCAAATGACGTCAGACTACTAAAAGTAGGAAATGAAAAGAGAAGTAGATCAAAAGTGAAGATAAAAGAAAACGAAAAAATTTAATTAGAGCTCGATAGAGAAGATCTTAGTAGTCATATCAGACAAAACATACGAATACGATACGAAAAAACTGTTCCCAAGACACAAAAGATATGAGTAGTTAATAAATGTAATCATGATTAATCAATTCTAAGAAAAACAACTTCTCGTGAATTACATAGTTAGAGTGTGATAGACACTAAGTCTATTTAGGTGATGCGTTTGATATTCTCAACATCTGGAAAAACCACGAAGGTTTCCATCTTATCAGAGATTTTTCTGACCGAAACATCTTCCGATGATCGAGGTAAAGGAAATTAGAAGGCCTTTGATTGAGTCAAAATCTTATCACTTCAGACTATGACTAAAACACGTTTGATTCTAATGACATCTTACTCTAGAAAGAGATCCATTTTTAGATTCTTTAGAATAAACATAAATTTATCTTCAGTTAAGGGTTTTGTAAAAATATCAGCCCACTGGTGGTTTGTATCTTTAAATTTTAAAGGTAGGATCCCTTTCTGACTCCCTTTCTGAACATAGTCTCTAATAAAATGATGTTTGATTTCTATGTTTATCCCTAGAGCGTAAGATAGGATCCTTACTCAAGCAAATAGCAGCAGCATTGTCACAGAATATAGGAATGTTACTCTCATAAATCTAATAATCTTCCCGTTGATTCTTCATCCAGAGCATCTGAGTGCTGTATAGTGCTGTTGAGATATACTCTGCTTCTACATTTGAGAGAGAAATTATTGATTGCCTCTTGCTTGACCATGATATAAGATATTTGCCTAGAAACAAACAATTTCCAGAAGTACTTTTTCTCTCCATTCTCTCTCCAGCGTAATCTTTCCACTTACATCTTCATTCTCCAGAATACATGTTGGATGTATTGGAGTCTTTGATATAGTACAGTCTGTCATGTTTAATTTCTTCAGAAGTTCTTTGGTGTACTTACTTTGATGAATGTAAGTAGCCTCTAGTTTTTGATCAATCTGGATTCCCAGAAAGAACTTCAATTCTCCCATCATGCTCATTTCAAACTCAACATACATTAGCTTAGAGAATTCTTCACAGAGGGATGAATTAGCATAACCAAAAATAATATCATCAACATAAATTTGAAGAATTAGAATATCATTTTTGAAGGTTTTGCAGAAGAGCGTAGTGACAACCTTTCCTCTGGTAAACTTATTTTTTAAAAGAAAATTAATCAATCTCATACCAAGCTCTGGGAGCTTGTTTCAGACCATAAAGATATTTCTTTAGTTTAATTTTTTTTATTTCTCAGAGTTTTCAAAGCCAAGAGGTTGTTTGACATAAATTTCTTCTGAAATATAACCATTCAAAAATGCACTCTTAACATTCATCTGATAAAGGATGATGCTATGATTTACAGAAAAAGAAACTAACAAACGAATAAATTCTAACCTGGTGAATGATGCAAAGGTTTATGTATAGTCTATCCTTTCTTTTTGACTATAACCTTGTGCAACTAGTCGTGCTTCGTTTCTGACAACTTCACCTTTCTCATTGAGTTTGTTTCTGAACACCCATCTGGTTCTGATAACATGGGCACCTTTGGGTTTCTGAATGAGATCCCAAACGTCATTCTTTGAGAATTTGTTGAGTTCTTCTTCCATAGCTAGAATCCAATCTTTATCTAGAAGGGCTTCCTCAATATATGTAGGTTCTATTAAAGAAACTAAACCTATGAGAACTTCATCAGAAAGGTTTGAGAGTTGATCTTGTTTTGACTAGAGCATCTTTACTTCCAAGAATGAGATCTTCAGGATGGGAGGATGTGATTTTATTATTCCTTGGTTGAGGTTGATTAGAAGGACTATCAACAACATCAGAAGAATGAGCTTCTGATTCTTTATCTTCTTGAATCTTCTCCTTTGGCTCAGTGAATGTTATAGTTACATCTGCAAGCTTTTCACATAACTTTGACTTTTCATAGTCAAGCTTATCATCGAATCTGACATGGATTAATTCCTCCATGATTTGTGATTCCGTGTTATAGATTTTTAAGCCTTTAGAGTATTCAAAGTATCCTAATAGTAGACACTTCTGCACCTTGGAATCAAACTTACCCAGATTCTCTTTAGTGTTCAACATATAACATGTACATCCAAATGGATGGAAATCAGAAATGTTAGGATTTCTATTCTTCCACAATTCATAAGGAGTCTTACTCAAAATAGGTCTTATTGAGATTCTATTTTGAATATAACACGATGTATTCACTGCTCCTGCCCAAAAGTGCTTAGCCATATGAGTTTCTTGGATCAAGGTGCGAGCCATTTCTTGCAGTGTTCTATTTTCCCTTTTTATAACCCCATTTTTTTGTGGAGTTCTAGGATAGGAGAAATCATGAACTATGCCATTTGAATAATTTGTTTTCTTCAAAATATTTGTTTTCAAATTCTCCACCATGATCGCTTCTAACTCTGACTATTTTGCAATCCTTTTCATTTTCCACTTCGGAAAAGAAGGAAGCAAATACAGAGTATGACTCATCCTTGTGTTTCAAGAATTTTACCCATGTCCATCTGCTATAATCATCAATGATGACAAGTCTATATTTCTTGCCATTGACAGAAGTAGTTTTCACTGGTCCAAATAAGTTAATGTGAAGAAGTTCTAATGGCCTAGAAGTAGAAACTATCTTTTTAGCTTTGAAAGAGGTTTTTGAAAATTTTCCTTTCTGACAAGCTTCACAAAGAGCATCTGAAGTATACTTCATATTGGACCAGCCTTTGACTAATCCAAGTTGAGAAATTTTTATCAAGATAACATGACCCAGACGTCGGTGCCAAACCCATTGCTCCTCTTGAACAGTCAGAAGACATTTTACATTTTGATTTTTCAAATATGATAATCTTATTTTTTAAATATTTTTATTCCTCTTGACATTGAACATAACTAAGCCATCCTTCTAACTAACAACTTTACATGACGTTTGATTAAAAATGACATCATAACCACTGTCACTAAGTTAACTGATTGACAATAGGTTATGTATCAGACCCTCGACTAAAACAACATTGTTAATAGAAGGGAGTTTACCATTACCAATAGTTACAGAGCCAATGATCTTTCCCTTATGGTAGTTTCCGAAACCGACAACGCCTCCTGACTTAAGTTCCAAATCTTGGAAGATATGCCTTTCACCCGTCATGTGTTGCGAGCACCCATTGTCCAGGTACCATGACTGGTGTTTCAGTGGCGCCATCAAGGACATCTGCAACATAAATTATTTGATCCTTAGGTACCCACTTTCTGGGTCCTCTTTTGTTAGAAGTTCCAGAGGTTCTGACACCTTCGGAATTTTGTGCAACAGCATAATCATGTGAAATTTGTGCATGATACTTTGGTTTAGAAGTTTCCTTCCGTGTCTGTGTTTATACTACAGTAGTATCAAAACCTTCTTGTTTTAGACATTTCAATTTTATGCCAGCAAGCATGAAATGTTCAGAAAGAGGTTTGGTTTTACATTCAGAGTCTCATCAATTTTCTTTGATGGTCCTGAATATCCCAAGCCTCTGCTTCCATTTCTACTAACACCAAGATCATTGAAGCCATTTTGCTTCTATCTATGGTCTTAGCTAGAAAATGCTGAAAAGCTCTATCATATCTGATTACTTCATCAGTAATAGACGTGGTAGAGATTATCTCTTCTTCCAACCTATAAACTTTACTTTTGAGAGCTAGATTTGATTTTTATAAAACAAATAATGTTAGATTTAAATTAGATACAATTTTCTCATTATTAGTAGAGTTTTCAGAAGTAGCTACAAACTTCTTTTTTAGAGTTTTGTATTTACTTAGAAGAGTTTGATACTTTCTCACCATTTCAGAAAAACAAGATTCAAGTTGAAAACAAGAAAGAGAAGAAATTACCTCACTTTCATCTTTGGAGTATGACTCATCATTTGTTGTCATATCACATTCTAATGTTTCTTCATCTGTGTTGGTTCTGGCCATAAGTGCCACGTTTTCATGTTGTTCATCAAAATCTTCATTTTCTGATTCTGAATCATCCCGTGTTACCATGAGACCCTTCTTAACTTTGTAAGCCTTCTTAGGCTTCTTGTCTTTCTTGAGCTTTGGGCAATCATTTTTGTAATGTCCAGGCTCGTTTGCACTTATAACAAGTAACTTCTTTTCCAGAAGCATTTTTCTGACCAGAAGTAGATTCACCTCTTCCATAAGTCCTTCGTTGACTTCTGAATTTGCTTTGTCTATGCTTCCAGATTTGACTGATTCTTCTGGATATCAACGAAAGTTCTTCATCATTTGAATCTTTTTCAGATTATTCTGATTCTTCCTTATCTTGATAAGCCTTGGTCTTTCCAGACGTAGAATTTAGAGCAACTAATTTTACCCTCTTTTGAGGTTCATCTTGATCAAGCTCTATCTCATGACTTCTTAAAGAACTAATAAGTTCCTCAAGACTCATGTTGTTCAGATCCTTTTCCAATTTTGAAGTAGTTACCATTGGTCTCCATTTGACAGACAGACTTCTGATAATCTTCTTAAATGATCTGATGTGGAGTAACCTTTATTCATAACCTTAAGTCCTGCCACAAGAGTTTGAAATCTTGAAAACATCATTTCCACAGATTCTTCATCTTCTATCTTGAAGGCTTCGTATTTTTTAATAAAGGCAGAGCCTTTGTTTTCTTTACTTGTGCATTGCCTTCACGCGTCATCTGAGGAGAATCAAAAATAGACTTTGCAATCTCTCTATCCGTGATCTTCTCATATTCATTGTATGAAATAGAAATAAGCATAATAGTTCTTGCTTTTTAATGATTCTTGTAAACTTTTTTCCGTGCTTCTGTCATTGCACTTCTTGCAATCTTCTAACCTTTATCATCTAGTGGGTGAGTGTAGCCATCAACCACTAAATCCCATAGATCCAAGTCATATTCCAGAAAGTAACTTTCAATTCTATCCTTCTAATAGTCAAATTTCTCCACATCAAACATAAGAGGTTTTGAACTATAGTGATCTCTATCATTATCCCTATTATCAACAGTGGAAGTAGGTGTAGTCATTGGTTTTTCACACAAACACACACTGGATCGATACTGAACACTGTTAAGTGTTGATGAAAATGCAAACTTTTTATCTCCTCAGAATCAGAGCTCTGATGCATATTGAAGGTATGAAAAACACAAGAAAAGGGGGGTTTAAATTAGGTTTTTAAATCAAAACTTTTCTTTTAAAAATATTCCCCTTTAATTAAAATACTTTTTCCTTCACTCTTGATAATAACAATAATTAAGAACAGGAAGTAAAGAGTCAAGGTAAGTTTATACTAGTTCACTTGAAAACTATCAAGCTAGTCTAGTCCACCGCCAAGGTGATTTCTCCTCTCTCAATCGAGGACTTAATCCAATAATCCAATTGATTATTATAATGCACAATGTACCCACAAGTGACTAACAACCTATAAGACACACAAGTCCTAGACTTCTTAAGGATACAGACCTAACCGGTCCCTTAAGAAAAATAAAACCTCTAAGACACACTAGTCCTAGACTTCTTAAGGATACAGACCTAACTGGTCCCTGAAGGAAATCAAACAAGTGTTTGAATACAAGTTTTGTTTACAATTATATTGCTTTTACACAAGCTGAATATTTAAACTATTTTAAGAAAAATGACTTAAGAATATGAAAGCTATGAACAACGCTTTGTGTGTAGATATTTCGTTGATTGGCATCTTTCTCTCTTAATCTTCAAGCCTTTATATAACCATTAAAATAATATATCCATTGAGGGGTTCTCTTGGGATTTCCAAAAACATTGGCAGCTTGAGAAATCATATGGGGAACAAAATCGTGCAACGCGTCTGTCCTTTCATGGTAGTGGAATGAAACGTTGATTGTACCATGTACTATTTGAACCATATTAACATTATCTTCTTTCCTTGTGAAATTCAGAGGCTTCTGTGAGCATGAGCTTAGAAGCGAGAACATAATACAAAGTCATCAAAACTTCAAGTCTTCAAAGTCTTTTAGAACTTCGTCTATCAGAATCTTCAGCATTTGGATTGTCCAACTCATTTGTGGAAATCAAGTCAAGATTCAAAGAATCTCTCAGAAGTGCTAAATAGCCAGGGGCAGATCTCCATCTTAATCACTTGGGGCATGTTACATTGATCATGAGTTTCAGCAAAAGCCACTATGAAAATTGAATCTTCGGTATCACCAAATTGCTTGTATATGTCAGTAGTATCAGATGGTGTCATTCTATCGTGACAATTCTTAGAAAAATACTGAGGAAGGTCAAGACTATCAGAAAGTTGGCAATCAATGGTTGATCAATAACTTCAAGCCTCAGGTGCCCCAGACTAATCCCAGGGGAAAACAGACTCCTGCATACGAAGGGCCACGTATGATCAAGAAAAATATTTTCTGGCAGTGCTACAACACTTACTACCATGGACAGTGAAAATTCTCCGCACCCTGTGAACACGGATATAGTCAAAAATACTACACATGAAAAAGAGACCCGCTAGGTTGATTGGTCTAGGAAAAAATAAGGGCATCCAGACGAACTAAAAAAGGTTCGAGCAAAAATTAGAGATATATAAATAAAATTGTAAACTCGGCAAGTTGAAAACCTGAAAAGATGGCTTGGACAAAAAGGGTATCCCGATGGACTAGAAATCTGAAAAGGCGGTCCAGGAAAAAGTTAGGGATTAAAGCGTATGACTATGTCCTGTTATCTGATCACTTGTTTATCGATAAAAGGTTTATCACTGTGATCTGCATTTACTAAAGACTCTAGGAATTGGGATAATTATCAAGTTATCCACAAATCCCCACAGAATAACCTCGATGGGATTATCCCCAGAGTTACCTTCACAAGCTCATCCCCGGCAGAGATACATCCCCCCCGCAAGTCTAATATGCTTCCAGACAGGAATTGGGGCATCTTCCATCTATTAATATAACCATACTCCCTAGCAAATCCCCCTAGCGGATAAAGGAGTCTGATCATTTCTCCAGCATATAATGGAAGTTTCCTCCGTACATCCTCCAGAATTTCAATTCCCATCAGAAATGATTCCCTTAGTACAGTTCGCAGGAATTCAATTCCCCAACTGAGTTATTTCTCCAATACTACAAAATCCACTGCATTACTCTCTTCTACAGTAAGGTTTATTTCCTCAATAGAATTTAACTTCCCAAGCAGAGTTCATTCCTTCGATTACTACAAATCCCCAGTAAGATTCTCTTCTCCAGCAAAGTGTAGTCTAGGTTGCTATCCTCAGAAAGTTGCTAGGAAATCTGAAACCGAGCCAGACATCATTTAACTTTGTCCTCCCCCAGAAGAGTTGAGGTCCATATCAGAAACTTGGTCACACGGCACCTCTGAAGGTTGTTCATCTCTTTTATCCCCAGTCAGGGTATATAAGAACTAAATTCTCTAGTAGAGTGATGAACGACCAATGTTCCTGAACTCTTCTATCCTCAAGCAGAAGTCAAACATTCCCAATGGAATATCCTCAAAACAAAAAGCAGGAATCCCCAGCGGAGACATTCTAAACAAGATTGAAGATTCATATTCTTCATCCCTAGAAATGGTCATGGATTTATTTTCCCTAACAAAGATTTTATACGAAGCTACTAATACACTTCAACGACATCTTGCATCCATACATCATTTACAAGTATCATAGCATATGCATACGAAACGCATATAGCACACACTCATTTACTTTGAGAACATCATTACGCAATGCATTACATACATCATGACATTACACGAAACTAACTTTTTTTCTTTCAGGTTAGTTCACAAATAGACGAATAACATCAACAATTCTCAAATAGGTCACGGATTGATTCTTGAAATAAGACGGGGAAACTATCTATACAACCAGGCGGTATGAATTCTTGAAACAGAACAGTTTTACCAAAAAAAAGTAGGTCAAAGATTAAATTCCCAAAACAAGACGGGGCAACTATCTAGATGACCAGGTCCAAGATTAATTCCCGAAAAAAGACAGGGCAACTATCTGTATGACCAGGCGATATGAATTCCCGAAATAGGACAGGTTCGCCAACAGAAACCAGGTAAAAGATTAATTCCAGAAATAAGATGGGGAAACTATCTATATGACCAGGAAAAGATTAACCCCCGAAATAGGATGGGGAAACTATCTTTATAACTAGGAAAAGATTAACTCCCAAAATTGGACGGGGAAACTATCAACATGACCAGTTGGTATGAATTCCCGGAACAAGACGAGTTTACCAACAGAAAAACTGTGATCAATTCCCGAAATAGGACGGGACGACTATCTACATGACAACCATTTACCTCAGAGACTGAACTCTGACAAGCATTTCCTGCAAAGACTAAATTTGATAAACAACTACTTAAGCACCTTCCCTAGAGGTTCATTCTGGAAAGCATTTCTCAGATAATGGTCGAGTGTAGACTAGGTGTGTTCGCGGTTTGGTTTGGATCGGTTTTAAAGAAAAAACTCATCTGATCCAAAGATAAATTCACTTTCGGTTCGGTTCGGTTTTGGATGATATGTTAAAAAAATCCAATCTGATCCGATCCAAATTTATGCGGTTTAATTTGGATCAGTTTTTGGATATCCAAATTACACATTATACTTTTATTAGTATTATAAAACTATTAATAAATCATAGATTTGATATAATATATAACATATAGTATATTAAAAGTTAATATTACAAAATGAGAGTGATCGATTATGGTTGAAATAATAAAAATAAATAGATTATACCAAACTAATAAATATTAATAAAAAAATTATTATCATCTAATAATAAATTCACATAACATATCATACTAATAAAAAGTAAATAAGTATAAAAATATATGTATGCGGTTCGGTTTGGTTTAGATAGGTTTTAAAAAATTCATCCGAAATTCGATCCCAACCGATCAATTTTCATAACATGACATCCAAACACATCTAATAAATTTTGGTTTTTTGTGGTTTTCGGTTTTTTGGATCGGCTTTCAGTTTTTTATTTGGATTGGTTTGGATTTGAACACCCCTAGTGTAGACTCATTATGATACTCCTATCAACAGATATTTTGATGGCATTTGTAAGCCCATCGCCAAAAAAACTCTATCATCTCTCTGAATGGCATCTTTAAGCCCATTCAAGAAATACAATCAACCAACAGTGTTACTTCGTGCACACGTGAGTGCAAATTTCTGGGCACTTAAGTGTTCAATCCCCTTCTACCTTCAGATCACGAATGAAGAGCATGCCAATATAACTCTTCAAGTTTAAAAAGATTGAATAGGGGCATATGTTGTACCCCAAAACTTGCCCTCCCATCTTCTTTAAGACATTCTCCTAGGGTTCTCAAATGCTTAAGATTGCTTAATAATTGATCAGACAAATTCTCCTCCTAAGCAATGGACTTACAACTAGGGTTTCATTTTTCTCAAGAAAGTTTGGGTTTCTAAGGCCTCAAGTGGTTTCCATGGTTCCTTATATGCCTATAAGAATGCTCATACTAAGTTTCATGTCTTGCATCACAAGTTTTCTCAATCAATGGCTCAGATGACTAAAAATCAACTATATTGAACAAAAAGTCAACTGTGGTTAACATACAGTCAACTTCAAGATTTTTGGTCAACATCAACATTTTGAATTCATATTCATCATTTGATCAAGGGTTGATCATGATAGATCAAGAAAAACTCTAAAATCATTAAAAGTCACAAGTTGCCAAATTAGGGTTTTCTTAAGGAGAAGTCAAATGAACTTTAACCAAGCATAACTTTCACATGCTTCATCAGATTTTTCTAAACCAAATCTTGTTTTGAAGGAAATTCAATTCGCTAAAACTTTGTCTCTCTAAGCTTAAATCCAAAAAAATGCTTCATTTGAGAGATATGGGCCAATACATTATAGGTCATTTCAAAAGTCAACAAAAAGACACTTTTTTCAAGGCAACTTACATCAAGGTAAATTCTTCAAATGAAAAAATGGTCAACATAAATATTGTGGAAGACAACTTGATATTTCCAAAAAGTATAAGATCACCTTCAAATAATAAATATTGAGAGAGTTATGGCTAGTGAAAGTTTGGAAATTTTGAGCAAAAGCATGAAACCCAAATTGATCAAACACGAATTTTTGGGCTAATGGGCTTGTGTTTCAAGGTCCAAACGTGTATTAGGCCTCATAGTGAACCTCTGAACCTATTCATACACCCCTTTGATTTTTATTCCATTTATTTTTGATTTTATTTATTTAAATTCAAAATTAAATAAGATAAAGTCAAGGCTTTTTTTACAAGGTCCAAGCCCACAATGGTTTTACCTAATTCTTCTCTATATATTTCTCTTCATTCAGATATAACATCACACGAAAACCCTTTTAGAGAAAACTATTTCAAAACTTCCAAGAATTCAAGAAACTAGGGCAACACAAAACCCTTGTTTCCAGCCCTTCTCAATCGAAACCAGGCATTGCATTATCATCTTAAAATGCCCATGAATCCATCCCAATCCTCAAGCAGTCAAGATCGTTCCCAGAACATCACGTTCACCCTCATTGGTTTTGGTAGTATTTTTTTAATTCAAACCTTTGACTTATGCATTGTTAACTAATTTGATGTGTTTACATGTGTTCATATACATTATTAGAGCAGGTTTGATGCATAATATGTAAGCTCTGATGCAGTGGCAAAGCAGACAGTGATAAAGGCTAAAGGCGTGAGTTCAACACCCACCCCTGGTATTTTTGCTTGATTTTGCTTCTAACTTGTTCTTTTTCCCTAATTTTTCCCTTAATGCAGTGTGGAAGGCTAAGGGCATGGGTTCAACACCCACCTCTGGCATTTTTGTGTGTTTTTGCTTCTAACATGTTCTTTCCCTATTTTTTTCCTTAATGTAGTGTGGAAGGCTAAGGGTGTGGGTTCAACACCCACCCCTGACAATTGTTTGGTTTTGCTTTCAACTTGTGATTTTTTCCTTAATTCTCTTCCCATAAACCCTAATTCTTTTGGCAAACTTAACCCTAAATCCACCTAACCATTAAACCACAAAACTTTTTTTTTTACAAACCTAAAATAATTGTTTTTTTGTAAACCATAAAAATAATTAGGTTTTGTATCATTAACATTTTTTATTAATTTAATTAATCAATTATTTTGTTAATTAAAATTAATTAATTTTTAGGTTTTTCATCATTAACATTTTTTATTAATTTAATTAATCAATTATTTTTGTTAATTAAAATTAATTAATTTTTAGGTTTATTCATCATTAACCTTTTTATTAATTTAATTAATTAACTATTTTTGTTAATTAAAATTAATTAGTTTTTAAGTTTATTTTAATCATCATTAAAAAAAACCTTTTCCATAAAAAATCATCTAAAATATTTCTTTTTTCCCTCTATTTTTATTTTATTTTATTTTCATAGATAAAGTGTATGGGGTTTGCGATTTGTAAATAGCCTTATCTTCCGCTTTTCCATTATTATGTAACTGCTCTAGTACGTAATAGCTTATGATTTCTATTTTTCGCTTTTCAATTATGTAACTGCTCCAAGGCCATGTAATTGCATAGGAATTTTATTTTCCGTACTTTACTTTTCCTGCTATTATTATACTATATTATTGTTAGTAATTAGGGTGTATAGAAAGATAAAACCTGATAATAGTTAACCCTAATTGCAAGATAAACATAACTAAAAACAACACACCTCACACACTCGCACCTCTTGGGTAACCTCCCTTGTTGCCTTTGGAAAAACAGTCATGTCCCTCGAACATGGGGACGCTTTAGCACAGTCCCTCGAAAATAAAGATCGTAGTCCCTCAATGACCCTTTCGATGTTTCCTTCGATAAATGATCTGTGAGGGCAAGGTTCCTTCAATAAGGGTTTCAATGATGTCAAAACTTTCCACTATATGTTAGAAATGTTGCTAGATGATATGGTGGACAAGGAAGCATGAAAAGTCTTCAAGAATTTGTATTTTTGGAAACTTCTATGCTTTGAGTCGACTCAAAGAAAGCTCTGGTCCGACCCATGATTGAAAGTTGCTCCTTGGGGAAGTCTCGGGTTTGCTCACGTCGACTGTGTGGTCGACTCAACCTGGGAGTAATTTTTAGGACATATGTGCCTACGCATATCCCTAGAGCGGTCGACACATGGATCGCGCACTTTGTCTTCTGGCACTCTTGGGAATGCTCAGGTCGAGTCCCCCTTCTGGCATAGGTCGATTGTTCGCTTGTTAAATCTGTTTTTCAGCTTGTTAGTTTTGGTTTTGACTTGAGATAACATATATAATCTTGTTAATTTCTATCATTTGGTTTTTTTAAACAAGAAAAGTGAAATAGATATACAAGGTACTCATCATCTTCAACCTCTCACTCATCCATTGACAACTATGCATAATAATTTTTGTCGATCAAGGTGCGAAGTGTGTGTTGATAACATCTGAAGTAGAAGATTGAGATCTTGTTCGGGTTGAGTAATTGTGGGTTTTTCTTGAATAAAATCTGAGAGTTTTATCCTCTAAGATCATTGGGATTTGGGGGGGGGGGGGGTTGATAATTCTTTGCTTCATCCAAATTCAGTCGTGCTTAAGGGATTGAGGAAATGTGGGTTCGCTCGACAAGGTAGCTACAATTGGAGGATTGTGAAGGAAGAATTGGGGTCACCATCTTGTGATCAAATCAGTCGAGCAGAGAGTTTGAGAAATAGTTTGGATTCTCAACAAGGTAGATACAACCAGAGGTTTATTGAAGATTGGTGACATACTTGATTCAAATCAAATCAAGGGAAGAGAGGAGCTTAGTTTTCAATTCAACATATTGGGTTTGAATTGTGGTGACTTTTTTCTATCTCTTGTACAAACTTTGCAATCATAATAGAAATTATCCTCATTCTAAATTCTAGAATTAGGGGAAGAGTACCCCATGCGAGGACGACAGGGGGAACTGCCTAAACAAATCGTGTGTCATTTTTCTTTCTCGTCTTTTACTGTTTATTTGCTATAACTTGTGAATTTGCACTTGTGGTTCCAAGTGTCTGGATTTGTAGTGTGATAGAACTATTGCTAAGGACTATAGTAATCACTTTGATTGCTATAATGTTTTTAACACTATAAATTAAGATAGATCGGACTTGGTGTGATTACGCACACCAAGTGCTCAATAAAACTCCAAAAGTGAAAATTTGTGGGTTTTATACTCAACAATTCATTGGGAGTAATTGACAACAGTTAAAAAGTATAAGTGATCAATTATAATTGAATTAAGTGTTAATAATTCTCATTGATTCATTCCATTCGGTTTTACGCATATCCGGTCTTTTCAATAGAGGATCATTTTTAGACGAGTGTATTCGGGTAGTTTTCACTGTGTTTTAAGTTTTCTTTAAAAACTCCTTTTAAAAATCATGGTATCTATTCAGCCCCCCTTCTATATACGTCCTATTGTCTAACAAGTGTTATCAGAGCACCGATTCATCTAATGCTTCACATATAACTCTTTAGACAATGGAGAACGATCAAAAAGAGGCGTATAATAGAGCGCCTATTTTCGTCGGTGAATATTATAGCTATTGGAAAGATTGTATGCGCGTGCATATCAATTCTAATGATAGAAATATTTGGAAAGTCATAGAAGAAGGTCTTATGGCCATAATTATGTTAACCAATATGGGTTTCGTTGTTCCTAAACCGGAATCACATTGGGATGAAAAAGATGAGAAAAACCATGCTTATGACTGGAAAGCTAAAAACATACTCATATCAGCTCTTGGAGTTGATGAATACTTTCGTGTCTCATATTGTGCTACCGCTAAGGCATTGTGGGAATATTTACAAGTTACCCATGAGGGTACAAATGATGTCAAATTAGCAAATTCTAACATATTAACTCAAGAGTTTGATCTCTTTCACATGAAGCATGGTGAAACTATTGCGGACATGCAAAAGATATTTTCTCACATAATAAATTGCTTACACACACTTGGTCATATTATTTCCAATGTTATTGCTATTAACAAGATTTTGAGATGTATTAATAGGGAATGGAAACCTAAGGTTACGACAATCAAGGAAGCCAATGATCTAACTACATTGGAACTTACTACATTGTTTGGTAAGCTTCAAGAACATGAACAAGAGCTCACAAATCTAAATGAGCATGAAAAGAAAGAGAAGAAAGAAAAGTTGAGGGACACGGAGAAGAAGTCCATCGCGTTAAGGGCTTCAAGTTCTAATTCTTCCACCATAGATTCAGGTGGAATTAACTCAAGTGATGGAGATGAGAGTCCGGATGAAGATTTGGGTTTATTCATAAGAAAGTACAATAGATATCTCCGGAAGAATGAAATCCAACATTAGAATAAGAATATCGTTGACTATAAAAGACAATCTAAGCAAAAAAAACCTTTTGAAAGCAAGAGAGATAAGTCAAAAGGATCTTGTTACAATTGCGGGAAACCCGGTCATTACAAACCAGATTGTTTCTTGTTCAAGAAAGACAAAGTAAGAGACAAGTTTCAAAAGAAGCCAAACAAGGCTAGAAGAGCTTACATTGCTTGGGATAGTGATAGTCATTCATCAAGCAAAGATGACTCTAGTGATGAAGAGGAAATGGAAAACTTGTGTCTTATGGAGCATCATAAAAAGAAAAAGAATGTAAGTCATTCTAAATATGATTATGTTGCTGATATGTCTTATATTAAATTACTAAATGCCTTTAATACTCTACATCATGAGGCTAAGGAAGCTTTCAAACGCTTAGCCTCAAATAAAAATATTTTCAAATACCTTGAGCATAAAGTTTTTGAATCTGAAAAGGAGGTTGAAACTCTCAAGGCATCTATGATAGAGAGTATCAAAGACAAAGATGAAATTGACAAGACCTCTTGGAAAAATTGGCATGGATGTGAAACTTGCCACATTTGGAAAAGATAGACTAGAATTATTAAAGCCAAATTAGACAAGGCTTTACAATCCAAAGTTACATTTTCTATTGATCGGTTAAAATTTATAAAAAGTATTATTAATCCTTATCAAAAATATACTTATAAAATAATAGATCAATCAAGTAAAAGTAACTCCTATCAAGACTTAGCTTGTATATATTGTTTCAAGGAGGGACACACCATTAAAAATGTCGATTTAGAAGATTCTTGGTACCTAAAGGCATTTTCAAATGGTCTCCCAAAGGCAACCCATGTTTCACTCATACACAAGGACCAAATAAAAATTGGATACCTATTTCCCTTGTTGGATTTTGTAGGTGGAATATCTTGAGACTAAGAAGAGAAGATGGTTTCTCGATAGTGGGTGCTCAAGACATATGACGGGTGACATTTCCATATTCTTTGACTTTGTGGCTAAGAAGAAAGGCTTTGTAACCTATGGTGATAACAACAAGGGAACTATACTCGGAAAAGGTAGTGTAGGTAATCCCTCTTCTACTACTATCTCAGATGTCCTTTTAGCTGAGGGTCTTAAACATAATCTCATTAATATTAGTCAATTATACGACAAAGGATATAAATTTTATTTTTCAAAATATTGTTGCTTAATTGAAAATAGTGATAAGGATAATGTGTTTAAAGGCTTGAGGGTTAATAATCTATATATGCTTGACTTGAATGAACTATCTTTGACCGGTGCTAAATGTCTTGTTTCCATGAGTGAAGACTCATGGCTTTGGCATTGGCGATTTGCGCATGTCAATTTTGACTTGCTAAACAAAATTGTATCAAAAGATCTAGTTGTTGGTGTACCCAAAATAAACTTTTCTAAAGATCACTTATGTGATGCATGTCAAATGGGCAAACAAACAAAAAATTCTTTTAAATCTAAAAAGATTATCTCTACAATAATACCACATGAACTTCTCCACATGGATCTTTTTTAGACCATCTAGAATAAAAAGTCTAGGTGGTAATTATTATGGTTTTGTTATAGTAGATAACTTCTCTAGATTTTGTTGGACAATTTTCTTGGCTAGTAAAAGTGACACTCTTTCTGCGTTTAAAATTTTTGCTAAGATGTTCCAAAATAAGTTAAACACTAACATTGTTACAATCCAAAGCAATCACGGGGGTGAATTTGAAAACCATATTGTGGTGCCGTGGGAGAACTGATTGAAGGTTTTGCGTTTGATTGCAAATGTTGCGGTTAGCAAGAGTCGCCACTGACTTTTCTTTTATTCAAAAGGAAAGGTGAAAAAGCACAGGAAAGACCTTTGAGATTATTTCTTGAGTTCGGGGGGTAGATTATGAAAAGGGAAGGTATTAGCACCCTTTCCATCCATGGTTTTCCATGGGCTCTTAGTTACTTGCTAGATCACTTGCTTTTGTTTGAAATTGTGCTTTGTGTGGTTTTTGAAAGTATTTTGTAAAGAGGCCATTGTTTAGACAAACTTTGTAATGATTCTCGTTTGTAAGAATGTATACAAAGTATTTGATCTTTTGAAAATGTTTTCAAGTTTGTAAGATGTTTGAAAGTGTAGGTGTTTGTTTTGAAAATAGCAAGGATGTTTTGTTTGAAATTAAGCAAGTAATTAGGAGCATTCTACCTCCTCAAAAGTCTTTCTTGTTTATTGTCTTTTCCTTTGACATTGTTATCTTACCATCAATTTGGTAAGTAACCCTATCTTTGGATGTAAGTGGGACGGGCGTGGGTCATCGTATAACCATGATTAGCAATGTTGCAAGGTTTCTTAGCATTTTTTTTTAGGGACTAAGATCATTTTGAAAGGCAACTTAGATAGCATCGTCGAGGGACCTTGATCTTGTATTTTTGCTTGTTTTTGGTAAAATACCTCACATGTGTAATATGGCCATTTTTGTAAAGGAAACCAAGTGGATTTACCCTAGGGGTGCTTGTCTGCAAGTGTATTATTTTCATGCTTGATTTTGTCTTGAATTAGGGTTTTCTAAGTATTGGTTTTAGTCTTTCCATACAAACCCTAATTACTAACATTTGTATATAAAGCGATAAATTGCAGAATTTAAAGTTATTACGCTATTACAATATTTGTGGGAGGGGGTGTACAAATTGTAAATGGGGATTGCAAGAATATAAACCTAATTAATCTATTACAACCAAATTGAATTTGTACAAGAATTGAAATAAATAATGTACAAGATGAATAAATATGCAAGAATGCAAAAAAAAGAAAATGGATATTTTTGTTTGGATTTTTTAGGAAAAGGTGAATTTGTTTTAACCTAATTAATTAAAAGAAAATAATTAATTAAAATAATAAAAGTAAACCTAATTTAATAAGAAAAGATTTTAAATAAAACCCTAAGTCTATTAATTGATTAAAAGGAAATTAAGTTTAAGAAAAGTATTTTTGTATTTTTGTCTTGAAAATAATTTATAGAATTATAAAATATTTTTGGCCTTTTTTATATTAAAATAATATATTTTAATTGGTGTAAAAGAAAATAAATAATATCCTAGTTTTAATTAAATTCACAAGAATAATTAGTAAAATAAATAAAGTGTGGTTAAATAAAATATTTTTTGTGAGAAAAAAAAACTAAGTTAAAATATGAATCTACTATTTTTTTATTTTTTATAATTTTTTTAGTATTAGAAAAATAATTAAGAAAACAAATAAAAAGAAAATAAGAAAATAAAATAAAATTAGGCCAGGGGTGCTGATAGCATGCAAGGGGTTAGAAAGAAAAAACAAAAAAAAAAGCCGAAATGAGGCCCAACGCCTGTCCAAGAAACAAAGTCAGAAAGAAAAAGATGTGAAAAAATCAAAAGGGTACCACTGGGGCTCGAACCCAGGTCCCATAGGTTACAGGCGCGCGCTTCTACCACTGGGTGGTTATACATCCGTTAACATAAGTAAAACAATAAATATATGATGCAAAACGCGCCCTGATTTACACTTCATCTTCAACCTCCAGCCAGACCAACTGTAAATTATTTATTTCTCAACAAAAATGAAAACTGTAAACATGAAACTTGTAGCAAATTTCCTCACGGTTTCAGAAATGTAAAGCATTAAAACTATAGATCAAAGATAAGCATGAATTTCATTGGCCGTAATCTGAACCCTAAAAGTCTCAAAAACTTCAATCTTAAAATTCTCTAAGCTCAAGCAAAATTAATGGAAACTATGGACATGGTTAGCTTTAGGGCAATGATATCTACATGTTTTATTCACAAATAAATCATTGATGATGCATGTATGAAAAGTTCCAAAGTTACAAAACTTACCTTGCAAGAAGGTATCGGGTTTGAAGTTTGAGCAGCTTTCAATGAGTTCCAATGATTGGGTTAGCTTCCTCAAGTTCCCAGGAAGCTAATGGGATGCTTAGCTTGAGCTGAAAGTACCTGAGGAGTTCTGGAGAAGTCCAAGTGCAAAGCTCTGTTTTTGAAAATGGAGGATGGTTTTAATGGTGTTACAGCTCTGTAAAAGGGTGTGGGATCAATTCTAAATGATGTTTAGAAACTTTAGGAACATAAAGGCTTGAAAACACACGAGGGAGTTATGAGTTTCACGTTTTTGGTCAGTTTATGTGAAAATGGAGGTATGAGATGTGATTCTGAGTTCTAGCTGTTTTCAGGGCTTAAGCATTCGTGTCCTTTGTGGCAAATGGTTTATCTATGTATAAGCAAAAGGTCTTGAGTGCATTGGCAAGTCAGAAGTACAAGTCACAAGCTTTTGGCTAGGTTACTTGATTTTAAAGAAAAGAGGGAAACCCAGTTTCAATGTGAAGTACAAACATAGGCTAGGTGATTGTAAGTGTCTAAACCATTTCTTATGAGTTATAGGACTTGTATGATCAGAAGAGAACAAGTGCAAGGCTCAAGAACAAGTTTTGTGCAAAAAAAGCACTTTATCAAAATGGCAATGTACACTTTCTTCCTAAAATGGATATAAAGCATGTCCATGCATTGAATGCTTGAAATGAGACCTCTAACAGCTGTGCAAGCCATTAATTATGGAGTTCCTAACAAGTTTGAGGTCTGCAAAGAAGAGTTTATGCAGCATAGTTTGAATTTTAAATTTGGTTCATCACAAAATGACTTGTAATTCAAGTGATAAAACCCTAACTTAATCTCTTCGATTCTCCCTACTCAAGAATGATCTCAAGGAGTTATTGGAAATTTTGGAAAGCTTGTAATGTGCTATACAACCCATATTTGAATTGCTTTTGAATATTCAACTTGGAACTATATGAAAAAGTGCCATGAAGTTGGGTCAAAATCCTAACCAAATTAGGGCAAAATTTCACTAAGTGTTTTGTTTCATGACCACATGTTCTTAAAATTATAACTTGAGATCCTAGAACTTTTGGAAGAAGTTGTGTAAATAAAAGTTGTAGATTTCATGGAGATCTACAACTTTAATGTTGGAAGTTTCTCTTGAATCATCTTGCATTATGGTGAAAAATTTGTTCAAAGTTGTAAAAAAACATGAAATTTCCAACACTTAGAAAAATTTCTAAGTTTAGAAATTTTGACTTTTCAAAATGAAATCTTGACTTTTTGATTTCTTGATGAATAAGTTTCATATTTTGACATGTTCTTATGAATTGTGATCTTTGACATTTGATTTTGACCAAAAAGTCAAAGTTTGACTTTTGAGTATACAGTTGACTTTTGATCAGTTGACTAAAAATTCATCTGTCAATCCATTGGACTTAAGCCATGTCATTAGGTCAAAATGATGCAATTTGACTCTTGAGATCATGCCTTAAACCAAATGATCATTTGCTAGGTCAAAAATCAGAAATTGCCCTTTCCCAGTCAAAACCCTAATTTTGACCATTTTGTCGTTTTGAAGATTTGATCAAATTTCTTGAGGAATTGTGGTCCAAACTTGATCAAATGATACATATGAGTTTAAAATGTTGATTTGGATAAAAAAATTATGAAGTTTGACTGTAAATTAGCCACAATTGACTTTTTCCCCAATAGAGTTGGTTTTTAGGTCAACTGCTCAGTTGATTGAGCAAAAGTGTGATCCAAGGCTTGAAACTTGACATGAGTGATCTTGGGGGTCCATAATGATCCATGAAAGTCATATGGGGCATTGTAAGTTCAAATATCCTTGTGCAATCTCAAACCCTAATTTTGGTCATCAGTGCTTAAGGAGGTGTCTTGAGCTGGTCAAACCCCAGTGCAGTCTTGAGCCAAAGGAGATCTTGTGAGCAAATTCTTAATAAGTGAGAGGGAAAAGTTTTGGGTACAATAGCTGCCCCTGTTCAATCTTCTTAAGCCTGAAGAGTTAGATTGGCGAGTTTTGCCATACGTGACTCGAAGGTGGAAGATGATTGGAAACTAGAGTTCCAGAAATTTGCACTCGACGATGTGATGGTAGAGGGAATGGCTTAAAGATGCCATTTGGAGAGATGATAGAGAGTTGTTAGAGATAGGCTTATAGATGTCATCCAGAAATGGTTGTTGAACCGTATCTGTAAGCTGAAACTGAATGAGTATCAGAATGGCGTCCGCGTCTGGAGCGCATCTGAACTGTATCTGAAAGTTGAGTCTGAATGAGTATCAGAACGACATCCGCGTCTGGAGCGTATATGAACTGTATCTGAAAGTTGAATGAGTTTCTGGATGGCATCCGTGTCTGGAGCATATCTGAACTGTATCTGAAAGTTGACTCTGAATGAGTATCAGAATGGCGTCCGTGTCTGGAGCATATCTGAACTGTATCTGAGAGTTGAAACTGAATGAGTATCAGAATGGCGTCTGTGTCTGGAGCGTATCTGAACTGTATCTAAGAAGCTGAATCTGAATGAGTATCAGAATGGCGTCCGTGTCTGGAGCGTATCTGAACAGTGTCTGAAAGATGAATCTAAAGAACCCGTGTTAGATTGCTTCAGTTGGCCGTGTAGATAATTGTCATGGCTTGTCTTAGGTATCAATCTCTGACCTTTGTAATTTGTTGATGATAGTTGTTGATTAACTTTTATCCTGAAAAGGGTAAAATGTTAGCTAGTATGCAATGTCATGTTGTATGAAATGCATGGTATAATACATTTGTGTTATCAATGTTCATGATATGTGGATACGATGTATTCGTATGTGAGCTAATCTGCTGCACTTCTTGTTGGATTGGGGAAAATAAATCCTTGACTGCTGCTGAGGATATGGAGTGTAGGTCTTCATGTTGGGAAGTTGAAGTGTTGATGAATTTCCACTTAGAGAAATAAACTCTGTAGTAAGGGAAACTTCGTGTACTGCTTGTAAAATTCTGTTGGGAAATCCTGAGAAATTGAATGACTTCTACTGGGGATTTGATAACTGGAAGCTTTGTTCCACTGGGGATTAAACTGCACACTACATGGATTTTATGGAAATAGCTTAGAGAGATTTCCCCATTTCTTTAAGCCATTAGTGATTGTCTTTCTATTTTGTTTATTTGTAATTACGTTCAAATGCATATGCTCAAAAATAAATCATTGGACGTTTTTGTAAACAAAACACAAGAGTAAATAAAAACATATAGGTTTGCACTTTCAAAGGGATATCTTTGTATTGATTATGAGTAAGTATTTTTGTATAGTGAGACAAACATTCTAGTAAGAGAATACCGTCGTAAAAAAATGAAAATTTGATACAAAGAAAAGATAGTTATGTGAAATAATCCCATGGGGTTCCCATTCTGCTATAGCCTCCGTGCCTCTGAGCATCTTATCTGTTTGTTTCCTTGTCCGAAGTTGATTGGATTTATCAGAACTGCTGAGTTTGTTAGTTGAAGCCAAAGGTGATCCAACAGGACATAGTCTTATGCTTTAAATCCCTAACTTTTGTCTAGACTGCCCTTTCGGGTTTTCAGTCCACCAGGATACCCTTTTTTGCCCAAGCCGCCCTTTCGGGTTTTCAGCTTGTCGGGTGTACAGATTATTTTGTTTTATCCCTAATTTTTTCTCGAACCTTTTTGGTTCGCCGGGATGCCCTTGTTTTACCTAGGTGTGTCAACCTAGCAGGTCTCTTATGCGTAGTATCTTTTGACTATGTCTGTGTTCGTAGGGCGTGGCAGGTCGTTGCCATCCATGGTGGTCAAGATAATTGATCCACCAGAGAATATGTTCTTGATTACAAATGGTCCTTCGTATGTAGGAATCCACTTGCCCATGGGATCACCTTGCGGTAGTATGATACGTTTGATCACCAAATCCCCGACTTGATATACTTGGCGTCTGACCTTTTTGTTGAAAGCCTTGATCATCCATTTTTGATACATTTGACCATGACAAACAACAATAAGCCTTTTCTCATCAATCAAGTTTAGTTGATCAAGTCGAGTTTGGATCCAATCTTCTTCGTTCAGCTCTGCATCCTTCATAATTCTCAGAGAGGGGATCTGGACCTCATTAGGCAAGACAGCCTCCATGCTGTAAAACAGAGAGTAGGGTGTTGCCCCAGTTGATGTGCGTGCTGTGGTACGATACCCGTGGAGAGAGAATGGTAGCATCTCATGCCAGTCTTTGTACATGACCGTCATTTTCTGTATGATCTTTTTGATATTCTTATTCGCGGCTTCGACAACACCATTCATCTTTGGCCGGTAAGGCGAAGAATTGTGATGCTGGATCTTGAATTGCTCGCACATGAAGGTGATCATAGTATTGTTAAGATTCGTACCATTGTCTGTGATGATCCTCTCCGGGATACCGTAATGACAAATGAGATTCTGCTTGATGAACCGGGCGACAACATTCTTGGTCACGAAAGTGAAAGAGGCTGCCTCAACCCACTTTGTAAAATAGTCAATGGCCACTAAGATGAAGTGGTGTCCATTAGAGGCTGTTGGTTTGATTTCCCCAATCATATCAATTCCCCACATAACAAAGGGCCAAGGAGCCGTCAAGACATTCAGAGGAACCAGAGGTACGTGCATCTTGTCAGCATAGATCTGACACTTATGGCAGGTTCGAGAGTGTTGGTAGTAATCTGCTTCCATGGTAGACCAGTAATAGCCTTCCCGTAGGATCTTCTTTGCCATCGTATGCCCATTAGAATGGGTGCCAAAAGTGCCTTCATGTAACTCAGCCATGATCTTTTCCGCTTCAACCTTGTCTATGCACCGAAGTAACACAGAGTCATGGTTGCGTTTGTAGAAAATGCCATTACTAAGGAAGAATTTAGCAGAGAATCTCCTTAAGAACTTCTTATCATTGACTGAAGCTCCTTCTGGATATTCCTGAGCCTCAAGATACCTCTTGACTTCGTGAAACCAAGGCTGGTCCACTACTTCTTCAGTATTAATCTCGTGACAATGAGTTGGTTCATCCATTCTTTCAATGGTGATCTAGGGAGCCTCGTTATCCCATTTAAGTTTAAACATAGATGACATTGTGGCTAGTGCGTCTGCTAGTTGATTTTCTTCTCGTGTGAAATGCTCGAAGGTAATCTTCTCAAAATATGGGAGCAACGTAAACACATGTTCTTAGTAGGGGATAAGGTTAGGATGTTTGGTGTCCCATTCCCCTTTGATCTGGATGATGACCAAAGCTAAATCTTCGAATACATTTAAAGATTTGATCCCCAAATCTATGGCAGCTTTGAGACCAAAAATGCACGCTTCGTATTCTGCCATGTTATTCGTACAATTGAAGCAGAGTCTTGCCGTAAAAGGGGTATGACATCCTTCAGGAGATATGAGTACAAAACTAATACCATTTCCTAGTGCGTTGGATGCCCCATCAAAAACCAGGGTCCATTGGGATCCTTGCTCAGGTCCATCATATGGCCTGAATTCTTCACAGTTATTTACCATCATGATGTCTTCATCTGGGAATTCGAACTTCATGGACTGGTAGTCTTCCACAGCTTTGTGAGCAAGGTGATCAGCTAGTACACTGCCCTTTATTGCTTTCTGGGTAGTATACTGTATGTCATATTCTGTCAGTATCATTTGCCATCTCGCTATTCTCCCAGAGAGAGCAGGTTTCTCAAAGATGTATTTTATTGAATCCATTTTAGATATCAACAAGATAGTATGAGTCAGCATATACTGTCTTAGTCGGCGAGCAGCCCATGCCAGAGCGCAACAAGTTTTCTCGAGAAGTGAATATCTTGTTTCACAGCCGGTAAACTTTTTACTCAGGTAATAAATAGCATGCTCTTTTCAGCCAGACTCGTCATGCTGTCCCAACACACACCCCATTGAATTTTCTAAAACAGTCAGATACATGATTAATGGTCTTCCCTCGACTGGTGGCATCAAAACAGGAGGCTCTTGTAAGTACTCTTTGATCTTGTCGAAAACAGTTTGACACTCATTATTCCATTTGACTACTTGATCTTTCTTCGGTAATTTGAAGATTGGTTCACAAGTAGCTGTCAGGTGAGAAAAGAATCTGGCAATGTAGTTTAAACATCCCAAGAATCCTCTGACTTCCTTCTCAGTACGAGGAGCAGGCATCTCTTGTATCGCTTTCACCTTGGTGGGATCCACTTTGATAACTTTATTGCTGACAACAAAGCCTAGGAGTTTACCAGACCTTACCCCAAACGTGCATTTATTTGGGTTCAACCTCAGCTTGTATTTCTTTAGTCTCTCAAACAGGTTCTGTAAATGGTCGAGATGCTCTTCTTCTGTTTGAGATCTAGCTATCATGCCGTCCACATAGACCTCTATTTCGTGATGTATCATGTCGTGAAATAGAGCTACCATGGCACACTGATAGGTTGCCCTGGCATTCTTCAGCCCGAAAGGCATAACCTTGTAGCAAAATGTGCCCCACTGTGTGACAAAGGTTGTTTTCTCCATGTCCTCAGGCGCCATTTTGATTTGGTTGTAGCCTGACAAACTTTCCATGAAGGAAAAAACTTTATGTTGTGCCGTATTATCAACTAGAATATCAATGTGGGGAAGTGGGAAATCATCCTTAGGGCTTTCCCTATTCAAATCTTTATAGTCCACGCACATTCGCACTTTGTCAACCTTTTTGGGCACGGGAACAACATTGGCAACCCATTGCGGATAGGAGGTGACGGCCAAGAATCCGACATTGAATTGTTTCATGACTTCAACTTTAATCTTCTCTGACATGTCTGGTCGCATGCGACAAACCTTTTGTTTTACCAGAGGATAATCCTCTTTTATTGGTAGACGATGTACCACGATATCTGCATCAAGTCCTGCCATGTCTTCATATGACCAGGCAAAGACCTCGACATAATCGTGCAGCAACTGAGTTAGACGCTCTTTGACATTGGGTTCCAGATTGGCACCCACCTTGACTTTTTCTTTTGTATTCTTCGGTACCTAGGTTGTTTGTATCCACTGGTTCCTCGTGGGGCTGAATGGTCCTCTCTTCTTGTTTTAGTAACCTGGCGAGTTCCCCTGGTACTTCACAATCTTCCTCACCCTCGTCTTCGGCTTGGTAGATTAGATTTTCAGAGTCACAAAAGGCCATAGCAGAACCGTTACTCATGGGATCCCGAATGGATATAGGCCTGCATTGTTAGTGTAAGTGTGTGTAAAAGTATAACTATCTTTGAAAGAAATGAAAAATGTAAAAAATAAAAATAATGAGCACAAAGTTTGTATGCAAAAACATCCACTATTCATTGATGTCATATGGAAATGAGATAATAACCCTTACAAATGGACCATTGTGCCTCGGGTAAGACACAAGGTTTTAAGAGTCTGAATTGTTTTAATATTACAGATCCGACAAAATGTAAAGACAAATTACTGTGGGATAAAAGTGATCGGGACGAAATCTCTAGCCTCCCAGTTGCTGAGCCCTCCACTGACAGTTGGGAAAATCCAATCCTCCAGGTCATAGTTGTCTTCATCATCCTCCACGGTGTTGACTTGATGGTTACTGATCTTCAAGGGTGGTCCTCCGACACGAGCGCGACGTACAACCTTCTGGGCACTTGAAGTGAAACCCAGACCAAATTTGTCAGATTTGTATGGGATATCTGGCAGTTGACCCTAAATAGTGCACCCACTTTCTTCTATCACTGCCTTGACATCCTTCAAAGACGACATATTGAGTGGAGGCCTTGTAATTTTGGAGACTTGAGACACAACCTTGGTCACTGCCACATCTTGCGGGACTTCTTCAAAGTGATGGAATGGAGTTTCAATAAATTCACCATCTAGCTCCACATATTTGAAGGAATTTAGATGGCTGACCATATACTCTTCTTCTCCATGAACGGTGATGATTTTCCCTTGAATTGGATATTTCAACATTTGATGCAACGTAGAAGTAACAGCACCATCATTATGAATCCACGGTCGGCCTAATAAGCAGGAATATGAGGGGCGAATATCCATTACATAAAAATTTGAATCAAATGTTTGGGTTCCAAATTTTATGGGGATGTCCACTTCCCCATGCACCATCCTTTTTGAGCCATCAAAGGCTCTCACTACTATGTTGCTCGGTTTCAATGTCAATCCCTCACAGTCAAGCCTATCAAGAGCCTTTTTAGGCAACACATTCAGAGACGAGCCAGTGTCCACCAAAACATGAGCCAAGGTCGTGCCCCTGCATTCCACTGAGACATGCAATGCCTCATTATGCTCCCTCCCCCTTGGCGTTAAATCAACATCCGAAAAACCTAAACCATTATCTGCAGTCAAGCTGGCTACGCAGTCTTGGAACTGATCGGAGGATGTTTCTTGGGGTACGTGGGCAGTTTTAAGGAATTTTACCAAGGCCTTTGCATGAGCCTCAGAACATAGTAATAAAGCCAACATGGAAATTTTTGATGGAGTTTGCCCTAGTTGCTCGACTATGTTGTAGTCGCTTCTCTTTATAATCTTTAGAATTTCCTCCATCTCTTTTTGGGAGGTCTCAGGGATGGCTACTGATTATGCCTTCATCCAGACAGGCTCAACCAGGATACCTTTTCCTCGAGTCTCAGTTGACTCGGCAGTAGGAATATCAGTAGGGGTGATAACAAGGATTTTAACAGTTTTGTCAACAGGAGTACTAGCAGAGATGATTGTAGGACTGGGAATAGCCTTTGGAGGAGCAACAACAGCAGGAATGATTACAGGTCCAGAAACAGCTTTTGGAGGAGAAATTTCTGGAGAGAAAACCCTCCCGCTCCGGGTTATCTTGCTAGTCCCTGCGATATTACTGATATCAGAGTCAACTTTCTCAGAACTTGAACTTTCAGCAGCTGGCCAATCTTACTTGATACCGTGGTAGTAGACATCACCTCCATAATTCCATGGGACGGTTTTGTCTTACGAATACAGGATTGGTCCATGAATTGTAATTATAAAAGGATCTACTTTAGAAACTGATGTAATTCTAACGGGTCTTTTGGTGGAGACCCTGGAAGAATTGGCGGAAATGTTCACGATGGAAATATCATTATAAGAAATAGTTGGAATAGAAGTCTTCTCGAATAAAATCTCCTTGTTATCTATTAGGCATTGAACGTCTGCTTTTAACAAAGGACAACTGGTTGGTGAGGACAAGAAGAAATGACATCTTTTATCACAGCCTGGGAATACACTGGCATTCAACAAACTCTTTTTGATAGTCAGGAGTGGGGTCACAAGTTTATCAACTGAAGTAATAAACATATCTTCCTCAATGGCGTTGGTATTATGGCTGTGTTTGGGCATAGGGGAAGTAATGACATTGGGAATTTCTAGCGCATCGAATTCAATCTCTTTGGCTTCAAGAAGGTCTTGTACTTTGTTATTCAGAGCCTAACAGTTGTTAGTGTCATGGTCGGGACTCTCAAAATGGTATGCATAGCGGGCATTAGGGTGATAGTGAGGAGAGGTTGTGTTAGGATTCTTTGGAGCTTCTTTCAAAGTCACTAGGTTGGATCTTAACAAATGTGGTAATACTTGAGATAGTGTCATATTAATTCGGGTGAATTATCTGACTGGTCTTTCCATTCTTTGCTGGTTGCTTCTTTGTTGAGCAGGCGCTAGTTTAGGAAACATGAAAGCCCCCACCATTGGACGATGTTCAGTACTATCTTGATTTCTCTGTGGATATACAACAATAACTTCTTTCTTTCCGATTAATGGTTTCCTTACAGCAGCAAAGGATGCATCTTTTTGAATCTTTCCATTCTTTATCTCGGCTTCTACCCTTTCTCCAGTCAATATCAATTCAGTAAAACCTGCCGATGAACTCTTAATTAAGTGATTAAAGAAGGGACCAGACAAGGTGCCCAAAAACATGTCTACCAACTCTCTTTCAGATAGGGGATGTTGAACTCTTCTGGCTAAGTCCCTCCACTTTTGTGCGTAGTCCTTGAAGCCTTCACTTGAAACCATGGCCATACTCTAGAGTTGAGTACGGGTGGGTGCAAGATCAACATTGTACTGGTATTGTTTGTAAAAAGCAGTAGCAAGATCTTCCCAGTTATGAACATTGGCTCTTTCTAACTGATAAAACCAATCAAGTTGAGTTCCAGACAGACTGTCTTGGAAGAAGTGTACCCATAAATCCTTGCCAGCGGTATGAGGATGGATTTTCCTCACATAGGACCAGAGATGCATTTTGGGGCATGAAACTCCGTCATACTTGGAAAACACTGGTGCTTTGAATTTTGGAGGAATGACGATCCCAGATAATAACCCCAACTCCTCAAAGTCCAAACCAGACACTTTTTGGATTTCCAAATGTTTATACTTGTCTTCGGCTGGAGGGTATTATTCTTCAGAATGGTCTTCTTCTTCCTCTTCCTCTTCTGACTCTGACTGGATGACTATTTCTTTTCCTTTCCCATTTTGATTGTCTTTCTCATAGGATGTCGTTGCAAAGTCTAAGGTCCTTCTTGCTTGTCCTTGGAATCTTCTTCCCATGTTTAGAAATCCGTTTATTTTCTTTGTCTTTTTCGTTTTCTCTTCAACCAGCAAGGTCTTCAACTCTTCTTGTCCTTTGGCTAGAGTTAAGAACATTTGTTGAAACTGTGCATTCTATGCTTAGAGATCCTTCACCGTTTTCTCGAGATCCATCTTACTGAAATAAACAGTAGAAAGATGAGGACACTTATTTCAAGAAACCTGCTTATGTTATGATGAATGGTAGATGCGTATGCAATCATTTCAAGGATTTCAAAGATTCAAATTTGTTTTAGACAAAAAAGGAAACACACATTATGTTAATAGATTAAAGCTTGAGTACATCAATGCCTCTTTGGGAAAAAACAACAAAAAACTATAAGATAAAAAGGTAGTAAGCATCCTCTTTGGTGCGATGTAGGCATTTAGAGTCTACTCCTCATGAAGTTTCTTAGTGAGTTCTAAAACCTTCTTCTCGCTAGTGTAGAATTGGGCTTCAAAAGTATCTCGCTCCCCCTTGAGTTGTATCCAATCTATTTGTAGGTCTTCAAGATAGGTGGGCATGTCAGGATGCAGGGTCGGGTATGGAACATCTCCTTCCATAACAGGCTCAATGATTACCGGGAGAATGGAGGGATAAGGCATCATAAGACTCTGAGCACGAGTTCATACCCATTTGAGGTAAGGCTCAAGAGGGATGGAAATTTTGTTCCCCAATGTCTTGCTATCTACCTTGTTCAACATCCTCCAAGCTCGGATAAATCTCTGGTGAAGACCTTGATCGTCGTTCTCGTAGTCAAATACCAAATCTTGAATCAGCATCTCTTGAGGACCATCCCTTTGGGCGTATAGGTGATACCTCCTCTAATGCCAAGTAAGGGGACATTAGGGAAATCTATAACGGTCGACAATAGTAACATTTGCTATGGATCGGGAACACCAATGAATGTCTGAATGCTTGAGCGTCATCAAACTTTGTGACCACCTTGAACCTTGCTCGTTCTTCAATACAGATTAGAGAAGATGCGAAATAAACCATCTTTCCAAGAGAGGAGTACAACACATAAGGACACCTCTTTTCCTCATAGTGCGAGTGTGAAAAGAATGTAGGACGTCCCCTAGCAATGTAGGCACCGGGTTGTGGGATATGAAGATTTTGACGGTGTTCACATCTATGAGTTGGTCAGGATTTGGAAACAAAACCATCCCATATATGAGGAGGGACACAATTTCCTCAAAAGCTTGAAGATCCAAAGAGTTTCAACAGTTTTGGGCTTTCTCAAACAAGAACTTTGCTAGGAAACCCCTGACACCACTCCTTGTTTCCCAATGAGTTGTAACATCAGATGATTGCAAGTGTAGAGCTTAAGAAATTTTTTCTGGCTTTGGGTCTCTTTCCGTACCGTTGAAAGGTAGTTGATTAAGAATGGGAATCCTCAAGAGTCGGGAGAATTCTTCCAAAGTTGGCACAAGTTTATAATTGGGAAATATGAAGCAATGGTGTAAAGGATCAAAGAAATGAAAGAGCACCTTCATTATGTCCTCATCAGTGTTAGAGGTGACCAAGTTTAACAGGCGACCATGTCTCTCGGTGAATGGATAATTTTCTAGAATCGTTGAAGCTAGCTCCTTAAGTTGTTGAGGGATCCTTACAAGATTGACTTGAATAGTTTTCCTGCGAATAGAATCCATATCCTACAAAACAGAAACAAAGATAAATCCAAAAATCCTTGAAATGGTTAGTGAATGATTATGATGTTATGATGTACATGATGTTATGTACAAGTATGTATATACAAACAAAGCAATCAAGTCCTTAGGTTTAGGCTTACATGGGGTCACATAGGTAAGTATCCTCTTGAAGTTTAGTTGGCTCAAACATGTCCTAGTAATAGTAACTGGGTTCTAAGGAGCTCAATATCACTAGTTTGTTTCCTTGGTCATTGTTTCAGCACAAGCCTCTTTAATGGCGACCAAAATATCCCAAAAAACTAAACCTCAATGAGTGTAGTATCGAGTATCTACCAACTTCGGACTGCACCAAAGTCGGTCATCTCACTACGTCCTAAAGGCCAAGTTGGTCAAGTAAAGGTTCTAAAAGTTCATTAGTGCTTCATGGCATCACTCAGCGACCCCGTATTCTCCTTGATTAACTCAAGGGCTACCATTACCCACAAATATGTCGCACTAACATAGCTATTGTTTAGACCATGTTGGTATACCCCGCACAGTTTCCACAATGTATTGCTACTTACCTATAAGGTATCCCAAATCTGGGTAGAGGATTCAAACCCAAACAAAGAACCATAATGTAAAGCATACAAGTCAAACAATGAAAGCAAGTAAATATGATCTAACCCTAAGGTAACCCCATTTTTAGAATATTCCCCAACAGAGTCGCCAGTTCTGTGGTGCGGTGGGAGAACTGACTTGAAGGTTTTGTGTTTGATCGCAAATGTTGCGGTTAGCAAGAGTCGCCACCGACTTTTCTTTTATCCAAAAGGAAAGCTGAAAAAGCACAGGAAAGACCTTTGAGATTATTTCTTGAGTTCGGGGGGTAGATTATGAAAAGGGAAGGTATTAGCACCCTTTTCATCCATGGTTTTCCATGGGCTCTTAGTTACTTGCTAGATCACTTGCTTTTGTTTGAAATTGTGCTTTGTGTGGTTTTTGAAAGTATTTTGTAAAGAGGCCATTGTTTAGGCAAACTTTGTAATGATTCTCGTTCGTAAGAATGTATACAAAGTGTTTGATCTTTTGAAAATGTTTTTAAGTTTGTAAGATGTTTGAAAGTGTAGGTGTTTGTTTTGAAAATAGCAAGGATGTTTTATTTGAAATTAAGCAAGTAATTAGGAGCATTATACCTACTCAAAAGTCTTGTTTATTTTCTTTTCCTTTGACATTGTTATCTTACCATCGATTTGGTAAGTAACCCTATCTTTGGATGTAAGCGGGACGGGCGTGGGTCATCGTATAACCATGATTATAAATGTTGTAAGGTATCTTAGCATTTTTCTTTAGACGAGTGTATTCGGGTAGTTTTCACTGTGTTTTAAGTTTTCTTTAAAAACTCCTTTTAAAAATCATGGTATCTATTCAGCCCCCCTTCTATATACGTCCTATTGTCTAACAAGTGTTATCAGAGCACCGATTCATCTAATGCTTCACATATAACTCTTTAGACAATGGAGAACGATCAAAAAGAAGCGTACAATAGAGCGCCTATTTTCACTGGTGAATATTATAGCTATTGGAAAGATTGTATGCGCGTGCATATCAATTCTAATGATATAAATATTTGGAAAGTCATAGAAGAAGGTCTTATGGCCATAATCATGTTAACCAATATGGGTTTCGTTGTTCCTAAACCGGAATCACATTGGGATGAAAAAGATGAGAAAAACTATGCTTATGACTGGAAAGCTAAAAACATACTCATATCAGCTCTTGGAGTTGATGAATACTTTCGTGTCTCACATTGTGCTACCGCTAAGGCATTGTGGGAATATTTACAAGTTACCCATAAGGGTACAAATGATGTCAAATTAGCAAGGACTAACATATTAACTCAAGAGTTTGATCTCTTTCACATGAAGCATGGTGAAACCATTGCGGACATGCAAAAGATATTTTCTCACATAATAAATTGCTTACACACACTTGGTCATATTATTTCCAATGTTATTGTTATTAACAAGATTTTGAGATGTATTAATAGGGAATGGAAACCTAAGGTTACGACAATCAAGGAAGCCAATGATCTAACTACATTGGAACTTACTACATTGTTTGGTAAGCTTCAAGAACATGAACAAGAGCTCACAAATCTAAATGAGCATGAAAAGAAAGAGAAGAAAGAAAAGTTGAGGGACACGGAGAAGAAGTCCATCGCATTAAGGGCTTCAAGTTCTAATTCTTCCACCATAGATTCAGGTGGAATTAACTCAAGTGATGGAGATGAGAGTCCGGAAGAAGATTTGGGTTTATTCATAAGAAAGTACAATAGATATCTCCGGAAGAATGAAATCCAACATTAGAATAAGAATATCGTTGACTATAAAAGACAATCTAAGCAAAACAAAGCTTTTGAAAGCAAGAGAGATAAGTCAAAAGGATCTTGTTACAATTGCGGGAAACCCGGTCATTACAAACCAGATTGTTTCTTGTTCAAGAAAGACAAAGTAAGAGACAAGTTTCAAAAGAAGCCAAACAAGGCTAGAAGAGCTTACATTGCTTGGGATAGTGATAGTTATTCATCAAGAAAAGATGACTCTAGTGATGAAGAGGAAATGGAAAACTTGTGTCTTATGGAGCATCACAAAAAGAAAAAGAATGTAAGTCATTCTAAATATGATTATGTTGCTGATATGTCTTATATTAAATTACTAAATGCCTTTAATACTCTACATCATGAGGCTAAGGAAGCTTTTAAACGCTTAGCCTCAAATAAAAATATTTTCAAATACCTTGAGCATAAAGTTTCTGAATCTGAAAAAGGAGGTTGAAACTCTCAAGGCATCTATGATAGAGAGTATCAAAGACAAAGATGAAATTGACAAGACCTCTTGGAAAAATTGGCATGGATGTGAAACTTGCCACATTTGGAAAAGAGAGACTAGAATTATTAAAGCCAAATTAGACAAGGCTTTACAATCCAAAGTTACATTTTCTATTGATCGGTCAAAATTTATAAAAAGTATTATTAATCCTTATCAAAAATATACTTATCAAATAATAGATCAATCAAGCAAAAGTAACTCCTATCAAGACTTAGCTTGTATATATTGTTGCAAGGAGGGACACACCATTAAAAATGTCGATTTAGAAGATTCTTGGTACCTAAAGGCATTTTCAAATGGTCTCCCAAAGGCAACCCATGTTTCACTCATACACAAGGACCAAATAAAAATTGGATACCTATTTCCCTTGTTGGATTTTGTAGGTGGAATATCTTGAGACTACGAAGAGAAGATGGTTTCTGGATAGTGGGTGCTCAAGACATTTCCATATTCTTTGACTTTGTGGCTAAGAAGAAAGGCTTTGTAACCTATGGTGATAACAACAAGGGAGCTATACTCGGAAAAGGTAGTGTAGGTAATCCCTCTTCTACTACTATCTCAGATGTCCTTTTAGCTGAGGGTCTTAAACATAATCTCATTAGTATTAGTCAATTATACGACAAAGGATATAAATTTTATTTTTCAAAATATTGTTGCTTAATTGAAAATAGTGATAAGGATAATGTGTTTAAAGGCTTGAGGGTTAATAATCTATATATGCTTGACTTGAATGAACTATCTTTGACCGGTGCTAAATGTCTTGTTTCCATGAGTGAAGACTCATGGATTTGGCATTGGCGATTTGCGCATGTCAATTTTGACTTGCTAAACAAAATTGTATCAAAAGATCTAGTTGTTGGTGTACCCAAAATAAACTTTTCTAAAGATCACTTATGTGATGCATGTCAAATGGGCAAACAAATAAAAATTTCTTTTAAATCTAAAAAGATTATCTCTACAATAATACCACATGAACTTCTCCACATGGATCTTTTTAGACCATCTAGAATAAAAAGTCTAGGTGGTAATTATTATGGTTTTGTTATAGTAGATAACTTCTCTAGATTTTGTTGGACAATTTTCTTGGCTAGTAAAAGTGACACTCTTTCCGCGTTTAAAAAATTTGCTAAGATGTTCCAAAATAAGTTAAACTCTAACATTGTTACAATCCAAAGCAATCACGGGGGTGAATTTGAAAACCATATTGTGGTGCCGTGGGAGAACTGATTGAAGGTTTTGCGTTTGATTGCAAATGTTGCGGTTAGCAAGAGTCGCCACTGACTTTTCTTTTATTCAAAAGGAAAGGTGAAAAAGCACAGGAAAGACCTTTGAGATTATTTCTTGAGTTTGGGGGGTAGATTATGAAAAGGGAAGGTATTAGCACCCTTTCCATCCATGGTTTTCCATGGGCTCTTAGTTACTTGCTAGATCACTTGCTTTTGTTTGAAATTGTGCTTTGTGTGGTTTTTGAAAGTATTTTGTAAAGAGGCCATTGTTTAGGCAAACTTTGTAATGATTCTCGTTCGTAAGAATGTATATAAAGTATTTGATCTTTTGAAAATGTTTTCAAGTTTGTAAGATGTTTGAAAGTGTAGGTGTTTGTTTTGAAAATAGCAAGGATGTTTTGTTTGAAATTAAGCAAGTAATTAGGAGCATTCTACCTCCTCAAAAGTCTTTCTTGTTTATTGTCTTTTCCTTTGACATTGTTATCTTACCATCAATTTGGTAAGCAACCCTATCTTTGGATGTAAGCGGGACGGGCGTGGGTCATCGTATAACCATGATTAGCAATGTTGCAAGGTTTCTTAGCATTTTTCTTTAGGGACTAAGATCATTTTGAAAGGCAACTTAGATAGCGTCATCGAGGGACTATGATCTTGTATTTTTGCTTGTTTTTGCTAAGATACCTCACATGCGTAATATGACCATTTTATAAAGGCAACCAAGTGGATTTACCCTAGAGGTGCTTGTGTGCAAGTGTATTGTTTTCATGCTTGATTTTGTCTTGAATTAGGGTTTTCTAAGTATTGGTTTTAGTCTTTCCATATAAACCCTAATTACTAACATTTGTATATAAAGCGATAAATTGCGGAATTTAAAGTTACTATGCTATTACAATATTTGTGGGAGGGGAGTGTACAAATTGTAAATGGGGATTGCAAGAATATAAACCTAATTAGTCTATTACAACCAAATTGAATTTGTACAAGAATTGAAATAAATAATGTACAAGATGAATAAATATGCAAGAATGCAAAAATAAAGAAAATGAATATTTTTGTTTGGATTTTTTAGGAAAAGGTGAATTTGTTTTAACCTAATTAATTAAAATAAAACAATTAATTAAAATAATAAAAGTAAACCTAATTTAATAAGAAAAGATTTTAAATAAAATCACAAGTCTATTAATTGATTAAAAGGAAATAAAGTTTAAGAAAAATATTTTTGTATTTTTGTCTTGAAAATAATTTATAGTATTATAAAATATTTTTGGCCTTTTTATATTAAAATAATATATTTTAATTGGTGTAAAAGAAAATAAATAATATCCTAGTTTTAATTAAATTCACAAGAATAATTAGTAAAATAAATAAAGTGTGGTTAAATAAAATATTTTTTGTGAGAAAAAAAAATAAACTAAGTTAAAATATGAATCTACTATTTTTGTATTTTTTTTATAATTTTTTTAGTATTAGAAATATAATTAAGAAAAAAAATAAAAAGAAAATAAGAAAATAAAATAAAATTGGGCAAGGGGTGCTAATAGCCTACAAGGGGTTAGAAAGTAAAAACAAAAAAAAAACAAAGCCCAAATGAGGCCCATCGCCTGTCCAAGAAACAAAGTCAGAAAGCAAAAAATGTGAAAAAATTAAAAGGGTACCACTGGGGCTCGAACACAGGTCCCAAAGGTTACAGGCGCGCGCTTCGACCACTGGGGTGGCTATACATCCCTTAACATAAGTAAAACAATAAATATATGATGCAAAACGCGCCCTGATTTACACTTCATCTTCAACCTCCATCCAGACCAACTGTAACTTGTTCATTTCTCAACAAAAATGAAAACTATAAACATGAAACTTGTAGCAAATTTCCTCATGGTTTCAGAAATGTAAAGCATTAAAACTATAGATTAAAGATAAGCATGAATTTCGTTTGCCCTAATCTGAACCCTAAAAATCTCAGAAACTTCAATCTTAAAATTCTCTAAGCTCAAGCAAAATTAATGGAAACTATGGACATGGTTAGCTTTAAGGCAATAATATCTACATGTTTTATTCACAAATAAATCATTGATGATGCCTGTATGAAAAGTTCCAAAGTTAGAAAACTTACCTTGCAAGAGGGTATCAGGTTTGAAGTTTGAGCAGCTTTCAATGAGTTCCAATGATTGGGTTAGCTTTCTCAAGTTCCCATGAAGCTAATGGGATGCTTAACTTGAGCTGAAAGTACATGAGGAGTTCTGGAGAAGTCCAAGTGCAAAGCTCTGTTTTTGAAAATGAAGGATGGTGTTAATGGTGTTACAGCTCTGTAATAGGGTGTGGGATCAGTTCTAAATGATGTTTAGTAACTTTAGGAACCAAAAGGCTTAAAAACGCACGAGGGAGTTATGAGTTTCAAGTTTTTGGTCAGTTTATATGAAAATGGAGGTATCAGATGTGATTCTGAGTTCTAGCTATTTTCAGGGCTTAAGCATTCGTGTCCTTTGTGGCAAATGGTTTATCTATGTATAAGCAAAAGGTCTTGAGTGCATTGGCAAGTCAGAAGTACAAGTCACAAGCTTTTGGCTAGGTTACTTGATTTTGAAGAAAAGAGGGAAACCAAGTTTTAATGTGAGGTACAAGCATGGGCTAGGTGATTGTAAGTGTCTAAACCATTTCTTATGAGTTATAGGACTTGTATGATCAGAAGAGAACAAGTGCAAGGCTCAAGAACAAGTTTTGTGCAAAAAAAGCACTTTATCAAAATGGCAATGTACACTTTCTTCCCAAAATGGATATAAAGCATGTCCATGCATTGAATGTTTGAAATGAGACCTCTAACAGCTGTGCAAGCCATTAATTATGGAGTGTCTAACAAGTTTGAGGCCTGCAAAGTAGAGTTTATGCAACATAGTTTGAATTTTGAATTTGGTTCATCACAAAATGACTTGTAATTCAAGTGATAAAACCTTAACTTCATCTCTTCGATTCTCCCTACTCAAGAATGATCTCAAGGAGTTCTTGGACATTTAGGAAAGCTTGTAATGTGATCTACAACCCATCTTTAAATTTCTTTTGAAGATTCCCATTGGAACTATATGAAAAAGTTCCATGAAGTTGGGTCAAAATCCTGACCAAATTAGGGCAAAATTTCACTAAGTGTTTTGTTTCACGACCACATGTTCTTAAAATTATAACTTGAGATCCAAGAACTTTTATAAGAAGTTGTGTAAATAAAAGTTATATATTTCATGGATATATACATCTTCCATGTTGTAAGTTTCTCTTGAAGCATCTTGCATCATGGTGAAAAATTTGTTCAAAGTTGTAAAAAAACATGAAATTTCCAACACTTAGAAAAATTTCTAAGTTTATAAATTTTAACTTTTCAAAATGAAATCTTGACTTTTTGATTTATTGATGAATAAGTTTCATATTTTGACATGTTTTGATGAATTGTGATCTTTGACATTTTATTTTGACCAAAAAGTCAAAGTATGACTTTTCAGTATACAGTTGACTTTTCATCAGTTGACTGAAAATTCATTTGTCAATCCATTAGACTTGAGCCATGTTTTGAGCCATGTAATTAGGTAAAAATGATGCAATTGGACTCTTGAGATCATGCCTTAAACCAAATGATCATTTTCTAGGTCAAAAATCAGAAATTGCCTTTTCCCAGTTAAAACCCTAATTTTGACCATTTTGCCCTTTTGAAGATTTGATCAAATTTCTTGAGGAATTGTGGTCCAAACTTGATCAAATGATACATATGAGTTTAAAATGTTGATGTGGATCAAAAATTATGAAGTTTGACTGTAAATTGGCCACAGTTGACTTTTTCCCCAATATAACTGATTTTTAGGTCAACTACTTAGTTGACTGAGCAAAAGTGTGATCCAAGGCTTGAAACTTGACATGAGTGATCTTGGGGTTCCATAATGATACATGAAAGTCATATGGGGCATTGTAAGTTCAAATATACTTGTGCAATCTCAAACCCTAATTTTGGTCATCAGTGCTTAAGGAGGTGTCTTGAGCTGGTCAAACCCCAGTGCAGTCTTGAGCCAAAGGAGATCTTGTGAGCAAATTCTTGATAAGTGAGAGGGAAAATTTTGGGGTACAAAACATATCTTTGAGGAATTTTGTGAAAAACATGGCATTGATCATAATTTTTCTGCACCACGTGCTCCACAACAAAATGGAGTAGTGGAACACAATCTTGTAAAGCTTATAGGGTATTTAATAAAAGGTTACAAATTGTTGAAGAGTCCATGCATGTGTCTTTTGATGAATCTTGTCCGAGATTGCTCAGAAAAGGTGTTGTATTTGATGGTGCAGGTGTATCTTCGAAGAGTATAATTAAAGATCCGGATGTTAAAAGTGATGAAAATGATCTCCCATTAGAATGGAAATCTATCAAGGATCATCCCATCAATAATATCCTCGGAGATATCACAAAAGAAGTCACTACACGGTGCAAGATAAGTAACTTTTGTTATCATTTTGCTTTTGTCTCACAAATTGAGCCTAAAACTTCCAAAGACGTTTTACTCGATGAACATTGGTTTTTAGCTATGCAAGATGATCTAAACCAATTTAAGGGAAATGAGGTTTGGGACCTTGTCCCTCCTCCGCGAGACCATCGTGTAATCGACACTAAATGGGTGTTTAGGAATAAATTGGACGAAAACGGAATAATAACTCACAACAAGGCTCGCCTTATTGCTCAAGCGTATAACCAAGAGGAGGGCATCGACTATGAGGAAACTTATGCACCAGTCGCCCAACTCGAGGCTATACGCCTTTTGCTTACCTTTGCATGTTCACAAAATTTCAAGTTATATCAAATGGATGTTAAGAGTGCTTTTCTAAATGGCTATATTAATGAAGAGGTTTATGCATCTCAACCTCCCGAATTTGAAAACTTTGAGTATCCTAATCATGTTTACAAACTAAAACGTGCCTTATATGGTCTTAAACAAGCCCCTAGCGCTTAGTATGAACGCCTTAGAAAGTTTTTGTTAGAACAAGGATTCTCAAGAGGAAAGGTCGATACAACTCTTTTCATTAAGCGCCAAGAAAAACATTCAATTTTAGTACAAGTTTATGTAGATGATATCATATTTGGATCTACTAATTTATTCTTGGTCAAGGAGTTCTCTAAGTTGATGCAGGGAGAATTTGAAATGAGTATGATGGGTGAATTAAATTACTTCCTTGGGCTTCAAATTAAGCAACTCGAGGAAGGGACTTTTGTGAGTCAAACCAACTATTTTCAAGAACTACTAAAGCGCTTCGACATGGCAAAACCAAAGGTCATTGACACTCCAATGCCTACTGCGGTTAATCTTGATTGTGACGAACATGGTAAGCCGGTTGATGTAAAAAGGTATAGAGGTATGATCGGTTCCCTTCTTTACCTTACCTCTTCTCGTCCCGAAATTATGTTTAGTGTATGTATGTGTGCTAGGTATCAATCATACCCCAAAGAGTCACATTTAAAAGCCGTTAAGCACATATTAGGCATCTTTGTGGTACGACTAAGTATGGGTTATGGTTCTCTAAGGGTAGTAATTTCTCTTTGGTTGGTTATTATGATTCTGAATTTTCCGGTTGCAAGTTGGATAGGAAAAGTACTAGTGGTACGTGTCACTTCTTTTTAAATTCCTTAGTAAGTTGGCATAGCAAGAAACAAGTTTCCGTTGATTTGTCAATTGCCGAGGCGGAATATGTCGCAGCCGATAATTGTTGTGCCCAAATTTTATGGCTCAAACAATAACTACTTGATTTTAATGTCAAACTCAATCATATTCCGATCTTTTGTGACAACACAAGTGCCAAAAACCTGGTTTTACATTAACACACTAAACATATTGAGATTAGGCATCACTTTCTTAGGGATCATGTAGAAAAAGGTGACGTCATATTTGAGCATGTTGATAGCACTAATCAACTTGCAGATATTTTCACAAAACCTCTTGTGACTGAGCCTTTCTTCCACATTCGTAGGGAACTAGGTGTTCTCGACATTTCGGATAGGTTGCAACTAAATTATTTGCATTGCTCTTATTTATACTTGTACTCTCATAAATTGTCTACACTCTTGTATCAAGTTATTTGTGAGGGAAAAATGTCACCCCTCATCATATAGGTAATATCATTCTAACTCTAACTCAATTCTTGATAACTCAAAGTGGTAAACTTGTAAAAAAATTTATTCCTTGTGATATGCGCTTTTCAATCTTTATGATGTGTGATATATGCTTAGGTGGTTATTTTTGTTTTATTGTGTCTTAAAACTCATGAATATTTTCAAAATTGAAAAATAGGCCTGCTTGGGTCGACCTATGGCTGGGGACCATTGACGCATACTGGAACCTGTGTTTCTAAAATTTTTGGCCCTATGCGTCGATGCATAACCTGTATAGGTCAATGCATCACACGATATTTTAACCAATGACTTTAGCAATTTTGTGTGACAAGTGTGTTTTTATCTTATCATCTCTACTCATTCACTCTCATTACTCTATTTTCCCCTAAAACCTTCTCAAAAACCCTAAGAGAATCTTTTACCCACAAGTCTTAAACTCTTCAAGCTTCCTTCCATGGCTTCATCAAGACCTACAAAGAGAAGATTGGTAAAAGGAAGTTCCTCTTCTCAATAAAATCCTGATCTGGTAACTACTTTGTCTCTACTTTCTGATGATTTGGTTGAGTCTTATTCAAAGAACTTTAGTAAGATAAAAATTGTTAAGCAATTTGTAGTTTACAAGCAAACCTTAGGTCGGTTGAATCTACCACATGTTGTTGAGTTGTTGAGATTTCATAAACTCGATGTCTTTTTGGAATGTGAAATTGAGTATAATGAAGAGTTGATCAAACTATTTTATAATGGTCTTCAAGGTAGTTTTGATGGGAGCACTTTTAGATATAAGATGAATAACAAGGTTTATACTGTTAATTCTGAGATTTGGACGAAGGTTGAAATGTTTCCTCCAACTTCGGTTTCTATTAAAATTACTGATACCGATAACTTTGAGGGATATGAATTAAAGGTTTCTCTAAATTCTATGTTGAAACATCCATTATCTGGAAGTGTTGTGAATAGCACCTTATTTCTAAAGTCGGTCACAGCGGGTGCATTAAAACCGCTTGACCGTATTCTGCAGTGGATTTACTCTCGCATCATTCGCCCTAAGAGGGGTAGATACTCAAGGGTTTATCAGCCTTATGTGCACTTAGTCTATGCTATCAAGAACAAAATTAAGATCAATTGGCCTTACTACTTTGCGGGTAGAATATATAATCTGAAAGATTCGGGTAGAGGAACAACGTTGGGCTATGCTTCCTTTATTCAACATGTCCTCAACAAGGCCACTATTGGTGTTCTGGGTCTTCCCTTAATTGGATTATCAATTGATCAAGAGTTCACTCAGAAGACATTAACTATGATGGGTCACCAGTGGGATGCGAGTCAACAAAAATATTGATATGTGGTAAGAAGTAATAACGTGTGCTTGCAGGAAGGAGATGATAGTGACGAGGAACATGATGAAGAAAATTAGGAAGGTGAGAATGTTGTTTCCATGCATGAAGATGAAGTTCTGGGTGGAAATAATGCTACCATTTTGAACTTGCTTGAGTCTATGCGTCTTCAATAGGAGGAGAACTCTTTGCTTGTAAATGAGAGACTTACTACTCTATCAAACCATGTCAGGGTACATGGTGAACAATTTGCCGCATACTCTACCATTTAAGATCAACGATACAATATTTTATATGGGATGATGGAGTCTCAAGCGAACAACCTCACCAACAATTTCATGCAACATTTTCCTTTTAACCAACCATCAAATCCACCACCACAAGGAGGAAATGAGAGTGATGAAAATTAATGTTTTCTTTGGTCTTGTACTTTGCTATTTTCATGAACTTTGGCTAGTATTTGTTGATTAATTATTTTTGTATTATGACTTACTTTGTGTTTGTCTCTCTTTGAACATCGGTTTGTAACTAAACTATGTGATTGGTGTCTATTTATGTTTTTTTTTTCTTTTGTTATGCCTTTCTCTAACATCTCTTTATGTGATTGTTTGTTAGAGTTATTGATTGCCAAAGTAGATAATGGGCTAACCTTACTTGTATTGATTATTGTTATTTTTAACATATTGCTTTGTCTATTTTTGATATTGTCAAATGGGGAGAAGCATGTGGAAGCCAAGAACAGACGATATGAAAGTCGAGGGCAAGTTTTGATACTTGGTACTAAGGACAAGTTTTGCCATCATCAAAAAGGGGGAGTATGTGAGGGCAAGGAATGTTGCTAGATGATATGGTGGACAAGGAATCATGAAAATTCTTCAAGAATTGGTATTTTTGGAAACTTCTAAGCTTTGAGTCGACTCAAAGAAAGCTCTGGTTGACGCATGATTAAAAGTTGCTCCTTGGAGAAGTCTCGGGTTTGCTCACGTCGATTGTGTGGTCGACTCAACCTGGGAATAATTTTTAGGAACTATGCATCGACACATAGCCTTGGAGAGGTTGACGCATGGATCACAAAATTTGTCTTCTGGAACTCTCGGGAATGCTCAGGTCGAGTCCCCCTTCTGGCATAGGTCGACCGTTCACTCATTAAATCTGTTTTTCAGCTTGTTAGTTTGGGTTTTGACTTGAGATAACATATATAATCTTGTTAGGTTCTATCATTTGGTTTTTTTCAACAAGAAAAGTGAAATAGATACACAAGGTACTCATCATCTTCAACCTCTCACTCATCCATTGACAACTACACATAATAATTTTTGTCGATCAAGGTGCGGAGCGTGTGTTGATAACGTCTGAAGTAGAAGATTGCGATCTTGTTCAGGTTGAGTAATTGTGGGTTTTTCTTGAATAAAATATGAGGGTTTTGTCCTCCAAGATCATTGGGATTTGGGGGTTTTTGACAATTCTTTGCTTCATCCAAATTCAGCTGTGCTTAAGGGATTGAGGAATCGTGGGTTCGCTCGACAGGGTAGCTACAATCGGAGGATTGTGAAGGAAGAATTGGGGTCACCATCTTGCAATCAAATGAGCCAAACAGAGGGTTTGAGAAACGGTTTGGGTTCTCAACAAGGTAGCTACAACCGGAGGTTTATCGAAGATTGGTGACATACTTGGTTCAAATCAAATCAAGGGAAGAGAGGAGCTTAGTTTTCAATTCAACATATTGGGTTTGAGTTTTGGTGACTATTTTCTATCTCTCTTACAAACTTTGCAATCATAATAGCAATTATCCTAATTCTAAATTCTAGAATTGGGGGCAGAGTACCCCACGCGAGGACGACAAGGGGAACTGCCTAAACAAATCGCGTGTCATTTTTCTTTCTCGTATTTTACCGTTTATTTGCTATAATTTGTGAATTTGAACTCGTGGTTCCAAGTGTCTGGATTTTTAGTGTGATAGAACTATTGCTAAGGACTATAGTAATCACTTTGATTGCTATAATTGGTTTTAACACTACAAATTAAGATAGATTGGACTTGGTGTGATTACGCACACCAAGTGTTCGATAAAAGTCCAAAAGTGAAAATTTGTGGGTTTTATACTCAACAATTCATTGGGAGTAATTGACAACAGCTAAAAAGTATAAGTGATCAATTATAATTGAATTAAGTGTTAATAATTCTCATCGATTCATTCCATTCGGTTTTACGCATATCCGGTATTTTCAATAGAGGATCATTTTTAGACGAGTGTATTCGGGTACCTTTCACTGCATTTTAAGTTTTCTTTAAAAACTCCTTTTAAAAATCACGGTATCTATTCAACCCCCCCCCCCCCTTCTAGATACGTCTTATCGTCTAACACGGTCAAGTCCCTTAACGATAATTGCTAAAGCGTCCTTACTAGTTGCCTTCAATGACTGTATGATGACCCACGTCTGTCCCTTCACATCTAATGATAGGGCTTCTGTTGTACCCTAAAATTTGCCCTCCCATTTCCTCAACATTTTCTCATCACAAGACCCTTGGAGCTCAAGATCCAGTTAGGGTTTCCTCTGCTCAAGACTTCTCCTTGCACTGTTGACCCAAATTAGGGTTTGTGTTTGCACAAAGATATTTTGACCTAAAATGCCTAAGATGACTTTCATGCTTCATGTTGGACTCCCAAGTTTATCCATACCAAGTTGCAAGTCTTGATTCCAAATTTTGCCCAGTCAATTGGACAGTTGACCTAGAAATCAACTGTATTGGGGAAAAGTCAACTGTGGCCAATTGACAGTCAAATCTCATGAAAATTGACCCACATCAACATTATGAACTCACATGGACCATTTGATCAAGTTTGGATCACAATTCCACAAGAAGTTTGATCAGATCACCAAAAGGGCAAAATGATCATTTTTAGGGTTTTGACTGCATAAAGGCAATTTTTGACTGTTTGACCTAGCCAATGGAAAATCAAGCTCACATATGGACTCAAGGACCCCATGGAATTATCTTGACATGCTCAACAAGTTCAAAAAATCTCAAATACACAAGATTGATAGTTGAATTTCCTAGTCAATTGATCAATTTTGACTGTATACTGAAAAGTCAAACTTTGACTTTTTGGTCAAAATCAAGTGTCAAGATTCATTTTTCATCAAAACATGCCAAATCATGAAACTTGTTCATCAAGAAATCAAGAATTGCAAATTAGGGCTTGAAATGAAGATTTTTCATAACTTAGAATTTTTCTAACTTATGAAAAACCCTAATTTTTTCTTAACTTTGCCCCACTTTCTCACCAAGATTCATTTGGATTCAAGCAAAAGTCAAAACATGAAAGTTGTAGTCCATTGCAAAATCTACAACTTTGATTCACAAAGTTTTCCCAAAAGAAGCTTGTATCTCAAGTTACAATTTTTGGAACAAGGGTACCAAACCATTCTTAACTTAGAGAAAATTTGACCTATTTTAGGCAAGGTTTTTACCTAACTTCAAGACCATTTTTCACATACTTCCACTTGGAATTTCAATTTTCATTTCAAAGATGGATTGTAGTACACATTCCAAGCTTTCCAAAATGTCCAAGAACTCATCAAACAACCTCATGGTTAGGGAGAATCGAATTTGGCAAGTTGGGAAAAACTCACTTTTGATTTGGCCAATTTACATGTTCATACATTTGTGCCATTTTGAATTCAGCATGCTTTCCTTGATTACAGGTCCTATATCTCATCTACACTCCATAATTTAATGCCAATCCTTTGTGCCAAGGTGTTGTTCTATGAGTTTGGACATTGTATGCAAGATTAATCCATTTTTAGATAAAGCATAATATCCATTTTAGAAAAGTTGCACTTTATGTCAAAATGCAAATCCAAGCAAGTACAGCTCAAATCTCCTTGGCACAAGTTCATGAGCTAATTACACTGATCAAGACTAAGTGGTGCAGCATAGAATAGGGGCCTGTACAGGCTAGAAACACCAAGTTGACATTTGTTGCTTAAAGGTGAAGAAAACTAGCATAACACATAACAACTTTCATCTCAGCTAACACAAGCTTAAGAAAAGACTTTGTACACTTTCTAAACATCCATTCTGAGCTAGCACACGAGCCAACCATCTCCAACACCTTCCCATTCACAGAATCACCATTGAACTGCTCAAAACAGGGCATCCCTGCAGTTTGAGTTCCATAGCTCAAACCTTCCATGCATTCTTGCTAAAAACACTTCAAACACATCCCACAATATCCCTTGAAACTATTCCAAACCTCAAACACGACCTGTAACACTCCCAGGCAACATCACCATTTTCATTTTCTTGTTTTGCAGTTGAATTTCCATAGCACGATTCAAAAGGTTTCAAGACAAAGTAAAGCTTGGAATAGCATCACTGGACATCAAGGAAGCTGTACCAATCATCACCTTGCATTGAAGACACCTCCATCACCAGATACAACTTCAACTGAACAGGTAAGTTCATGAACTCGTATCTCTCTATCCAGGCATTGTTAGCTTTAGGTTTGTGAAGAAAACATGTCACATTCATAGCCCTGAACATGCCCATGTAATTAGATTTCATTTATATTATGTGTGCTTAGAGAATTTTAAGTCTGAACATTGAATAAAAACTAGGTCAGGAATTGGGGGAGAAGAAATTCTCTCTCATTTCTGAGAGTTAGGATGAGTTCTTTATATGTCTGGATTCGTGGTTCAATGCTTGACATTTTTCATGTTGTAAGTTTGTGCTAAAAGTCCAGGAATCGGGAGTTGTGGTTGAGGCATCATAGGCGCGCGTTTTTTTCAAATGGTTGTCTGAAGGTTGAAGACAACCTTTCTTGGGCTGGGCCTGAGATCTCATTTCTGTTTACACCTCATTTTCACACACACACACACCCTAGGCCCATTTTGTTTATTTTTATGACTTTTTGACTTTTTCTTTTTTGTTCTGACTTATTTATTTTTTCTTATAATATTAAAAATATAAAAAATATTTTTTACACCATTTTCATATTTATTAGGTATTTATTTGTTTAGACTAATATTTGTACATAAAATAAATACATAAACACTTTTATTTGAAAAATACTAAAATAGTGCAAACACATTTTATTTTCCATTTTTATTTTATTTTATCTTCTGAAAATATTTTATATAAAATATACTTTTTTTTATAAATATTAAATATTATTATTTTGCACATATTTAATATGTTTATAAATACATACATATTTATTAGCATATTTAGTAAATAATACAAAATATACACATTTTATTTTTTATTAATATTTAATATTAAAAAATACTTTTTTGACAAATATACTTCATTTTTTTTATTTTTTTATTTTTGTATATAATAATTAAATATTGTGCATATTAAATAATTAATACTTTTATTTAATGAATTAGGGTTTTGCCCTAAATACATAAAAAATCCAAAAATTAACACTTTTTATTTTGTTTATTTGACATATAAAAATACCTTTTTTTTCATACATATAAAAAAAACATTTTTTGCATCTTGCATATTTATTCCATTTTATTTAATTATTGTATATTAAATATCTTGTATAATTCCCAAATTGATGTAATAGTCTAGGTTTAAATTCCTTGTCAAAATATCCCCCATTTGGACATTTGTACCCCCCTTCCCATATTGTGTTGTAATAGTTTAGAACTTTATTTTTTCGCACTTTATTGCTTTCTAAATATACCATGTTAGAATTAGGGTTTGTATGCGAATCAAAAAACAACAAAAATAGTTTGACCTAATTTCAAAGATAATCAAGCATGCAAATGGACAACACTAATCACACTTGCACCCCTAGGGTATTCCACTTGTTGCCTTCAATAAATGGGCCATATTGCATGTTAGGTCTCTTTGGGCAAAACAAAAAAACCAAATGATCATAGTCCCTCGATGACGCTTTCGAAAGTTGCCTAAAAAATGATCAAGTCCCTTAAAGAAAACATTGCCCAAAGATACTTGGCACCATTGCAATTATGGTCTAAACGATGACCCGCGCCCGTCCCTTTCACATCCTAACACAAGATTGTCCACCAAATGCAATGGTGGAACAAAATTGTTAAAAGGGTTAAAACATATCAATAATCTTTGAGAAATTTAGGAGTAGATAACCTCTTAGTTACTTGAATCAAACTTTCAAAACAAAACACTTGCCTATTTTCTAAACCACACATCACTACACTTTCAAAATAACTTTCAAAAAACAAATGAAAACCTTTTCAAAAGACGTACATCTTTGTATACATCCCAACATGGATCATTACAAAGGTTGCCACCACATTGGCCTCTTTTCAAAAACTTTTTCAAACCCACACACAAAGCACCATTTCAAACAATTGAAAATTAAGGCAAGTTGATCTAAGCAAGTAACTAAGAGCCCATGGATAACCATGGATAGAAAGGGTGCTAATACCTTCCCTTTCTATAATCTACTCCCCGAACCCAAGAAAACATCTCAAAGGTTTTTGCTGTGCTTTTTAAACCTTTCCTTAGGATAAAATAAAAAGCACAGCAATACGTTGTGGAAACTGTGCGGGGTATACCGACACGGTCGAAGCAATAGCTATATTAGTGCGACATATTTGTGAGTACCGGTAACCCTTGAGTTCAATCAAGGAGAGTACGGGGCCGCTGAGTGATGTCACTAAGCACTAATGACCTAGAACCTTACTTGACCATCTTGGCCTTTTATTAGGGGTAGTGAGATGACCGGCTTTGGTGCAGTTCGAAGTTGATAGATACTCGATACTACACTCATTGAAGGTTGTTTTCTTGGAATATTTTGGTCGCTAGTTAAGTGGCTAAACCAAAACCATGAACGATGAAAACAATCCAATGATATTGAGCTCCTTAGAACCCGATTACTATTTATAGGACAGGTTTTTAAGCCAACTACACTCAAGAGGGTACTTACCTAGGAAACCTCATGCAAGCCTGAAACTAGGGTTTGGTGTGATTTGCTTGTACATATGTTTGTGCATACATCATGAACATCATAAAGCATCATATGCATTTACTAACCACTTCAAGGGTTTAGATCTTCATCTTTGTTCTTGTTTTGTAGGTCATGGAAATTCCTCGCAGAAAAACCATTCAAGTCAACCTTGTGAGAATCTCTCCTCAACTCAAGGAGCTCACCTCAAGAATTCCGGAAAGCTCTTCCTTCAGTGAAAGACATGGTAGACTGCTCAGCTTAGTCAACACCAACATTGAAGAAGACATGATGAAAGTGCTATTCCAGTTCTTTGACCCTCTTCACCACTGTTTCACTTTCCCTGACTATCAGTTGGTACCCACTTTGGAGGAATTTTCTCAACTCCTGAGAATTCCTATCCTTAATCAACTACCTTTCAACGGTACGGAAAAGGAACCAAAGCCTGAAGATGTTGCTCGAGCATTACATCTACAGCCTTCTGACATCAAGGGGCATTGGGAAACTAGAAGTGGCGTCAAAGGCTTCTTAGCAAAATTCTTGTTTGAGAAGGCACAAGAGTGTTGGAATTCATTGGACCTACAAGCCTTTGAAGAGATTGTGGCACTCCTTATTTATGGGTTGGTCCTATTCCCAAATTCTGACCAATTGGTAGATGTCAACGCCGTCAAAATCTTCTTGTCCAGAAATCCAATACCAACATTGCTTGGGGACATCCTTCACTCATTTTACACTCGAACAATGAGAAAGAGGGGTGTTCTCATGTGTTGTACTCCTCTCCTTGCAAGGTGGTTTATTTCGCACCTTCCACAATCTGTCTTGAAGAATGACCAAGGCTCAAGGTGGTCCCAACGGTTGATGACTCTTACTCACTCTGATGTACATTGGTGTTCTCAGTCCAGAGAAAATGTCATCATCGTCGATCGTTGTGGAGAGTTTCCTAATGTTCCTTTACTTGGAATCAGAGGAGGTATCACCTACAACCCTTGCCTAGCTTTGAGGCAATTTGGATATGCACGAAGAGATGGCCCTCACGACATGTTAATTCCTGACCTAGTTTTTTACTTCGGCAACGATGCGCAGGGACTTCGCCAAAGATTCATCAGAGCTTGGGGGAGGCCCAACAAGGTTGATAGCAAGACTCTGGGACACAAGAACTCCATCCCTCTTGAACCTTACCTCAAGTGGGTACGAGCCCGAGCCCAGAGTCTAATGATGCCTTATCCTCATGTTCTCCCTGTGATTAAAGAGCCCGTCAAGGAAGGAGAGGTTCCCTACACCATCCTACATCCTGACCTTCCTACATCGTGGGAGGAGATGCAGAAGAGTTGGATCCAACTCAAGGAGGAACGGAACACTTTTGAAGCCAGCTTCTACGCCAGCGAGAAGAAGGTTTTAGAGCTCACCCGCCGACTCCATGAGCAAGAGGCCCTCAACACCTACATTGCGCCAACGAGGATGCGCAACGTCTTTTTACCTTAAGAAGTTGTTTTTGTAATATTTGGCCCATGGGGCACTTATGTACTAACAAATTTCTTCTTATTAATATGACGTGCGTTCTTTTTGTCTGCAACAATTGTGAATTTCTAAAATCCTTGAATGCATTGCATAGATAGCATCTCATGCATCATGTGCATAACAGGTACCCCTTTTTCTACAGGTTGCTTAATCTTCTTCGCTGTTTATTTTGAACAGTCATCATGAATCCAGACTCATCCAGTGAGCAAGCAATCAAGGCCCTTCAGGCCCAAAGTGCCCAGTTTCAAGAGATGGTCCTAAGCCTGGCCCAAGGTCAGCAAGAGTTGAAGGCTTTGCTCCTAAAGAAGAAGAAGAAGAGAACTGCGTTATTCAACACGGGACGCAGGTTTGGGAACACACTCCATAATGAGGCTGACCCAACTACTTCCTCTGCAGAGAAAGATAGTCCCCAAGGGGGAGGAGCTCCTAGTCCTGCAGTCTCTGACAACGAGACGGACTACAATGATGAACAATACCCACCCGCTGCTGACAGATACAAGCAATTAGAAGACCGCTTGAGCGCCATGGAGATTCAGAATGTGCCGGGGCTGGATTTCGGAGATTTGGGGTTATCTTCTGGGGTGGTAATCCCACACAAGTTTAAGGCGCCTGCCTTTGCCAAATATGACAGGGTCTCCTGTCCAAATCTGCATCTAAGGTCGTACGTAAGGAAGATCCAACCTTACACGGCAGATAAGAACCTTTGGATCCACTTCTTCCAAGATAGCCTTTCGGGGTCACAGCTTGAGTGGTTCTATTAACTAGATGGAACTAGTATCCTACATTGGGAAGATTTGGCAACCGCATTTTACAGACAATATCAATACAATTCTGATCTCGCTCCTACGCGTACCCAACTTCAGGGTATGTCTCTAGGAACGGGCGAAGGGTTCAAAGAATATGCACAAAAATGGAGAGATTTGGCTGGCAGGGTGCAGCCTCCATTGACTGATCGTGAGCTGGTTGATATGTTTCTAGGGACCTTGTCTGGTCCATTTTTCAATCATCTGGTTGGCAATTCCTCAGCTGGGTTTACGGATTTAATCCTGACGGGTGAAAGGATAGAAGCTGGCATCAGGTCAGGAAAGATACAAAAAGCTGCCTCCACAAGTACTGAGAAAAGGCCTTTCAAGAAAGAAGCAAGTTCCGTCTATGGTCCTAGAAGACAAGTCAAGCCAGAAAGCCGCCAAGCCGTCAATGCCTTGGTCATTTTAAAACCTGTTGCTGCTCCTCAGCAGTACAATCAACAAAGAGGTGAAAGGCCCAAGAGGCAGTATACTCGGCTGAGTATGACCTTGTCACAAATCTTACCGCAACTGTTATCAACCAACTTGGTGACCATCAAAGAGGCTCCGAAGGCCGTGAACACTGCATCTCCTAAATACAACCCAAATGCCCGTTGTGCTTATCATTCCGATAGCCCCGGGCATACTACTGATGATTGCTGGGCCCTGAGAAATAAGGTGCAAGACCTTATCGATGCGAAGGAAATTCAGTTTGAGGCGCCTGAGAGGCCAAATGTTGTAACTGCTCCTATGCCCCAGCATAGAGTAAATGCCGTCGAGGAAGATTTGTATGCTGTTTCGGTGAATGATGTTGCTACCCCTCTTTTGACTGTTAAGAGTAACTTACTACTAGCCGGTTAATTTCCGGGTTGTAGCAAGGGTTTCCTCCTGTGTGCTGTTATCCCTACCGGTTGTCCGCTGCTGAAATCAGGCATCCAAAGCCTGATGGATAGCAAAGAAATTATGTTCATGAAAACTGTTGTTCCGTTTGTTTCCGCTGAAGAAGTATCTGTCGTCACAATTTTTAACAATCCTACCAAGGCTCCCCCGAGGAAGCCAGTCCAAATTATGTCTGTTGCACCCATTACTATTATTGTTCCGGGGCCTCTCCCCTATGAATCTAACAAGGCTGTCCCATGGCACTATGGGGCAGACGTGTATGTGCTTGGAGTGAAGCAGGAGTTCAACACCAGTACCAGTATCAATAACATCACTGGTCCCGCTAAGATTACTCACAGTGGCAGGCTCTTCTCGCCTGACATTGCACCGCCAGTTATCCGAAAACCTCTTATCATCACACCCGCAAGTGTGCATGTTCCAATTCAAGTTCCTGTGTCTACTACTGCCGCCGAGTCCTCTGATGCTCGGGGCAAAGAAGTTGCTACCGATTTGCCTGCCAGGACGGAGGCACCAAAAAAGACTGCTGCTGAAGCCTCCCAACAAGAGATGGAGGAAATCCTTAAAATCATTAAAAAGAGTGACTTCAATGTTGTTGAACAACTGGGGCATACCCCCTCCAAAATCTCTATGCTATCATTGCTGCTATGCTCAGAGGCCCATGCAAAGGCCCTGATTTCATTTCTGAAAACAGCCCATGTGCCGCAAGAGACCTCTGCAGATCAATTCACTGACTGTGTGGCTAATTTGACAGCTGACAATGGTTTGGGGTTCTCGGACGCTGACCTTACCGCCAAAGGGAAACATCACAATGATGCCCTGCACGTCTCTATAGAGTGCAGGGGAACTACTCTCGCACACGTGTTGGTGGATACCGGTTCTTCCCTGAATGTATTGCCCAAGAAGGCATTGGATCGCTTGGATTGTGAGGGCCTAGAATTGAAACCTAGTAACATCATTGTTAGAGCCTTCGACGGTTCTAAAAGGATGGTGCACGGTGAGGTAGACATTCCTATTCGTGTGGGTTCCCAAGTCTTTGACTCAACATTCTACGTGATGGATATTCGTCCATCTTATTCCTGCTTGTTGGGTCGACCCTGGATTCACAAGGCTGGGGCGGTAACATCCACTCTACACCAAAAGCTCAAATACCCTGTCAAAGGGAAGATTGTTACTGTGCAAGGTGAGGAGGAATACATGGTAAGTCACTTGAATTCATTCCGGTATATCAAGATGGACGGGGAGTTTATTGAAACCCCCTTTCAGCATTTTGAGGAGGTACCTCCAACGTTGGCGTCAGCTGAGGCAGTGGTTGAAGAAGACTTTCCGTTGAAGATGGCTTCCCTGAAGGATGCCCGGGCAGTAATTGAGAAAGGAAAATGTGCAAACTGGGGTCAGCTTCCTAACTTCACTCAAAAGAACGACAAGTTTGGGCTGGGCTTCACTGCAGAGGCTCAGAGGGCTGTGCGCAAAGAAAAGATCCGAAAGGCTCCAGTGTTCATATCCAATCCAAGGGTGAATGCTATCGAGGAGGACGTAGAGGAAGCAGAGTTTGACAGTTGGATCTATCCAACCACCAACAACGGACCAAGCAACTGGACGACAAAGGATTTTACACCTATTGCATTTTTCACGCAGTAATTAACTCTTTTGATTTTCAATTTGTAACAAACAAATATGTTGAAACTTTATTGGCTCGGTGTCCTACCCGGGGCATCGTAGCTCCATTTGTGAGGGCTTTTTGTATGACATCTCCATATATCATTAATCAAAACATTGGACGTTTGTTGCATTTCAAATCTTGTGCTCTTTTTCTTTCTGTGTTATATATTGCAAAACAGCTATATTTACACACACTCACTTATACAGGTTTCAATCCAGTCTGGATCTCACTGGTAATAGCTCTGCTACCACCAGTTATGACTTCGAGAATCCGATCAACTTGGCCGAAGACGAAGGTGAAGATGATTGCGAAGTGCCTGGTGAGCTTGCAAGACTGCTACTCCAGGAAGAGAGGGCCATTCAGCCGCATGAAGAGCTGGTGGAAACAATTAACCTGGGTACTGAGACAGATAGAAAAGAAGTCAAGATTGGTGCCAATCTAGAGCTCAGCGTGAAGCAACGATTGATCCAGATGCTACATGATTACATGGAGATCTTTGCTTGGTCCTACGAAGACATGCCTGGTTTGGATGCCGACATTGTAGTTCATCACCTGCCTACCAAGGAAGACTGCCCTCCGGTAAAGCAAAAGGTCTGCCGTATGCGCCCAGAGATGTCCGAAAAGATCAAAGCCGAGGTTATGAAGAAATTCGATGTCGGGTTTCTAGCAGTAACCTCTTACCCTCAGTGGGTTGCCAACGTGGTGCCAGTGCCGAAGAAGGACGGTAAGGTCAGAATGTGTGTCGATTACAGGGATTTGAACAGGGCCAGCCCCAAAGATGATTTCCCCTACCTCACATCGACGTTCTTGTTGACAATACTGCTCAACACAAGGTGTTCTCCTTCATGGATGGTTTTTCAGGGTATAATCAGATCAAGATGGCTCCGGAAGATATGGAAAAGACTACCTTTGTGACTCAGTGGGGCACCTTCTGCTATAAGGTCATGCCATTCGGGTTGAAAAATGCTGGGGCAACCTACCAACGTGCCATGGTTGCTTTATTTCATGATATGATCCATCATGAGATTGAGGTATATGTTGATGACATGATTGCAAGGTCCCAAACTGAGGAAGAACACCTTGATCATCTGCGGAAGCTGTTTGACCGACTGAAGTTGTACAAGCTGAGGTTGAATCCCAACAAATGCACCTTTGGGGCGAGGTCTGGAAAATTGCTAGGTTTCATTGTAAGAAATAAAGGTATTCAGGTGGACCCTGCCAAGGTAAAAGCCATACAAGAGATGCTGACTCCCAAGACAGAGAAAGAAGTCAGAGGCTTTCTGGGACGACTGAATTACATAGCCCGATTCATCTCACATCTAACTGCTACCTATGAGCCAATCTTCAAATTGCTGAAGAAAGATCAAGTAGTACGTTGGAACTATGAATGTCAGGCCGCTTTTGAAAAGATAAAGGAGTATCTCCAAGAGCCACCCATTCTTATGCTACCAGTGGAAGGGAGACCTCTGATACTATACTTGACAGTACTTGACAACTTAATAGGGTGTGTGCTGGGGCAGCATGACGAGTCTGGCCGAAAAGAGCACGCTATTTATTACCTGAGCAAAAAGTTTACCGACTGTGAGTCTCGTTACTCACTGCTCGAGAAAACTTGTTGCGCTCTAGTATGGGCTGCTCGCCGGCTGAGACAGTATATGTTGACTCACACCACTCTATTGATCTCAAAGATGGATCCCATCAAGTACATATTCGAAAAGCCTGCTCTGTCTGGAAGAATAGCAAGATGGCAAATGATCTTGACAGAATATGATATCCAGTACACAACTCAGAAAGCAATCAAGGGAAGTGTATTGGTAGATCATTTGGCACACCAACCTGTGGACGATTACCAATCATTGAACTTTGAATTTCCGGACGAAGATATCATGGTAGTAACTGATTGTGAAGTGCCTGGACCGGATGAAGGATCTGAGGAAGGATCCCGATGGTCTATGCATTTTGACGGAGCCTCC